>JAKSZT010054334.1:29589374-29790550 GCA_026826555.1 Tolypeutes matacus
TAAAGACCTATCATTTTTTATGTGATTATGCTTAATATTAAGCATCACTTTAAAAAACAGTATCTACCCCAACTGTTTTTAAAAAATATCTTGGCCATTACCTGCATTAAGGTTTAGTGAGCTTGAACATTCATGTGCCCAATTTCAAGTGGGCAGGAGGAACTCAGTGACTTAAGTTTGTTTTGCATCTGATGAAAGCTTAACAATATTGGGCCTTACAATTTAAGTTAGCCAGAGTTTTGTTGTTGTTTGTTTGTTTATTTGTTTTTGCCACCATAGTTTGGACAAGGTGTGGACACTTGAACCATTCGGCTCCTCTATCCAGAGAAATTGGAATTGGGTTCAGGGGCAGCCAGTCCTCTTCTACATATGAGCAGAATTGCCACACTGAAGCCAGGAGCAATGGTGGGTTCATTTCTCTATGTGGATGGAGAGCAAAGAAAGTCAATCTGGAGAGAAAGAGAGAAAGGAGAGAGGAGAGGGAGAGAGAGTTTGAGAAAGAGAGAAGGACAGGGAGGAAGGAAGGGAAGGAGATAGAGAGAGAGTGGGACAAAGGGAGGGAGTAAGGAAGAAAGAGAAAAGGAGGAAGAGAAGGGAGAGGAAGGAAGAGGAAAAGAAAACAGATATGCAGAAAAGAACAGAGAGAAGAGATAGTAAGAAAATATTGCCTGGGTTCCTGAGGGATTTATAGTTCCAATCCATACCTGGTTCTATCCTATATTCGTTTTGCCATCTTCCTTTTATATCAAGCTATCTTAATGTGATTTCTACTACCTGCAAGGAAAGAATGCTAGTTAGCAGTATGAAGGAATAGAATTGCCTTTTTTTTTTCAGCGTTTTTTTGTTCCCTTTATTCTTTGTTCTTTTTTTTTTTTATTTAAGATACTTAGATTACATAAATGTTGCACAAATGATATAGGGATTTTCATATGCCCCACCACCCACACCTCCCACACCGTCCCACATGAACATCCTTCATTAGTGTGTCACATTCATTGCAATTGATAAACGCATCCTGGGGCTTTGCCATTCAGCATGGACCATAGTACACATTGTAGTCTACACTCTCTCCCACACAGTTCTGCATGTTATGTGATGATGTAAAATGGCCTATATCTGTTGTTGCAAGGTCACTCAGGTCGATTCCCAAGTCCCGAAAAAGCCCCGTATTACAATTGTTTTTCCCTCTCCCTGACCCCACAGCCTCCAGTGGCCACTGGCTCCACATCAATGTTGTAATTTCTTCCATCGCTAGAATCACAATATTCCTTTAGTAGAATACCAGTAAGTTCCCTCTAGTCCATAGCTCTTCCCCCAGTCCTGAGGATTAAAATTGTTTTTTGTCCAGTATTATTTCAAATATGCCTGAAAATCAAACGCTGTCTTGATTGCCAGAGCATACAGGAGTCCACTTGGGTCAGCGCCGCATTTCTGGAGTCTGAATCTGAATAACTGTGGGGTCTCGGGAAGATTCTGTTTTCCCATTCCAACACTTGGGCTCCCCACTGGAAACAGGCGTCAGTTGACTGCACAATTCATTCGAAGAGTTACATTCATTGCACACCTACTCTGCTGCCTCCTCCTTTCCCTCCTGACCTCAAATGCACACACTACCACAGAATATCAGAGTTCAAGGGGCCTCAAGCATCACCTGGTGTGACCTCCTTATTTAACATTTAACAGATAAGAAAACAGAGGTTCGGAGGGATGCAGACGCTTATTTAAGGTTACATGATAAACTAGTAGAAAACCAAGGCTCAGACGCAGAAATGAGCATCTGTGTTAGGCCATAGCCAAAAAGCAAACAAAAAACAGTGCTATGGGGAAATGGTGATAAACTTCGTGAAAAACAGCAGTTTTCATCAGTTCCCATCCTTTTGGGAGGTGACTTAGATTCCTTGTTCCCACTTGCAGAGTGTTTTACCTGCTCCCCACAGCATGAATAGCATTCAACTTTCCCCAGCTTTCATTTCCAGAGTCAGTGTAGTAAATAGGAAGAAAACCCCAAGCTTAATTGGGGCTTCTTTGGTAAAACAGAATGGAAGGGGCACTGAAATGTCAGAACATTTCCCTATGATCTGGGCAACTTACCTTTCCCTAAAGCAAACTGCCAAATTTTTCAGCATGACATTTGCATTGTAGAAGGGATGGCATGGAATTAGAAATCACACCATGCCAGGTTTTCATCCTTTGCAGTGATGGAAATAGGGAATTCCCACAGAGGTTCACACATATTTTGCTTTCATTTATTTCAATAGTTTTTGGCCTTAAACTGGGTTTCCAAGTTATCATGAACCATACTTTTCCTAAGTAGAATTTACTGTCCTTAAATGACCCCAGAATCCAAATGCCAACAAATTACTGGGCCAAACTTATTAATTCAAAAACAGTCAAATGAATATTCACATTCAATAAAATTAATAATCAGGCTGACAACATGTTTATGCAGTTGTTTTAATGGATGGTAGACTATATGCACTATTCATTTTGTTATTTTAATTAATGGTAGCTGGTCTACACTCAAATTTAATCCATATCTTGTGCATTGAAAGAGGACAGTACATTTCATTGAATTCTGCTATTTCAGGACTTGATAATACAGGGTTGTGCTATTTTGAGATTTGAAGTTTTGCTTGCTTTGTCATTTTTTTTTTCATGGCTAAAGTAAATTTATAGTATATGCAAGGTGTCAGAGTAAATGGTTAAAATGCTTAATAGTTTTACCTACCATTAATTGAATGTACTGGTTAATTCACAAGTATTCTCTCATTTTCTTGTCAGAACAAGGTAAGCATCATCACCCAATATTATCTTCCTTTTATAGCTGAGACAATAGAGTCCCAGAGTAGTTGAAAAACTTAAGAACACGCAGCTACTGTTTGACAGAGATGGAAAGTGATCCCAAGTTTTCCTGACTCTACAGTCGTGCATTTCTCTGTGCCAAGGTACATCCAACAACCATTCAGCTGCAGTTTATTTATTCATTAATTAACGTATTCATCAAACATTTATTGAGTCCATACAAAACATATACCAGACAGACTCTGCCAGTACAAGGATGAATACGATCTAGACCCTTCCCTGGGAGGGGCATGGAGATGGTTAGACAGGGAAACTGTTACTTACAAAATAATGTAACCACCCCTGTCACAAAGCCAACAATAATAAGAAATACATTGTTTGCTAATGATAAATTTTACTTATTTCCCCATTAAAGTCATTTTGTTGGTATTCTTCAAGTTGCTTTGTGTAATTCGAAGTAATAGAACTAATGTTATTTCTTTAATAGCTTTTAGTAATTCAGGTTTTGCTAATTCATACTGGCCATCCACCAACTAGCTGAAAATTAGTCAGATTTTACCTTATTTATTAAGCTTGTTGATGACTGGGCTAGGGATATTATAAAAGATAAAGCAAGCCAGGCTAATATTTCATCCAACGGATGGCTTAGGTCCAGAGTATGGATCAAAAGACTTTTTCTCTCTTTCTTCCTGGAAGCCAGCAAAATAGCGCCTTCAGTATCAGAATTTCAGCAACTGCATTATTCTTGTAAGCAATGGTCATTGAAACCCCTTAAGCTATCACTTTGATAAGTGAACATTTTCTTTGTGATTTTATTCATTCCAGAAACATTATTGAGCTTCTTTTACCTTTCAGACACTGATGGAAGCATACAGGCAAGGGATAAAAATTTATTTGAAGGAAGTCTGTTCTCAGTAGTTATAGCAAAACATTTCACCATCTATAAATTAGGCATAAGAGCTACTCTGCCTAGTTCACAAGGCTGTGAAGGGGATTGAATGAGCTAATATATGTGTAATTATTTTGTGAACTCTATCAAATAAATGCTGTATCTCTTAAGAAAGTAAATGCTATGCTCCTAAGTATATATTTCATAAATTGCAAAGTATGTGAGTTTAGGTGGACTAAAGGATTTCATTTTTGAAAGAAACCCTCATTGATTAAATATCTTAGTGGTGTGGATGACTTCCTCTAGCAAAGATTTATGGGTTCAAGTGTTGAACTTTCTTACAGCAGGAAAACTTGCCCTGCCTTTATAAAACCCATCTATTTTAATG
The DNA here is from genome assembly GCA_026826555.1 of Tolypeutes matacus. Lineage (NCBI taxonomy): Eukaryota > Metazoa > Chordata > Mammalia > Cingulata > Chlamyphoridae > Tolypeutes > Tolypeutes matacus. Next base: position 29,593,454 of record JAKSZT010054334.1, read on the forward strand.
AGTCCACTAAAAATAAGGAGCCCATTAAAGCATGTCATGTTTTGCTTAATACTTCTCCAGATTCAATGGAACTAGGAGTTATTCCAGCCACTGTATATTGAGTCTTTTGAGAATCCCAGTGTATCTTGGCTAATGACAACAAAAACAAGTTAGAGCTTTCAGCACAGCCAAAATAAAAGTCTAAAAGCTTTTTAAAAGCAGGTCTTTAACTTTTCACAAAGCTGGGCCCCTGGCTGTGAGACTGACAATGATCAACAGTGTTGTCATAGACCCAGATATGTCTCACTGTACTTACATGCTGTTATAATTTGGTACAAAATTTGGTACAAAAACTTCACCCGAATCAAATGATTAAATCAGAGCTTTGGCTGCTGTGAAAGTTTCAAACAACCACATAAAAGGAGAGAGGCCTGTGTTGTCAGCACATACATGGGCAGAGGAATGTGCTGAAGGAGTGGGTAATGAAGCGTCTCAGATTGGATAGCTGAGCACAGAATGGTTTAGGGTGGGGCTGCCTTCTGTAGTCTGAGCAGGCTGCGTTCATGGAAGTTACTGGGGAAGCTGTGATTTACCTCTGGAGCATGTCAGCACCTCTTGCTAATTCTAGTTACTGTTTCCCAAAGGATATAGACATAGATATAGACATAGATATAGATTTAGATATAGATGTAGCTATAGATGATAGAGATGATAGAGATACAGATATAGATGAGATATAGATAGATAGATACAGATACAGATACAGATGTAGATCAATTTTGTCTTAGCTCTCCGGATGAAGAAAGGAAAACACCAGTAAGCAACTGACATTATAAAACTATCACATAAAATGCATTTGAGAAGGAGGGGGAAAGAGGGAATAGGGGAAACCTATTCTGTTTCTAGGCAGAGCCTGGCAATAAAGTTTCATTGTTCATGGAAGTTAAAGTGCTTTGATGTAACAGGTCTAAGAGAAGCTTAAAATGCCTCAGATGAATTCTCCAAATCACAGACACCGTCCACGAGAATACATTTGGGGCAGGCATTTGTGGGCTACAGAGAGAGGAGCTGAGCTGGTTTTGAACTCAAAGACAGGTTTGAAGGTCAGCTGTACCACTCTTCCAGCAGTGGTTAACTGCTTCCAGACTTGTCCTTGAGATTTTCATTTTTGCCATCATTTTATTTTTAAAGTTCTAAGATCTCTTTTTTTTTTTTCTCTCTCAATGTTCTTGTGTTTACAGCCTTCTGTTCTTATTTTATAGCTTAAGTATATTACCTTCCCTCTCTGAGGGTTTCAATTATCGTTTATTCAAAGTTTTTATCTGCTTACTGCAATGTTTCTGTTTTCCATTTTTACTTTGTTCAGTATCTTATTTTCTTTCCTTTGTTTTAGAGGCTTTCCTCAAATGATTCATGATTCTTGGCACCCATTCATTTTTAAGAATGAGACAATAAAAAGCTGATCGATCACTGTAAATAGGGGAAAGGTTGATCAATGTGTGGTCTTTTGATTGGGACTTCCTCTCCCCATTGCCAATACTTTTAAGTCTTTTCTCTTAGTTTGGTCAGTTTCCTCTGAAATTTTTTCTAAGTGTTTCTACTAGCATTCTGGGGAAGAGAGCAGGAGTCTCACCGTTTACTTAATCCCTGCATTTTCAATATAAGAGTCTGATCCTTAGCTTTATAAATGTCCTAAGCCCAGAATCTCTTTGGTTCAAAAATTTTCAGAAAATAAGCCTCCATCTTCCACTGGAGTAGGAAAGATGTGTGGGGTTCTAAGTGCTTTCTGTACACATTTTCTACTGATGCTTTTGTTTTTATAGGTGATTTGCACCCACTTGCAGATAACAGGGTGTTTCCAGGTCCTGAGGTTCCCTGTTGTTTCAGCTTGGCTTCCCCGGGGGTAATAAGGTCACCATTCTCAGTTCACCTCTCATCCACCAACTTTCCATTTTCCTAAAGTTGTTTTGCTGTAGTCTCCTCCTCTGTTTTCTTTTTCTTTGTAGATATCTGCCCTTAAAAAAAATTCCCTCTACTGTAATGTAGTGGGGTTTTGACAAGGAACTGATAGTTTAATCTGCCATCTTTAACTGGTCTCAATGTATATTCTTTAATGGTTTTTATTCTTCTGGTTATAAAAATAATGTAGCTATTGTAGATAAATTATAAAGTGTAAGAAAAAAATAATCCATAATTCCACTTTCTGTAGGCAATTAACATTTTATTTCCTTGAAGTCATTTTTTCTGTGATTATTTTTCACATCATTAAGTTTGTTTTGTAGATATAATTTTGCATTTTAATTTTCAAAATACATTATAAGGATTTTCCATGTTTTTTAAATGATTTGTAAACCTTATTTTTATAAACTCCAAGGTGTTGATTTTAATATACAATATTTTACTTAGCCATGTGTGTATTACCATGTATTTGGGATATTTCCCTTTCTATATTCTTGGGAAGAAACCTGCAAAAATTCTCTGATGAAAATCTGTATATAAAGCCTATTCTGTATTTTGAAATATTTCAATGGAATTAATTTCAGAAAGTGAAATTATTGAGTCAAAAAGTATGATATTAAAGCTACTGACACATATGAAAGCAAGTTTTTAGAGTTTTAGCATCTACTGCACATTAACTCTAAACAGCAGAGTAGTTCCTTGGTTAGTCCCAATTCTCTGGTATTCTCTTCTCTCCTACCATGTCAGGAAGAAACCAAAGGGCACGTTCTTGCCCTTCTGGGCTTCACCTCCCTCCACATTCTCATGAACAGGTCCACATCTAACAGCTGGGTCAAAGAATGAATGGTGGCTCCCAGTCCAGAGTCCTCCCACCTTCTTCTTTTACACCCACCTCTGACCTGGAGTGCGTGTGTGCAGACATTCCAGTCTCTTCATCCAAGTTAGTGAACACCCCTTTCAGTACCTTTCTCTGGGGCATCTCTTGGACCTATGTTACTCACACGAGCAGTGCAGTCTAACTTTGGGGGCAAGGACTTGGGGAAGAAGCCTGGGGAGGCCTTTAAAGCAGGCTGGAGCCCTTTGGGCAGGGCATTTCAATACTGCAGGCTCCTAAAGCATGGTATAGAACAGGAGGGACGAGCCCTAGGTAGGTACACACATCTCCTTGACTATATGGGCTCTTTGTCTCAAGGGGAGAGAACAGCAGTAGTGGGGCCAGAGTGGGGCCCTCCAAAGTGCAGGACGCCCATGGCAGGGGCCTAAATAGGCTGGATCTAAGGACAACATTACTATGGCACATGGCTGACCAGTAAATAGGCCTGGTCAACCACTAGAATTAAGCAGTAGTCTGCCTTCTTAAAACTTGGTCCAATTTAGCATGGGATGAAGATGGAGAAAGGAAGAGTAGGGTGTGGAAGGGGCGGCAGGGAGGGGAAGGAAAAGGAACAAAGGTTAGTATCTGGTTCTTTTTTTTCCAGGACAGCAAAGATAGGTTGATAATTGACTTGTATTTTCCACCACATGTAGTTCTACTATAGATGAGTTCAAAAATAGACTCCACCAAATACAATACTATTAAATGAAAACTATCATTATCACCTTCCTGTCAATCCCTAATAAGTGGGTTTTGAGAAACAAAAAAGAAAATCCTTAAGTATGTTCTGTCTGACCAAGGATTTTTGCAAAACTCCAGGTAAGGTTTGAACAATTCTGAAGTAGGTATCATTTAGGACAAAGACATACTGTAATTCCTGGGATTATTGCCCATCACCAGAGACTAAGTCTTCATTTCTACTTCCCCAGGTAATGCAATATAGGGGAAAGAGTTTAATGTTTTGAAATCAAATCTTGATTCAACTCTTAACTCAATCACTTACTAGCTGTGTGATCTTGGGCACATTACCTAACCTCTTACCTTGCCGCATAGTTATGAGCCTCTCCTGATTCCATCTTCAGAGATACTTTAGACAGAACATGCATCTTTCTGAAGCTTTCTCCTTTATCAAGTTTAAGCTTCATATGTGTATTCATTTTATGGCAGTACAGGCGCTCATAAACTCAGGATACTCCATAAAGATTGTAGAATGAAGAATTTATGTTTTACAAATTCTGTATAATTTGATTCACATTAAATTGTGAATGTTTTAATATAGTGCTTTTTAAAGCCAAATGATTGAATCTCTAATGGTAGAAATGTGTATATTATGATGGGTTAGTGAGAGTGATTTTTAAAATTAGAATGGTATTTTGTGTGTATCTTGCAGGAATGATCTATCTATAAAGCAATCCTTTTATCAGAACTTGTTTCTATCTCATCAGCTCCAAAACATGGAGGGGACAAAAGGAGTATAGTTATCAAAATAATGAACAAATAGGATTTATCCACTCATGTTATTATTGCAGTCTGGAAGGGTTTACGTTTAGAACAAGGCTTATTTCCCTTTCTGTGGGGGAGAAATCAATTGAAAACTGTGAGGGATAAACAACCCCCATTATAGATCTAAAGACAGGAGCTGTGAACACTAAAATTTCCATGAACAGCCGCAGATGATCCTTAACTTATCAAACTGGATTGAAGCCAACATTCACAGCTGCTCTTTTTTCTCACTCTACAGAAGCAGCTTGTCTGAGGATTCAGTCTTACTCTTATTTTTGTGTGTGTGTATGGGGAATATGCTCCTTTGGACTTAGTCTGGAATTAAAATATTTGTTGCTAAGTGTTTTCAAATGCCCAACTTTAAAATTTAATCTGTCTTTTAAAAACATTTTACCATTCCTTTTGGAGGATCTTAGCTGGTAGGGTTGGGAATCAGAACGATCCCAAGAGCTGGTATTATTATACCAGTTTTGTGAGTGATTAGATATGAACTCTCTGATGAGTGGACCAGATGAGGAGGTGGTGGGAGGTATAGCAGCTGATTTTCTGCGTTTCTTTGTTGTTCTGTGGCAGGGGAGCATGATAAATAGGTAGACTCAGACATAGAAGGTGTCAAGAAGCTGGGACTTCATGACCAAGTGACAGGACAGCTCTAGAAGCTGGACTACCTCTTTAAAAAACAAAGGAATGTTGGCTGGTGCAGTTGGGGTAGAACAGGATCAGTGGAGCTTTGGTAAATTTTTAACAGCTGGCTCTCTGGACAAATAAAGACCCTGATTTGGAGTACTTCCTGATGCTTGTGCAGTAAATACTCCCTAGATAGCTGATTTCAAGCTACCAGTGTGATGTCAACTGGCTCACAAAATTTCTGAAAATTTAACATTAGGCTCTGGCAAGCTGGTATGAGCCAGGCCAGCACACCACTGGCACGGTAAGGATTGAAAAGCATTCTTGATGGAATCCTTTCCTACAATCAGAAGTGGTTTAGGTATCAGAAAAAGTCTAATAAATCAGGGTTTGGGGGATGCTTGGACATTGGGAGGTCAGGAAATAGTGTGGCAGCTCTTTGGTCTGTCTCTGGCCTCACAGCAGAGTTTTGCAGGCACTAGCATTCTGAGCATGAGCTGGTGGGCGTGAAGCCTCTGTGAGGTTTATGGACCATCAGAATGGCTCTGAGGACTGGCCAGGATAGCTTCATGGGGCATGTGTCTCTGTGGTCAGGCACAGGTTATATTGTGTCCTGTTGTGATAGAACAGGTACCAGCTTTTGTGTGTGTGTGCCTCTAGGGACACCAGAAGACACCCATATATACCCTATTTTCAATAAGCATTTGTCCAGTAGTAACATCAGACTCTCTCTATTAGATACTGTGGGGCTGGAGAGCTACGCTGGGGAAGGGCCCTACTGCTGTACCAGGTAACTTGGCTTCTGAGATATGACATTTGTGTGGCCTTCTGGTAACAAAAGGTAAAATATGACTGCCAGCACAGGCTGAAAGTCTTTGGTTTTCTCAATTGTTCCAGGTGGCAGAGGAAGGTCTTAACAGATTTTCAAGGGGCACTAGGCACCTTGACATAATGCCTTTGGCCTTGAAGATGCTATCATTGAAAACATGTTTCCCTGCCCTTGGCTGGGACCCATTTTATTGAGAAACAAGTGAAGACTAGGGGACATCAGAGCAAGTGTCCTATAGGATAGAAAAACTTGTCTGCACTGTTTTTTTACTTGTCCATTTTGATAATATATAACTGGATTGGATTGAGGTCAATCATGCTCAGGACAAGGAAGAATAAAATCTTTAGTGGGTGTAACTGTGTTCCAATAAAACATTATTTACTAACGTAGGCAGGGAGATTGCACGTGGCACGTGGCCCACAGGCCTTGCCTGCTAACCCCTCTTGTAGAAGTAAGTGCAAACACCCCTGGTTTTTCATTGGTTTGCATGCCCATGCTGGGTTTATTTGAAGGGACCAAGTAGGATATGTCAGCTACCATCTTGTGCCTTTTTCTTTCTTGGTGTTATCCCAGGATTTATTACATTCTGTGGTGCTCATGAGAGAAGAATTATTCAAGAAATGATTAACTATAGTCAATGTTGAGTGTAAAATCCTTCTACTATTTAAATTCCTTTATTAAAAAAGCATGATGGGAAGCGGCTGTGGCTCAATCAGTGGGGCTCCCATTTGCCATATGGGAGGCCCCGGGTTCGGTTCCCAGGGCCTCCTGGTGAGGGCAGGCCCACCCGCACGGCGTGGTTGGCTGACCCAGCGAGCACAAGCAGCAAGGGGGAGATAAATGAATAAATGAATAAATAAATAAATAAATAAATAAATAAATTAAAAAAAAAAAGGCATGAGAACCTGGATAGAAGGGGAAAAATGAAATAACTTCATTAGTTCCAGTTTTTTATTAGTGGTTGTAACTAGGTTTGTTCTTGACAAGAGATGTGGATATTGGCTACCTACTCCCAGTTTCTAAGAGAAAACGCCTTCCCGCAAGCTCAGCTAAAGGGCAAAAGAGTCGTGTTTTGGACGTAGGACATCTTCCAAATTATTGGATCAAGGTTGGACAATTGATGAGAGTGATCAAGTATGTATGAACCAGGACCAGGTACAAAATGATGACTGGGACCAGCCACATTCCCTAAATTGGGAATCTGAATTGAACGCAAAAATAGAATTTTCTGTTTTTGAAAACTGCCATGGGTCAGGCATGGAAGTAGATAAAGCCATGTGTAAACTGAAATTACAAGGGAGCAGAAAAGATATAAAAGGATAGAGAGAGTGAAAGAGAAATGATATGCTGAAAGAGTTAGAGATAAGAGACAGAGGGAAAGAGAAAGAGCAGTTTGCACAGCAGGCTCAGTTCTTCACCTGAGCATCCTTACATTTAACCCCTTTTCTCCCCAAAGGAAATAACCCAGGTGGCTTTTTGTTGCTTAAAAACAAAAGAACAAATCCCTAGTGCATGTTCTTGGTCCATAAGTCTCAGGCAGGCTGGATTAGATTGAGAGGTGGGAAGAGGAAAAAGAGACCAGAAACTGCCAACTCCAGTATTTCCTATTCTGTTTGTGCCTCGCTGCTAATCTTTGTTCTTTGCCGTGGATTCTCACAGGCAGCGTTTGTTGTTAAAATCACACTGACCTTCAAAGCCAGCTAGAGCAAGGGATGAGGAAAAGCTCTTGTTGATATTACATCCCTCTATGAAATCATGCATTTCTCATTATCCTGGGGTCTGCTAGACAAATAGAATGGTAAATAGAGTAAGTGCACCCACACTCTCACATATGCATACACACATTCCAGCTTTCTTGCTCCTCAAATTCATTCTTCAGTCTTGACTAAAGGTTCCCTTTCGATGTATGTTTCGTATAGTATGAGTTATTTTCTTGGGAAATAAAAGACAAGGTAATGGCAAAACTAAATATTTCACGTTTCCTAATATATATATCTATATATCTATATATATCTATATATAGATATATAGATAGATAGATAGATAGACAGACAGATAGCTAGATAGATACTTTTTAAATGGGAAGCATTGTCTCAGGTGTACCCTAGATTTGTTATTGAGAGAGGGAATACAGCTGCAGGCTCAGGGCATATTCTTCCCCACAAATGGAGGCTCTCTTTCCTAAAGAAACTACATTTTAATATTTGCAACACTTGCATGCAAGTTCTCTTAGAGACAGCAAAATAAATTGTATGCAGCCTCAGCTTTTCTTCCTGATTAATAGAAATAGTTGTGATTTTTTGGCTTTCAACTATTAGTTTTAATAGTCTGTTAAATTAAAGTTTCTTATTTCAATCTCCAGAAAAATCTTTAAAAAAATGATTCAAGAAATAATTTTAGTTCTCTTTAATGCTTTTGCCTTTTAGCACATTTGGATCTAGCAACAATTGGGAAGCATCATTTTTTTTTCTTAAAAGCTTTCAGGATGGCAATCTCTATCCCTGCCCCCTGAAGATAATCCTTTTACTCTTGTTTGTGACGTTCATTTTAAGGTAGCATGTTCAAGCTGAACCCTAAAGTAGGTTTGCTATTTTTTTGATTCCACGAAGCAATTTCTTTCCAAATGCTTTTAAATCCCAATATTTAATAATAGCTATTTCACATGTAAAAGTGTGTTCCATTTCATTGAGAAGCCTTTTAACAATTGCTAGAGTTTCTTTCATGTGGACTTTGGCATACCCTAGTAGTTTGGTTGTAAAATCTTTACAATCATCTTATCTCTCAGGATCAAAGAATGATGTATATGAACGTTGTCAAGTATAAGCTACTTAGGGAAAACCATGTTATGTAGTTGCTGGGCACATTTAAGTCAGTAATGCTTTGTTTTCACTTCAAGGAACATAGTTTTTGTGCTTGATAAAGCTAAATTATGTTATAAAAGTTTTTTTTATAATACACTGTAACTTCTCTCTTATTCCTGAAAATTTTACTTTAATTAGACATTATTACAAAAGGAATAATCTAACACAACACCATCAGGAAGCACATGAATAAAATTAATAGAAAAATAAGTGTTACAGAGAATAAAACATGGGGCCATGTAACATAGTGAACCTTGTTGTGGATGGTGACTGCGGTTAATCATACAAATATAAGAATGTTCTTCCATGAAGTAGAACAAATGTATGTCACTATTACAAGGTATTAATAATAGGGTGGTATATGAGAAAAAATGCACATAATACAAACTATAGACTATAATTAAGAGTAATACTGTAATATTCCTTCATCAGTTGTAACAAAGGTACCACACCAATGCTAAGGGTCAATACTATGGGGGTATAAAGGGTATAGGGCTTTTCTTTTTGGGGCAATGAAAATGTTCTAAAATTGGTAGTGGTGATGAATTCACAACTCTAGAATGATACTGAGAGCTATTGATTATACACTTTGAATGGATTGCATGGTGTGTGAAAAAAAGACTGTTTAAAATAAAGCACGTAAGTAAATAATGTTTTCCAGCAGTTGTCTTTGTTTTCAGATATTTCATTTATTATTTATAAATCTAAATTTTCACCTAGATTTCCCTTTTATTATTTATTAACTTCAAATTTCTCATTATGTTAAAGATAAGTAAATTTATGGCAAAATGAAGGCCATAACTTTCCTTTCACTAAGTGATCCATTTAAAAAAAGAGATGCAAAATGAAAAGTAAATATAGTACTCACATGGCTTCTTTGTGGTTTCTTTGTTTTTTTGCATATATGGTGTTATTGTATTAAGAGAGGAGTACTTGCTGTACAATTAATTTGCTCTCTCTATGCCACTGACAGTTTATTTTATTTTATATTTTTAAAAGTTACTAAAGGAGTTCCAGGAAGATGGTGTCAGCAGGGCTCAACTCTCTCACAAAAACAACAGAAAAAAGAGCCAAAAGGTGTCCAAGGGAACTGCTTTGGGGGTCAACAAACCAGGGCAGTGCTACACAATTCCCAGAAGATGGAGGGACAGAGAGTTGAAGGACCTGAAACAGCAAGCCCTGGCATTGGCCAGGAAGGGCTCCCTTCCCCCACCCCCAAGATATTAAGCTGGGGTAAAATCTCTGGCTCACTGCAGCTGCCCCAGAAGGGAACAGACATCTTCCTCTCTGTCAGCTGTTACAAGGGAAAAGGGAGGGCTTTTCTTCAGTGAATTTGGCAAGTAGAGCCCACTTTGAATCTCTGCTCTGGCCAGACCAAAACAGAGATTGAAACGAATACCATCAATGCTGGCTGGTCTGGAAATTGCATGGGCAAAAACTACTTTTGGTTTTCACTGTACCCTAGTTCCTGGGAGAAAAACTGTACCCCATTAATGAGTCCCTGGCCTGATTTTGATAACTTAAGCTAGGCCATTTTAAAGACTTAGAATAAGTTGAACCAAATATTAAAGAAGAGCTGTGAAAAAAAGACAATCGGCAAGAGAGAGAATTTGGCCATGACAGTACACTCACCAACATATTCGATGCCTAGACATAAGCAAAAAATTGCAAGCCATCCTAGGAAACAAGAAGAGATGATCCAGCTAAAGGAACAAACCAAATATCCTGAAGAGATACAGGATTTAAGGCAATGAATCAGTGATAATCATACAACTCTCCTAAATCAATACAAAGAATTGAAAGAAAATATGACTAAAGAGATAAAATATATTAAGAAGACACTGGGTGAGCATAGAAACAATTTGAAAGTCTGCAAAGAAAAGTAACAGACCTTATGGGAATGAAAAACATGATGGATGAGATAAAAATACTTAATGTATTTTTATGTTAAAGGAGATTTGAATTGTTCGAAGATGGAATTAGTGAGATCAAGGGCAGTACATCTGAACTGGAAAAGACAGGAGAAAAGAAACAAAAGTGAACGGAAAAAATGGAACTGAGTCTCAGGAAATTGAATGACAATGCACAATGCACAAACATATGCATTATTGGTTTCCCAGAAGAAGAGAATGTAAAAGGGGCAGAAAGAATATATGAGGAAATAATGACCAAAAACTTCCCAACCCTTTTGAAAGACATAAATATCAATATCCAAGAAGGACAATGCACCCCAAACAGAAAAAAATCCAAATAGACTTACCCCAAACACCTATTATTCAGAATGACAAATATCAGAGATAAAGAGAGGATTCTGAAAGCAACAAGAGAAAAGCAAAGCATTTTTTCAAAATGATAAAATGGGTATTTATTTAATTCTTCTGAAAACTATGTTACTCTGGACTAATTACAACAATAAAGAACGTGTGCTTTAAAGCATTACATTTTGTAATAAGCCCAAAATTGTCACTTTGACTTTGTGTTTTAAGTGCTCTTATTACTAAAGTTGTGAAGACTGCACAGGATGCCTGTTTTTTTTTTTTCTTTTTTTTTTTCTTTTTTCAGTATTTCCCAAATAAGCTACCCCCTTGATAGTGTACATAGTACACTGCAATAGTTTCACAAAGTTTGTCCAAAGTCATTTTTGCCCTGATGATTTCAAAGCTCAAAGAATGAAATTTTCATCATAAAATCTTATTGAAAAATGTAATCAAAATATCGTTTGAATTGAAGTTGAATAAAACAATACCACTATAATTGCATCACATACAAGGGAACTTCAATGAGATTAAGTGCCAACCTCTCATCAGAAACTATGGAGGTGAAAAGAAAGTTGTAGGATGTATTTAACATACTGGAAAAACTGCCAGCCAAGAATTCTGTATCTGGCAAAGCTATCCTCCAAAATGAAGGAGAGCTCAAAGTCTTCACAGACAAATGAAAACTGATAGAATATGTTGCAAGAAGATCAGAATTACAAGAGATACTGAAGAGACAGCTACAGGTTGAAAAGAAAAACAAGGACAAGAGACTTGGGAAAGAGTGTAGAAATGAAGATTATTAGGAAGGGTAAATTAAAGGGTAAGAAGACAGACAATAGTATTATATGACAACAGAAAGCCAAAGGACAAAATGGATGAAGTAAGTAATGCCTTTGCAGTAATAACTTTGAATGTTAATGGCTTGAACTCCCCAATCAAAAGACATAGACTGATAGAATGGATAAAAAAAATGTGAGCCATCTATAGGTTTTCTACAAGAGAATCACTCAGCTATAAGGACACAACCAGGTTAATAGTTGTGAAAGGTTGGAAAATGATATTTCATGCTAATAGTAACCAAAAAAAAGAGCTGGAGTAGTGATCAATATTGGACAAAATAGTTTTTAAATTCAAAACTGTTATAAGGGATGAAGAAGGTCATTATATATTAATAAAAGGGGCAATTCACCAAGATAAATAACTATACTAAATATTTATGTACCTAACCTGAATGCCCCAAGATTCATGAGACACACACTGGCAAAAATTGAAGGGAGAAATAGATCTCTCTACAATAAGAATTGGAAACTTCATTAGACCATTCTCAGTATTGGATAGAACATCTAGACAGAGGATAAATAAACAGAGAACTTGAATAATATGATAAATGAACTAGACCTAACAGACATCTATAGAGTATCACACATCAAAATAGCAGCATATACATTCTTTTCAAGTGCTCAGGTATCCTTCTCCAAGATGTACCTTATATTGGATCATTAGACAAGTCTCAATAAATTTTAAAAGATTTAAATTATACAAAACATTTTCTCTGGTCATAAGAAATGAAGCTGGAAATCAATAATAAATGGAAAAAGGGGAAATTCATAAATATATGGAGATTAAACAACACACTCTCAAACAATCAGTGGATCAGAGAGGAAATTGCAAGTGAATTCAGTGACTATCTTGAGATGAATGAAAATGAGAACACAGCATATCAAAACCTATGGGGCACTGCAAAGGCAGTGCTGAGAGGGAAATTTATAGCCCCCAATGCTTATATTAAAAAAGAAGAAAGAGTTAAAATTAAATATCTAACTGCACACATGGAGCAACAAGAAAAAGAACAGCAAATGAATCCCAAATCAAGCCAAAAGAAAGAAATAGTAAAGATCAGAACAGAAATAAGTGAAATCAAGAACCAAGAGAGACGGGGGGGAGGGGCGGGGAGAGAGAATCAACAAAAGCAAAAGTTTGTTTTTTTGAGAAGATCAACAAAATCAACAAACCCTTAGCTAGATTGACAAAGAAAAAAAAAAAGAAAGAAGCAAATAAATAAAATCGGAATGAGACGGGGCATTACTACTGACCCCACAGAAATAAGAGAGATAATAAGTGGATACTATGAACAACTATATGCAAAAAAAGTAGACAATATAGATGAGATGGGCAAATTCCTAAAAACACGCAAACCACCTCCATAGACCTTAGAAGAAATAGAAGACCTTAACAAAACAATGACAAGTGAAGTGAAACACTCATCAAAAACCTCCCAAAGATGAAAAGCCCAAGGCCAGATGCTTCACAGGTGAATTCTACCAGTCATTCAAAGATAATCTAATACCAATCTTGCTCAAGATCTTCCAAAAAATTGAACAGGAAAGAGTGCTACCAAACTTGTTCTAGGAAGCCAACATCACTCTAATACCAAAACCAGATAAAGATACTATGAAAAAAGAAAATTACAGACAAATATCTCTAATAAATATAGATGCAAAAATCCTCAAAAACTTATTTGCAAACAGAATCCAAAAACACATTAAAAGAATTATACACCATGATCAAGTAAGTTTTATCCCAGGTTTGCAAGGGTGGTTCAACACAAGAAAATGAATTAGCATAATAAACCACATTGATAAATGGAAGAAGAAAAAATCACAAGATCCTCTTGACTGATGCAGAAGAGGCATTTGACAAAATATAGCACCCTTTCTTGACAAAACAATCCAAAAGATAGGAATAGAAGGAAGCTTTCTCAATATGGTAAAATGCATATATGAAAAACCTACAGCTAGCATTTTACTCAATGTTGAAAGACTGAAAACTTCCCCACTGAGATCAGGAGCAAGACAAGGATGCCCACTATAACCACTGTTATTCAATATTGAGGTTCTAGCTAGAGCAATTAGGCTAGACAAAGAAATAAAAGGTATCTAAATAGGAAATGAAGAAGTAAAGCTCTCACTATTTGCTGATGACATGATCCCATATCTAGAAAATCCTGAAAAATCCACAACAAAGCTACTAGAACTAATAGACAAGCTCAACAAAATGGTGGGATACAAGAGTAACATGCAAAAATCAATAGCATTTTTATACACTACTGATGTGCAATCTGAAGAGGAAATCATTTTAAAAATTCCATTTATAATAGTGACTAAGAAAAATCAAATATTTAGGAATAAACTTAATCAAGGACATAAAGGACCTGCATTCAGAAAATTACAAAACATTGTTAATAGAAACCAAAGAAAACTTAAATGGATGGACAGTTCATGTTAATGGATTGAAACACTAAATATAGTTAAGATGTCAATTCTACCCAAACTGATTTACAGATTCAACTCATTCCCAAGAAAAATCTTAACTGCCTTTTTTACAGAAATGGAAAAGCCAATAATCAAATTTATTTGGAAGGGTAAGGATGCAGAGAAAACCCAACAGTTTTTGTCCATGCAATTTCTAAACTGGCCAGAAGATGGCACTTGTTAGCACACCTTTCCATGGAGGTGTTTCAGTCTGGGCTTTCCGTGTTCTTGTGTTGAATCTCCAGATAGGAGATTCATTGTGGGCTCTGTTGGCTGAATTCACTGAAGAAAAGCCCCTGGCTCCCTCCTCCTTCTTCTCTTGAAACAGCTGATAGGGAAGATGTCTGTTCCCCTCTCAGTTGCAGTGAGCCAGGGGTTTTACCCCAGCTTAATATCTTGGGGGTAGGGGAAGGGAGCCCTTCCCTGCCACCTCAGGGGCTCAGCAACTCACTTTTGTTGTTTGGGCTTCTTTGTCTCTCTGTCCCTCACCCTCCTTGGAGTTGTGTAGCACTGTCCTAGTCTGCTGACCCCCAACGCAGATCTCTCAGACAGCTTTTGGCGCTTTCTTTGTTGTTTTTGTGAGAGCACTGAGCTTTGCCTGTTAGTCCAATGCCATCTTCCCACAATCTCCTGTGCTTGCTTTTGAAACACCCAGCCTGGATAATAAATCAAGTGCTATACCAAATATTTCTTGTGTTGCAGAATTCATGGATTCTAAGTCTCTTTGGCTATTTTCCTTTCATTTGGGGGAAAAACAGTGCCTCTATTAAGCATTAGAGCTGAGATTCTGGTTCCAGACCACTTGGTTTCAAATCCTGGCTCTGATCCTTTGTAGCTTTCTGACCACTGGCAAGGTAGATAACCTCTACCTCAGTTTTCTTAATTATAAAATGAAACAATAATGATAACATTCCCATAGGGTAAGAAGAAGACCTGGCAAAAGTCTCCACTATGTAAATGTTAGTTCTTATTGTTATTTACATGATGAATAGACAAACTGTACCTCACAGCAAGCATCGATCATGCATACTCTACTGGTAAACTCATTTGTCAACACTTCTCCACCAGGCCACCATACTGCACAACACAGAATATAATGTGAATGACTCCCCCTGGGTCAAAACAGTGTATTCTACAAGAATGTTGTCCTTGGTGCTGTATAATTTGGAGAGCTTGATCCATCTGCTTCCATTTTATACCTATCAAAACAGACCATCAAGCATTTTGCAGAACTTCCAAACCACATTAGGGAAACAAATTTTCTCTCTGTAAACAAAGAGGGAGAGGGGGAGGCGGAGGGGGAGGGGGTGGGGGAGGGGGAAAGGGTGTTATCATAGAAGAAAACAAATTAAAATCTCATCCATAGAGATATGACCAAATTAGCAAGCCTAAGCAATGCTGTCAGTTTGCTATTCTGTAATTCATCTAAAACAGGCAGATTATTCTGGGGAGAACTCAGAGTATTGTTTCTGCTGCTTAGGTGATGTAAAATTGCTCTTAGGGAATTGTAATAACCAAATGCTTTGGCTCTATTATCACTGCAATATTTCCACAAGGTATTCCCAATAGCTGTTGCTTTCAAGAGTATGTGTTTTATATGTTTTATAGTGTAAAGGAGAGTAAGATATTTTGTTTCTTATTCGGAAATTGAGGGCTTTGAATATGTGATCTAAAGTGATAAAGGCAGACATTATATTGACACTTCAAAGCTCACCCATAGACATCAATAATCAAGAGACATGATACTCAGTTGGATTCAATTCAAAGCAACATTTTGAACTTGAAGGTATGGGGAATTTGTGTTTATTTTTTCTGTTTCAAAATCAAAACCTCTCTGCTGCCTTGCAGGAGTTTTGTTTCTTCCAGTTAAAATAATGTAGCTCTTAAAAATTCATTTTTTATACTGAGAAGCACATTAGTAGCAAATGTTATTTTCTATTTCTTTCATTTGTGTTTGTTCCCCAAATTGGTCACCAAACCCTGGGGCTAAAGGTAGTTAGCCCAATTGTCATAAATATAGCATGAGGCACATTTAGGAAGTTTCTACTTTACAATCCAATCACATCCTTTTCTTGCCAAAAGGAGACTGTTGCCAACAGCACAGAGAAGGCATCTGTAGTTTCCTTTTTATAATTTCACATTGGTAACAATCACTTACAAAAATAGACAATGTTCAAAAGATGAAGTGCTTCTTCATATTTCCTCAAAGAATTGTGCAATGTGCAAATGTTTATTAAGGCTTTAATTTTCACCTTAAGATTTCACATAGAGATCTGTAAGTAAATGTTAGATTGGAATTTGAAAAGAATTTTTTTAAGCCCCCACTGTGCACAATATTTTAATTAAGGCGTAACACCTCATCCCGACTATATTCTTTCTAGGAACTACTGTAACCCCATCCCAGTTTCTGTCCACAATGTTCTCTCATGCCCCGCTCCCCAACTGTCTTATTTTGAATCGGCTTGTCATTTTATCCTGGACTCACCATGATTTCTCTCTGATACTGAATTTTCTTTTTTTTTTTTTTTCCTGCACATTTTGACCTTGTCATCAGCCAATTCAATAATCCTTTTAAATAACTTCCATCTTTTACCTTCCATCATATTTACCATTCATTCATTCATTCATGAAAAGCCTGAATTCTCTACATTCTTTACTGCTGAATTGATGGAGAAGTCAGGCTTCTGGGGTGCTCTAAAAACTCATGTCATATAACCTTAGATGGGCTCTGTAAACCCTGCTCGCTAACTACTATGGTTCATAGGCATATTCCTCTTAAACGTCATTCCAAAGATTTTTTTTCTCTTCTCAGATCTGGAAACCTATGCATAGCCTTTTTCTTTCATCTTCACAAAAATGAGTAATACCCTCTGAAATAAGTCAAATTCATTTCCCAAATCATATTCCCCAAGGTGTTTCCCACCTTACATTTTCTCTGCATTCTCACCTGTCATCTTATTCTTAACTTCCTAATAGAAGGTCTGTTTTCCTTCTCAAGGTCAATGGTTTATCCTATGCTTACAATCCAATCCTTTTTGCAAGGCTTGTTTCAATAATTATTCTTTTTATGGCATGTCTTCAAAAAGTCCAAATCAAATTTATTTATTTATTTATTTCTGCCTGTTAATGAACTTATCTCTTCCCTTTAAACTGCTACTTTCTCTTTCCTTTTTAGTAGTTGTCTGTGTTCATTAGTTCCAGTTTTTAATAACCTGCTAATTACATAAGCACTTTCATTTTACTAGGAGAACTACTCATCTGAAAACATGATCTCCTAATTGAAATTAACTATCTTATTTTTTTAAATTAAATGCTCTTATATATGTTTACATGATTATTGTCTATCTCCCCCTACAAGAATATAAACCCCAGAGACTTTATCCATCTGGTTCCCCACCATATCTCCTGTATCCTCCTTCCATGCCTCTAGTCCAATCCATCCTACATTAAACTACCAGTATAGTCTTTTTTTTTTTTTTTTTAAAGATTTTATTTATTTATTCATTTATCCCCCCCTTGCTGCTTGTGCTCTCTGGGTCAGCCAACCGCGCCTTGCGGGCGGGCCCGCCCCCACCAGGAGGCCCCGGGAACCGAACCCGGGGCCTCCCACATGGTAAACGGGAGCCCCACTGATTGAGCCACAGCCGCTTCCCACCAGTATAGTCTTGATCTAAAGGAAAGTTCTGGTCACACAACTCTTGAGTTCAAAAGCTATCAGTCACTACTGTTGCTCGCAACCAAGAATTTGAAGAGTTCTACCTTCTGGCTCCAACTGATCTTTATTGCCTTACCCCTTAATAATTTCCTTTATACTTCAGTTACACATTTTCCAAATGACCTCCTCAGTTTTTAATATATTTGCACTTTCTTCACTCAATTATTCTGGAATTTCTTCTCCCCTTGGCTATCTAACTCATCTGTCAGGACCTACCTCAAATGGGACCACTTCTAGTCAGCTCTGTCAGATCTCCCCAAGTAAAAGTAACCTCTTCATCTTTTAAACTCTCATAACACATTGCTCTCCTTCCACAGTATTGAGGTAATGTTTACCCAAGCCAAACCTTGCCTCAGGCGTTTGCGGGGCACTACGCCCCACCTTCTTCCCGGACCCAACTTCCCCATTTCTCTCAGCCTATCACAGCATTCCCTCAACAGCCATAACCTTATTTGGACATGTTGGCCTTCTCCTCTAGCCTCCCCCCTCCCTCCCGAATCTTCCCTCCACGCCCAGCAACAGCTTCGCCCTATCAGAAGACAACACGCTCACCCCCGCCCAACTCTGCCTATAAAACTGCGCAGCTCTCCCTGAATAAAGGTCTTACCTTCCAGCAAGCAAGTGAGTGGTGTCTCTTCATTTAGTACTGTCAGGGAGACCACAGGGCACCAAACGGCGACCCTGTGACAACTTCTCCTTAACCCCCGTGAAGACCAGGGAGCCGGGCCTGCGCTCTCCTGACAACTTCTTCACCCCCCCACCCCCGCCGTTTCTGGAGTGCACGCCGGACGGTCCACAACTAGCTCGTGTCGCTCCCCGGGCTGCAGCAGGGCTGATCACCCTCAGGCCCGGAAACAAAGCGGCACAGTATGCCTCACATTATGTGTTTATTAAACATATTTGTGTGCATTTTTCTCTTGCCTACTAAATTCTATATTCTTTGAGAACAGGAATACTGTCTTTATGTCTTTGTATTAACTTAGTACTTAGCATAGTATTTTTTTTCTCCAGATTTAATGAGGTAAATTTACATAAAACACACCCATTTTACTTGCATAGTTTAGTGAATCTTGGTAATTGCATGCAGTTATCATCCCACAATCAAGATATAGAATATTTCTATTACTCTAAAAAGTCTCTTCACGCTCCTTTGAAATCTCTCACCTTCCTCAATTCCCAGCCTCAGGCAATTACAGATCTGCTTTATGGAATTACACTTTTGCTTGTTCCAGATGATTCTAGAAGCCTACATCTGGGCCCGCTTATCCTCCTTTCTTGGTCTCATTACAGGTGTTTCCCTTCCTCTCTTTAAGGTCAATTCATATAAGTGTCTGCTCAGGAATATTGCACTATTGATTATACTTGCTTTGCCTTGTATATTCCACATCTTTCTCTCAACTGGATTTTTCTCATCAATTGTTGAAGCTCTCCTTTAAAACAAACAACAGTAACTATCCCTCCACCACAAATCCCCTCTAGCTATTGTACTTTTTTTTTTTTTCTGCCTACATTCTTGAAAGACATTCCTTCTTGAAGGAATGATGTAGTTGTTACCATTCCTTCACCTCCCTCTCAGTGATCAATTTTTCCAAAATTGGCTTCAAACCCCATCAATAAATGTAAAAACTCTTTCTAAGATCAAAAATTACTTCCATGTTGCTAACTCCAGACATTTTGCAGTCAATCTTACTTGGCCTTTCAACAGCATTTGGTAATGTATTCCAACCTTACAATCCCCTTGAGCTCCAGATCCATATAGCCAACTGCTTATTTGACAGATGATTCAAAGTCACCTCAAACTCAAGTTAAATAGATCCATAGTCATTCTGTTTAAGTCCAATGTAGTCTTTTTTTTCCAGTGGTCTCTGTCTCAGTAGCTCCAAAAACCCAGGAGTTAATCCTGACATTTTCTTCTCCCCCATTCTCAAGATCTGATTTACCACCTTGGAAGGTTCATTTTCCTCCCAAGCCTTTTCAAATATGTCCACTTTTCTTCTGATCTATTGCCTCTACTCTTGTTCAAGCTACTTTATCTCTCACCTAGTTTATTATAACAGCTCCCAAATGGACTCCCTCCTATCCTCAGTTCTTCTCTTCTTGTCATTCTGTTACTAGTTCTGGAAGAAGCCTTCTCAATCACCTCGTGTGCTTTGTTCTGTTCATTGTTCTGTTCAACTGGCGGTTACTGTGTGTTGGACATTATTGTAAGCACTTCAAATATTAACTCAATCCCTATAGCAACAATATGAAATAGACAGTTTTTTTTTCTTTTTTTTTAGGAGGTATAGGGGTTTGAACCTGGGACCCATATGTGGGAAACAGGTGCTCAAAGCACTGAGCTACTCCTGCTCCCCGGAAATAGACACTTTTAACACTTAATTGAGGACATAGAGGTTAAATAACTTGCCTAGAGTCACACAACTAGTAAGTGTGATTGAGCCTGGGCATCTAACTCACTCTCCAGAGTCCATACTTGTAACCACCACACTCTCTTCCTTCTCCCTCTTAGGGATACTTAATACAGTCACAGTTTACATTTATTTGTGAGATTGTCTGTGAATATCTATTTCCCTGTTACAAGAAAAACTATATGATTTGCTCATTGCTATATCCCTGTGACAAGGCAAAATGCTTGGTGCATAATACAACTAGTAATGAAGGAGTGAAAATGAATGAATTAAATCTTGAACTATTTATTGACAGGACTTTACATTTTGTGCTGTTTATTGCCAGGTTAAATTAATTCAAAATATTTCTGAATGAGTAATGGCAAAAGTATTTGAAGTAGGTAGTAAATATTTCCATGGCCATACCACTTAATAAACTGAGCATCTATGTGGAGCGAGTTGCTGCATGGTACGTCTTGGAAACATGGACTCAGGCACACAGAAACTTTCAGCAAATGACTGTTTAGATACTCACACAGCACAAAGGGTCCAAAAGAGCATCCTAGAGTGGACAGTCTCCTGGGACAGCCAAACTGAGCAGGTCAGCGTCCGTAGATGACAGCTCTGCATACCCCACTTTGTGACAGAGGAGAGAAACAAATCTATGCTGTTTGAGTGTGGAATTGATCCATGCTGGCCTGCCACTGCAAATTCTTGCTTATTTAGCATCTGGGGCTGCTTGTTTCCAGTTTCTGGGTTTAAAGTCTAGTCTAGCATTTTCATTAGATTTCTCCTCCTTTAATTAATTATAAATTCAAACTCTTTGTCAAGCTAAAGCCAAGGAAGAGTTAAAATAAATAAATAAATAAAAGGCTCTCTCTGCCTAGAGGAGCCCCCATCAGATCTTGGTGCGTATTTCTGTCCTTCTCTACCATTTCTCAGCAAGCTCTGTCCTTTCCCCCATTTCTTAATAAATTCTTTTTACTGGCCTAACAAACAAACAAAAAAAAGGTTACATTTTTTCTGATAATAAAATAGCACATTTTTTTCTGATAATAAAATGCTCATTGTAAGGAATTTTAGAAATATAGATTATTAAGAAGAAAGGAACAATCAATCACTGCTAAACCTACCAAGAAAAGAAAGACCAGAATTAATGTTTTGGTGCATAAATCCTTTTAACACTTGTATTTATATACAGCTACATAAACAATATTTATATATAAATATATTTCAATATTTATATACATATGTATGTGTGAGTATATGTGTGTATCCTTTCAAAATTAGCATACTACTTTGAGTGTGGACTTATTAAATTTAATATTATATCATGAGCATATTTCATTATTATTAAGTTTTTCGAAGATATGGTATTTAAGGGTGAAAAATATTCATCCTGTGGACAGGCCATAATTTAATTTACCAATTTTATCTTATTTTCAGTGTTTTCTTTTAAATAATGTTTGTGTTCCCTTAACATGTAAATCACAACCTGCATCTCTGTAATTTTCCTCATAATAGAGTCTTCAAAGTAGAATTAGTGAATTAGAAAGAGTGTACTCAATTCTCTTGATTCATATTGCCTGACTGCTTTCCAGAAAGGTTGTAGGTAAATGCCCTTAACAGGAATATACAAGGGTGTCTATCTTATTATACATTTGTCAGTATTAAATATTGCTCCCTTAAAACAAAATCTTTATGATAAAGAACTGGTGAGCCTCTGTTACTAAGTGGTTGGGGAAATGGACATCCTTATATTTTTGTTAATATTTGTAAAATGTGATACAAATTCTGTAGAGGAAATTTGGAAATCCCTACTAAAATTTAAAATCACCTACTTTTTGATAGCAATTTAATTTAGTAATAATTAATAAATTATTACTCCAGATATATTCAGGCCTGTTCTCACAGTCATGAGAACAAAGAATATTCATGACCGCCTTGTTTGTAATAGCAAAAGTTTGTAAGCAACCCAGCCACACATCTAAAGGAGACTGGTTATCCACACATGGTATAACCATATCCTACACTACTAGATCAGTTAGAGTTCTTTATGTTGAAAATAAAAGAAATCTAAATCAAACTGGCTCACACCATATGAAAATATATTGACAACTTGAAAGTCTAGAGGAGAGTGGACTTCAGTGTGGCCTTAACCCCTTGCATCACACCATCCCCAAAGACCTAGTTTCTGTCCTTTTCTCTGCTCTGCCTTCCACAGCATCAGCTTCCACTTGTCATTGCAAGAAGCTCTATGCTTCTTCATCTCATTGAGGGAGGGAACAATTCCCTGAATCATCAAAGGACCTTGGTTTCATTTTGATTCGACCAACATAAGTCACTCCACACATCCTGAAACGATCACTGCTGACCAGGGACAAGACATACTGATCAGCTTCCACAAATAAAAGCTATCCTGGAGCTCAGGTGGGATCAATCTCATTCAAAGTTGAGTGCACAGAGAAGCCAAGAGAGTAAAAGGATACTGGGAGGTAACCACAGTATCTCCTACAATTTCTATGCAGTAATTTAAAAATGAAGTTTTTTTTTTTTAAAGATTTTATTTATTTATTCATTTATCCCCCCCTTGCTGCTTGTGCTCGCTGGGTCAGCTAACCACGCCGTGCGGGCGGGCTTGCCTTCACCAGGAGGCCCCGGGAACCGAACCCGGGGCCTCCCATATGGTAAACGGGAGCCCTACTGATTGAGCCACAGCCGCTTCCCAAAATGAAGTTTTTTATATGCACTGATATCCAATGAATCCCAAGATATAATGCTAAGTTAAAAATATCTAGGGCTGAACACATGCAGCTGCCTGGAGAGAGGAAGCAGGTGTCCTACCTCTGAACCACCGCTGCTGCTATAGGCCAGGACTGGGCCCTTAGGGAGGAGGAGAGAAAACGGCAGAAGACCCCAGCACTGCCACTGAATATGTTCTCCTGGCTCCCCAACTCCTTAGGACCACCACCCTCAGACCACATGGCTCGATGAATAGAGCCTGGCATTGGCCAGCTCCTGCTTTCTGGACCTCTGGGTCGTAGCTCCAGACTAAGGGGCAAAAGGCTGCACGGTTGGCCCGAGAAGAGGTCATTCCCCCACTTGGAGGTAAAAGGTCTCCTCCTGGGGCTCAGACCATTTGCCCCCCTGATGGTAGGTCACTGCTACTTTTGTACTAGGCCCTCGGATCCAGAGCCTCACTCTTTGGGTTCCAGCAATGGCACAAGCATGCTTTTGTTGATCATTCTTCCCAAAGAACAGATTTCACGAGTGGCAAAAATGTTAGCAGATGAATTTGGAACTGCATCTAATATTAAGTCACAAATAAACTGCCTTTCAGTCCCGGGAGCTGTTATAGCTGCAGTACAACAAAGACTCAAACTTCATAACAAAGTAAAAAAAAAGAAAGTCAACACTGACTCTGAGCCTTTCAAACCATTTAATACATCATTGTCTTTGTGTGACAAATTCCAAGGTCTTACAGCACTACTTTTGGACGATGGCAAGTTTGGCTTATTGTAATAGAAGGTAGTGGAACACTTTTTGGCACACTCCAAGAACACACAGGAGTCATGCACAAATTCCCCGTGGATCTCTCAAAGATGCGAGGTAGAGGAGGTCAGGCTGTGTTGCGTGTTGCTGGTTTAAGAAGGGAAAAATGACATAACTATGTTTGGAAAGTAGCTGAGACTGCTGTGCAGCTGCTTATTTCTGGGGACAAAGTGAATGTGACTGGTGTCCTTTTAGCTGGATCAGCTGACTTTAAAACTGAACTAAGTCAATCTGATATGTTTCGTCAGAGGTTGCAATCAAAAGCTTTACAATTAGTTAGTATTACCTACAGAGGTGATAATGGAGTCACCAAGCTATTGAGCTATCTACTGAAGTTCTCTCCAATGTGAAATTTATTCAAGAGAAGAAATTAATAGGGACAGTATTTTGATGAGATCAGCAAGGACGTGGGCAAGTACGGTTTTGGAGATGAAGAAACACTAAAGGCCTTGGAAATGGGAGCTGCAGAGATTCTAACAGTTTATGAAAATCTGGATATGAGGAGATATCTTCTTCATTGCCAAGGCACAGAAGAGGAGAATATTCTCTATCTAACCCCAAAATAAGAGAAGGATACATCTCATTTCACAGACAAAGAGGCAGGACAGGAACATGAGCTGATTGAGAGAATGTCCTTGTTGGAATGGTTTGCTAACTATAAAAAGTTTGGAGCTATATTGAAAATTGTCACAGATAAGTCACAAGAGGATCACAGTTTGTGAAAGGATTTGGTGGAATTGGAGGTATCTTGCAGTATCCAGATTTCCAGGGAATGGGATACCAAGGAGGAGATGATGACTTTTTTTTACCTTGATGACTACTAGGTAGTCGACATGGGTTTAGCAAACTGTGCATCACCCTCCAGCATCCAACTCAAGAAGCACACTCGTGGTGGAATCCAAAAAGATCACTGCCTTACAATCGGAACATTTCCAGAACCTAATCCATGATCATTGGATAGTGAAAATAAAACCCAAACAAAACTAGACCTAACCCTACACTTTGGTTTGTCTTGATGTTAGCACAGCAGCCTACAACGAAATTCCTAAATACCACTTGGGATTAATTTTTTTTAAAATCCCAGTTTTCACTTTTACTTGATGGTGAAATTAGTTGGTCTTATATTTTATGGGAAAAAAATTATTTTTTTTAGCCTTCGTACATAGAAGCAAAAATACTTTAACTGCTGCAAACTGTCAACAATTAATAAGCATGAGATCATACTGGTTTGTTTCTTATTTTGATTGGAGAAAACTTTAATTGGTTCATGTCACAGTGACCCATTTACATGGCATTCTCAGTTTAGACTGCATAAGAAGAAATGTATGTGATAATATGTTGGGACTATTTTTCTTGTGGTCTCTGTTTAATGTTGAAAGGGTGAGCTAACAGAGGCAATTTCAACTTTACTCCCTCACACCACCTCTCCTCTCCAGACAGTCAGTTTCAAGGATACAAATTGCACTTGCAAAATCGACTGACTCTTGAAAATTTGGGCAAGTGCAGTTTCCTTCTAGCCGTTTTGCAGGTGCACTTGTGCCCACGGGTTGAAAACCCTCAGCATCAGTTGCTTTGGCAGAGGTTCCCATAATCTTAGCCTACTAGAAACCAGTTTGGGACGGGAATGATGGGGCTTCTGTGCTTTTACCGGGATTGTAAGAAATAAAACATGCAGTTTAAGTGGAAGTAAAAAAACTAAAGACAATTTCATTTTATTTTTCTTGAGTCTATCCTTGGTAAAAAAGGAGGTGGTCATGTTTCCCTTGTGTTGGATGGCATGAGATTATGTGAATGTTTTGATCTTAAAAAATGAACTGCAAGGTTTTTCACAGAAGCCATGGATGTGACATGTATGATTGAGCATGTACTTATAAACCCCTAACCTCTTGGTAGGTTGGAGTCTCTGTTCCAATGTGGGACTTACAAGGACATCTCATGAGAAATTATGGGAAGGGGGTGGGAAGGACAGGGGTAGGAAGAGTTGGGACACAGCTTTTGGCACCAAGGACTTAACCATGTTGGATCCAAAAGTGGGCCTGAAAACCTGAAGGCTATGCTTCATGGCCAGGCTGTAGGTTGGACTTGAACTCAGATGGTCTGCATGGTCATGGCATGCCTGCAATGGTGACAGTGAGTAAAGAGTATAGGATGTGCCCAGTGGTAGCAATGGAAAAGCATACCAAATGGACTTTGAAGGACCAAAGGTTTAAAAAGTCAATTGGTATCATCCCCACAGAGAGTAGGTTAGTAGGATATATTTAGTTTTCAAATTGGGTACTTTTAACATTTTAGTGCCTGACTGCTGTTCTTCACTGACTTTTGACCCAGTCACTTGTAGCGTGATTGGTCTAAACCAGCTCCTTGTTCCCAGATTACAGACCTGCCTATCGTTCCGATAATCCTGTTCACCTGAATGAAAGGGGTATGTCTTAAAATGTAAAGCTTCTCGTTCTCACACTGTATTCTGAGGTCCAAATGACTGCCTGTCAATGTGTACCCTCATGTCTCAACTCCCAGTGAGAAGAGTCAATTCTTTGGAGTTTAACTGATGTAGGAGGCTTCACCGGAACAGGGTTTCCTTTGGGTTCTGCTGTTTGTTTGCAGAAAACCCAAGAGCAGCCAAACAGATTCTCTTCACAGCAGTAACTTGCCATTGTAAATGGGTCTAATGTGATATGACAAGACCAGAGAAATTGGATGTAAGTTTGCAATTTTGAATATGTTTGTTTCACATGATACATTTAGGATATGCAGGTCCTTTTGTAGTTTTTATTTTTACCATTTAAGTTTGGAGATGGTGCCAAATTTTGTATTTCTTTAATCAATGTGTTCTCTTTGGTGATATATATTGCATTATATATTGATGTGTGTATCAATATATACTGATATGTATTACACTTACACATACAAACACATAAATAAGAGGGGGCAAAAAACGTACCCTTTGCATTCTCTACAGCCTCTGCAGAGAGATCCCAAGCAGCAAAATCTTGGTGTTGTGATGTACAGAAATGGAGATGAGTATTAAATCATATTTAAAAATAAAAAAAGAATAAAAAATACCTAGGGCTGAACAGTGTCTTCAATAAGGTATTAATTATGGAAATGGACACACACATTTGCTTGTATATACAATGAATCTTTATAGAAAGACACACCAGGATCTATTAGCATGAGTTACTTCTGGGGAAGGAAATTTGGGATGGGGAGACTAGATGAGAAGAGGGATTACTTTTCACTGTACACGTTTTTATTAAGTTTTTCCTTTGTATTACCTAATGTATTTTTAAAAAATCTGGTGTCTTGTTCTTTTTTCTATTTCTATTCTACTTTCTATTTCTTTGAATATAGTGAGATTTAAATTTTTCCAAGTATTAATTAGCTATTTATATTTATTCTTCTATGAGTTGCCCACTAACACCTTTGGCCATCTTTTTTCTATTGGCAGGTGTGGTAGTCAGCATTCAAGGTGGCCCCCCCAAAGGCCTCTCCTTCTGGTATTCATCATCTTGTGTAGCTCCTTTTATGTTAAATCAGGACTGATCTGTGTAACCAAAAGAACATGGTAGGAATGATAAAAGGCTTTGTAGCTTCTGACCTTAGATCCCTTGCTCTGGAGGCAGCCAACCATCACTCCATGAAGACACAAAATCAGTCCTGAGGAGAAGCTCATATGAAATAAACATCTCTTTCCTCCCCCCCTCAGTCTGAGCCGGGAGAGACCAGTCAGCCCAGGTGGCTGGGATGGGATTGACTGTCCTAAAATGGGAATTTTCTTCTCCAGCATATGGAGACTGTTCAATCACCAGGAGCACAACGTTATCACTGTTGGCTTGGATAATGCAGGGAAAACTACCATCCCTTACAAATTTCCTATGAATGAAGTTGTGCATACATCTCCTACAATAGGCAGTAACATAGAACTAGTTGTTAATAATACACATTTCCTAATGTGGGATATTGGTGGCCAAGAATCTTTTTGTTCTTCCTGGAAAACTTTACTGTGTTTGTAATAGTAGTTGTATTACACTGGGTTTGTAATAGTTGTGAATGGTACAGGCAGAACCGCTTGGGATCTCTCTGCAGAGGCTGTAGAGAATGCAAAGGGTACGCTTTTTACCCCCTCTTATTTATGTGTTTGTATGTGTAAGTGTAATACATATCAGTATATATTGATACACACATCAATATATAATGCAATATATATCACCAAAGAGAACACATTGATTAAAGAAATACAAAATTTGGCACCATCTCCAAACTTAAATGGTAAAAATAAAAACTACAAAAGGACCTGCATATCCTAAATGTATCATGTGAAACAAACATATTCAAAATTGCAAACTTACATCCAATTTCTCTGGTCTTGTCATATCACATTAGACCCAGTTACAATGGCAAGTTACTGCTGTGAAGAGAATCTGTTTGGCTGCTCTTGGGTTTTCTGCAAACAAACAGCAGAACCCAAAGGAAACCCTGTTCTGGTGAAGCCTCCTACATCAGTTAAACTCCAAACTAGAGAAGAACAATATAAAATGTTGGCACATGAGGACCTAAGAAAAGCTGGATTGCTGAATTTTGCTAATAAAGAAAATGTTAAAGAATGTATGACTGTAGCAGAAATCTCCCAGTTTCTGAAATTGATTTCTATTAAAGATCACCAGTGGCATGTCTAGTCATGCTGTGCTCTTACAGGGTAGGGATAGTGCCAAGGACTTGAATGGATGATGTCATGCTGTAAGATTGGATGATCTCTACTGACCTCTTCTCATAGAGTTTGTATAAATCAAGAGCTAGACTTTACCTGAAAGCTGTAAAAATTATGGTTAAGCTGTATTTTTAATAAACTGATTTAAATTTTTTGTATAAGAAAAAAAAAATTAAGACTGCTTATTTGGAAACAAAGATGAAGTCTCACCTTTGAATTTGCTTTCTTATTAGTTCTTTCCAAAGTAAGGTCTTAAAGCTGTGACTGACATTTTTCTCATAATGAATCTTCTCATGACATATGTAGCCTGTGGTAACTATAAAGGAAAGAGGAAGACATTGTTAACTTTAAGAACTTTATTATCAGTATAAAATTTGCTAGTTGAATGCTGTTCTCTTCTTGTTCCATTAAGTCAAAATACAGATCATCACAGATATTCAATATTTTAAAATATAATGTTACTTATAAAAAGATTTTTACATAACATTGTATATGTATTTATATACCTCAAGTTCAAGTCAATGGCTTTTATTTATGTTCTAAAGAAAAGTGAGTAACACAAAAATTAATAATATACTTAGTTGTAACCATATGAGGTGAGGACTGGCATTGCTGTTAAGTGCTGTTTTGTAGTTTTCCCCTTAAATTCTCTGTATTATACTGACCAAGCCCCAAATCTTAAAAAAAAATAGACAGTAAGGAAATGGAAAAAAAGTTTGACATTGTGATACATATTTTTTTGTTGATCAAATCCACTGAAACATGTACTGCAACTGAGTGGAATGTATGTTGAGTGCTTGGCTTAAGTATTACTAATGGATGGAATTACACAGTAAACAATTATCAGATCATTCCCTGTACAGGTCCCTATGCCATCTATATTACTGAATAAAATTGTTGATCTACTAAAAATAAAAAAAGGGAGTGAGGCTTCCCAACAGCCAAAGTACCATGTGAGCAAACCAGCTTCAAAGCAAATCCTCTAGCCACCATGAAGCCTTCAGATGAATGCAGCATTTGGCTGCAACCTCACCAGAAACCATAAGCCAGAATTGCCCAAACAAGCCCTTCTTGAATTCCTGACCCACATAAATTTGGGGAGCTAGTAAATGATTTTCATTTTAAGCCATTGTAGCAGTTTGGCATTGTTTATGAATTCCAAAAATAGATATTGGATTATGTTTGTAAACTAGTCTGTACCTGGGCATGATTATATTATGATTAGGGCTTTGATTGGGCCACATCAGTAGGACGTTGAGTCCCTACCCCCTTGGTGGGCAGGGACTCACAGAGAAACTGCACCGCAGAAAAAGGAGGTGGGAGTTTTGAGCTGGAGCCTGGGAAGTAAGCACACAAAGGAGCAGAGCAGCTGAGCCCTGGGGAGAGAGACAGAGCCTGTCACCTGACAGTCTACAGCTGGCCTTGTGGAGCGAGCACAGCAGCTGAGCCCCGAGAGAAACAAGCCCCGGGAAGAGAGGAACCCAGGAAGCCTGAACTCTTGGCAGATGTCAGCAGCCATCTTGCTCCAAACACATGGCAACAGACTTTGGTGAGGGAAGTAACTTATGCTTTATGGCCTGGTAACTGTAAGCTTCTACCCCAAATAAATATGCTTTATGAAAGCCAGCAGATTTCTGATATTTTGCATCAGCACTCCTTTGGCTGACTAATACAGTCATAAAATAACAAATTATTTAGAGTAATAATTTGTTATACAGCAGTAGATAACTTAAATAGCATGCAAGCATTTTTCTTATTGATTTATAAGAGTTCTGAATATACATTTTCAAAGGTCATAGTTTACCTTTCAATTTGTCTTACTGCAGTGTTAATAATTTTTATGCAATAAAATATGTAATTATTTTAATTAATGATTCATTTTGCATCCAAGCACTTCACCATTTTAAAAATTCTGTTCATTTTCTTCTACTTTATATATTTGAAACCAAAGTGTATGACAGGTTCTCCAGAAAAATAGAACAGACATATAAAGAGATTTATTATATGAGTGGGTTCATAAGACTGTGGGGATTGGCAAGCCCAAATTCCATAGGACAGGCTGCAAGCTGGAAACTCTGATGAAGGTGAAGTTGTATTCCTCAGGAGAAGCTGACTGGCTCAATAAGAGGCAGGAATTCTTTCTGACTCCAAAGTCCTCAGTTCTTGCTTTAAGACCTCCATTCGATTGGATGAGGAGACTCCACTCATTGCTGAGGGCAAGTTCTTTTGTTGATTGCAGGTGTAATCAGCTGTAGATGCAATCAACTGGCTAATTATGTAAATCAACCACACAATGCCCTCTCAGTAACAATCAGGCCAGTGCTTGCTTGACCAAATGACACCTGAAATTAATTATCACAAAAAGATATTTTATTTTTACCCCATATCTTATATCCTCTACTCTGTCTCAGAACAATGTGAAAAAATAATGTTGATTTTAGTTTGTTTTTTTTCCCATTTAATTCTTTCATTTTCATGGAAATCACTGTAGTAATTCACTATCCAGTATTATGTTGTCTTTCTCTCAGTTTAGGTTAGACATTCTTCTACGTTGAAGAAGATTCTTTTAGTCTTAGTTTTTTTTAAAAATCAGTAATGAATATTGAATATTATCTAATGTTTTTCTGTCATCCCTTGAAATGATCATATGTTTTCAATAGTCTCTCAATATAATATGTTATATATTACCAGTGTTAACAAAGTGAATGCTAAATCAACATTGTATTTTTGAGAGAAATAATTCTTAAATGAGAGGGTAAATAATTTAATGTATTGTTAAATTCTTGTAAAATTTATAGAAATAGAAATAGATTCAAATTTACACAGCTACACAAACAGGGAATTAGTACAGCCATTAAGCATTTACATAGTGTTTATTTATTTTATCAATGCAGAAATTTTGTTCTCTGACTTCACATCAAACACAGGAAAAATACATACAGAGGATATAAAATTTAAAGCACTTTAGTTAACAAAAATAGGAAGAGGAATGATGAAGCAAAAAATTCAGTGCATCACAGGGTCATCAAAGTACAGAAGGCTTTCTACCTTACTGGTATTTTATTTAATATTTTTATACCTGTTTCAGTAATAAGACTGTTCTGATGTTTTCTTTTTTAGTATTTTTAGGATTTTCTACCAAGCTTTTATTAGCACATTTCTTGGTTTCTGGACATTTTAATTAATTTGCTGTTTTACACTTCATCTTGGAGTCTTATTTGTACAAAAAGCTTTGAAAAAATTTTCAAGTTCTTTCTTGGTTATTTGTTTGTTCTTTTTACTTCTTTTTTCCCTTTTACTTTCTTGTGAGTTAGTGTTGGTAACTTTTATTAGGCAATTGTAATTTAGTGCTATACTATGTCAGTAATTTCAAAGTGTAGTCTAATAGTTTTTAGGGGACTGAGAGGGCAAAATTACATTCATAATGAAACCAAGTTCCTATTTGCCTTTTTCATTCTCTTTCTTTCATGAATATATAGAATTTTCCAGAGGGTAAATGATGTGGGATGACATCATCTCTATGATAGCTAATGGAAAGTGTGCGCTTGTGTTTTAAACATTTCTTAAGTTTTACTTTCTAATATGGTAAATATTGACTAATAGGACATACATAAACACTTTGGGGTTCTTAATAATTTTTACAATTTTAGAGGGGTCCTGAGATAAAAGTTTGACAATTTCAGTTCTATCTACACATTGTCCTTTTATTATTGCAAAATTTTTAGTCATTATGGGTTGAATTGTTCCCTGCCCCCCACAAAAGATATGTACATGTCCTTATACCTGGTGCCTGTGAATGTGACCTTATTTGGAAATAGGCTCTTTGCAGATGTAATCAAGTTAAGGTAAGGTCATACTGAATTAAGGTGGGCTGTAATCCAATATGACTAGTGTCCCTACAAGACCAGTAGAAAGGTCACAGACATGGAGGGAAGACAGGCGTGTGAAGTCAGAGGCAGAGATTGGCGTTATTCTGCCAAAAGCCAAGGAATGTCTGGGGCCATCAGAAGCTGGAAGAGGCTAGAAATGATCCTCCCCTAAAGTCTTCAGAGAGAGCATGGCCCTGCTGACACCTGGATTTTGGACTTCTAGCCTCCAAAATTTGAAAAAATTAATTTCTGCATTTTTTCTTCTTCTGTTTTTTGGCCATCCAGTCTGTGGTATGTGATTTCAGTAGCCCTAGGAAATAACTACAATAGTGATTGTAGGAAATATTTCTTCATTAATGTTAACCATCTCTCTATATGTAGCTATATTTCCTATCTCTTTCCTAATGGTCTTATTTGTTTTTTTTCTTCCCTTTCATAAATTAGATATGCCAGAAATATGTCCATTGTTTAGTTTCACTTTTTTGCCTTTAATTTAGCCATTATCTCAAACACCATTCTGGATTGTTTAATTTTTAGCCATTTGTTTTATGTTTTCTAAAAATCTGAGGTTTAATGTATAGTTAACTACATTTTATTCTTATTGCTAAGCATGAAAACATGAAATTGTGTTTGAGGACAAAAGATTTGACTTAAAATTTAAAACAAGTCAGGCTAATGTTCATATGCTATTGCAATAAAAATATACCTTCTCTGACACACAAAAACTTAGAAATAACATCCACTTAGAATTACTTGAAGACATATTGCAGTCAACCAAAAATAGATCAAAATTTAAAATTCAGCAGTAAAGAAGTGGTTTTGAAAAAAAGAAGTGATGCTATATATCATAACTACCTAAACAGAAACTTAGTCAATAAAATTGATATAAGTATGTATATTTACTGAGATCTTGACTTTCTGATGGTGTTTTTCTATTTCTTTCATACATTAAACATAATTTGCCTGGATAAAACAGGTTTTAGCCACTATTTTTTCCCCTTAAAATTTCTTTAGGTCATGTGTACTGGGGTTTCTTATTGCTGCTGTAACAAATTACCACAAATTTAGTGGCTTAAAACAACATAAATTTTATCTTATAATCTGGGGAGTTCAAAAGCCCGAAATCAGTTTCACTGGGCTAAAATCA
Organism: Tolypeutes matacus; assembly: GCA_026826555.1. Lineage (NCBI taxonomy): Eukaryota > Metazoa > Chordata > Mammalia > Cingulata > Chlamyphoridae > Tolypeutes > Tolypeutes matacus. The sequence goes on from JAKSZT010054334.1 coordinate 29,627,033, forward strand.
AGATATTGGCAGGGCTGATACCTTCTGGAGGCTCTTGGATAAAATCCATTTCCTTGCTTTTTCCAGCTTCTAGAGGCTACCTACATTCCTTGGCTCCATGGTCCTTTCCTATACCCTCAAAGCCAGTACCATAATAACTTCTCTTCTCTTCTGTTTTGTCCTTACAGCTCTCTCTGAGTTTGATCCTCCTTATAATTACCCTTGTGACTACATCAGACCTATTTGGATAATCCTGGATAATCTTGTCGTCTCAAGAGCTTTAATTTACTCACACCTGCAAAGTCCCTTTTCCTTTCTAAGTTAATAATGATGAGTACAGAAGGTAGGATATGGACATCTTTGGGGGACCATTATTCAGCCTACCATATCATTTTCAATTTATTCTGGTACATGGTGTTGCAAAGGAAGAGTAGAAGTCATCTATATTTTTATTTGTTAAATCTATTGTTATTTTTAATCACTTTGAAAATCTCCGTTTATCTTTTTTTTTTTTTTTTAATTTGGTCAGGATTAATCTGCTTTAGAGTTTGAAGATACCCAAAGGACTTTGGAAGAGAGGCGTGGGTAGATGCAGGCACCATGGACAGCTCCAAAGATTTTAAGGCATCTGAGATATAAAAAGAACAAGATAGTTTCTCCACAATTTGTATGCTATTTTGCCTTTACAAAATATATTAGGTACTGAAAAAGACTCTTTGGGAACACTTCAGTGTGTCAGGGCTGACTGATGAGCCCAAAAGCCAGTGCTTATTGGAGAAAGCTGAATTTGCTGTCCTACCACGTTCTGTTTGACAGCTGACATCATGAGATGGCCATGAAATAATTTCATTCACTTGTAAAATAAGGTCACAGAACTGTTCTGTGCAGCTGTGAGAGGCAGTGTTTCCAACTATCCTGTGGAAAATAAAGAGCCCTTCAAATTCTTACAGAATTCTGCTTTCAGACCTCTAAGTTTTAATTATTTGCTCTCTGTAAGCTTAAGATCATCAGTATGTCAATTTCTTTGACTGACCTTAAGGACATTGTGTGCCCATCTGTACACCATCTCTCTCCCCCCACCCAAACCTAGTGGAGAGTATAGTGGAGATAGCTTCTTTATTAGCTGAATCTCTGGAAAGGTTGCCTTCTATAACCATCTACATACTTCCAGACCCTCTCCCTTTCGTGTTGCTATTCATTGAAGCACATATCTTCCCCCTCATCAAGAAGTGTTGTAGAGGATGTTATCAACATGGTGATATAAGACATCCCCTGAAAAACTCTCCCTAGAGATTCAGTGAATAAAAGGACAAATCCCACTTGCGTACAACTCTGGAGGATGGTAGAGACTGGAGAAGGACTCAACAGATGCTAAATAAAAAAATAAAAAATAAATAAATAAATAAATAAGGAAATTGTCAGGTAGGAAACTGTCGTCTTAGACTTGTCTGTCCACTCCAACTCCCTTACTTGGTCCTGCACAGCTTGGGTGTTGCTCAAGGCAGGGATCCACATCTCTCCCACCTCCCCCTGGGAACAGCAGCAATAGAACCTCTTGTATATCCAGGTACAGAGACCTAAGTCCACAGAGACCTAGGATGGAACACAAGCCACTGAGGATTACTGCATATACAAGAGCCCCAGGAGGAAAAAAGAGAGAAACCCTGGTACAACTGTGGCTAGAAAGTGCTGCTTCATTCAATCCAGTTTCTGTTGACTAGACCACCTAAACATAAAACTTACTTTTCTGGAGTGACCCACATTTCTACATTGACCTTATCTGGTTCCCCAGAGTGTAATACCCTAACAGGGAAGAAATCAGAGGCAGAAAAGGGGGTGGGGGGAAGGGTTTGAACATGAAGGTGCTAGAACTGAAAAGAGTAAGGAAAATGGGGCACTGAGTGAGGGAGAAAATTTAAACAAATCAGAGGGGTTGAGGAGAAAATTATTCACAAAAACAAACAGAACTGGTCAAGATTCTTGGAGAAGGAATGGAGGAGAAGGAATTGTTGCTCCTGGGAGTGAAACAATTATGCAAAAAGTACAATCTCAAAATTGTACCTCATATCCAGGACAAAGAGCTGAGAAAAATCTGGTCAGCTAAACAAGACCTATTATAAAGGTCTAGAATAAGTTGGACAAAGTATCAAAGAAGAGCCTAACACAAACCCAACCAACAATAAAACCTTAGACAAGAGGGAGGAACTGACCTTCAGGGTTAACTCATCAAGATAATCAGATGCATAGACATTGGCAAAAAATTATAAGCCATACTAAAAAAAAGGAAGATATGGCTGTCAAGGGAACAAATTAAAACTTCAGAGGAGACCCTTAATTTGAAAAAACTAATCAAAGAAGTTCAAACAAATTTCACAAATCAATTCAAGCAGATGAAGGAAAATATGCATATGGAGATTAATTAATAAATTGATTAATTAATGTGTGAGCATAAAGAAGTTGAAAGTATAAAAAGAAACACAACAAATTATGGGGATGAAAAGCACAATAGTAGAGATTCCAAATACACTAGAGACATACCACAACAGATTTAAACAAGGAGAAGAAAGAATCAGTGAACTGGAAGATAGGGCAATTGAAATCATGCAGTCAGAAGAATAGATAGAGGTAAGAATAGAAAAAAATGAGCAATGTCTCAGGGATTTAAGTGATTGCACAAAGCACACAAACACATGTGTCACAGTGTCTCTGAAGGAGAAGAGAAAGGAAATGGGGCAGAGGGAATATTTGAGGAAATAATGCTGAAAATTTCCCAACTCTTATGAAAGACATAAATATTCATGTCTAAGAAGTACAATGTACTCCAAACAGAATAATTCCTAATACACCTACTCTGAGACACATACAATCAGAATGTCAAATGGCAGAGATAAAGAGTGAATTTTAAAGTCAGTAAGAGAAAAGTGATTTGCCACATAAAAGAGATCCTCAATAAGACTTAGTGTCAAGTTCTCATCAGAAATAATGGAATTTCTAAAGGCAGTGGTATGATATATTTAAGGTACTGCAAGAGATTCCTGGAGAAGGAATGGAGGAGAGGAACTTTCCTTCTGGAGGTAAAACAATTATACAAAAAGTACAATCTCGAAATTCTTTATCTGGCAAAACTGTCCTTCGAAAATGATCGAGAAATTGTACACTTTGGATGGATTATATAGTGTGCAAATAAAACTGTTTTTTAAAAAATGAGGGAAAGTTTAAAACATTCACAGATAAACAGAAACAGAGCATTTGTCAACTAGAGACCTGCCCTGCAAAAATTACTAAAGGGTGCTCTTCAGGTTGAAAGTTAAAGCTTGGGAAAAAAACATTCCATGCAAATAGTTACCAAATAAAGAGCTGAGGTAGCTATACTAATATCATACAAAATAGACTTAGAGTCAAAAGCTGTAATAAGAGAAAAAGAATGACAGAATATATTTATAAAAGGGGAAATCCACCAGAAGAAAAAACAATCAGAAATATTTATGCACCTAAACAGAGTGCCCCAAAATACTGAAGGGAGAAATAGACAATAATAGTTGATAATTCAGTACACCACTCTCACCAATACATAGAACATCTAGACAGAAGATTAATAAGGAAACAGAGAGCTTAAATAAAACAATAAATGAACTAGATTTAACAGACATATACAAAACATTGCACCCCTCAAACAACAAGATATACATTCTTCTCAAGTGCACATGGATCATTTTCCATAATAGACCACATGTTGTATCACAAAACAAGTCTCAACAAATGTACAAAGATTGAAGTTATACAAAGCATCTTCTCTGACCATTATGGAATGAAGCTGGAAATCAGTAACAAGTGGAGAACTGGAAAAATCTACCAATATATGGAAGTTAAATGACAAACTCTTAAACAATCAGTGGGCCAAAGAATTTTCAATGAAAATCTGTACATATCTCAAGATAAACGAAAATGAGAATACAACATATCAAAACTTATGGGTTGCAGAAGAAAGGGAACTGCCGTGTGAAAGACAAGTCTCCAGTTTTGCCCACAGCTGAGCTGCAAGGACGGGAGCCCTAAGAGACAAGCCCTGTGCCAAGAGAGAGAGGACTACAGGATCACTTAACCATGAAGCCCCAGGAGGCTGGGTCCACAGAGCAACTCAAAAGGAGATGGTGAGTCCAGAAGGGAAGACTGAAACCTCACAGAGGTGGGTAGCGTATATGCTTTACGACGTGGCAATATACCAGGATCAATAGTAGCTGACTTTTGTGAGAAAGCATCTCTGCTGATGCCTTGATTTGGACATTTCATAGCCTTGGAGCTGTAAGCTTTTACCCCCAAATAAATCCCCATTATAAAAGCCAACAGATTTCTTGTACTTTGCATCTGCATCCCTTTGGCAAACGCAGACACCAAGTCACAGAGATTTTCTCCTATGTTTTCTTCTAAAATGTTTATAGTTTTTAGTTCTACATTTAGGTACATAATCCATTTTTAGACAACCTTTTATGTGATAAGAGGTATAGATGCAAGTCCAGTTTTTAAAAAATATGAGAGCTGCAATGAGCAAGCTGAACCAGGTGTCATACGAGCAGCCCTTCGAGCCGGCACTCCTGGCTCTCTTCAAGGAAAGGGTTGGCTACAGGGAAGGGCCCACAGTTGAGACCAAGAATCCAATCTCAGCTCCAGACAAAGATGGCGATCACAGAGACAAAGAAGATGAACAGCCCCAAGTGGTGGTTTTAAAAAAAGGGAGGTCTGTCATGAAAATTAAAGCAGAAACACAGGCTGCCAAAGCCAGCTGCAGCAATGGAAGAATTGTGTATTGAAAACTAGTCAAGCGTCCCTCAGATGAAAAGTATTCAGGTTTAATGGAAAGTTCATAAAAGTAGATGAAATAAATAGGCAGGATTCAGTTAAAAAGAACTCATAAAAGCAAATAAACAGTAGCCCCCTTCCTTTTGATATAAAGATGAAAACAAATAAGTCTATGCATTTTGTACTTGGTCTCCTTGGAGAGTATATGGTGTATTTTTTAAATAAGTTTTTCCCCCTGTTTTAAAGATAATACAAGTTTATTATAGAAGATTTAGAAACTACAGGGGAAAAAATTAATAAAACTATGTCCAGCCATCAAGAAAAAAACACAATTTGTTGAAAATGTTATCCTTTCTTTGCTGCATTGCTTTGACACCAGTTGTTCATATGCATAAGAGTGTATTTCTAGACTATCTTACTCTGCTTTGTTGATCTGTTTGTCTATATTTAACACACTGTTTGATTACTGTAGCTTTGTAACAATTTTCAAAGTCTGGTAGGTTAGCTGTCTGACTTTGTTCTTCTATTTCAGAACAACTTTGGTTAGTCTAGGTCCTTTGCATTTCTGTGTGACTTTCAGAACCAGCCCTTAATTGTTCTCTTCATTATGAGTCATGTGTCCAGCTTCATCGTCTGCCTGGTAGTCTTTGTTTGGATTTTCTGATATTGTCAATTTTACCTCATGTTGTGCTGTTTATTTTTCTCTTCCTATAAATGATCTTGAGCTTTGTTCTAGGCTGTAGTTAAGTTATCTGGAAACCATTTGGTTCTTTCAGATCTTGCTTTTATGATTTGTTAGGAAGGTTCAGAGCAGTCTAGGGTTTATTATTCCCCACCACTTAGGCAACATGGTCCTAAGTACTCTACCCAATGCCTGTGAGTCATGAGGTCTTCCAGTCTGGCCGAGGAGAGCAGGCATTATTCCTGGTCTTGTGTGAGCACCAGTCTTTATTCTCTCTAAACCTTTTAGATTGTTCTCTCCATGCCCCATGTAGTTTTCTCACACATGTAAGTACTCCACTGCATACTTAAGAGGGACTCTGTAGCTCTCCAGAGGAGCCCTCTCTGTGCAGCCTTCTCCTCTTCAGTGCTCTGTCCAATGGGCTCTAGCTGCTGTGGTCTCCCCATTCTCTCAGCTCCAGCACCTCAACCCAGGGAGTCTGCCAGACTTCAGTTGCTACTCTCTGTGCTGCTTCCTGAAAATTTTCTCAAGGCATTAAGCTGGGAAACTATGGGACTCACTTCATTTCTTTCCAGTCTCTCAGGAATCACTGTCCTTTGTTGCCTGTTGTCCAGTAACAATGATAGCTGGAAAATGTGCTTATTAAAATTTCTTTACTTAAGCAGCTTTGAAAATTTAAAACTAATTGAACTAGTTTTCTATTCATCTAATTTTAGAAGTTTATTCTTTGCACTTAGTTCCCTGAAGGATATTAACCAGACCTTCTCAGTTTTGCTTACAGGAATAAGATTATGTCTCAAAGCAAAACCAGATAGGATGGTGTAAATCTGTAACTTTTCCCAGAGACAAAAAGTTTGATATCCTTGAGCAGTTGTCTGAGAAAGGAACCATGAAGGCCTTAGACCTGCTAAAATCAAGGACAAGTTGAATGTGTTTGAGACAACACAGGACTGAGAAATTGCACATGACCTCCTCACAAGACCTCTGGCATCACTGGTTTTTTTTTTTAACTTGTTTTTCTTCTCCTTTGCCTTTAAAAACCTTAGTTCCCATTCTAACCTTGAACTGGTTTGGAGGAAGATTCCCCCAGTTCCTTGCTTGTGCACTCACAACAAATCACCTTCTCACTAAAAGTCGTGTTTGTCCTTTGTAGCATGGGATCTGGCAGGCCTGTCTATTGGAAATAGCTGTCCTTATGGTAACAACAGTCATTAGTTCATATTTTTTGTCTTTGTGTTGTTGTTGTTGTTGTTGTTCAGACAGAAGGGTAAATCAAGTCCTGGTTACTACATCTTGGCTGGAAATGGAAGTTGAAACATTGAATTTTAAATGGATTAGTTACCTACCAGTATGATGAAATTATTTGTATTTCAAATCTTCTTATGTTATAGCCATAAAATGGCCTGGCTAAATTTCTTGTGAGAAACAAGTAAACATGATGTGATTAAAGGATATTTGTACTAAAGAAAGTTTTATTTTCACTGCTTTTTATTGGTAATATTCAATACTTGGAATTTATATTTTGAATTTGCAGTACCTATCCTCTTAATCTTTGTTTTGAAACAACTGTCTAGAATTCTCTTTTAGGAAAAAAGAAAGTTAAAAGACACTAAATTATAAAAGTGTATCAATCTTTTCCATTGAAATATTGATGGAATTTCATACTTATAGTGGGCACTTAATGGTGGTTTAATCACAAAAGGAGGTAATTGGCAGTTAATAATTTAAAAAGCATTTAAAGCAAAAGCTTATGGGTTGCAATGAAAGCAGTGCAGAGAGGGAAATATATAAAGAAATCCTACAACTCAACAATAAAAAGATAAGCAACCTAATTTAAAAAATGGACAAAAGACTTGCATAGACATTTATCCAAAGAGGATATACAAATGGCTAAAAAGCACATGAAAAGAAGCTCAACATCACTAGCTATTAGAATAATGCAAATCAAAACAACAATGAGATATCATTTCACACCCACTAGAACTAGGATGTGGAGAAAGAGGACTCATTCATTGCTAGTGGGAAGGTTAAATGATGCAGCTGCTGTGGGAGACAGTTTGGAAGTTCCTCAGGAAGCTAAGTATAGAATTACCATATGACCCAGCAATCCTACTACTAGGTATATGTCCAGAAGAATTGAAAGCAGGGACTTGAACAGATATTGCACAACAATGTTCATAGTGGCATTATTCACAATTGCCAAAAGATGGAAGCAACCCAAGTGCCCATCAACAGATGAATGAATAGACAAAATGTGGTATATACATACAATGGACTATTATTCAACCATTAAAGGAATGAAGTCCTGATGCATGCAACAGCATGGATGACCCTTGAGGACATTATGCCAAGTGAAATAAGCCAGACACAAAAGGACAAATATTGTTTAATCTCACTGATATGAAGTAATTATACTAAGCACACTCAGAGAGTTAGAATCTAGAATATAGGTTACCAGGGGATAGATTGGGAATATGGAATGGGGAGTTCTATGCTTAATTTGTATAGAATTTCTATTTAGCTTGATTGTAAAAGTTTTGAAATGGATGGTGGTGATGGTAGCAGGCTATTGTGTGTTTAATTAACATACTGAATTATAGAAGAGAATGTGGTTAAAAGGGAAATTTTGGGGTCATTTGATTTACTAGAATAAAAATTTAAAATATAAAGCCTAAGACTGTATAACTCAGTGAACCTTATTGTAGTTGATGGACTATAGGTTATAGTACAAGTATAAGAATGTTCTTTCATGAATTATAGCAAATGCACGGCATTAATACAAGATGTTAATGAGGTGGTACATGGGGAAAATTCACCTAATGTAAATGATGGACAATTGCTAGTATTACTATTTTAATAATTTTTCATCAATTGTAACAAAGGTAACTACTGTTAAAAATTAGTACAATTATAAAAAGTGCTATCATCAATTGTAACAAATGTTCCACACCAAATCAAGGTGTTGGTGATGGGGTGGTATATGGGAGTCCTGTATTTTATGTGCAATTGGTCTATAAACCCACAACTCCTCTGCTTGAAGGGTAACTGCTAAGGGATGGGGAGATTCTTTTTGAGTAATGAAAATGCTTTAATATTGAATGTGGTGATGCACAACTCTGTGATTATACCAAAACCCATTGAATGTATACTTTAGTTTGATTGTATGGTGTATGAATATATCTCAGTAAAATTGCTTTAAAAAGTGTTGTATGATTCAACATGTTTATATTGCTGTTTGTTCACTGATATTTCTGAAAATCTCCCTTTTTGTGACACTGTACCAGCAATATCTTACTTATCATGTGCCTCTGGTTCCCTGGACCACACATCATAGGGAACTTGTGAGTTTTGTTGCCTTAAGCTGATACCAAGAGCTTGGCTCCTGGCCTAAATATCCTGGCCTCAGATGTGCTGTAGCCATCACGTTATTTCTCAAAAGTAATATAAAAGTAGACTGAAGATCCATAAGGATATGCAATATTTGTCTTGGTCATTGCTGCATGTTATCATCCTTTATACTTCTTGGACCATGATAGGTACTTAGTAATGAATGAATCAATGGTCTCCTTGGAAATCTCCCCCAATACTTCTCAATTCTTACTGCTATTCCCTTCTCAGAATTCTCCATGTTTTATTTCAAGTAAAGTGGAAGTGGAAAAAATCTGTCATGTGCAGGCACTGAGCAGAAGTCCTTTCATTATGTTTTCTAGCATCTGTCTTAAACTTCTCTCTGTTGTTAAACTGCTTTGACACCTCTTGTCTTGGCATTATTTCTTCCCTTTGCCCTTCTGTTCCTCTTTAAGTCTGTATTTTTGAAAATAATTTAGCTTTTGGGTCTTAGAATACCAATTTGAATTAAATTCCACAAAAAAATGGGGGAATTCTCGTCTCAGAATCTCTTCCCAGAATCTCATCTAAGATTGATAAGATGGAGTAACTTATCTCCATCACAAGTTGAGTATCAAAAATGACATGGATACTTACCTGGCAGGGGAGAGACCATGATCGTGAAGGTGTTTTTCCCAGAGCGAGGCTGATCCATTGCACTGGGGATCTGCTGACCCTTGTGATTTCCCCACATGGAGGAAACTCAACTGCATAATTTGTGTTGGTGAAGGTTTGCATTTGTGCTTTCCCTCCATGAAAAAAAAATGATAAGGAGACTAAAGTTGTCCTGAACTAGGTTACATGCCCACCCACGGACCTATTTGTGGCCAGAGAAATGGAGTATTGGTATAAAAATCCCATTAAGTGAGGGACAGAAATGATATTCCAAATTACTCAATGTAATTTTCAGAAATGATAGGATTATTAGGCACTGTCTGATATTAGAGTAACAGAAGACAGTGATTATTTCCTAAGTTATCTATGAAAGCTGGTTTATGTTGAACTAGATCATTGAACATATCAATAATAGCTATGAAGCTTTAAAAATTGGAAAGTCAGCGGCTAATTCTAACATCTGGGTCATTGTAGAGTCAGTTCTGTTGCTTGTCTTTTCTCTTGATGATGGATCACATTTTCCAATTTTTTCATATGTCTAATTATTTTGGACTGTATCCTGGACATTGCGGATTAAAACTGCAAACTTTGTACTACTCTGGGAATCAACTCTAATATGTTCTTTGTCCTTCATTTGACTCCTTTAAGTCTGTCTCATGCATACAAGCTTCAGGAGTTTGCCAGAGATTTGGATAGAGTTTATAAACAAAATTTTGGATTCTTTTTTCCTCACTCTCTCCTTCCCAGGATTCTCCCATTCACTTTCTAGTGGCTGTGATTACTCAAACTCTGTCCTCTGGTTCTTCAGGTCGGAAAGATTGGGTTTTCTATCAGAGTATTGTATGTCCCTCATTATAATGGAGGCCTATATTAGGCTATATTTAATTCAAACTCCCAAACATATTAATTGACCATGAAACACATTGTTTTCTTTCCACTTGTAAAACTGTACTCAGCAGTTATACCTTGGGCAATGCAATTAATCTATCTGAGGTACATTTCCTCATCTGGAAAACAAGGCATTTGCCTCAAAGTCCTTTAACATGAAAGTCTCTACCAGTTCTAAACTAAAGTCTCTACCAGTCCACTGTGAATTTCATGGTGGGAGGATTTTGATAAAAATGAAATGCTCCCCCTTGTCCCCATTCCTTTTTTCCCTATATGCTAGTGAAACTCCTTTCCATCAGAGCCTGTTTGAGTTGTGCTTTTGCTGGCGACTTTGACACCATCTCTTTAGGTGTCTCACCTTCTGGCTGAGAACATATCCATCACCAAAAAATTAGTTTGCATTCCTTTATAATCCCTGCTTCCTCCTTCCCTTCACTTCCCAACCCAATCACGCAATCACTGCTCTTCTTTCTGTCACTATATATTAGTGTAGAGTTGTATCTCATTGTGGCTTTGGTTTGCATCACTAATGACTAATATTTTGAATATTTTTTTGTATGCTTATATGCCATCCAGATGTCTTCTCTGATGAAGGGTCTGGTGACAATCTTTTGTCCATTTTTAATTGGGCTGTTTTTTTTTTTTTTATTGCTGATTTTTGAGAGTTCTTTATATATTCTGAATACAAATCCTTTATCAGATATATGCTTTGCAAATATTTTCTTCTAGTCTTTGGATTATCTTTTCATACTCTTAATGAAAATTGAAGAGCAATAGTTATGTGGAGCCTGAATTCCTGACCCACAAAATCATGAGATACTGGAAAATAGTGGTTAAGTTGCTAAGATTTAGGTTAGTTTGTTTCATGGCAGTGGATAACCAGAACATTCACCATAGAATCCTTAACCAGGTAGAAAATGAAGATGACAGGGAACAGAAATGGGCTCAAGTAGCAGATATCTGCTTTTTGCTCTACCCAGTGGCTCTGCTTTTATTGCATCAGCAAGTTGGATCTCTCCTTGTATCTACAGGTACAGGTCCTGAGAAAAGTGTGAGAAACTCAGAGATGAGGGAGCTTTAAACAACAGAAATTACAGTCTCACAGTTCTGGAGGTTAGAAATCTAAAATCAAGGTGTCAGCACAGCCATGCTCCCTGTGAAACCTTCCTTGCCTCTTCCTAGCTTCTGGTGCTTTGTCAGCAATCCTTGACATTCCGTGGCTTGTGGCTGCAGCACTTCAATCCCTGCCTCTGTCTTCTCCATGCCTATGTCTTCTAATGTTCCTATAAGGACCCCAGTCATATTAAATTAGGGCTTGCCCTAATCCAGCATGATCTCAATTTAACACAACCAGTTCCAACTACAATGACCTTATTTTCAAATCAGGTCACATTCTGAGGTACTGAAGATTAAGACTTCAGCATACCTTTTGGGGGAGACACAATTCAACCCACAACAATGTCCCTTTGTGAAATATTTCTAATGAAAATATGCCAGTTCCTATAAGAGCAAGTGGATATGGGGGTTGCTGCATTTCTTTCAGCTCAAAGTCAGACCTCACAAGTAACTTTTGCAGGAAATTACACTGACTAGTGTTCTTCCAAGTGTGGAGTGTGGAGGAGGGAGTGGTAACTTTTTTATATAAACCATATACTCTACTAGATTGATGGAAAATGGCTTTTCTCAATAGACTTGCCTTTGGCATCTGAAAATGATAGGTTTGGGGATCCAGAAACATCTTCCTCCTTTTCTGAATGTGAAATTTGAAGGTGAAGATTTTGATGTGATTTCCTGCATTAAATGGCACTTGAATATTTACAGATACATTGTAGTTAGAGAATAGTTTGGCAATTTTAAGGTATGGGTTGCCAAGAATTAGGCCAATTCAATGTGGAAGAAAAATCAATAAAAATATGTGAATAAAAAAAGCATAGTGAACAAAGTTTATAGCAAAGGCCTTATTGCTTTCAAATACAGAAACATTACGTGTTTCAAATATGAAACAATACTACAGAAAATGGAGATATCTAAGCAGAACAGAAATCCAGTGGCTTCTGCTCTGATGTTGCAAAGCTACACATGATGGCAAGGACAGATCTCAAAACCCAAACAACTGTCAGCAGTGGAAGGTCAGTTTCTTCCCTTTTAAGCTAAAAAAAATTGGTGGTAAAACCTAGTATTCTTGTTTGCAGTTGCTTTCCAAAATAATTTTGAGCCCCTTTAAAAAATGCAAAAATTACAACAGTTGAATTATTTGAAGAAACTGAAATATCTTAGATTATATAAACATGCAATTAAAATTACTTGGGTCATTTTTTATTATAAAAGTAATACATATTGATTGTTGAAAGTGTTGAAAATGCAGATAAAGATTGCTCTGCTGAAATGTCATTTATTAATTTTTTTGGTCGTATAGCTTTATAGACTTTTTCTTTTATTTGCTTTATGCTTTTGTGTTAATTACATAAGGAACACAAAATTGATTTAAAGTTATAAAAAATAAAAGAAATGAGTACAAAAGAAAAATGTGTTTCTTCACCCAAATAACCACTGTTAAGAGTTTGTTGTCAAGTTCCACTGTTTTATTCTATGAATATATAATATATCACAAAAATCAGATTTACTGTACATTCTGCTTAGTGACCTACTCTTTATCATAGGTAGATCATGTATATATTATGAACATCAATTAAATTATAAAATATTCTTTTATAACATCACTTCACATTTTGTTTACCAAGTGGACCTAAAGTGACTTAATTACTCAATCCCTTACTGATAGATATTTTGGTTAGCTCCAATGTTATGATAATCCTGAAAAATGAGTATTTGTATATATCCATAATTAGTTCCTTAGGATAAATTCCCAGAGTGGGAATGTTAATCAAATATAATTCTTAACTTTTAAGGTTTCTCTTGGGATTAAAAAAATAAAAACCCAAAATGTCACTTAGGAGAGTTTTACAAATTTAAATTTCTAATGGCAGAGTATAGAAAAAAGTCTCTTTCCCTTTTTCATCCCCAACAATGTGATTCTAAGAAAGGTCTCATATTATTGTCATTTATATTTCTTTGTTAATAGAATATGAGAATGTAACTTTCCAGACTCTAAGAAACAATAAAGTGAATCAATCGTTTTAGTAGCTACTCTGGGTTTATCTAAGTAATTTACCTGGTGACTCAAAGTCAGAAAATTACTGTTTTGGGTATTTGTAAGACAAGCAGATGTGTGGCAATGACAGACTAAATTGGTGATCCCACGCCAACAGTCTGAGTCCATGCTTAATTCCTGTAAGAAGGACACCAGAGTGAAATGTGCTGGGAGCAAAAACTGAAGCAATGAAACCCCTTGTGGGGCTGTATTGCTTCTGCCTCGGGGAGGGCTTCTTGGTTCTCTGGTGCTTCTACCTTTGACTTTTCAGCTGGCTCACAAGTGGGACAAACTCTTTGAATTCTTTTCTTGGAAGGAGTTCTTGGTACCAACTCATTTTGGAGTGCCCATCTATGCACTTCATTTTGGACTTAATTTTGCATGACTTTCTTCTGCTCTGCCTGTCTCAGTGGTTCCCAACTCTGTATTGCACATTAGAACCACCTGTAGAGTTTTACAATTCATACTGCCCATCCTTCTTCCTTCTCCCAGGTTAATTAACATAGACTATTTGGACAATGGGACCTGGGCATGCACAGTATTTTATTAAAAGCTCCACGTGTGTCTCCAGTGGGCATCCAGGATTGACAACTGCTGGGCTATTTACTTCCACCCTTCAGTTTTCATGGGAACCACCTCTCTTCACCCTGTCCATATGTCTTCTCTCCAGCCAGCTTCAAACTGAATTCCACTGAGAACAATCAAAACCGCACAGGTAATTTACTATGTGGACACACAGCAACCCTACTGTGTATCACAAGGATACCTTCTTGTTTAATCAGCATTCTCTCCCGTAAGGGGCAGTTCAGCTTATTACATGCATATAAAAAATTTTACATATGTATTAGCATCAGCAAATAAATCATTCCATTAGCTTCAAGGATGTGGGTCTAGATGTCCAGCCAGAGAACCAGGAATGGAACTGCATTCTGAAGCAGCCTATGAGCGTGGAGCAACTGTTCTGCCAGGAGCCCTGTCCTGACCTCAGGTCATCAGGCCCACTTTACCAGCTCTGTCTTCTTGGCTTCTTGCTGACACGCTGGCTATAGAGATCAGCAGTCACACTGGTAGCCTGACCCCTGGTTTCCAGTGTGACTTTTCTTCAAGATCTGCACAAGCTTTATCTCTGCAGGTCAGCTCTGATGCAGGGCTCTCTAGCTTCCCGCTAGTCTCTCCGTGCTGGTTATAAATGTTTATCTATCCCCCATGGTTCTGAGCAGGAAAGAATCACTTCCAAGCCAAACAAGGAAGCCTACTCTCCTAGCAACAACAGTCTATTTTTTCTATGGTCTTCTCCTGTCATCTCTTTGGAAAATGTCCCCATTCTCTAGAACAGTGGGTAAGAGACAAAAGTGCAGGTTTGATATGCAAAGCCTATGTTTAGCATTCAAATAGCCAAATAGAGCTATCCCAGCAGAAAAGTTCTAAGCATTTTAAAATTCATCAAGTCTTTTCTATCTCAATACTTCTGGCCCTTCTCCCACTTGCTGCTGGAGGAAATGGAAATGCAATGCAGTGTAAAGAAAATGAGACAGTGATCAAAAAGGCTTGCAGAGAGTCAGCAAACTTTAGCAAATATCTCTGAGCTTTAAAATCCTCATCTGTAAAATCCATAATATCAGCCTTGCTGGTACCACAGAGTTGTTGCAAATGAAATGATAGACAGTATTGGTATATGATTTGAAAACTGTGAACTGAAAACACTCCTTTATTGATGTTTAATTTGCAAAAAGATCACACAGATCTAAAGTTCAATGTGATTTAACAAATATATGCAACTGTGTAACCTATACCCAAAACAAGATACAAAAGTTTACCATTCCTTCACTGCAGAGAGTTTCACCTTGCTTTTGCCCAGTCAATTGAGCCCTGTGCCCTTCCACTGCCACCACTATTCTGATTTCTATATCCGTAGAGGCATTTTCCTTGTCCTTGAATTTCAGATAAATGGGATTGTACAGTATGCTGCCAAAAATGCACCCAATGTTCATGAAAGACCAATTCAGTGATGCCGAATTTTCAAACCAAGAAAGAGTTTATCATGAGGCATCAAGTAAAGAGACAGGAGCTAACTCAGATCTGTCTCCCTGAGCTATACAGCTTGACTTTTATTTGGAGGAGGTTTGCTTAGGGAAATAAAATAGGATGAGGTGAGATTACGCAGGTAAGGGGGCTGGGTTATGTGGAGCACGCACTGTTACAAATCATGCTTGCTCATATATTGTATGTTTAAAAACGGCAGCTTAGTATGTGAAGTGGGTGTGATTTTTACTATTACAATTAGGTAAAGGTAACTCCAGGTGAGAGTTTTCTCTATCTGTGCATGCTCTGAGTGCTAGGACTGGGTGGAACTGGTCTTAACCGGTTGTATGATGCAGGAGCTTATCTTAAGGTGAAGCAAGTTTCTCATTACTAAACATAAGGTGAGGCAAATTCCCTACTAACAGACATAGGAGGTGGTCTTTCTTATGGAAGGAGGAGCAGAGGTTTTTCAAGCACACAAGGGAGGGGTTCTTTATGTGGGGTAGCAGTGGTTTCAAGTATATGTTCTTTTGTATTTGGCTCCTTTCTCTCAACATGTCAGTGAGATATATCTACGCTGTGTGTATCATTCCTTTTTATTGCTGAGCTGTATTTCATTGCATGAATATACTACATTTTGTTTATCTGTTCTGTTGTTAATGGACATTTGTGTTGTTTTCAGTTTTAATGATTATGAATAAAGCTACTATGAACATACTTGCACAAGTTATTTTGTATACACTTTCATTTCTCCAGAGTATATACTCAGAAGTGGAATTGCTGGGTCCTACTTTTTGGCCAAGAAAAACAAACTGAGCAGTAAGGCAAGAAAAGCATTCATTTGGGGTTTTAGAATTGCAATTCAGGGAGTACAGATTCAGGAAGCAGCCCAAACTGTCCTGTCGTGAGGCTTCCAAGCAAGGGTTTTTATTAAAAAAAGATGATTACATAATAAATTGTCTGTAAAGAATTAGAATTGGTGAATATTTGGTGCTTTCCAAATATTCTTCAAGTTTGGCACTTTACTGATTTCATTATCTTTTAGTTGTTTCATGGACTCCAGATGTCCTCAGAAACATTGTTGCTTTGGGCTTCTCAAACCTTGGCAGTTTGTGCTATCTGGCTGAGACAGGCATAAGAAAAACTTCCCAAATGGCCTTCCGACTCCATTTTAAATCTCTTAGCCCTAGAAACTCCATCTTGTTTTATCTCTTGTCTCATAGTATAGGTGTAAATTTACCATTATAAGAAACTACTAAACTGCTTTCCTTTGTATGAGAGCTCCAGTTGTTCCTCATCCTTGCCAATCTTTCCAGTCTCTTTATTATCAGCTATTCTAGTGGGTACAAGAGATATTTCAGTAAGGTTTTAATTTGCATTTCCCTAATGTCTGATGATACTGATCACCTTTTAGTGCGTTTTAATGGTCATTTTGTTTGTTTTAAGCATTCTTTGGTGAACTATCAAGACTTTTGCCTGTTTTAAAAATTATTTAAATTATAAACCTAATATTAAATTAAATTTAAATTTAAAAAGATCAGGCTATTATTATATTTAGGAAGTCTTTGTATATTTTGGATATAATTTCTTTTGCAGATGTGACTATTTCTCTCAAGTGGTAGCTTGCCTTTGTATTTTCTTATCATTGTCTTTCAAATAGATTTGTGTTAGTATTATTTTATTTTATTTTTATCGTTTGTTATGTTTGTATCTTTTAAAGAAATCTTTGCTTAACCCAAGGTCACAAAAATATTTCCCAAGGTTTTCTATTTCAGAGTTGTTCAGCAATTTGATGTATGCTGTGCTTTAGTGCAGATTTCTTCATATTTCCTCTTCTTGATCCTTACTGAGATTTTGTGTGAGTTTATAGTTTTCCTCAAATTTGAAAAAAAATTCAGTCATGATTTCTCCAAATATTTTTTTTCTGTCTCTCTACCTTTTCTGGGTCAATTACACTTCCATTAAATTCTTCAGTCATTTTTTCTGTGTTTCATTTTGGATAATTTCTATTGCTTTTTCTTTCAGCTCCTAAATCTTTTCCTCTGCAATGTTTAATCTTCTGCTAACCCCATTCATTGTATTTTCATCTCAGACTTGTATTTTTCATCTTTAAAAGTTAAATTTGAGTCTTTTTTTATGTCTTGCATGTCTTTCCTCATCATGCCCAAGCTTTCTTCAATTTCTTGAATACATGGAGTATATTGATAAATAGATATTTTAATGTTCTTGTCTATAAACTCTATTACTGGTGTAATTTGGTTTTTGTCTGTTTTTGTTGCCTGATTTTTATCCTGGTCATGAGTTGCATTTTTCTGCTTCTTTGCATGGTGAGTAATTTTTTATTGGCTAACAGTTGTGAATTTTACATTATTGGGATCTGGATTTTTTATATCCCTTTAAATATTTTGGATTTTTTTTCTGGGACAAAGTTAAGCCTACTTGAAACCAGTTGGTCACACTGAGGCTTGTTTTAAGCATTGTCAGATCCAGAATAGCCTGTAGTTTAGGGCTAATTTGAGTCTATAAAATGCCCCTTTGAGGAGTCTATTATATGCCTTGTATGTTAGGAGAACTTTCATTCTGGTTCTGAAAAAGACAAACTATTCTTAACTCTGTGTGCACTCCAGGGCTTGCTCTGCTTACTCTTTTCTGCTGGTCCTTTCTCCAATCTCAGTAGTTTCCTCACATGAACGCACTCAGCCAAAGAATTGAGAGGACTCTTTTTCAGCTCCCTCTATTCTCCCTGCTCTCTGGATTTCTCTGCTTTCTAGTATTCTTCCTCAGAAATTCTATCATCCTTGGCCTCTCCCAAACTCCCATCTCTGTATTCTCACCTCAGTGAAAGTCTTTGGCTCTATCTAGTAATTATAGTATGTACCCTTAAATTATCACAGTCTTCCTTAAATTGATATTATGCTACTTCACTTATAGTACAAGAACATAAAACTGTATAATTCTATTATCATCCAGCCTTTGTGCTTTTATTGTTATATGTTTAATTTTTACATATCATGTAAACATTTTAAATAATCAAAAGTCTTTTAAAGAAATTTAAAACAGAAAAAAGCAATCATTTATATTTAACCACATATTTAATATTTCTTTATATATTATGAAGTTACTATCTGTTTACCATATCCCTTCAGCCTGAAGACTTCCTTTAACATTCCTTCTAGAGGGATCTGCCACAAATCAATCTCTAAGCTTTCATTTAACAGAAAGTGTCTTCATTTTGCCTTCATTTACAAAGAATATTTCCTGCTGGATATATAATTCTAGGTTGAGATTTTTTTTTTGAAGCTTCAGAATTCATTCATTTTTATCTTTTGTTTTCAAACATTTAACTATGTTATGCAATAGATGTTATGCTTGGACTTTGCTGAACTTCTTTTGTCTATGGCTTGTTTTTTTACCTCATTGAATTTGGGGAAAAAACTATAGCTATTATTTCATCAAATATTTTTCTATACTTTTCTATATCTTCCAAGTCGATGTTGACCATTCATATACCTAGTTCAACTCAAGAATTGAGTTGAACTAGGTCTAGACTAAAGGTTAAATTAGATTGTGCTCTCCTTTGGTTAGCTCAACCCACAGCTCCCATATTTCTTTATACTGAGAGATTGAGGCATTTGATATTGTCAGTGTTTGAGCGGGGCAGTGATTGGGCCACTGTAAGAATATTCTCTTTACTCACTCTATTTTCCACTCCCTGTTTCTTGTCAAAACTACCTTCTATGTTTTAGATCCCTGTAATCTCTCTCTTTCTATTACTGGCCCACTTCTTTGCTCGTCTGTACCCAACCTGGTACTTCTTCCCAGGTATGGATGCTGCCAGGACTCTGATCACTTATGAAATGTTTTCTTCCCTTGTAATTTAATTCATCATGTCTTCTTTACCTCCACTCCTATTTGGTAGACCTATAGAAAAGAGTGATTTTTAAAATGTCATCTTTTTTTTCTTTATTGTTACCATTACCACATAATTGGAAAAAAGAAGTCTTAAGAAATACAGATTAAGTCACTCATTATTTCCAGAGGATTCATTCAATTTTGGCTTACTGTCATTGATGGATTTCAAAAGGGATTGAAAATGTATAAAGAAATTCTGAATGCCTAATCCTTACACTAAGGGGATGTTGCCTTTACCCAATTAATTTTGGACTCTGTTCACTACAGGAACCAAGTGTTCTGATTTCTTAAGCCATAAGCATCCTCCTCAGTTCAAAGTTATATTTTAATTACTAAAAGAATAAGAAATGTTATTATTATTATTATTTTTGGTAGTCAAAGGCACTATGTGAGGTACTGAAGAGTCCATAAATAGACTCAGAGAGACAAAAATTTTTAAAAATATATACAACTTTCATGTTACATAAGAGTCATGCTCCTAAAATGCATAGCTTTAGTTTACATTTGGAGTGAGGTTTTAGTTCACCACTATATTCTACTTTTAGCTCACTGTAGCAAGCACTGGAGTTTGTAGATCCTCACTTTCTGAAGACTACTAATTTTGATATTCGTAAGAGCAATCCATCACATTTTATATCATTACCTTTTGTCTTGTGTGATAATTTGCACAGTTCAACTGAACTCTATGAAGTTATTGATGTTTAGTCATTTTCCTCATTTTAAGCTAATATTTGAGAGAAGATGAAATTACAGTTCTACTGGAGATTACAGAATCTGTAAAACCAATGATTCTGGTTCTTACTCAATTCAGTTATTAGAATCTATAAAGACAGCCATTTTGGTTTCACTGGCTACTAGGGTTCCTGTTCTCTGGTTTCCTTCCTTCATTCATTCAATAAACACTGAGCCTTGTCCTAGACCCCTCTTTAGCGGTGGGGATACAATGTAAGACATAGCCCATACATTCAATGGGACAGTCTGAAAAGAAGGCAAGTAATTAGAATACAATAATCCAAGTTCAATAATAAGTGTTTCTAAAAGGTTGAACAGGCAGGAAACCACCAAAGATTCATGTTCTTAGCAAACTGAGTCAGAATTATCTCAGTATGTAATCCATCTGATAATTCTATATCAGGTTTTGTCTGAAGTCTTCTGTTTGGGCAGAAGAGATGGGAGCATTATCAGTTTCCAAGCATGGTCTCTATGTCTGTTTCTGTTTGCAAAATAGTTGGGTTTAGAGAACTCTTTAAGTCATTTCACGCAGATTTTAGCAAAGCCTCACCAAAATACCAAGTACTTGATTAAGGAAACCCATGATTCTCCAGAAAGTTCAACAAATGAGATGTTATTTAACTTTAATTTTCTGGACAATGGAACCTTTTTTTTTTTGTTTCCATACTTAGAGTTAAAAATTCTTCTAAATACATGAGTTTGTTTCTTTAACAAACATGATTGAGAACAAATTTAAGAAAGAATTCTAAATCTAATAGCTAATGTTTTTTAAACTTTAATATGCACACAAGTCACCTGGGTATCCTGTTAAAAACATACATTATCCTTACGGGATATGGTCCAAGATTCTGAGTGTCTAACAAACCCATGTGTGATGCTGAAGCTGGTGGGCCTGGTACACTTTGAGTAGCAAAATAATGGATGCTTCTTTGATGATGGCGGCCTTGGCAACACTGGAAGGTCATTTTATATAAGTACATTCCAGCGCCTTTTTGGTATCATAAACTTAAAATGCCAACAGTGAAAGGGGTCTCAGAGAAATTATGATTATGGTATATTGATTTCACTAATGGACCCAGTTCTTTGCTCATCATGTATTCTGACCCTTTGCCACATAGCTTTGTAGTGTTCTCCCACTCTGGCTTTCTCAGTCATGTGAATTGCTTTGTCCAATGGCATGTTAGCAGATATAACACAAGCAGAAGCTGAAAAGTGCTTGTGAGTTGGAGCTTGCCCTGGCCTGTTTCTCTGTGTTCACCAGTTTAGGCTTCCAGAGGATGAGAAAAGCATATGACCATTTCCCTGCTGACCCAGCCAACAGTCAGCAGACAACCAAACATGTGAGTGAGCCAGCCAACTGCAAAACTTCCCTGCCTAGCTCACTTTAAATAGCTGACTTGCAAACTCTTACACTAAATATATACTTATTGTTTTAAACAGCTAAGTTTTGAGGGGGTGGGTGGTTTGTTACACAGAATTATTAGGGCAAAGGATAACTGATGATCTTTCGATGGAGGAAGTAGTTACAGGAAGGGAGACAGAAGAGTGCCAAAAAACATTCTTATCCAATTTTTTCTCCCTAACACTCTCGGGCCCCTGTATCCCTTTCCAGCTACTGCCTTAGTCTGCCTACACTCATTTGCCAAAATTTCATCTAGAGTCAGAAAAATAAAATGGATTTGATCTAAGTTCTAGGATTTATTTACTCTGGGTACTTGAGCCTCTCCATATTTTAAGGAACCCAATACTACAACCTACTGTATGGCATTATTATGAGAAGTGAATTGAGAAAATATAAATAAAGGGATTAGCAATGTGTGTGACTCATAGGAAGTGCAAAATAAATAATAAGTACTAAGGAAAAACTGACCACAATTACAGCTTTAGCAAAAAAGGGTTAAGTGCTAATAATAACTTCCTATAGAAAAAAGCTCAATATTTGATAATTGATTTACAAGGCAAATACGGTATATTTAACAAATACTATTAAGAATCAGGATTTTGCTAGGTTCTAAGGAAAAGGAGAAAGGCAGATGAAGGTATAATCGAATGTTTCTATTTTATCTTTCTAAGATTTAAGGCAAAAATAGACATGGACTTTTACAACACATTACTCAATTACAATGTAGTTTTAAAAAACAACTGAATCACATATACTGGAGCAAAAGAGTTTGCTGTCAATTTCCTGTCAATTTTCGTTTATTTAATTTGACTTGGCTACTGATATTTAATTGTCCAGTAGATTGCCTCAGTTTGTATTGAACTTACTTCATAGGAAGAATGATTATTTTCATTTTTATTTGGAATTTATATCACTATATTTTTCTCTTTTTTTTTTCTTTTCAAACAACAGAGTGATAAGGGTTTTACCAGTATTTAAGATAATGTATAAGAAGTTTTATTTTTATTGGGTTCTGTTCTAACCAGAGCATGCTATTTGGAAAGTT
Organism: Tolypeutes matacus; assembly: GCA_026826555.1. Lineage (NCBI taxonomy): Eukaryota > Metazoa > Chordata > Mammalia > Cingulata > Chlamyphoridae > Tolypeutes > Tolypeutes matacus. The sequence continues at coordinate 29,649,645 of JAKSZT010054334.1, forward strand.
GTATAATTTCTATTTTGAGAGGGCAAAACATTTTGCTTTAATGGGTTATTTTATTTATAATATTTACTCCCTAAACTCACTATCTGAGACTGTACTAATAAATATGCCTTTAAAAATTCTTAAATCTTTTCCTAAAAGGTAATTATATATTTAACTTCTATTCTTGGCAGCTGTATTAGTTCTACCATGACTCTTCTCCTTAAATTGAACCACAGCTTATTTTACCTAAAAAAATGCAACAGCAATTCTCCATTAAAAATGTTATTTGGAAGATTGTTCGACTTAGTAAGATGGACCTTCAGTGGTTTTGGTTAGTAGTTGAACACAGCAGAATGATTAAAATGACATGCACTCTGTTACTAGACTGGATTTTCTTATGTGCCCCTTCTATCCTGTAACCTTTATTTCTAGTCTCTGGTTTTTCAGGCTGTTGGATATAATATACATTTCGTGGTTTGGAAAAGACAGTTACTTGCCCATGACTCCCAAAGAAATAAATAAAAGAACCTAATAGAGGAGGCATGTTACTTTTAGAAATAATAAAAGGGAGAAAGTGTGCTTTATGGTTAAAATGATGAAGGAGAACACTGTCTTGAATCTGATTCTGTTGATATATATTAGGAGTGCTGGGAACAATAAAGATTTCTTTATTATAAGCTGAGAGAGCTGGAACCAGTGTGTGTGATGTTTCATTATTATTATTTTTTCTCTCTGGGACAACTCATTTAGACACTAAGATCCTGAGGAGATCAGAGACTGGAGCGGTTTATGTAGGAATTGACATGAGTGACATGTACCTAGACATTTGAAACTCAAAAGCTGGGTACTAAGAAATAGGACTGCCTCGCAGCTGGTCATGCCAGCATTATGTCCAGTAAGGGAAAAGAGTCTTCTCTTGGGTTTTAGGTTTGGATAGACAAAAGGGAAAAGATAATGAGTTTGGACTATATATATATTGCTCACAGCAGTGCATAAAGAACAATGTTCTGAGAGGGCAAGCAACAATAATAAATAATGAATTGTTAAACGCAAATCTGGAGAGAGGAGTTTTTTTGCATGCTTTAATCTTGAAGGATTGTTGAAGCCTTTTAAAAAGATATCACTTTCTGTAGTCTCGAGCAAGAATGACAAATAGTCTAATTGTCGATATACTATGTGCACAGGGAAAATGGCGCATTGGAGATAAATAGATGCAATTTAATAAGAAACAAGATGAAAACAAAACAAAATAACACTTTAAGTAGAAAAAGAAGCTGCAAAGTCAAATGCTGTTTTCTTGACTTGTGCTAAAGCTAAATCAAACAGCTATTAATAATTGATTTTTATAAAATAGATACTTTATATCAGCCTTTCATTTGGCTGAGATTATACTTAAGGTGCTTTTCTAGAGAGCTAACTATAGCAGTGGCAATAGTTATGCCTCATAAAATGAAAGTTATACAAAAATCACTCTGTAGCAAAGTTTTTAACGTTTTAAAATTTATTTTTGAAATAGAATGAGACTATACAAATATTAGAGGAGTATTTCTTCTAGTCTTTTCCTGGTTTTCTATTTATGGAACCAAAGTTTCCAATAATCTAGCTGGGTTAATTATTATTATTAGGCATTTCATTAATGATGGCTTGATTAATATTTTGGCAGGAGAGGTTAAATAATACAACCTCAGGGTGCTGCAGTTAGGAGTGTGCTGGCATCCTTTTTCTGCCCAAAGGGAGATCCTTTGCAGATGAGACCTAATATGGAACATTTTTTCCTGCCCCAAAAGGCAAACATTATAAAAATAAATAAATAAAACACTCTTCTTGTCTCACTGTGTAACAGGCCCCATATAGCCAAACAAAGTAATCAGAAATAGAGGATGTTTCAGTGTGGGGCAAGTGGGAAGAGAAATCATTCTCAAAATAGAAGTACATGGCAGCGGCATTTATCTGAACCCATTGGAGGAAGCAAGTAGCAACAGAGTTGATGAAGACTTTGCTCTTTGAAATCTGAACTTCGAGCAATTCCAGAGAGACTTAGATATCTCTCTATTTGGCTGTAAAAGAAAAGAAATATGAGTGCAATTGCTTCAATGCAAAGCAGACTAGGATAAGTGCAAGGGGGACACAAAAAGATCATCTAGTCAGAAAGAAGAAAACAGAAGGGAGCATAGATCATCAAAAATATCCACCGAGGCCCACTAATTCGTCAGGGAGTAGAGATAGGGAGAGGTAACGAATAGCAGAGCACCACATTGCATTCACCTGCACGTCTGCTAAATGTATGCTAAGAGGTCTACAGGTCTAAATATCAGGATGCTGAGCTCAGTCATTCTCAGTTTAGGTCTTCTTGTCTGTTATGGATGTCCCCCACGAAGACTTGTTCAAGTCCTGTCCCCTGGGCTTGTGGATGTGGACCATTTATAAATAAGATCTTGGAAGATGTTATCAGTTAAGGCGAGGCCAAACTATGGGCCTTAACACAATATGACTGGAGTCCTTATAAGCAAGGGACATTTGAACACAGTCGGAGTCAGGTACAGAAGGAGACAGACAGCCAGGTGATGGAGGCACAGGGTGGGCTATGGATGGCCGACAAGCCACCACGAGACACTACAGACTTCAGAGAAAGCTTGATCCTGCCGACGGCTTGCTTTTGGACGTCTAGCCTCCAAACCGCTGCGACAATAAATTTCTGTTGTTTAAGATAACTTATCTGTGGGACTTTGTTACAGTAGCTCTGGCAAACTAAGACATTGCCTTTTCACAGTAATGCATTAAAGAACTTCTTGAGGTAGTGTCATGGAATATATTTCTGAACCAGGTAGATCCCAACTGGCAAGATTCTGGTAGCATCTCTTCTACCATGTTAACATACAAAAACTCACTTCTTATCTGGAAGTGACACACATTTTACACGTATTTTGTGATATGGTATTTTGACCTCATAAATGAGAGTTAATGTTGTATTTCTGATTGTGAGATATTTAGTACTGTAATGCCACAAAAAGAATTCGAGTATCTTGCCTGTGCATGGCACTTTACAAGTTGTAAGTGCCTTAATATCTATTCTCTTACTTTATTCTATCTCCATGGGTTAAAGTATCTTACAAATGAGAAATCTGATTGAGATAACTTAAATAACTTACTCTGGTCATATTTAGTCAGAAGAACTGTAACTATAACTAAAAATTTCTCTTCTTAAGTCCTACTCTCCTCTTACCTTGCCATTCTTTCTGATATAGACTAATAGAAAATTGTTTCCAGGTTAAAACTTAAATCTTTCTTAGTAAGGTTCTTTTATAGACCATTTCTTTGAACTTTTGTTTCTCATTACATTTTTTAACCAGACTCATTTTACACATTATTTATTCTCTTTTTGGTTTATTAGAAGCCCTTTTATCAAAATATTATATATTTTCTATTGTTTAATTAAAAAGCAGTAAACAAGTATGACATTATTTTAAGAAAAATGAAAATGTACATTTTACAACAAATATCAGTTCAAAATTCATACTTGCTGGCTTTCAATCTGAGAATGGTTAAAACAGGCATATTCATTTCTTTATGGAAAAGAGACTGCAAAGCTTTTAATAAAGTGAATAATACTGTATAAACAGAAAGATTGGTAGCTGTGAGGTGAATAAGCTTCAATAAACAGCACTTTTCTATGGATAAAAATGAAAGAGTTGACACTTTTGAACTCTGTCATTCTTCACAAAGATTCATTAAGTAAAATCTAACTTGTGCTCCAAGGTGATCTTCAGTGTGAACAAAAAGCTATGTGTATCAGTGATCAAAGATAGCTGCCTCAGTTTTTAAAAAAAATCATTTTAGTTGGGTAAATGTTACTGAGAATCAAAAGTTAAGAAAAATGTTGTTTTTTTCAAAGCTACAGTCAACAATCCCAAGTTCTCCACATACCTGTGTTAAAATGGCTTGTTGTACAATAAAGGATCATTGACCAGATTGTGAAATTATCGAATTGATGGAGAGGAAGCCAATACATATTGTCCAATCTCTTCTTTAATTTTATTAAATATTTTCCTTTGCTCTTTTTACTTTACTTTGAGATCCCAAAACCTAAATGCCAGCACCAATTTCCATCTTCCACTCACAGACTTTTGATTTGCTGGTTATATAAGAATATGATACCCTTTCTGTTGTTTAGTTTAGAACACAATGAAAGAGTATGATATTTTTGAGAAAATTCAAATGTATATGCTATAATAAGAAGTACCTGGTTGTGTGCCTGAAGTCCACTATCCAGTACAGAAAGTAGGGATTTCTCATGGCTTTAAATAAAAACATAATGCACCATTTTCTTCATGGTTCCAAACTTCAAATCAGCATAACCATTTTTTTTTTTTTATGGCAACAGTGGTTTTTTCAACTAAATTTCCCTTGTCAAAATTACAGCATAATCTCAATATATATCAGATTTCCCATCAGAACTGGACAGAAAAGCCACATGGCTGTGGAGAGATCAGATAGCAACTTGGCACATCTGTACTCATGAAGTGTCTGGTTGGCAAACTACTAAAAAAAATATTGGTTCCTTCAACAAAGCAATCAAAGCAGAAGGCAAAAAGGACAAATGAGTAGGAAAATAAGTCCAGTCAAATCCTCTTTCCTTGACCAGTGAGATTTTAAAACCTACAAAAGAAACCAGACCCCTAACTTAGAGGTGATCTGAAAAAGGTAAGAACAAGTGGAAAGAGAGCAGACACAAATAATGTCAGATTTTCCCTTTTCAGTATAAAATAAGGAATCACTCAAGTCAGTTATCTCAAACTGTGGATGAAATTTGGTGATATGAACATGTCATAACAATAGCATGGCTATTTTTGTTGTGCACCCATATACTTCTTGATTTTTCCAAAAGCAGAAGTCTCTTAAAGGTCCCATCCAGAGGTCAGTGGCCCAAGGACCACATGTACATCATAGGATAACATCTGTCAGAGAAAGTCCAGCAATGGTGGAGGTGGGGCAAAGTCTCAGATGGTGGACACGGTGGTAGCTGCTGTACGTTGCCCTCCACCTCCCCCATATGTGTGCATATGTGTGTTTGAGTGTGGCCTTGCCCAAGAGCTTAGCTCAATAAACGGTTCAGTCTTAAGACTTCTAGCCCTGTTTCCAAATAGACATTTTGGTTGGAACGGTCAACCATAGGAAAGGGCCATCCCTAGTGACAGGGGCTCCCTTTAGCCAGGCAGTTGTCCCTTGAATATTCTTTATTTCCTCACGCAATGCTGGAAAGCAGCAGTCTCTGGCCCTTAACAATCTACCCCTACAGAGGAAAAGAATATGTTGCGTCTAAAATGCACCGGCAGATAAGCTCTTTGAGGGCAGGGACTCTCTTGTACTAAGTTATGCCCCAGGCAGGATCTAGCACATGGTAGGTGCACAGCATGTGTTTGCTGGATAAATAAATTATAGCCTAGTCTTACCAGATTGAGGCCTTTTACAAGTGGGCATTATAATTCGGATCTACAGTGTTTTTCTGCAGTTTTAAGTAGGACAGAAACAGCTAGAGAATTGTCCTTCTTTTGCAGCTGATAAATCTGTATACTGACTGATGGCTGTAAATCTTTACATATCTGATTTTGAAGACAGTATAAAATGAGTTTCTTTCCAATTTGTCAAGGAGGATTTGCTATTCTGCTCTATGAAATCTCTCAAACAGATTGAGCAAAAATTAAGTAACAGCTATCCATGCTTGCCTGATGGGATTCATACTGCTCTCTCTTAATAATAACACTTGTAGCTATGCTTTCTGGGCTAAAAAAGACACTAGTGATTGTCCTGGCTACCATGGCATTCATTTTTAAAACAATTAAAATATATTTGGATGTACCCTATTGTGTGCAAGGCTCTGAGAGGAGGGGAAGGAGGTCAGAGAAATCGAACACATTTGTCTCTACCCCTAAGAGGCATAAATCCTAGTTGAGAGGCAGAGACATATATATCTGCCTCAGTTCATACAGGTCTGGCTCAAAGTCATCTTATTAGTGACACCTTCTTAAGTACCCTCCTTAGACCAGCACTTCTCCCACTGTTACTCTCTATCCCTTTACCCCACCTTATTTTTCTTCATAGTGCTTATCACCACCTGACATAGAGTTTATTGATTTGTGCCTGTCTTCTTCCACTAGAATATAAGCTCATGAGGAAATAAGTTTTGTTCTTTCTGTTCTTTGCTCTGTTTCTAGTGCCCTTGGCCCTACTTGGCACAGAGTGGCCCCTCAATAAATAGTCATTGTTTGAATGAACTATCAATATCAGGTAGCCTATAATTTCCTCATCAAATTGAGACTAGATGTCCTCTGAGTCCTTCAGTGGTGATGCTTTATGGCTTCCTGTGGTGAAAAGACAAATGTCCAGACAGTAAATACTATAAGAATTAAGGGAGGAAACCTGTTCCTAGCCTATTCAGGAAACAGTGTGAAAAATATCCAGTGGATTCCACCACTTTCAAACATTTATTGAGACATCTTATTTTTAACAAAGCATTTGTTTGTTTTTTGTTGTTGTTGTTTTGTTTTGTTTTAATCTTTGGTTTATCTGCTAAAGTTAATCCTTTTTATCATCTCTGTTGCTGAATTGGCAATGGTACAGATAATACTTTTCCAAGGATATCTGATGGCATATTGCAGTATACACAACCTTATACTCACAGAAATAATCTCTTTATGGAAGTCTTTTGGGAAATGAAGGCCCATAAGATCTGAATTGATTACTTAAGGGGAAAAAAAGAATCAATACATAACTCTTTAATGTCTCCCAGACTCAGAATTACAGGAAAATTTCTGTTGGAACACAATGAAGTTATACTGTGCAATTCAATCATTCAAAGTTGCTTTGCCCTAAAATCCATCAATAATAGCAATAATGTTTAGTTGCAAATTCAATTTTGGAGACTGATATGAACTGTCTACATAAATAGCCATTACACTAACCAATTAAATTTTCTTATAGTCATATCCTTTTTTTTTTTTAAATAGACACTGTATCTTGGAAAGCAGCTCATGATGATAACTAGGGAACTGTAATTCCACAGCCTTAGCTTGACTTTTTCTATGCCTTCAGGGAGTTAATATGCATGTAATTAGCCATGATTCATTAGAGTCACTTGTCAATCCAAAAATATTTGGGCAAGTGACTGGCCGGGGATGGCAGAATCTATTGGAATATATTACTTTCTCTGATTGAATTAGGTTAACCCATATGATTGGCACATACACCAAGCTGAGGGATATATAAGCCTGAGGGTTAGGTTAAATTTGAAAAAGTTCAAATCACTTAAGACTGGGCTAGACGACCTTTAAGTTACCTTCCAACCAGAGGCTGTATGATTTTAAGAAATCTTAGCTTATCATTAAATAACTCCGTCCAGCAATATCTTGCAGAACAACAGTAGACAGCTGAAGTATCTGTGATAGGGTGGAAGAGATTAATTAGCAGAATCCTCCACCTGGGTATTCATATACGCAAATCAATATTTTCCAAACTTTTCTGGTCATAATAGTCACCAGCTGTGCTTGTTAAATCTGCCTAGACTCAGGCTTCTCGCTGCCCCTGATCTCTGTGGATTATATTGAATTGGATAAGTTTGAAAAAGAGGCAAACCCTACCTATCATCTTACCAGAATTTATATGAATGTAGCTTTATCTTTTCACATTAAATAAGATGATTAACCCTTTATATGCATGTCTAATTATCTACATGTTTGACTGACCCAGGGGATTATGAATTTATATTTTAAGTTATCAGGGACAGAAATTTGATTGCATTCAAATTTGATTAATATTTTTCATTTATATATACTTATATTATAAAAATGTTATATAGCATAATATATAATATTATATGTAATAAAATATTTGTGACATATAATATTATATATATTTATTTTTCTAAAGCATTGAAAGAGAAAGAGATTAATGCTTCTTCCTCTTCATTTGTATTGCAATATCAATACTTAGGTGGAAGAAAGGACTTGGCAAAGTTTTAGAAGAGTGTGCAATTGCCAATCAGATGTTTTAGAGTACATTCTTAACACTCTATTCATCATGGAGAAAATGATTTGAAAAGAATAGGCATGCCTACATATGAACAACATCATTAATTTTTTCTAAGTTTTGTGCCTCTTGTTTATGAATGGAGATGCTGTTTAATTGTATATCATAAATGGATTTCCCAGGATAATTTTGACACACTTGTATGTGCTTACTTAGGATACAACTTATTTATTTTTAATAACTTTAGAAATTCACTGTATACAAAAAAGCATCCCCCCTCCTCCCCAAAAAAGACCAGGGAATTAGTATGATAAAAATCATTGACTAAAATATTTAACTCCTTGCTGATATTCTATGATGGTGCTATCACCAGAAAAACATAGCATGACTGTTTTTTTTCCTATAAGAAGACTTTGCATTCACAACCACAACTCTGTGTCCTCGTTGAAGGAACAAATGAAGACACTTGCATGCATGCAGCTGTGTGGGCACATGGGCACACACAAACTATGCAATTAACTGTAATTTGGATTCTTAGGCAAAGAAATCAAACTTCATTATTATATGTTTAGGGTTAACGAGAGATAGACCTACTTTCTTGACATTTTACTCCTTAAAAACAGTATTAAAATATTTTCAAAAATTGTAGGGAAAATCGGAATATTTCCAGCTCAAAATGAGACTGAGGATTAAGAGGAGGATTAGTATGGAAGTTAAGCCATGGGGTCTTTGTCCAGTGTTCTTGGGTTTCAATCACGGCCATTTCCTTGGGCTTGTGCTTCAGCTTCTTCACAGGAAAAACTATAAAACTTTCCCTTAGGCTATAAGAATTCAAGGAGACCATACATGCAAAGTGCTTTGAAGAGTGCCCAGCATGCAATAATGCTCAAATCATAATAGCCATTATCATCAGAGATCTTAGAGCAGGAAGCATCAAGGAATCTCCCAATCCAGGCAGAATTATCTCAGTTCTCAAGATGAGATGATGTGAATTCCTAAGGAGGGGAGTTAGAATCTATATCATATTCCACCTTCTCTTATGTATATTTACTGAAATGCTGCCAATATCTCTTCTCTACTTCAGAAAATAATTTTAGAGCATTCTTTGCCATATGGTATGTGCTTAAATATTGAATAGAGAAATAATTATTTGAGCTATTCTTTTTGAGGCCTTATTGATTGGAGGTTTCTGTTATTTCAAATTTAACCTTGAAGTGAAATTTTACAACATTAATTTTTCAAAAGGAGATTTTGTAAGAGGGATTAGGATCCCAATTTTTCCAAGAAGAGTCTAGTGATATACATTAGCGCACACACACACACTCACAGATACTTATAATCAAGAGATTAAGTTAAGAAAGTGTCTTTATTTAGTGGAACAGTTCTTATTTGATTTGTCAATTTCTTCTTTGGGGATGGGGTATCCCATTATGAGTAGCATTTGAAATTGGTTCTTTAAATTGAAAATTCCTTGATATCATACAGGCCTTTGACCCCCACCTCCTGTTAGTCAAATTTAAGTTCCCTTCCCTGTGATTTCATATCACTCTACACTGTACTGTAAAAATGTTTAAGATTCTATTTATCATTTGATATAATTTTGTTTAAAGGTTTGCTTGAAGGTTTGTCTTCCTTAATTGACTCTAAATCATCTTTATCTACAAGGTCTGGCATAGTTTTATGTAGCTCCAAATTGTGTGTATGTTTGAATGTCTGTGTATAATATCGGTCCATCACCACACAAAAAATTTTATGGTGATGAATGCACAACACTGTGATTACTTAAAAGCCATTAATTGTATACTTTGGATGGATTATATGGTATGTGAATACATAGCAATAAAACTATTTTTAATAAATATCAACCAACTTCCCTCCGGTTTGAGTACCACTACCTTATTCAGAGTCACCATCATCTATCACCTGGACTTTTGTAAAGCTAACTCTTCTCCCTTCTTTCAATGTTGCCCACATCCAAATCATGTATCACCCAACAGACTTATAATTTTATAACCTAAAGTGGTCAAGTCAGTCTACTTCTAAAACCTTTGATTTTCCATTAAACTTAGAACAAAGTACAAAGTCCTGAATTCCTAACTATGAGACTGAAAGCTCTGGCCCTGGCACTCTTAGACATCATCTCATGTGACTCTTCCCCAATACCCAGTGCTACAACTGTTTTCAATGTCTTGAAATTGCTAAGCACTTTCTTGCATGTGGCTTCTCATTCAAAATCTTCCTTTTGCCAGAAAATTTTTCCCAGTTGTATAGGACCTCATTGAATGCTCTGACTTCACTTTGTTCTTTTTCCTTTGTAGTACTGTCTACAATTTGTAATTATGCATTTATATCTTGGTTTCCTTGAGCAGTGGGTATACACCTCACTCATCAAACTTACTTCTGTATTTGCTTTGATCAACCTAATTCTGACATCGAGCTCCCTTCTCAGCCTACTTGCTTGGTGGCAAATTCTATTTCAGTCATCCCTGGGGCTTTTGTACTCCTTTGTGGTAACAACTATGAATCTTATATGACTCACAAAGAAAAGGGAAGTAGGCCCGTAATCACCAGTCTATTATGGTGAAAAAACATATTTTCATCCTGGATCACATTAGTTCCTTGAAATTTGGTGACCTCTAGTTTTTATGCCATGCACGGGACACATGCTGAGTCTGAAAACCCCAGTGTCTCCAGGAGGCAGCCATCTCCAAAGACCTGCCAACTTGTTGGAGTGCTGCCACAGAGCAGTGATTAATCCTTACTCGAGGTCCATAATTTTTTTTTTAGACCTCCTGCAGCCTAGTGGAACACCCCCTTTAATTTGAGGACAGCCCCTATTTCCCTCAACTTTGAATATCATCAGTGGGCATGAGCTTTTGTAGTAAAAACCAGGTAGGATTGTAGCATACTTCTACTTTCTACCTTTCCTCATACCTCACCTCAACTGATGAATACAGAGCTTGAAACTTCTTAAAGTGATAGGGCAGGAAAAGGGGAGTAGACATGGAGACAATCACATTAATTAATGTCATAAAATATTATCCATCCATGCTGATTTATTTTCTATTACAGCCTTTAACCATCCCTCCCAACTTCTCAGGCTGTAAATTTTCTGGAAGCAAGAACTGTTGTTAACATTATGTATTTAGTACAGTATCTAGTGCAAAGGAGACACACAATAATTTGTATTGAATAAATGAATAAATATAACAGGCACTAAATATTTATTGTATTCCCAGTGCTGGGTACATTATTTGATATATAGTAAATGTTTAACAAAACTTTAATGAATAAATGTAGTAAAAGTTGACAATGAAATGCAGCATAAAGGTGTTGGAGGTCATGTTACATAGTTTTGAGCTAACCTAGTCAGTGAGATACAGGTAAATATATTGAATGTGTCAAACTGATCTCATCACTGCATTAATAACATAAATGAAAGTTCAGCAAGAAAGGCTTCCAATCTCCATTATATGCCCCTGTTTCTTCTGATTCAAATGGACTGTATCAAATCACTATCAAAACTTTTGCCTTGCCTTTCTAGCAATGGTTCTGGGCTTATACACAATTTTACTTTGAGATGGTGGTTGGGAAAGAAGGGTAAAAACAGTACAGTATGACACTAGTAAAAAGGAATATAAAACTGACTCAGTTAGCAGAATGCTCCAAACAATAGTCTGAACTCAAAGAATACCTCACCTATCTTTTAAAGAAGAACCAGAAAGGACTGTTGTATTGATGAGTGTTCTTTTGGAATAAACCTACAATATTTAAAGAGACCATGCTTTATCATTAAACAAATTTATGACCTAGATAACTGATTCTTTTTATTTCTCTTTGATTTGTGTAACTGGAAAATAAAATCATTTATTATTTTATGTTTATCCCAGAAAAAGAACACGTATGAAAACAGTCCTTCTTTCTGTGCAAAGCACTCTACATATATCTCTATTTCTGCAATACCATGTTATTAAGTAACTGTTTGTTCGTATATAAGTGAGGCAAGGGTTAGTTTTCATCAATATTCTATCCCAAGCACCAAACACCTGCCCAAACTTTAGTGAAATAACATTTTTCTTTTGAGAACAAGTGACTTAGCTGACACGGTCATCTTATTAAACAATGAATAATATCTTTACTCCATGAAGTATATACATCTACTTCACGTGGAAGTTTAGTGACCTTTATAATAGATTTTAAATGTTTTTATTCCATACAACCTGATCATACCATGATATACTTTTCCTGCCCAGGCTTCTCACTCTCAATATTTAATCGTTGACTGATTTCACTTGAATCACATTTGCTCTGTCTCAGTTTACTCACCCATAAATCTGTTGTCATTAGATTAGATTAATGTTATAAGAAAGTACCTAGAAAATTCTTAGGTCTATGGCAATCCCTTAATTGATAGTCATTGAAAGTGAATCTTAACTGATGGTCATGGTCAAAATTGTGAACACGGAGGAATTAATGTTTGGAAATGTTACCCTTGGTTCTCACTTTCTTTTCCTATCACTGGTTATTAAATTTAGAGTCCCTGACATGAAACTCAGTCTCATGAAGATGTAACTAACTGATGAGGGTTTAAAGTTTTACCCATCTTTTTAGGGTAATACTTTGCTCTGTGTGTGGGGAGTGAGTAGTCGTGTAAACGTCCAAGGATGTTTATTTTAGCACTGCTTTTTTAAAAAACAGTTTTATTGAGATATAATTCACATACCATCCAAGTCTCCAATTTGAATTGTACAATTCATATTTTTTACTATATTCACAGAATTGTGCAACCATCACCATGAAAAATTTTAGAACATTTTCATCCCCCCAGAAAGAAATCCTTTCTCCATTAGCAGACATTACCCATTTCTACTCAACACCCCAGCCACCCACCCAGCCCTAGTCTAGACAGGGCTATCTCTTTAGATCTACTTTCTCTCTGTGTAGATTCATCTATTCTGAAACTTTCATATAAATGCAATCTGGCCTCTTTCACTTAGCATAATGTTTTTGAGCTTCATTCATTTCACAGCATGTAGCAATATTTCTTGTCTTTATATACCATATTTTGCTTCTTTCTTCCACATTAATGAACATTTTGGTTGCTTTTACTTTTTGGCTAGTTTGGCTATTGCTTCTATGAATATTTTTGTATAAGTTTTTTGGTGAGCATGTTTTCTTTTCTCTTGGATATGAACTTCTGAGTGGAGTTGCTGGAGCATATGGTAACTCTATGTGTAACATTATGAGAAACTTTCAAACTATTTTCCACAGTGGCTACATTATTATACATTCTAATCAGCAGTGCATGAGAGTTCCTATCTCTCCACATCCTCACCAACACTGGTTGTTCTCTGACTTTTTTATTCTAGCCATTCTAGTTGGTGTGAGGTTTTTATTTGTGCTTTTGAATTGCATTTCCCTGATGACTGATGAGGTGGAACCCCTTTCCTAGGCATTTGCATATCTTCTTTCATGAAATATGCATTCAGGTCCTTTACCCATGTTTCAATTAGTTTATTTCTCTTATTGTTGAAATGTATAATTTCTTTATATAGACTGGATACAAGTCCCTTATCAGACATATGATTGGCAAAACATTTCCCTATTCTGTAGATTGTCATTTACTTTATTGATGGTGTCTTCTGAAGCACAAACGTTCTTTAATTTTGATGATGTCCAATTGATCTATTTTTTATTTTTTTGTTTTTGATTTTGATGTCATATTTAAGAAACTATTGCCTAATTTAAGCTCACGATAATTTATCCCTGCATATATTGATATGGTTAATTATATCCCACTATTTCTGTTGCTCTGAGGCTCTGTTATTTTTCTTTATTATTTTTTCTCTGTTCTCCAAATTATATAATATCTTTAGATCTATTTTCTAGTTCCCTTATTTTTCACTTCTGACAGCTCAGACCTGTTGATTCCTTATAGTGAAAATTTCATTTTGGTTATTGCAATTTTCAAGTTCAGAATTTTCATTTGTTTGATAGAAAGATACTCTCTCTGATGAGACATTTTCATCATATCTTTTTTAAGCATCATTTACTTTTTGTCTTTGAACATATTTATAATAGCTGCTTTGAGGTCTTTGTCTGCTAAGTCCAACATCTGGACCCTCTCATAAGCAATTAAAGATGCCTGTTTTTTGTTTTTTTTTTCCCTCTGTGTATGGGCCATGCTTTCCTCTTTCTGTGCATATCTTGTAATTTTTTGTTGAAAAGGGACATTTTAGACAATATACTGTAACAACTCTGGACCATAATCTCCCTCCTCCAGCCTTGTTGTTTTGTTAATATTATTTGTTTAGGGACTTGACTAATTCAGTGAAATCTCTTTCTCCAGCAGTGTGATGACTCTGATGTTGCTCCTCATAGGGCACAGTCCTGGGGCAGGCACACTATTACCATCACAGATAGCATTTTTGGAAAGCTTTCTATTATTCCCTGAACTCTCTCTCAAGATGTATGCCTCTGCTGTTATCATACTCAACTCTTCTAGTAATGCTCACTGATTTCTCTATTGTTTTTGGCAATGCCCTGTGGTATATATTGCTCTACAGTTGGATAAAATTAAATTTGCTCTATATTAAGAGATAATCTTTGAGGTCAGCATTTGAGAATTGTTATAATCTCAGGAGGGCTATTCTTAGCAGTCTCCCTATTTCTCTCTTAAATTACTTGCTTTTCTAAAGTTTAGCTTGTTGCTCTCAAAGAGTTATCAAGCTTCTCTTGTTTACTAGCCAAATTTCCATTGTCTTCAATAGTGTTTTTTTACTTGAACTTCAACATAAAGCCAATCTTCTTAGAAGAGCTATGGAGCTCTCTGTTCTTATGTCTTGCTTTTCCCCTTGGGTAAAACTTCTGCATTTCTGCTCTTCAGCTGAAAAAGAGATAGTGACCTATCTCTTTTTTCTTAGAGAGGCACCCTTGTTTTACAAGTGGGGCACTGGGTAGTGCCAGTATCTTCTGGTCTTCTCAGCTTTCCTTCCCATATCTGGAAACTCTGCCTTATGAATGAACTGGGGCAAGGGAGATTGTCATCCATTATTCTTGGCCTGCCATGCTTGCAGTGGCTCTTCAGTCCTATGAATGGGGGTGAGTAAATGAAAGGAGTCCCAGACCTCTTGTTTGCTCCTGCATGAAACAGAGACTCTGCCACAAGGGGCTGGAGGAAATGAGAAATGATGGTTTTCTGTCCCTCCTATGGAGAGATCATAGTCCTAGACCAGAGAAGGATGGGAGGGAGGTGGGAACTCTGTCTTCTTTGCTGTACCTTCCAGGGTTAGAGTGCTCATAATTCTGAGCAGGGCAGTGAAGGTGGGGTGTGTGGAGAATAAATCATAAATCAAACACACAAACTCTCTTCTTACTACGATTTAGTTGATTTTCTTGGATAGTCTTCCTCTATTTCCTGGATTCCCACAGGGGAATTTTAACAGAATTCATATGATTGTTATTTAGAATAATGTTCACCAGTTATGGTTGTTTCCCAAGGAGAGGGCCTGAGTTGCTCTTCAGGCCACTGTTCTGGGATTTGCTCCTCAATACTTTGCTTTTTTTTTTTTTTTATGTTTCCAAAGCTATCAAGATCAGGCCACTAGCTTTCATGTAATGTACTGCCATCTTCCAAAAAACTGTAATAATGAGTATGTAAGAGAATCTATCTTGATTATTATGTACTTTTAATATAATGGGGGGACCCCTGTTTCCCAAAGATGTGTACATACATTGTTGTGCTTGTGACATCAAAGTTCTAAACATCTACCTTACTCTTTCAGTGGATGTTATTTTTCATAGATACATAGAAAATGCACCACATGTGAGATGTATAAACATAAAACAGAAAGACTAACATAATGGTGTATCTTTCTAATTTAACAGGTAGGAGGACCACATTTAATTTCTAATCAGTCATATTTCCTGCATTTTCTTTGTGCTGAATCAAGCATTCAGATTTATATTATATTCTTTTTCATTATACTCTGGATTTGCACAAAGTTTGGTTGTTATCAACAAATAAATATATATATTCTTTTTTAGTATGAGGTGGTACCATATTATGTTTATTACTTTTATCTTTTCAGACCTTATAACGCCACATATTAACTTTTCTCAGCAACCACTGCACTACTTCACTTCCTTGAAAGTGATGACCTACCAGTCATATGAATATATGATGGGAAAAGATACACATGTAAACTGGAAAGAAGAGCGTGACACCATAGCCCAACATTTAGTCCAAAGTGAAAATTTCCTTGCTTTAACTATTTGCTCTGATTTTTTATGTTACTTTTGGTCATTCCTTATTTTCTTTTTGTCTTCCCTCATCATTGTCCAGAATCATTATCTCAGAATTCTGCTGCTCTTTGGCTGCTGTCAAGTTGCTGCTTTTTTTTCTCTTGAGCGAAATTAGCAGTCCAAATGACTGATGCTGCTAATGCCTGCGGTGGAGTTAGAAGAAGTAAGTATATGCTGTTAATTTTCTTTACAGACACTTGACAGCAATCGGGCACCACCTGGGAAGAGGTTGTATACTGAGAAGGAGATGAAATCTTGAATCTGATATCATTTATTTCTTGATTCATATGTTTAGATATCTCTTCAGGCAATTTTTGCATTATGTGTTATCTTGAGAGAACATATCTAGGGCAAATAAAATAAACATGCAGCACTTAATTGCTTTTTTTTTTTTTTTTTTTTTGTCAGATTCGTTGAGGCATAATTTACTTAGAGCAAAATTCATCATTTTTAAACATGTACTGTTTAATATGTTTTGGCAAATGTATACAATTATGTAACCACCACAACCACGGTACAGACCAAAAAGTCCCCTAATGCCTCTTTTAGCTCAACTTCTTCCCTCACCTTCTGGCAATCACTGAACTGATTTCTCTTTCTATAGTTTTGCGTTTTCCAGAATGCCTTGTAAATGGAATCATACAGTATATAGTCTTTTGTATCTGGCTTCTGTCATTTAGCTTAATGTTTTGGGGGTTAATTTGTGTTGCAGGTATAAGTAGTTTATTTCTTCTTATTGCTGAATAGTATTTACCAAATTTTGGACATTTGGGTTGTTTCCATTTTCTGGCAATTATGAATAAAGTTGATATAAATTTTCATGTAGAGGTCTTTCAGTGGACATATATTTTTATTTCTCTTGGGCAAACACTTAAGAGTGGAATTTTTTGGGTTGTGTGATGAATAAATATTTAATGTCATAGGAAACTGCCAAAATTTTCCAAATGCCATTTTTTATTCCCACTAGCAATACACAACAGACAATATAGTGGTTCCAATTACTACATATCCTTGCTAGCACTTGATAGTGTTGGGTTTGTTTGTTTTTTTTCCGTTAGACTGTAGTCATTTTCCTAGGTATGTAATAACTTTCATTGGGATTATAGTTTGCATTTCCCTAATGATAAAGGAGGATGAGTGTCTTTTCGTATGCTTATTTACCATTCTTATTTCAACTTTGTTAAGGTGCCTGTTCAAACTTGTTAGGGCCCCCTTTTTCTTCTAAATTGTGTTGTTTTTCTTACTACAATTGAGTTTAAAAAGTTTTAAATATATATATTTTGAATATAAATTCTTTATGAGATATGTATTTTGAAATATATTTTATATATAAATACTCCCAATCTGTAACTCATCCTTTCATTTTCTTAACATCATTCTTTGAAGAGTAGTATGGCGAGAGCTCTTGATATTTAAAATTTTTAATGATGCAACTTAATACAATTTAAAGATTGGTCAAGGTGGAATGGAAGACCAGCTTGTTAATAGTGACATTATAAAAAGAGTTGCATCTTGACCACAGTGTGATTCAGTAGGCCCTGAAGAAAATGAAGTCAAACTGGAAGAAGTTGGGTCCCATGTAAATGTTCTCTGAGGGCACCCAATCAACACTGGCTGTTGAGGGATAAGGAGGTTAAGGACTATGACCCTTAGATACAATCAGGAATTGTTAATTAACTTTAAGCCTATCGTGGAAGAGTTATCTTACTCTAACCAAATAGGGGATCAATAAATGCAAAGCCTTTGGAACATACTATGAAAATCCTAAAAGCAGCTCTATTAAAGACTTGAATTTTCTGCTTTGTCAGAATTCTCAAATGACCTGGTATGTTATTTTTAAATGTATATGTCATGTTTTAAGAATTCCACTTTGTATTTAAATTATTTTCTTATGATATATTTAACGAATGAGAAACTCACTATTTGAAGGTGATTGGTTGTCATTCTTGGCTTTGTATTTCTAACTCAAGTTTGAAAAGCAAAGACACTTATTGTGCTATAAAATGAATGAACTCAAATTCTTTAGTGTGCTAGTGGAAAAAATCATGGATTGGATTAATCTAATAAGTATAGCCCTGTCTTAGTTTGCCACAGGGCTGCCATTGCAAAATACCAGAAATGGGTTGGCTTTTACAAATTTAAAGAATTGGTACACATGGAAAAAATATCAGGGTTTTGATGGTTTATTTTTCTTTTAGAAAAGAGTTTAATGATAACTTTTTTGTTTATAATGTCCCATTTTCAAACTGTGTAGTTTAAAAATGAATTTAGGTCAAGGGCTATTTTGGAAATCAAATAGGGTCATTAATTCCCCCACAGAATTATCACTAGTTGTGAAATGAACCAGTTTTCCTAAATGTTGACTGGTTGACATAGATTGTTTTAATTCAGGTATTGTAACATTAATGTTTATTTCAAAAAGATAACATGACTTCACCTTTTAATTTTTGATGTTGATCTTTTCTATGACTTTCTTGTTAAGTATAGAGTAAGTTGTGTTCAAAAGAGGCTAGGCTACATAAATAGTAATTCAGACTGTAATTTCCATCATAAAGAGTTCAGTTCAATGAAAAATTTAAATTAAAAACAGTTTAGTTCCAAGAAATAATTGATGAATACCTATTATATTGGAAGAATCATGACACTCTATGACATTTTATAATCTGAATCAAATATATAATAACATATACCTTTGAATGAAGGTATTATGGAAGTATAAAGTATTTTAATTTACTAGTTTAAGGTAGCATCAAAAACCCAGTTTTTGTAGTAAGACATCATAAACTCAGTGAAAGTAGTACATCAAAATAGTACTACTTTTTAGTTGCTGCTCAAAAGAAGCTTTAGTTTTGAAGAAAATATTTCATTTCTTCAAAATAGCAAAACATACTTATAACAGGAATGCTTATAGCATATGTACCTGAAAAATAATCACTTGTTTGCCATAAAGGGACTGAGTTGGAATCTCACTACATATATACAGTAGTTGAGGTGATGAAAATACCTCCTGCACAGTAACTACTTCAGTTACTTGAGCTATAATTATTTGCATTTAGTAAGACCATACCATCTTGTGCACTTCTTAAAAAACCCATGGACTTCTTCAAAAGTATTGGTATTAGAATAACATTAGTAATGAATTAACTGTTACTAATTACTTAGCATCTGGGTCTTGGGGTTGCCAAGAACTGGAGTATGTTCTTGATTATTGGCTGAAATTCTGGAGCAGATGAAGGAGGACAAGGAAGAAGAGCTCAATCCCGTGCTGACATTGGATGAAGCAGGTGCTAAAATGACTAATGGGTTGCAGTCACATATAGTACCTCTAGCTCAGCAAGCATATCTGCTCCCTGGTAATTACTGAAAGAAAAAAAAAAAAAAGCCCAGCAAATTTTAAGGTCTAATCTTTAAAGACACAACTGTAGACCCTTCAGGCTAGAAACTCAGAGTTCCCTTCATTTAAATGCATGTGATTTTGTGAGCATTTAGGTTGTAGGCCATTTATCAATAGGCAAGAGGAAATTGGCTGGTTTGAACATAAAGGGTAGTCTTGAATTGTGCTAGTGCTCCCAAGAAGCCAAGGCATGTTTGTTAATTATTTGGTAAGTGCCATTAACATTAAGGATTCCTTATTACTCTTTTTTGGTATCAGTTATAACCATTGCTCCAAGAACACCCCAAGAGGAGAGCTGTGGGGTGGTAGGTAGCTATTGGGCCATTGCTAGGCACCCCTGTCATTTGCTGGGGACTTCCAGGACTGCAATCCTCTTCAGATGCCCCCATTTCAATCTGCTCCCTCAAGTTTCTGTGTGTTTACCACTGAAATTTCCTTAGCTGAAAATTCCCATCTTCCTTTTATTTTCAATGAAAATCCCTTTAATCGTTTAAAAAGAAAAAATATTTAATGGCCAATTGAAATGGAAGCCCTTCTCCTAAACCTGGCAATTCCAAATCACCATGGTGATGGACTCTCCTAGTTCTATGAAAACTATATTTGTTATTGTATTTGCTTAAATGCAGGTCTAGTTGCTTAGGAATTGATGTCCTTCAGGAAAGAAAGGTGAAAAAAGGAATGAAATGGCAGAATATTTGAAACCAAATTTACTAGGTGTTATACGAATCCACCGTATACATGAAGACTATAAGTACCGTCTTATATGAATTGTAACTACCTATACTTACCACTTTTCACCACCAGATAAACTAACATGAAAGCTCAATTTTAAAACAGCTTATTCTCAAATTTAATCGTTCCATTAGGTGAGAGTTCTCCTTTCTCATTGGAAGAGGAGAGAGAAGGGCATTTCAATGTATTCTTCTGTACTATGTAAGGGTATAGCTCTTTTTCCATTAAACTGTCTTTTTAAAATATAGGTCTATTTTTCAGCTTTGCATTATAAGACATGGCACCCTTTTGTTAAGTATGCCCTTGCCTTGATGTCCTTCAGATCATTGTTTAGAAAATTACTTTTACTGGTATATTTCCTCTCTCTCATTGCACCCTTGGGAATTTTGCTATATGGAAATAGGAAAGTAATGACCCATCCTCTTCCTAGAACTCCTAGGGAGCGATTTTCCAAAGACAAAATTAATTAACAAAGAATTCCAACTCCACACATACAAATATTCCATTAGTAAGAGTTTAGCCATATATTGACATTGGTATTATTTTCATACCATTAATAAATTAGGGGGAAAAACAAAGCAGACAGAGGTTTACTGATTTGTGAACAATCTCTGAGCCATCATCTCCCTAATGGGTCAGAATACATTCCTGGGAGTTCATCATTTTCAGTCGTTTAACAGCTAGTGATTTGTTTTCAAGTCAGAAGTGATGGGAGAAAAACAGCTTAATTTCTTCCAGAACAAAGCATTCCTCTTCCTTCCTCTAAAATCTTTTTCTGAGCTTTTATTTTCCTTCTCAGGAATATCATAATGGGAGAAATAGTGGTTGGCATATTATATATCACTTTACTATTTGTACAGCACATTCCCACATTTAATTCTTATAATGTGAGAGAGTTCCAGGAAGATGGTGTCTGAGTAGGCAGGTAGGGCTCAACTCTCTCACAAAAACAATGCAGAAAGGTAAAAAAAACTGTCTGAGGGAACTGCTTTGGGGGTCAGCAGACCAGGACAGTGCTTCGCAACTCCCAGGGAGGTGAGAGACAGAAAAATGAAGAACCCAAAACCACAAACATAAGTTACTATCCCCACTCAGCTGGAATGGGCACCCATCTCCCTCCCTTAAGATGTTAAGCCTTGATAAAACCTTTGGCTCACTGCAGGTGACTGTAAGCTGTTGCAAGGGAATAGAGAGGGTGCATTAGAGAGTGCAGAGTGGTTTCTCTTCAATGAATTTGGCCAGCAGAGCCTGCTTTGAATCTCAGCTCTGGCCAGACCAGAAACATGGACAAACAGAGGTTGAAAGAAACACCTCCCTGAAAGGTTCACTGACAAGAGCCATCTGCTGGTCAGCCAGGAAATTGCAAGGAGAAAAACTGCTTTTAGGTCTCTCTTTAGTCCCAAATCCTGGGAGAAAACCTGTGCCCGTAAGTGAGTCCCTGGCCTCATTTTGATAACTTAAGCTGGACAATTTTAAAGACTTAGAATAAGTTGAACCAAAAATCAAAAAAGAGCAATGAAAAAGAAAACACTAAGCAATAGAGAGAAATTGACTGTTAGAGTCAATTCACCAACATATTTAGATGCCCAGACATCAGCAAAAAATTACAAGCCACAATGGGAGAAAGGAAGAGATGGCCCAGCCATAAGAACAAGCCAAATATCATGATGATATACAGGATTAAAGAGAGCTAATCAATGATAATCACACAAATCTCCTAAATCAATTCAAAGAATTGGAGGAAAATATGACTAAAGAGATAAGGGATATTAAAAAGACACTTGGGGAACATAAAAAACAATTTGAAAGCCTGCAAAGAAAAGTAATAGACACATGTGTGAGATTAAAGATACATTAGAGGTACATAAAAGCAGATTTGAATTGTTTGAAGACAGAATTAGTGGTATTGAGGAAAGATCATCTGAACTAGAAAATACAGGAGAACAGAAAGAGAAAAGAATGGAAAAAAATGAAACAGGGTCTCAGGGAATTGAATGACAATGTGAAACACACAAACATATGCATTACCAGTGTCCCAGAAAGAGAATAGAATGGAAAAGGGCAGAAAGAATATTTGAGGAAATAATGAACAAAAACTTCCCAACCCTAATGAAAGACATAAATATCAATACCCATGAAGGACAATGCACCCCAAACAGAATAAATCCAAATAGACCTACTCTGAGACACCTACTGAGAAATATCAGAGAAAAAGAGATGATATTGGAAGCATCAAGAGACATACAAGGGAATCTTAATAAGATTAAGTGCCAATCAGGGGTATGACGCCCTTAAAGTACTGAAAGAGAAAAACTGCCAGTGAAGAATTTTTTATCTGGCAAACTGTCCTTCAAAAATGAGGGTGAGTTTAAAGCCTTCACAAACAAAAACTGAGAGAATATTTTACCTAAAGACCAGATTTACAAGAAATACTAAAGGGAATTTGGCAGCCTGAAAGGAAAAGACAAGGGTAAGAGACTTAGAGAAGATTGTAGAAATGATGATTATTAGGAAGGGTAAATTAAAGGATAAAAAGGCAGACAATAGTATGATATGACAACAGAAAGCCAAAGGAAAGGACAAAATGGATGAAGTAAGCAATGCGTTTACAGTAATAACATTGAATGTTAATGGCTTAAATTCCCCAATCAAAAGACATAGAATGATAAAATGGATAATTCTCATAATGTGAAACAGATAGTATTATTGTAGCAACAACAATTCAATTGTAGAAATCACATTGATTCTTTCAGGGGCCCTGTCCTTACTAATCCATCCTTCCCTTGGAGAATCACTTTGTTTTTCCATCCCTAGACAAATGTTTCAAATGTTCCAATTTTTTTTCATGACCCTGACTCAGCTTAAGCAATTGTTAATGAGGTAGTAATATGACTCAAACCAATCAAATTCCTTCCTTGGAGTTTTATTTTTAATACAAAGTGACAGTATGGTGGGCAGGTCAATAAGTGGGTAAGAAGTAAGTGTAGAGCTGCTGGTGGCCATGTCCCAGCAGTGTGGCACAAGTGCTTTTGGAGAATTAATCCAGCATGCAAAGAGGGGCCAAGATAAGATTATGGGGAAAGAGAGAAAGACCCCATCTGCCGATTTGTTAATGAGCCAATTAATCCTCTCTTATGTGCTAAAGTCATCACTACAACCAAAGTGGATTGATACAATACTCATGCCCAATTTAAACTTGAGAAATTGGTATTCTTGGAAACACAAATAACTTTTCTGAGATGGAAAATGTGTTCTATTTTTTTGGCCCTGTTATAATCGTTTCTATTGAACTACTCTTTCATGTTATGTCATTAGTATAGACTGAAGGAAATTATAAGAATAAAATTCTCATATTGATTTGAAGCTTTTTGCAACCTGCTGTTCACTAAGATTGTAAAGTGTTTCCATGTGTAGAATTTGTGGATGGTGTTTTTCTTACACATCAAGATAAAGAAACACATGTCAATTCAAGGAAAAAACTTATTCTCCTGAATAAGAAGTTTGTTTGTATCTTGAAGTCATTACAAATTTTACAGCTGATTTTTTTTTTTTCTATCTTTGGCAAAAAAAAAATTATGAACAAAGAGACAAGTTTTCAGTCCACCTTTAGCAATTGCATGGAGTTATATAGTATACTTTTTTACTGTCCATCTCACCCCTAATTTTATTAGTTTTGTGTGCATTTATTCTTGTTATCTTCAAATATTGATTTCTCTTCCTTTGCTTTATATATAATTTGTAAATAAACAAGTAAATGAATGAAATAGAATCAATGCAACTGGTGTTGCAGTAGACTAGCATGGGATACTTTCTTTCAGCCTTCCATTAAATATTACTGAAGATTCACAAAGACAGAAAATAGCAATAGTACTTTAAATTAAATATAATGGAAGGCCGTGTCTTCTTCTTTCCTCAGGCAAGAAGAACTTATAAGAATAATATATGTTGGAAAGGCATATATTGAGATTTTTAGATATATACCACGGTTTCACTCTGAATAAGTACACATGAATAGTCTCTATTAAGATAGGAAAGGACTTTGATGGCTCATAGTCTGATCCCAATTACTGGAAATTTTGATTAAGAGAAGTACTGATATGAAAAACAAACATCCAGGAGCACCTGTGTTGCTAATCTTTCTCCTCTCCCAACTCCCAGCACATAGCTCACTAACTGTTCTCTTTTTATATCCATTTAAAGACTACACCTACCAGTCTGTAGAGTGACAGAGGTATGCTGTATCTTGGAATGCCTAGTTACTTAAAGAAAAGTTTCATCAGCCCTATTCATCTTTTCACATCAGGTAATAACTGGTCACTGTCCAGTCTAAGGACTAGTAGCCCTTGGGTCCCAAGCTGACCCCTATTCCAATCAGCATAACTGCAGGATGGCTATATGGTCCACAGCACCGCGGCATGGAAGGTAGGGCCTGTGAGCAGGAAGTTCACTTCACAAGAAGGTACAAACATGGCAGATCTTTAAAAGATTGCTTAATCAGTACAAAGGCTTAGTTTTTTCCTTATTCCTTTAAATTATGAAACATTTAAGTGTAAGAACTTCTCTCTTTGTGAGTTTGTCTGTGTCCCTTATGTTTTCATATAAAGTATTCTCATTTCCTAAATACTATGTAATTATCATTTACATTTCCTCTTTGGCCCACTAGTTATTAGGAGAGGGTTTTTTAATCTCCAGTTGCTATGTTCTTGATTTAAACATTTGCTATTAATTTCTAGGCAATTTTTGTACTGTGGTTAAAATATAGCCTGAGAAAATTATACTTTTAAAAATTTCTTGATGTTCTTTTATGATTTACAATAGGATATTTGTTGGATAAATTATTCATACTTTATTTTTTGCCACAATCTCTCATAAACTTAGAGTCCTACATTGAGATTGTTTGCTCACATCATGGTCTTGTCCATTTCTTTTACATATATATATTTTTTTTTTCCACAAATTTTGTTCCATATATCTTAATGAAATACATCCAAGTTTATGTTTATTTTACTGTTATTGTGTATTGTAGGTTTTATTAAAATAAAATTATTCTTTTTGTCCTACTTCATTCATTTGCATCGATTTCTGCTTTATTATTACTAGAACTAACTCTTTTTAAAATACACCTTCAGGGAAGCAGCTGTGGCTCAATCAGTAGGGCTCCCGTTTACCATATGGGAGGCCCCAGGTTTGGTTCCCGGGGCCTCCTGGTGAAGGCAAGCCCGCCCGCACGGTGTGGTTAGCTGACCCAGCGAGCACAAGCAGCAAGGGGGGGATACATGAATAAATAAATAAGATCTTAAAAAAAAAAAAAAAATACACCTTCATCATTCCTTTTATTTTTAAACTTCTGAGCCATTTTATCTTTAAAATGGCATATAATTGGATATTTAGAAACAATTTAATATATATTTTTCATAATAAACTATTTGTATTTATTTTTATAACTGAAGAAAATATTAATGAATATCTATCCCACCCTTGACTGGAGAAGTACTCACTAAAGAGAAAAATAATGAAGAAAATTTAAAAAGAAAGGAATAGTATATTTGAATATATAAACATTAAAAAATCATGTGTTGGCAAAATGTCACAGATCCTTGTCATCTCACCCCTAATTTTATTAGTTTTGTGTGCATTTATTCTTGTTATCTTCAAATATTGATTTCTCTTCCTTTGCTTTATATATAATTTGTAAATAAACAAGTAAATGAATGAAATAGAATCAATGCACCAGAAAGTATGACCAAAAGAAAACTAAAATAAATTAAACACAAATATAATAAGGATCAAGAAAACCTATATAATTAATATAGAAAGCATGAGAAGAATTAAAAGAATTCAGAACACATAGTGGATAAATTTATGGTAATAAATTTGAAAATATAGATGGAATAGAGAGAAAGAGAATGTATCTGAGCAGAAGAGACATTTTTCGCTAAGAAAGAAGGAACTTTGCCCTCTTGGAAAATGGAATTTCTCAGTACTATGATTTTACATTCCATGTGTAGAAAATACAGAGTCAGAAAATATCTGGAAATCTATTAATAATCTTTCACAGTCTCTACTTCATTCCCACCAGAAACTCTCTCCTTATTAATAGATATTTATTAATATATTGTGTAAAAATTATGAATTGAAGATAACATTTTTAGCTATTGTTTATCAAGTGAGAGGAAAAATAATCAGAAATTGGAACTTGAAGCAATTTGAGAACTGTTATAATTTTGAGTCACAAACACTGACGATAACTGCTTTAATTTAAAGAAACAGTTATCATCCTAGAGAAGGGCAAAAGGAAGAAACTGATGAGCAGAAGTTTCAGGATGACAACTCAAGGAAGGGAGAGGAAGGGAGCACAGGGAGGGACCCATCTTCAATGGAAATCTCACAACCACAGACACTGGTCAGGTTAAATTTCTTCTTCTTTTTTTTTTTTTTTTTAGGAATGGATTTTTATTTTTTCTAAAAGATAGATTAAATTTCTATAAACCAAAGTAGTGACCCTGTAGTCAAGCATTTACTCAACTCCACTGTATTGGAGTATATGACCCTTGAGGAAATGAACAAGAACATATGTCAATTAAAAAACTTAATATAAATGTATATTTATTAAGAACATCTGAAAACATTAATATATTCTACCTTAATATATTCTAGAATGTCTTAGGCACAATCCACATAATACAATTTCAGGGGTTAATGAATTTCCACTAACAACCAAGACAGATTTTCCTCCTATTTGCTAAATGTTGAAATTACTTTATGAGAGCATAGGGCTAATGCTTAAAATGAGAATTTGGGGGAGAGGTATTTCATTAGCCTAAGTAATATTTGCCTGATACTAAGGATTTTTATATAGGGGATCGAAAGGTGAGGGGGAAGCAAACAGTGTTTAGCCATAGTAAGTTCAGAGAAGGAAACCGCACCTCCTTCACAATTTTGTACAGGCCTGGACAAACCTATTTCTAATTGACCTCAGCTACAGGAGAAGAAGAACTTAAGAGTGAAGACAGACTTTCTCTATCTTTTGTTTTCCTTCTAATTCTCTTTCGGGAATCTGGCAAAAACTATATATTTTGCCACAAGAAAAATATGACCATATACACACTCATCCACAATTTTAGGGACAATTTCAGGGATTCATAAACTCCTTGAAATCTGTCCAAGATGTCATCTTAGGAACTTGTGATCAAAGGGTTCATTGGGGTCACTGGAAAAAGCTGGTGTTTGTTAGCAGTACTACATGTGATAAGTGTTTTCTTTTCGGCTGGGAGAGAAGGCATGAGAAAATGTCTAGAAATAAAATGACTGAGGGGTGTGTAGAGCTCATTTGGAGTAAAAATGTCATTTGGAGTGAAAATGTTCAAATGGATAGAATGAAAGACAGAACCATAAAATTGTAAGTAGTACCCTGAACAAACACAATCTGTGGTATGCAATTCACAGAGCAAATTTATTTCCTTCTTTCACTGGCCTCTTACTTTGCTCAAAGGGCTAGATTTTTCCCTGCCTGTACAAGAGGAAAGAGGAAAGTTCCAGGACTTTCCAGAAGGGAAGGAAAAGTCTTAAAGCACTGCAAGTCACAAAATAGAGTCTCATTTCATTACTTAAAATGTCCATTCCCATTTAAAAGGTAATTCTTCCAACTTCTGCTGCTGGGGATGCGGGTGGTAGGGGGACGTGGGGTAAATGTGTGGGCTTCCTTTTGTTCTGATTATCCTCCTCCAGCTTGCTGACCCTAGTGTCTCGTCACTCTGAGGTTGCAACATGGGGAGTGAGGAGAATGTAAGGGTGTGGGAACGTTCTTTCTCTCACAAACTATCATCATACCCGGTCCAGATCAGACCTGAGTTTAAACCACGTTTTCACATAAGGATGAGAGCCCTGCCTTCCCATCACCTGAGATCGTTCACTGGAACATGCCTTGATGCAGATGTGAAACACTCCTCTGGCTCCTCATTTTCTCCTTCCACAGTTCCCAGGAACTTTGGGCTTCCCTCTGTGGTCCCTTGGCTGACCATGGGAAGTAGTCATCTTTCCTTTTGTCCTAACATCTTTTGAGAGCTCAGTGCAGCAGCCCCTTCTTTCAGTTCTGCTGCCAGAAGAGCTGGCCAGCCTGTTTCTCAGACAGGAGTTCAACTCAAGATTGTATTATTCTCCAACTTCAGGAAACACATTTCCAGTTCTCTGAATAGTCCTGAGGAAGCCTGAGGTGAAGGGGACAGCAACCCCAGATTCCTGCCCTTGGTGTTGGGGTGGCTCACCACACACCCACAACTCTCTCCACAAGGTTTTTTCCTCAGAAATAGTCTCTGGATCTTTTGCAATTTCAGTGTAGAGAAAGTGTTTTTTATCTTGAACATCTGTGTTTTTTCAAGCTCTGCTGGTTGATTTGTCTCACAATCTACTTTATAATCATCCATATATACAGGTAAAAATTAAACTTTGACTTCACAGGAAATGAAAATATTTATGTGTAGTTTTATAAAAATGAAAGCCGAAAATTAAAACATATATGTATAATTTTAGACAAAAAGTTGTGAATCAACACATAAAGCTTTAGTTTAACAAACATGTTTGTAGCATTATGTGCCAGATACTTTCTCAAGCATTTTACATACTATTTCATTTAATCTCTCTAATAAATAAATTTATGATGAGAGCACTACTTTGTAATCCTCCTTTTCATAGGAGGAAACTGAGGCACACAGAGCCAAAGTTATACAGCTAGTAAGGCAGAGCCAGTATTCAAGTCTAGGCAATCTGACTCATTTGGTCTTAGCCACTATGCTATACTTCCTTTCAAGGTTACTGGAAGCCCTAAGTAATTATGAATAGGGTAACTATATTCCTTATCAACTTGAGTTCTAGAGTCTGTAATTTCAACCACTTTATTTGCCTCCATTCCAAATGCTTTGCCTTCCTGTAGCTCTATCCTTCTCTCACTTGGCAAACCAGATCTTGTCAATTTCCTACTTAGAACTTCTCATGGTTTTTTATTCCCACCAATACTACATTCTTAGTGATGCTTAAAAAACCTTTCATGCTCTAGTTTCATTTAACCTCCTCAATCTCAATCTCCTCCACAATTGCTCTGTTCCATCATAACAAATTACTTTTTCTGACCTTGAGCATACCAACACTACTGACTTTGTTTATACCATGCTCCTTACAAGGAAATATCTTCCTCATTGATTTAGGTTTCCAGCTGCTAAAACAAACACCATACAATGGATTGTCTCAAACAATGGGAATTTATTGGCTCACAGTATTGAGGCTAGGAGAAGTCTAAAATTGAGATGTCAAGAGAGGTGATGCTTTCTCCACAAAGCTGTGGCATTCTGGGGCTGGCAGCCAGTGATCACTGGTCCTTGGCTTTTCTGTCACATGGCAATGTACATGGTGGCATCTTCTCCTTTCTCTTCTGGGCTGCATTGACTTCTAGTTTCTGGCTGCTCCCACTGGGGAACACCCTCATTCAGTCTGGGGACACCTTAATAACATCTTCAAAGGTCTTATTTATAAATGGGTTCACATCCACAGGATCATGGGTTGGGACCTGAACATGCCTTGTGGGAAAGGATTCAATCCCCAACATTTATGTATACGTTTTCAGTCTTCACTCTACAACTTGATTGTATTTTTCTTCTAAGAAGCCATCCTTGGATTTCCCCTACCCCCACCCATCCCTCCATTCAACCATCCACCTATCCTTCCATCCATTTACCAGATATTCACCAAGTGCCACAGGTCTCACTCAGTGTGCCAGGTACTAGAATATAATGGTGAACAAAGCAGATACAAGGCTGCACTCCCTCTAAGGTACTCTTTTGGTCCTGGGGAGTATATTCCATTTTGGTCTTATCACATCATCTTCTAACAGTTTGTTTATATCTTTCTCCTCCACTATAATCTGAGGTTTTCTAGAGCCCCCAGCCCCATCTTTTTAACAATACTATCTCCAAGCAGGTTCTTAACAAACATTTGATGTCCAAGTGGTAGATGGTTGAATTAATTAATAAATGCATATGTTAATGAGAGATGAATAAATAGATCAATCTAAGAATATAGCTCTCACTACTTTCATATTAATGTTTGATACATTAGAAGTTGTTACTTAAGGAACTGGTAAGGAACATGTTTTTGGAGTCTAGATCCAAGGGATGAGAGTGTGGGCAGGAATTCTAACAGCTGTGAGGATTAATGTGGTGGAGCCAGAGAAGATTTGGCCTCTGTTTGGGATAGCTTAAATGGGATCCTTTCTGAACACAAGAGGAATGCAACCTTTCAGTTGTAAAGACTTGCTCTGACACTCCAAAACGTCTTGAATTGTCTCAAAGGGAAGTTTATAGGTAAGATAGATAAAATAATAAAAAGAAAAATTTCAAAGTTTTCAAGAATTTATTAATTCATGTTTTTCTATTAAAGTCTAGATGTCCTGCTCCTATTTTACAGTACTTCAAGAAAAGGTGATTGATATATGAACCTAAGAAGTAGCTCACCCTCCTAAGCCAAGTTACTTACAGTCTTCAATGAACAATGAATTGAATAGTCAAAGAAATGAAAGGGAAAGTGTATTCAATAAGTTTCCACTCTTAGTTAATGTGGGTCTGTGCTGAGCACTTGGATTACCTTTCAGCACATTTCCTTAATTCCATCATCTGGATTTTCAGAAAATTATTAACAACTCAAAAAAGCCACCTGCATTTTTGTTAGATCTTTTTATTCCGATCTAGTAACATAAATAAAATAATGGCTTCTTTGTTGCCACTATATCAAGGATTAAATTTCTTCTAAGGAAATTATTCATATCCCTTCTACAATATGGTGAAAACGATGAGTCACCTACCATTGACCTTCACATGTTTATGTGTACTTATCTAAACCACACATCTGTTCTTTATTTTCCAATAAAGGCACCATATGCCCCTTGACTCACAGATAAGAGCATAATGTTCTAAAACAAACACACGAAAGTTAATTTAGGAGATAAAATGAACTTCGGAGAAGATTCACATTCAGTGCTTTAGTTATGAGAAATAGCAGTTTATTCCTAAACTCAAGAGTCACATTTTCTCTCTTATTTCTAGTACTCTGGTGAATAAAACAGTTCAATAAACTAAATTTTTAAACAAAGTTTAAGAGTTAGCATCCCGTATAGGTGAATTTTTAATGAAAAGTTACATAAAAATGGTTTTTAGCATTTTTGTCTTTGTGCATAACAAATACCTTAAATCTCAGTATAAATTTTGAAAATTTTTCTCAAATTTAAGCTTTTACTTTTTAAATCCAGACGATTGCAGCCTTAGAGAAATATAGCCACAGATCTGAAATTTACAAGATTATAATAATAATGATAATTTTTCATATTTGAAAAATTCTGTTCAAAAACTACTTTTACATTATTTTTATGTGTTCCTTATAACAATCTACTAGGGTAGGAAGGACTATTATTGTCTCAGTTCTGCCAAAGAAGAAACTAAAACTCAAAGAGTTTAAACAAATAATGAGTCATAATGAAACTGAGAAGACAGAAGTTGAACCCAAGTCCTCTGGCCTAATAGGATGGTACAAAACAGAGTGAAGATTCAGAAAACTGGAATGTGATGGTTAAGGTCATGTGAAGTTGCTTGTCATCTAGAAGATACTTGTTATCTACAAATGTAAGGCCTCATAAGAAATATATCTACTGATATCTATCATCTTTTTATCTATATATCATCTAATTACCTTTAGATAGATGTCCATATTCTTAATAATTCACAGTTAATTCAACCAAACCACAGACACAGTGGGATATTTTAATATATCTTTTTCAGATTTTTAACAGCTGAAGTTGACAAAAATGAATGAAACAGACAAGTTTTAACATAGATATTGTACTCCAAACCCAGGAAATATATATTTTCAATGTTCATGGGAAATCTACAAAAACTGATCATATACTAGGCAACAAGAAAATCTCAATAAATATCATAGTAAAAAAATCCTTTATGTGATAGTGATAAAAGAGGTATTCACTTGGATATAAAAAAAATAAGAAGAAATAACCACTTTCTAAGATAACTTGAATTAAAGTGGAAGTGAAGATTAAATGAAAGGCATTTTGAAATTGATGTCTATGAAAATACTATATGTCAAAACCCGTAGAACAGGGGGACTGTGGGAAGATGGCATTGGATTAGGCAGACAAGACTTGGCTCTCTCACAAAAACAATGGAAATAGGGCCAAAAGCTGCTCAAGGGACCTGCTTTGGGGGCCAGCAGACCAGGACAGTGCTTAACAACTCCCATGACAGTGGAGGACAGAGATACAAAGAGCCCAAAACAACAAACAACAGTTACCAAACCTCCTGGCACCAGGAAGGGCTCCCCTCCACCACCAAGAGATATTAAGCAGTGGTAAAACCCAGGGCTCAATGCAGCTGACTGAGAAGGGAGCAGACATCTTCCTCCCTGTCAGCTGTTACAAGGGAAGAGGGAGGCAGAGTAGGGAGGCTTTTCTACAGGGAATCTGGCCAAAGGAGCTTGCTTTGAATCCCAGCTCTTGACAGACCAAAACGAAGGAAATTGAAAGATAAACTTTTGTGAAAAGGTGCACTAATGAGTGCCATCTGCTGGCCGATCTGGAACTTACATGGGCAAAAACTGACTTGGGTCTCTCTGGTCTCTAACGTCTGGGAGAAAATCTGTACCGCATTAGTGAGTCCCTGGCATGATTTTGAAAACTTGAGCTGAGCAATTTTAAAGATTTAGAATAAGTTGAACCAAATATCAAGGAAGACCTGTGAAAAACTAGCAACAGGCAAGAGAGAGAAATTGGCCATCAGAGTATATCCACCAACATATTCAAATGCCTAAGCATCAGCAAAAAATTACAAGCCATACTAGGAAACAGGAAGAGATGGCCCACACAAAGGAACAAATCAAATATCCTGAAGACATACAGGATTTAAGACAATCAATGATAATCACACAACTCTCCTAAATCAATTTTAAAAATTGAAAGAAAATATGACTAAAGAGGTAAAGGATATTAAGAAGACACTGGGTGGGCATAAAGAACACTTTGAAAGACAGCAAAAAAAAAAAAAAAAAAAAAGGTAACAGACCTTATGGGAATGAAAGATACAATGGATGAGATTAAAAATGCATTAGAATAAAATTAAAAAAAAAATACATTAGAAGCACATAAGAGCAGATCTGAATTGCTCAAACAACGAATTAGTGATTTCAAAGACAGAACATCTGAACTGGAAAAGACAGGAGAACAGAAAGAGAAGAGAATGGAAAAAATGGAACAGAGCCTCAGGGAATTGAATGACAACATGAAATATATTATCAGTCCCAAAAGGAGAAGAAAATGGAAAAGGGGCAGAAAGAATATTTAAGGAAATAATGACTGAAAACTTCCCAACCCTTATGAAAGAAATAAATATCAATACTGGAAAGGGACAACACACCCAAGACAGAATAATTCCGAAGAGACCTACCCCAAGACACCTACTATTCACAATGGCAAATATCACAGATAAAGAGAAGATGCTGAAAGCAGCAAGAGAAAAGCAAAGCATCACATACAAGGGAACCTTAATAAGATTAAGTGCAGAACGCTCATTAGAAACCATGGAGGCAAGAAGAAGGTGGTATGATGTATTTTAATGTACTGAAAGAGAAAATCTGCCAGCCAAGAATTCTCTGTCCTGCTAAACTGTCCTTCAAAAATGAAGGGAAGTTCAAAGTCTTCATAGACAAAAAAACCTGGTAGGATATGTTATAAAAAAGACCATAATTAAAAGAGAATCTAAAGGGAGTGTTGTAGCCTGAAAGGAAAAACAAGGGTTAGAGACTTAGAGAAGAGTGTAGAAATGATGATTATTGGAAATGGTAAATTAAAGCATAAAAAGATAGCCAATAGTACAATATGACAACAGAAGGCCAAAGAAAAATGGGTGAAGTAAGTAATGCCTTTACAGTAATAACATTGGACGTTAATGGCTTGAACTCCTCAATCAAAAGGCATAGACTGATAGAATGGACAAAAAAAATATGAGGCAATCTGTATGTTTTCTACAAGAGACTCACCTCAGACGTAAGGACACAACCAGGTTAAAAATGGAAGGTTGGAAAAAGATATTCCATGCAAATAGTAACTAAAAAAGAGTTGGAGTAGCAATACTAATATCGGACAAAATGCATTTTAAATGCAAAACTGTTATAAGGGATGAAGAAGGTCATTATATATTAATATATATTAATAAAATTGGCAATTCAGCAAGAAGAAATAACTATACTAAATATTTATGCTCCAAGATACATGAGGCACACACCGGAAAAGCAGAAGGGAGAAGTAGATGTCTCTACAATAAAAGTTGGAGATTTCAATACACCATTCTCGTATTGGATAGAGCATCTGAACAGAGGATAAATAGAAAGCTTGAACAATATGTCTGCTAGACCTAACAGACATCTATAGAGCATTGCACCCCAAAACAGCAGGATATACATTCTTTTCAAGTGCTTGGGAATCCTTCTCCAAGATAGACCATATGTTGGGTCACAAGACAAGCCTCAACAAATTTAAAAAGATAGAAATTATACAAAATGCTTTCTCTGAGTATAATGGAGTGAAGCTAGAAATCAATAAAGGACAAAAAGGGAAAATTCATAAATATATGGAGATTAAACAACACACATTTTTTTTTAATTTTATATTTTATTGTGGGTACAAATCAAAATTTTCACAATACATACCAATATTTGTAAAATGATATATAAATATATATGTGTATATGTGCATTTGCTTACATAAATGTTATTATATATATATATATTAAAAGGTGCTTAGATTACCTAGATATTACACAGAAATTACAGGGATTCCCATGTTCCCCACTTCCCACACCTCCCACAACATCCCACACAAGCATCCTTCATCAATGTAAATAACACACTCTTAAATAATCAGTGGGTCACAGAAGAAATTACAAGAGAATTCAGTAAATATCTTGAGATGAATGAAAATGAAAACACAACATAGCCAAACCTATGAGACACTGCAAAGGCAGTGTTGAGAGGGAAATTTATAGCCCCCAATGCTTACATTAAAAATGAAGAAAGAGCTAAAATTGAAGAGCTAACTGCACACCTGGAGGAACTAGAAAGAGAACAGCAAACTAATCACAAACCAAGCCAAAGGAAAGTAATTGTAAAGATCAGAGCAAAATAAATGAAATTGAGGACAAAAAAAAAAAAAAAAAAAAAAACACAAAAAAACAATGGATAGAATCAACAAAACCAAAAGTTGGTTCTTTGAGAAGATCAATAAAATCGACAAAACCTTAGCTAGACTGACAGAATAAAGAGAAAAGACACAAATAAATAAAATCAGAAATGAAAGAGGGGACATTACCACTGATTCCACAGAAACAGGGGAGATCATAAAAGGATACTATGAAGAACTGTATGCCAAAAAACTAGAAAATATGGACAAGATGAACAAATTCCTAAAACACACAAATGACCTACACTGGCCCTAGAAGAAATATAAGACCTCAACAAACCAGTAACAAATGAAGAGATTGAAACAATCATCAAAAATCTCCCAAAGATGAAAAGCCTGGGACCAGATGGCTTCACGGGTGAACTCTACCAATCATTCAAAGACAACCTAATACCACTCTTGCTCAAGCTCTTCCAAAAAATTGAACAGGAAAGAACACTACCAAACTCATTCTATGAAGCCAACATCACCCTAATACTAAAATCAGATAACGGCAATATGAAAAAAGAAAATTACAGACCAACATCTATAATGAATATAGATGCAAAAATCCTCAACAACGTACTTGCAAACCAAATCCAAAAGCACATTAAAAGTATTATGCACCATGATGAAGTAGGTTTTGTCCTAGGTATGCAAGGGTGGTTCAACACAAGAAAATCAATTAATATAATAAACCACATTGGTAAATTGAAGAAGAAAAATCATATGATTCTCTTTATTGATGCAGAAAAGACATTTGACAAAATATAGCACCATTTCTTGATAAAAACACTCCAAAAGACAGGAATAGAAGGAAGCTTTCTCAATATGGTAAAGGGCATATATGAAAAACCTGCAGCTAGCATTGTACTCAACGGGGAAAGACTGAAAGCTTTCCCACTGAGATCAGGAATAAGGCAAGGATGCCCACTTTCACCATTATTATTCCATATTGTGCTATGAGTTCTAGGTAGAGCAATTAGGTTAGACAAAGAAATAAAAGGCACCCAAATAGGAAAGGAAGAAGTAAAACTTTCACTATTGCTAATGACATGATCCTATATCTAGAAACCCCCCAAAAAATCCACAACAAAGCTACTAGAATTAATAGACTAGTTCAGCAAAGTGGCAGGATACAAGATTACTATGCAAAAATCAATGGTCTCTCTATATACTACTGATGTGCAATCTGAGGAGGAAATCAGAAAAAAAAACAAAAACATTTATAATAGCAACTAAAACAATCAAATATTTAGGAATTAACTTAGCCAAGGACATAAAGGACCTGTATTCAGAAAACTACAAAACATTGCTAAAAGAAACTGAGGAAGACTTAAATAAATTGTAGGACATTCCTTGCTCATGGATT
The DNA here is from genome assembly GCA_026826555.1 of Tolypeutes matacus. Classification (NCBI taxonomy): domain Eukaryota; kingdom Metazoa; phylum Chordata; class Mammalia; order Cingulata; family Chlamyphoridae; genus Tolypeutes; species Tolypeutes matacus. Next base: position 29,686,710 of record JAKSZT010054334.1, read on the forward strand.
AGAAAGCTAAATATTGGTAATATGTCAATTCTATCCAAACTGATTTACAGATTCAATGCAATCCCAATAAAAATCTCAACAGCCTTTTTGGCAGAAATCGAAAAGCCAATAATCAAATTTATTCGAAAGGGTAAGGAACCCTGATAGCCAAAAAGCTCTTAAAAAAGAATAACGAAGTTGGAGGCCTCTCACTTCTGGACTTTAAAGCATTTTACTTAGCCACAGTGGTAAAAACAGCATGGTACTAGCATAAGGACAGACAGATTGACCAATGGAACCAAATCGAGAACTCAGAAATCAACCCTCACATCTACAGTCAAGTGGTTTTTGACAATGCCTTTAAGCACACCTAGCTGGGCCACAACAGTCCATTTAACAAATAGTGCTGGGATAACTGGATAGCCATATCCAAAAGAAAGAAAGAAGACCCTTATCTCACCCCTTATACAAAAGTTAACTTAAAATGGATCAAGGACCTAAATATAAAAACAACCACCATAAAACTCCTAGAAGAAAATGTAGGAAAACATCTTCAGTATCTTTTGGTAGGTGGTAGTTTCATAAACCTTACACCCAAAGCATGAGCAACAAAAGAAAAAATGAAAAAACAGCACCTCCTCAAAATTCAACACTTTTTCACCACAAAGGACTTTGTCAAAAGGGTGAAAAGGCAGCCAACTCAATGGGAGAAAATATTTGACAATCACATATCTAATAAGGGTTTAATATTTGTGATATACAAGGAGAACATACAATTCAGCAATAAAGAGACAAACTATCTGATTTTAAAATGAGCAAAAGATTTGAAAAGACAACTGTCCAAAGAAGAAATGCAAATGGCAAAGAAACACATGAGAAAATGTTCAACATCAGTAGCGATTAAGGAAATGCAAATCAAAACTACAATGAGATATCATTTCACACCTATTAGACTGGCCACTATTAAAAAGTCAGAAAACTGTAAATGTTGGAGAGGATGTGGAGAGATAGGAACACTTATTCAATGTTGGTGTGAATGTAGAATGGTACAGCCACTGTGTAGGACTGTTTGGTAGTTCCTAAGGAAGTTGGATATAGACTTGCCATGGGACTTGGCAATACCATTGCTAGGTATATACCCAGAAAAAGTGAGAGCAGTGATACAAACAGATATCTGCACACCAATGTTCATAGCAATGTTGTTCACAATAGCCAAAAATTGGAAACAACCCAGGTGTCCATCAAGCGATGAATGAATAAACAAATTGTGGTGTATACACATGATGGAATATCATTCAACAGTAAGAAGATATGAAATCATGAGACATATAATAACATGGATGAACCTGGAGGACATTATGTTGAGTGAAGCAAGCCAGACATAAAAGGACAAATACTACATGATTGTGCTATTATGAACTATATATATTGTGTGAAATATAAATATATTATGTGAAATATCAATACAAGTAGAATTGCATATATAAGATCATTTTTCTTTGAAATGGAACCAATTTAGATTAATACTACAAAATGTTAATATCAGACAAAAAAAAAAAAAACCCACATTATACTAAGTGAAGGAAACCAGACCCAGAATACTCTATATTGTATGATTCCATTTATATAAAATGTAAATGTAAGTCAATTTATAAAGATGAAATTAGAGTAGTGGTTATGTAAGTGGGGGAAGGAATGATAAGGAGTGTGGAATCTTTCTTTTTGGAGTAATGAAATTGTTCCAAAATTTTTGAGATGTAGAGTGTACAACATTGTGATCATACTAAAAGTCATTGATTATATACTTTTGATAGATCATATGGTATGTGAATATATCTCAATAAAACTGCTTATTAAACAAATAAATAATTGTGCAAGAATAGCTGGAAATAACAGCTATATATAGCAGGGGAAACATGGAGAGATTGAGAAGTAAGGAATTTTCTTGTTTGTTTATTTGTCTGTTTTTATAGTTATTATTATTATCGAAATAATGAAAATGCTCTAATAATGATTGAAGTGATGAATGCACAACTATGTGATTATACCAGATACCATTGCTTATACACTTTGGATGGATTGTATGCTTTATTAATATGTATCAATAAAATTGATTAAAAAAAAAAACTATAAAACACTGCCAAATCTATAACCCAGAGGAATCTCTATGGTTTTAAATTTTGTGTTAAATAATAGGAAATATTTTAAATAACTGAACAAGAAACCAAGCTATAAATAGAAAAAAAAATGACAAAAATATGAGAAGAGGAATTAATAAAGGTAAAAGCCAAGGAATGAATTAGTGCTTGCTTAGGTGGCACATTTACTAAAATTGGAACAATACAGAAAAGATTAGCATGTCCCCCGAGCAAGGATGAAATTCAAATTCATGAAGTGTTCCATAGTTTTATATTTAGGAATAAACTTAACCAAGGATGTAAAGCACTTGTATTCAGAAATCTACAATGCATTGCTTAAAAAAAATTAAAGAAGAGCTAAATAAATGGAAGAATATTCCGTTTTCATGGATTGGAAGACAAAATATTGTTAAGATGGGAAGCGGCTGTGGCTCAATCAGTAGGGCTCCCGTTTACCATATGGGAGGCCCCGGGTTCGGTTCCCGGGGCCTCCTGGTGAAGGCAAGCCCGCCCGCACAGCGTGGTTAGCTGACCCAGCGAGCACAAGCAGCAAGGGGGGGATAAATGAATAAATAAATAAAGTCTATAAAAAAAAATGGGTATAATTATAAAAAATAAAAAAAAAATATTGTTAAGATGTTAATTCTGGTGCATGTGTGGCATTATCACTTTCAGCATGCACAAGAGCATCTTAGCAATATTAAGTCTTCCAATCCATAAATTTCCATTTATTTAAGTCTTCTTTAAATTATTTAGTTTAATTAAAGCAATGTCTTTAATTTCTTTCAGCAATGTTTTTTAGGTTTCAGTGTTTAAGTCTTTCATTTCCTTGACTAAATGTATTCCTAAATATTTCATATATTTTAGATCAGGGGTTCTTATCCAGAGGCCCATGGACCCCCAAAGGGTCCGTGGAGAGATTTCAGGAGTCTGTGAGCTTGAATTGGAAAAAAATCAACTCGATTAGATGTCCAACATGATATGCATGTTTCCTTGTCAAATACCACACCACAATTTGTAATGTTCTTATTCAAGATACAACAGTCTGAATGTTGACATGTCTTTAAAAAAATAAAATTTAATTTTAACTTTCCTATTAAAAAATATGTTAATTCTACCTAAATTGATATAAAGATTCAATGCTATCCCAATAAAAATTCCAACAGCCTTTTAAAAACGAAATGGAAAATTCAGTTACCAAATTTATTTGGAAGGGTAAGAAGCCCCAAATAGCCAGAAACATCTTCAAAAGGGCCCTCATTTCTAGACTTTAAATCATATTACCTAGCTACAGTGGTAAAAACAGCTTGATAGTGGCATAAAGACAGACATAACAGACCAATGGACTTGAATTGATGGTTCAGAAACAGACCTGCACATCCATGTTGTTATGTTTCATGACTTCATTTCTTCTTACTGTTGAGTAATAGTCCATCATGTGTATACACTACAATTTGTTTATCCATTCATCAGTTGATGGACACCTGGATTGTTTCCAACTTTTGGCTATTGTGAACAACACTGCTATGAACATCGGTGTGCAGATATCTGTTTGTATCATTGCTTTCACTTCTACCTAGCAATGGTGTTGGCACTCAACTAATAATATATAGATCTGTAGATACTGACATAAAACATGTTTAGGTTAAGTTCATCCCTTGCTTAATAAAAATTTCATTGGATTATTTTTAGGAGAAATTGTCTTAGAATAATGCTTAATCATATTTTGAACAGGAAAGACAACAATCTTAATGGTTTAATCACTTTTCTGAATTATGAACACAAAACAAAATCTCTTATTATATTTTGGAAAAAATCAAGTGAGCAATAAGGTTTACGCCAAAAAAAAAAAATCCCTGAGACAGCGTGCAGAGAGTGAAATCAAAACATTGGTTTTCTTTGCTCTCAAACATAGTTGGAGAGTACATACATTTACAGAAATAGTGAATAATTGTAGAATAATTTGCATTATGTTCCATTGCCACCCTCCTTATATTTATGGTGCTAAGCAAGAAACAGGTACAAAATAACATGAAGAGCAAAATCCCATAAAAAAATCTGGAAGCATGTACACCAAATTGTTAACAGGGTTTAGTTCTGAGACTGTGAAGTGAAATTACAGGAAGAAGTTCTATTTATATACTGTGCATGGTTTAAACATAATAAAAATCATGTTATTTTTATTAACCAAAGTAATAAAATTGTACATAAAATAACCAAAAATTAAAAGAATAATTATAAATTGGTAAAAAATAGCAAATAGAAGAATAAAAATTTAAAATAAAACGTAGGACTGGACAACACAGTGAAGCCTATTGTAAATGGTGGAATAGCATTAATAGTACAATTATAAAAATGTTCTTTCATGAATTGTAACAAATGTACTACACTAATGCAAGGTAATAATAATAAGGTGGTATGTTATGTATTTTTGCATGATTTTTCTGTAAACCTACAATTTCTTCAATTAAAAAAGAGCCAGTGGAATGATATCTTTAATAGATGAAGACTACTTATAAATAAATAAGACAACTGAATGCTCACAAAGACAGAAGGAAAGACAAGAAAAGTCATAAACATGCTAGTCTCAGAAAAGTATTATTGACCAAAATAATTTAACAATTATTCAATGTAATTAACAATAAGAAAAGTACTAATTTAAAAATTAAGATGCTGTTTGGCAATTGCCAATTTGGAACTATGAGTATCGGTATGCAAAAAGTTAAAATCTACAGAGGGCCTGTTTTAGAAGACACTTTTCACATACTATTGTGAGAATATATATTTCTATTACCACTCTAATGATGAACTTAAAATAATCTTAAAATAGTTCATGCTTTTGGACCCATAATTCAGCTTCTGAATCTCTATTAAAGAAAAAATCAGAAATACACTTAAAAAGTCTATGTCAAAGATAGTTATTATAACTTCATAACAGTGAAAAAATTGGATATAACTTAAATATTTTACAAAATGGGAATAGTTATCTTAATTTTGGCACATTACAACAATGGCTTATTCCTCAAATGAAATGGTTTAATAGCCGGAACATGTGTGTAAATACATTATATATAAAGATTATAAATATAGTAGTGTACATGAAATGTTTTAATATTTAATGGTGATAATAATTACTCTATGATTTCAGTTCTTTGAAATTTTTTGAGATTTTTTCTAATGGCCAAGGATATAAGCGATCTCTGGGAGCTTGAAAAAAAAAACAGCATAGTCTGCTGTTGATGTATGCAGTGCTCTATAAATATCAACATGAAAATGGTGATCGATTGTGTTGCTGAGTTCTTCCATAACTTTGCTAATTTTCTATCTAATTGTTCTATCACTTTTATTAGTTAATTAATTATTTTATCAGAGAAGTTGTAGGTTTACAGAAAAATCATGCAGAAAATATAGAGTTCCCATATACCCCCACCTTACATACAGTTTTTCCTATTATTAACATTTTGCAAAAATGGTACCTTTGTTACCACTGATAAAAGAATATTATTATAAATGTACTATTAGCTATAGTCCATAGTTTACAGTAGGGTTCACCATTTTCATACACTCATGTTTTTTTAAAAATATTTTATACTAGTAACAGTTTCTCCCTTTTAACCACATTCAGATATATAATTCAGTGGTGTTGATTACCTTCACAATGTTGTGTTATCACCACCATGGTCCATTACCAAAACTTTCCCATCACCCCACATAGAAACTCTGTACCAATTAAGTATTAACTCCCCATTTCCTACCCCAACCCTGCCCCCCCCTTGTTTTTCCTGTATAAGAACTTCTGACTTTATGAATTTTCTTTTTCTAATTATTTCATATCAGTGAGATCATACAGTATTTGTCCTTTTGTGTCTGGCTTGTTTCACTCAAAATGATGTCTTCACAGTTCATCTATGTTGTCACCTGTATCAAGATTTCATTCCTTTTTAAGACAGGATAATATGTATATTTTCTTTATTCAATAATCGGTGGATGGACAATTGGGTTGCTTCCATCTTTTGGCAAATGTGAATAATATCACTATGAACACTGGTGTGCAAATATCTGTTCAAGTTCCTGCTTTCAATTCTTTTCGGTTTATACCTAGCAGTGGGATTGCCAGGTCATATGGTAGTTCTATACTTAGCTTTCTGAGGAACTGCCAAACTCTTCTATAGTGGCTGCAACCTTTTACATTTCCACCAGCAATGAATGAGTGTCCCTATTTCTCAGCATCCTCTCCAACACTTGCTATTTTCCTCTTTTTTAATAGCAGCCATTCTAATGGATATGAAATGGTATCTCATTGTGGTTTTGACCTGCATTTCTGTGATGGTTAATGATGTTGAGCATCTTTCCATGTGCTTTCTGGCCATTTGTATCTCTTCTTTGGAGAGATATATGTTCAATCTTTTGTCCATTTTCAAATTGGATTATTTGTCTTTTAGTTAAGTTGAAGGATTTCTTTATATATACCACATATTAATCCTTATCTAATATGTGGTTTCCAAATATTTTCTACCATTTTTTAGGTTGTCTTTTCATTTTCATGATAAAGTCCTTTGAGGAACAAACATTTTTAATTTTGATGAGGTCCCATTTATCTTTTTTTTTTTCTTCTGTTGCTTGTGCTTTGAGTGTAAAGTCTAAGAAACCATTGCCTAAAACAAAGTTCTGAAGAAAGTCCTGAAGATTCTTTGCTAAGATTCTTCTAGGAGTTTGATACTTCGAGTCTTATATTTAGGTCTTTGATCCATTTTGAACTGATTTTTATACAGTGTGAGTTAGGGAACTCCTTTTTTTTTTTCAAATCCAGTTTTCTGAGCTCCAATTGTTAAAGAGACTATTCCATTCATCTATAAGTCTGTCCTTGTGCTAGCACCATGCTGTTTTGATTAATGTGGCTTTGTAATAAGCATTAATATCAGGAAGTGTGAGTCCTCCAACTTTATTTTTCTTTATCAAGATGGTTTAGTTATTCAGGGCTCCCTGCCCTTCCATATAAATGTGATGATTGGCTTTTCCATTTCCGCAAAAAGGTTGTTGGAATTTTCATTGGGATTGCATTGAATCTTTAGATTGCTTTGGGTGTTATTGACATCTTAACAATATTTAGTTTTCCAATTCATGAACATGGAATATCGTTTCATTTATTTAGGTTTTTCAATTTCTTTTAGTCATGGTCTGTAGTTTTCTGTGTACAAGTCCATTACATGTTTGATTAAATTCATTTATAAATATTTGATTCTTTTAGTTGCTATTGTAAATGGAAAATTTTCTTAATTTCCTCTTCAGAATGTTTGTTAACTAGTGGATAGAAACACTACTGTTTTTTTTGTGTTAATCTTACACCTCATCTCTTTGAGCTATTCATTTATTAGCTTTAGTAGTTTCGTTGCAGATTTTTCAGGATTTTCTGTACATAGGATCATGTTATCTGCAAATAGTTCCCTTCTTACTTTCCAATTTGGATGACTTTCATATATTTTTCTTGCCTAATTTTTCCGGCTAGAACTTCCAGTACAATGATGAATAGCAGTAGTGACAGTGGATATCCTTGTCTTGTTCTTCATCCTAGGGAAAAAGTTTTCAGTCATTTACCATGGAGTATAATGTTAGCTGTGAGGTTCCACATTGTGGAAGTTTTCTTCTATTCTTAGTTTTCTGAGTGTTTTTATCAGGAAGGAGTGCTGGATTTTGTCAAATGTTTTATCTGTGTCAAATGATGTTATCATTTGGGTTTTTTCTCCCAAGGTCTTTTTTAAGACTTTGCCTCAAATCCACCTTGCTGTGTTCACTAATCCTAAACTATTATAGCATGGTCCTTATCCAATCCTGGTCAAGCCCCCATAATGAAATGAAAGATCTGCTTTAACTACACTTCCAAACCTCGTCAATATTCTAGCTTTGCCCTCCATCCTCTACGAAGCTACTAAGACTGTCAAGGTCATGCTTTCTCTCACTGAGGAAAGCAGTAAAATCAGCCTTGTCTTGTCAACTATTTGTTTTTGTGCTATCTTCAGGGAGCCAGCACTTAACAAATTCCTAAAAACTAAAGGGAAAATTATATACATTCAAAATAGGGGTTATGAAAATGAATGAAAGAAATGGGCATTATTGAACCAGGGCAAAGCAAAGGACCAATTTTATAACTATTTTCACATTTAAAAAAATTACAAATGAAGATTATTTTGGTATAGATGAGAAGGAAATGAAATTTAGCTGCATATGATGTTGCATTATCCCTCTTCCTCTTTTTATGCTAGTGGCAATTTGGAATTGAGAAGTATTTAATTGAAACTGATCCTAACCATTCTGGTGGCTAAGAAATAGCCTTTTATCTCTTTCTTATCAGGTAAGGCATGATAAGAAAGAGTCCAATGCTCTTCAACCATGAGGAGCCCACAAGGGGCAGAGTGAAAGACAGAATAGGCGGTGGGTTCTGTTCCCAAATGGAGTTGGAGTGCCTCTGGAAAAACATAAGTTATCTCTCTTAACAATGTGAGTTCATTTTCAAGAGACTGAGCCAGCAATCGGCCAATTGCAGATTGCAGTTACAAACTGGAGTCTAAACCAGGGGAAGGGTGGTGGGCCACAGCATGGGTGCTGTGGAATTGGACAGTATGGCAAAGACGACTGGAGGAGAGGGACGGAGACATCTGGAGAGAGGCGCTGCACCCTTTTTCAAATGCCTCTCGCTGTCAGATAGATCAAAATCTCAGCCTCTGTTTCCCCCACATTGTGCTCTTCTGTAAAAGAATTTCATATCTGCCATCCTTGTCTGCTATGTGTTTAGTTTGGGGGAAAATGGTGAAGATGGCAAGAGGTATCCAGAGAACGGGCTATAAACTTTGTTCATTTATTGTAGGGAGAGTAAAGGCCCATCATGCCCTCTCTTCCGTGTCATCACTGTTATCTGTGAAAGCTGCCCCTTCATCCACGGTTTTAGAAGTCTGGGCCCATGAAGGGATTAGGCATGATTGCTGGAGAGGACAAGTTTGGAGGCTGTCATTCATTTATTTAATGAACATTGAGGGATTACTGTTTGCTATAGACTGCTTTTGGTCACAAACAAATTGGTATGAAAATAGGTATGGTTCCTGTCTTCACAGAGTCTAGTAAAGAAGATAAACACTGATGACGGAATTGCACAAATTAGTGTAAACATACATATTAGATAAGGGCAACTGCACTGCCCTTCAGGCAACTCTACATCTCATAATCAGGCAGTTCAGAGAAGACTCCATCAGGAAGTATGACTGAGCTAAAGCCTAAAGGAAAAGGAGAAGTTACCTTGGCATAGTGGTGGATGAAGTGTGTTATGAGTAGACGGGATAGCATGTGCAAAGGTTGTGGTGATGAGAGGGATCACATTCAAGGAACCCAGGTAAGGCCAGTGTGGAGCAAGGTCTTGGATGAAGCTGAGAGGTGGGATGGTCCAAGCCCATAAGGTCTTGGAGGATGCATCTGGTTTTCACCTTTTCCCTGAGAGCACAAGAAGAAGGGTGGGGCTGCAGCAAGAACAGTTGCTCCCAAGGCCTTGGCAAGAGTCGTGGAATTCTAGATTTTGTGGATGCACAGACCTGTGTCCATTCACATGTGGCAGTCACAGCCAGTCCACAGATGAGTGCTATTGCCTCTGTCTTCAAACCACATTCTGAATCACATCTCATCTCACCATTTCTTTCCTAGGCTATGGTAATGGTGTCCTAATTTGTCTCCCTGCTACTACTTTTGTCCACCTACAATTTGTTACACACAGAGAAACAAAGTTTTCTTTTGAAAACACAAATCACATGGCATTTCTCCCATACTCTGAATTTCTGACTTCTAACAGAATTCTAAGATGACCCTCAAGATTCCTACCCCTTAATACACCTGCCCTGTGTAATCTCTTCCCATGCAACTGAGAAAAACTTGTGAATATGGTGGGACTTTTCAGGTGCAATTAAGGTACCAATCAATTGACTGTGAGTTTATCAAAAGGAACTTTATGCTGGGTGGGCCTGGCCTAATCGGGCAAGCCCATTAAAGAAGTCAGAGAGATCGGAAATGAGAGCGGTCCTTTTTTTTGGCCTAGAAGAAGCAGCAAACTGTAATGTTGTTCAGAGGGCTATATGGCAAGACCTGAGAGAGTTCTCTAGGAGCTGAGAGTAGTCCTCAGCTAACAGTTAGCAAGTAAATGGTGACATCAGTCATATGGCTGCAAGGAAATGCACTCTGGCAACAATTGAAAGGAGCTAGGGAATGGATTTCCCTACTCAAGATGAGGATGCAGCCAGCTGACACCTTGATATTGGCCTTGGGACCCTGAACAGAGAACCCAGCAAAAACATGTTACTCCTCTGACTCATGGAAACTGAGAGATAGTAAAGTTGAGTTATTTTAAGCCATTCAGATTGCAATAATTTATTGCACACCAGTAGAAAACTAATAAACCAGCACACTCAGAATAACATGAACATTTCATCCCAGAGCTTACTACAATGCCCTACAAGACCCTATGTCCCTGACCCCATCTCCTTCACTCTGTCTCTTACTCACTCAGCGATAGTTAACTGTCCTTCTTACCATCCTCAAGTAAATGAAGTGCTCTTCTCTCTTCCGTGGAGGTCTTTTGCCCTACATGGCTCCAAGCCTCACTTCCTCATTTCATTCAGATCTCTACACAGTATCACAGCCTCAGAGAGTCTTTACCCCACACCCTCACTCACTCTTTGACCCCCACACCAGATCACTCTACCTCCTAATCCTGCTTTAGTTTTCTTCTTAGCACTTAATATATTATGCCATGGCATAATATTTTTACTGTACATTTTTAATGTCTGCCCATCCCAATAAAATGTAATCTCCAGAAGCCAGAAGAGGCAAGAAGGATTCTCTCCCATAGGTTTCAGAGGGAACATGGTCCTGCCAGCACTTTAATTTTGGACTTCTTACTTCTAGAACGATGAAAGAATAATTTTCTATTGTTTTAAGCTGCCCAGTTTGTGGTACTTTATTATGGCAGCTCTGGGAAACTGAGACAACGCCCATGGAGACACTCAGCTAGGGAGCAGTGATAATGTTTGCCTTTCACTTAAAGGTGAATCCTTGCTGGTGAAAAGGAAATGATGGGAAGACAAAAATCAAGCAGAGACTTCATGTCTTGAATTTCTATTTTCTACACCTTGGGGCAATGTTATTTGGGTTTGATAGAGAGATGGAGAGCCGTGGTGGAGTGCAAGGGTTAAAAACTTGCACTCTGTGGTTGGACAGCCTGGGTTTGTATCCTGGCACTACTACTGCTTACAAGATGTGGCGGCTCATCCAGAAGGAGGCTCACTGGTGCTCTCACAACTGTAGTACTTAGTGTCCAACTCCACACAAAACATAAGCTTTGCTATTATTGTGCCTCAGCTTACTTTTCTATAAAATAGGCACAATGATAGATCTACTTCATCAGGATGCAGAGTGTTCTAAATCGGCTATTTATATGTAAAGTCCCTAGCAAGTGACAAATAAAATCTGGCTATGGCTATAAATGTCATTGATTAGTTAACTAATAAGACTCACTCAAGTAAGTCTCTATTTGTAGATGTCCCCTGAGATATTTAAGGGATAGAACCAGCTATTTCTCATAGCAGGGCTCAGAAATTGTAGTGCATCCTTTCCCTGCTTTACTCTTACTCTATTCTTGACTTTATTTCAAGGCCATAAAGGTGACACATGCAAGCTGTTGACACTTGCATTTTGATGCACTCATATACACACAAGGAATGTTAAAAAGAAGTTCCCTGAGAAAAAGCTAGGTCCCAGGAAATCCTATCCTCTTATCTGAAAAAATAATTTCTTTTCTAGGTTGAAACTTTAAGACTGAACCTTCACGGTCATGGCAGCTGAGATTACTGAGCCACACAGAAAAAGTTTCTGATATGAGATAGTCATGCACAAGCTTTTTATTTGCCGTTGTATGTGTGTGTGTGTGTGTGGCTGAAATAGAAAATGCAGTTTCTAGACTGTACTACCTCAAAAACAGTTGAAAATGAGGAAGTCTTAATTTTGTACATGGTTTTGATTTTATAAACTAAATTTATCTTTTTCATCCCTGTACCAAAAGCTCGACCCAATAGAAATGACACAGCAGATTTTAAATGGCTCAGAATCTAAGGACTATTTTTCAATATACACCAATGTATACAGAATTATCTTAACCTATTTAAGTCCCACACATCCTGAAAGGAATGTCTCCTGCATGCCAAGAGACTGGGTAGGTCTCAGCCCAGCCCTGGACAGTGTAGGTCAGATGCCCTAGAAGAGCTGATTCAAAGGGTCTGTGTGTGTGCAGGTGCCCTTGGGGGACCAGATTGGCTCGAGAAGGGCCTGACAGGCACACTGGATATTTACAGGCCAGAATCGAGATTCCCAAAATCTGGAACTTTCAGAAGAGAACATCCCTGCCCACCCACCCATGGACTTCTCATGTCACTCTGTGACCATTAAATCAGCATTTTACTCCCAGGAAAGCATCTTAAACACAAAATTCTCTCCATTGTTACCCAGTGGAAGTGTGGCACTTTAGATCCACCAAGACCCATCAATCTCAATTATACCTGAGAATCTAGCTCAGAGCTTGGGTGACACATAGGGGGAGAAGGTGGTCGCTGAATGAGCATTTTTTGAATGACAAAATAATTTATCAAAACCAGTAAACTCCCAGAAAGTTAAATCTTCTTGCTGTTCACATGCCAGTTGAGGCCTGAATCTCAGCAGAGTTGCAATCAACACAAACTCTCCAGTTCATTGGACTCACCCAGAACTACTAACAAAAGGATGATGACGACAATGCCCATTCCTAAAAACAGACAGTATTTACACTGCAAACAAGATGGTTCCATTCACCTGCCCCATGGGATCTAAACCCCCTCTCAATTGGAATCAGAGTGGGCATCACCATCCTAAAATCCTCAAGATAGAGGAATGGACAAACTTAAGGGGGGAATGCAACTCTGGACTAAAGTAGACTTATTATTATTCTAGTAGTGGAAGAACTTGCAATATTGATATAAAGACAGTGGTCACCAGAGGTTCTGAGGGGAGAGAGAGGGAAGAACAGGTGTAATATGGGGCAATTTTGGAACATTGGAATTGTTCTGCATGACATTGCAATGACAGATACAAGCCATTATACATTTTGTCAAAACCTATAAAATTGTGAGTACAAAGTACAAACCATAATGTAAGCTATAGTCCATGGTTAGTAGAAATGCTTCAGTATGTGTTCATCAATTGTAACAAATGCACCACACTCATGAAAGATGCTGTTAATGGGGGACAGTGTGTGAGGGGGTGGGGTGGGGTATATGGGAATCCCTTATATATTCGATGTAATGTTTATGTAATCTAAAGCTTCATTTATTTATTTTTGGGGGGTTTTAAACTTTCATGACCAGTTTTTAAAAATTAAATAATTAAATTTATTTATTTATTTATTTACTTTAAAGAAACTTTAAATTACATAAATGTTACATAAAAAATATAGGGAATTTCCATATGCCCTACTCCTTTACCCTCCCACACTTTCCCACATTAACAACATCCTTCATTAGTGTGGTACATTTGTTACAACTGATGAACACATATTGAAGCATTGCCACTAAATATGGATTATAGTTTACATTATAGTTTACACTCTGTCTCATGCAATTTTGTAAGTTATGATAAAATATAAAATGACTTGTATCCATCATTGCAATGCCATGCAGGATAATTCCAATTTCCCAAAAATGTCCACATATTACAACTATTTTTCCCTCTCTCTCCCCTCAGAACCTCCACTGACCATTGCCTCCACATCAATGATAAAAGTTCTTCCATTGCTAGAATAACAATAAGCCTATAGTAGAATAATAATGTCTACTTCAGTCCATTGTTCATTCCCCAATCTTGAGGATTTTAGGATGATGATGCCCAACTGCCTCTCATTGAGAGGGAGCTTAGCTCCCATGAGGTAGATGGATGGCACTCTTACTTGCAGTTGCAGACTCTCTCTGTTCTTTGGGATGGGCGTTGTCCATCATTATCACCTTGTTAGTTGTCCTAGGTGAGTTCAGTGAATGGAGAGTAGGTGTTGCAACTCTGCTGAGATTCAGGGCTCAGCTGGCACATGGATGGACCAAAGATTTAAGTCTCTTGGACATACATGTATCAAGTATAGTACTAACTATAGGTTCAAATGGAAATGGCAGAAGAGCCATGTGTAGGGAAACCACAAATGAGTCCAACTCTGTCACACTGGGGTGCATAAGTTCCAAGGTAAGGCCCACTGGCAGGGCACCAATTTCCTGAGCTGTCTGCCTTACCTATAGTATCTGGATGTCTCTAGAGCCCTCAGGAGCCCTGCTATTTGAGGCAATATTTACTGTGGCAGTCAATGAGATCCTGCTGAGATGTGTATAAGCATAACTTCTGGAATGACCTCCCAACTCACTTTGAAATCTCTTAGCCATAAGAAATCATTTGTATTTACCATTTCCCCCTTATGGTCAAGGTCTTTTTCCAGGTGCATTGTTAGTTGGCGCTTGGTAATAACTCCTCACTTCCAGGGAGGCTCATCCCCGGGAGTCGTGTCCCACACAGGGGAGAAAGTAGTGCATTTATATGCTGAGTTTGGCTTAGAGCGAGGCCACATTTGAGCAATAAGGAGACCCTTGGCAGGTAACTCTTAGGCAACATATAACGCTAGGCTAAGTTTCAATTTCACAAGAAAAGTTTCATAAGTAAACTGCCCCTGTACTCAGGGGATTCTTGCTGTCCCATTAGAGAATATCTCAAAACTCCCCAGGAGGGGAATTAGATATTCTTTCAGTTGTTGTGTGGATCTCCACCCACTTGAGCACATTCATGTGCCTTAGAGGCTTATTCCAGATGAATCCCCTCCCATGCATCCCCTCATCACCAACAACCTACACCAATGTTCCTCCCCTGCTACAGTTGTGACCCTTCTGTGATATAAACCTCTCCAAAGATGAAGCCAAGCAAATAACCAAATAAAAATAATAAGAAAATGAAATAATAATGATAGTTCTAAAAATAACAAATAAAATACAAAAAAATTAAAAATAAATAAAAATAAACTTTTAAATAATAAAAAAAGTTGTTTAGACAATATGTCTTTCATCACTGTAAGACATGTTGTCTTGTATGTACAGTGAGATTTCTTCCGTATTATTCCCCAGTGTCTTTTTTATTTTCATTTTATCTTCAAAGAAGCTTTAAGTTACAGAAAAGTCACATAGAGAATATAGGGGGATCCCATGTACCCAATGTTCTTCCCTTTTCCCCCTCTCCTCTATTAATAATACTTCACATACAGATTTACAATTGATGTACAAATACTGAAGTATTTCTACTGACCATGGTCAATGATTTACATTATGATTTACATTTTGAACTGTACACTTTTATAAATTTTGATGAAATTTAAAATGGCCTGTATCCATTACTGTGAGATCATGCAGAACAATTCTAATGCCCTAAAAATGACCTATGTTACATGTATTCTATTCTTCCCTCCTCCTTCCCTCAGGACATGTGGTAACCACTAAGTTTCACTTTTTGAAGAATTAGATTTATAATTACTTGCAATAATATTGAGGGCTTGATATATTGATCTGTTTTCTTTTATTAGGCACTGCCTATGTTCTCAGGAGACTCTTGCCCCTCACTTTGAGAACAGAGCACGACCCCCCAGGATGGGAGTTTAATATTTTGTTGTTTATTGTGTGGGTCTCTACCCTCTGATATAACACACTATGACAAGATGAACACTTAAATATTCCATAGAAGCCTGCCCCCAGGTACACCCTGTCCTGTATGAACACACACCCACATCTAACACCCTACACCAGTAACCCTCCCCTGCCATATTTGCCAAAACAACATTCCCAATGTTGTAATTTTAACCAGAGACCTGCAAATCCCCAGAGTTTACCTTCTCCTTCCCCCGACCCACCTCCCAGTTCCATGGATCGTCCAGCCCAACCCCCCAACCCTATCCCCCTCACAGACCAGCACCACTGAACAGAATAGCATTACCACACCACTGTCACACCCATCCACTGCACAACTACACCCTTCCACTTTATCATAGATTTTGGCTTAACACCCTCTACTCCCTTTCTGTCTCCTGTAAACCTATCTTCCAGACTCTAGCTCTGTGAGTTTGCTCAGTTTGCTTAATTCATATCAGTGAGGTCATGTAGTATTTGTCCTTCAGTGTCTGGCTTACTTCACTCAACACAAGGTCTTCAAGATTCATGCATGCTATCTCATGTGTTAATACTGCATTCCTTTTTACAGCTGAGTAATATTCCATTTATGTATATACCACAATTTGTTTATCCATTCATCTGTTGAAGGACATTTGGGTTGCTTCCAACTTTTGGCAATGGTGAATAATGCCACTATGAACATTGGTATACATATATCTTTTCATGTCCCTGATTTCAATTCTTCTGGATATATACCCAGCAGTGGGATCACTAGGTCATATGGCTGTTCTATAGTTAGCTTCCTGAGGAACCACCAAGCTGTCTTCCACAATGGCTGCACCATTCTACATTCCCACCAACAGTGGATAAATGTCCCCATTCCTCCACATCCTCTCCAACACTTGTATTCCTCTGTTTTATTTTAATAGCTGCCAGTCTACTGGGTGTAAGATGATATCTCAGTGTAGTTTAGATTTGCATTTCTCTAATAACTAATAATGTTGAGCATATTTTCATGTGCTTTTTAGCCATTTGTATTTCTTCTTTGGAGAAGTGTCTATTCAATTCATTTGCCCATTTTTAAAATGGATTGTTTGTCTTTTTATTTTCAAGATGTAGGGCTTCTTTATATAAGCTGGATAATAGACCCTTATTGGATAGATGTTTACCAAATATTTTCTCCCATTGAGTAGGCTGCCTTTTCACTTTCTTGACAAACTCCTTTGAAGTGCAAAGGTTTTTAGTTTTTAGTTTTCCCAGTATCTGTGTTTTCTTTTGCTGCTCATTCTTTGGGTGTAAAGTTTATGAAACCGTTTCCTACTACAAGATCTTGTAGCTTAAAGTTTCTTTAAAAATAAAGAATAATTTTTATTTAAAAACACAAACCAGTACTGGTTTGTGAAGGGTTGAGTTTGAGGTGTGATCACTATTTTAAGCTTCTAATGTGTGCCAGTCACTGTGCTAAGCACTTTCACAAATGTGGTCTTAACTACCTTCATAGAGTGAGTGTTATTATTTTTATCTTGTAAAATGTCTAAAATGAGATGGGGGATGCATGCTTAGCAGGTGCTGGGGACTGAATCAGGCCCCCCAACCCACGGCATGTGCAGGTCCCACACGTTCCTGTGGGTGTGAGCACGTGTTTAAACAAGACCTATGAAGATGCTATTAGTTCAGGTGCCCCAACCTGAATGAGAGTGGGCCTTAATCCAAGACGGCAGAAGTCCTTATAAGCAAAAGGAATTGAACACAGAAAGAAGACACCGGAAGCAGCCAGAAGCTGGAAGTCACTGGAACCCAGAATAGAAAAGCCAGGGACCAAGGATGGTTGGCAGCCAGCCCCAGAACACCACAGACTTCAGGAAGAAAGCATAGCCTTGCTGACACCTTGATTTTGGACGGCTAGCCTCAAACCATTAGCCAATAAATTCCCATTGTTTGAGTCAATTCACTTTAGGGTATTTGTTTTAGCATCTAGGAAACTAAAACAGTTGGAATTTGAATTCATGCATCTATCTTAAGATTAGTGTCCTTTGTATAAACCACTTTGAAGATCACAGCATCATCAAAGGAGGATATATCTAAGAAACAGATTGGGAGGTCAGAGAAGAAGGTGATGTTTTATTCCTGAAATCTCTAGCCTTGTAAATTCCAGGAAAAAAGTGGAGATATTCAGTATGAATATTTTTTCCTGAAATGAGATGCAACTGTTTTTCTGCTCTTTTATATCTTCTTTGGTTGACTTTTAGTAAAAGAATAATAAATAAGAAAAATAGTAAACTACATTTATATATATTTTTAGGAGGTACAGGGGATTGAACCTGGGACCTTGCACATAGGAAATGAGTGCTCAACCACTGAGCATACCAGCTCTCGGTAAATTATTGTTTTACTTTTTTTAAACTTTAAATTCAGGACAAACTTTAGATAGCCTCCTCAAATTAACATTATTTCAAGAAGTAAAGTAAAATACAGTCGAGGACCCTTTGCTGCTCAGCCCCAGCTGTGGACTTGGCCAGACATGGCTGGCTGGGAGCAGTCAGCCTTCCTGAAACGGCAAAACAAACCCAACTCTTTCTGGCGAGGAATTTTTTCCCTTCTTTGATTCCTTGTCTGCATAGACTCTGTCTTGCACTAGAGGCTTTAGAATCCAATGAAGACTGATGTGAGAAAAGAGCACATTTCAGGTTACAAAGTTTGATTTTTCTAGTCTATTGATTTGCAGTCCCATGTAGATTTTTACATCCGTTGTGTTTAAGCATTAGTCAATAGCCACATGGGGCCTTCAGTATCAGGTTGTCAGTGATGGGCTACTTTAGATTTGTTTCTGAACTTCTCTTACTTTTTTTTTTTGTTTTTAAGGAGGAATTGGGGATTGAATCCGGGACCTCATACATACAAAGCAGGTACTCAACCACTGAGCTAAACCTGCTCTTCCTTTTTACTTTTTGACTGTTCACTTTGATAACATGAGAATGTGAAATGCCTTCACGCGTTTGTTTGTTTCATTATATTCTAGAGTAGACTTACTCTAAGAGTTTAGGAACATGAACTTGAGGCAGGATTATTAGGATTTGGATCCTGGCTCTGCCACTTTTTAGCTCTGTTAATCAGGGCAAGTTATTTAAATCCTCTGTGCTCCAGTTTCCCTATCTATAAGATGAAGAGTGTTCTACCTACTTCATGCAGTTACTAAAAATAATTAGAGTTAGTGCATGTAAACCATTTCGAACCATGCCAAGTTCATGGTAAGAGTTAACTATTCTTACAAAGTATGTTGGTAAATCTGACATGCACGTTGGTGGGGGACAAAAGCATGTGAACTAAAGAACTGAATAACATTATTACAATTTTCACTTGAAATATAAAAATAATTTCTCGTTGACTAAACTTTATTTTTTTTATTTTCTCAGAAATGATAACCATGGACTTAGAATACAAGATTGATCTCAGCTTCTCTGTTGGACACTGAGGAATCTTGCACTTTAAAATTTGTCTGCATTTCTCTGACCCTCTCATGCACACGCTTTGCTGGCTGTGTATAGAAGTCAGCAGCATCACTAACCGGCAGAGATGGCATTTAGGGAAGACTTTGCTAGGGATGAAAAGTTGGCATTGGTGGTGGTGGTGCTAGGGTAGAATTTTAAGTGATATTAGGTATAAAAACACATGGATGGAACGAATGTGTTCTTTTGGCTCCCATGAAGAGTGTTTGGTATCAAGAACCCACATAAGTAAGAGGAGATAAAGGGATGCACAAGAGGCATCAGCAATAACTCCCAAGCATGTTTCTCTAGTCCAGACTCTACTGAGCGCCAGACCCACACAAGCAGCTGCCTACTTGACAACTCTCCTTGAACAATGCACACAACTTTTCAGACTTACTATGTATAAACTTGACTCATGCTCTTTACCCGCAAACCTGAACTTCCCCCAATGTTTCCTGTCTTGAGAAACGTTGTCTAGTTGCTCATGGCACAAAATCTAGTCATCATCCTTGATACTGCACTCTATTTAATTCTTCTTTTTAATCCATCTTCAATTCAGTCTCTTGGTGATTGCTCTCATTTCCCCAACCACCATCATAAGTCTAAGCCACCATCATCTCTTGCTTTGACTACAGTAATCACAATCCCACATTTGCTCTTGACTCCTTCAAATCTAGTCTCCACTTTGAAGCTCCATTTTAAAATGTAAGTCTCAGAACAGTATTCTCTTGTTAAATTCTTTTAATTCCTTTCCTGGCTTCATTGCCCTGAAGATAAAGTCTAGCTCCTTGAACGTGACCTTTAAGACCTGCCTGAATGCAGCCCTTCCCAGCTCTGGCAGTTCCCCTTTCTCACAAAGGTGCAGGTGCACGGAGCCGCCTTTCGTGTGTCAAATGGCACCAGCTCCCTCCTCTCTCTGTTCCTGAACACAGTCCTGCAGTAAATATGCCCTTTTCTGTGAGATGGCTTTGGAAAGAAGACAGGTTAAATGAGGAATCTATAATTTAGAATGAAGGCATGAGGCAAAAGCAAAGGACAACTATAATGGAATAAATAGTTCAGAAATAGGAAAGTGAGGTCTTATTTAAACATTCACTACTATGGGCTTTTTATCTAGAGCCCTTGCATCCAAATTGTCATCCTTTACTTAACAAACAGTTATATAGTACTCAATTTGTGCAAAGCACTGGCCCCAAGTGCTTTGCAACATTAATTCATTTATTTAATTACTCCTGTATTGCAGAACACAGCTAAATTCCAGACTTGGCTCCTTAATGTCACCATGCTAATTAGGGAAAATACTACACCTCTAGGAAGCCTGGTGGTCCCATAGGATGAAAGGTTTAGACCTTGAGAACAAGCAAATACAAATTATATACTTCTGGAAATATTGGACTCTAAAAAAACCCTTGCTTTTCTTTTATATTCTCATTTATTCACTCAATATTTAATGAGAACATTTTACATATTAGAAGCTGTGCTACCACAGGGATGTACTGCTAGGACCTCGGATTGTCTCTACTCAAACCTGAGCTTCCTCCCTCCTGCTGGCATCCCCTGCCATGTATCTCTCCCCATTTCACATAAACCTCCCCTCAGCTACCTAAGTGATCTCGCAACAAAAACCACATTTTATCAATTCCAAATTCCTTAACTTGGCACGCAAGATCCTTTACTGTGTGTATTTGGCCCAGATTTATTTCCATAAGAGCTAAATTCTAACCTCCTTTCACACGTATTCCACTTCCAGCCATGCTGAGATTCTATCAGGTACTTCTCAACCATCTTTATAAGGCTAACCAAGGATGGTTTTTATAGATTTTTAATTTTTTTCCAAAAATGACAACTCTTCTTACCTCTGTCACTTTAGATTAAGACAGTTATTTGGGAATAAATACGTTTTTCCTAAGACACCAGGTGTCTTCCTGGTAAGTGATGGATCCAGAAATTGAAATATTCATGCTCACTGATGTGACAAATCCCTTTTGGGGTTAAATCTTATATTTATAGTTTACTCTGACAGAAATATTGACATCTGCATGTGCATGTCATAGCTGGGAAGTTTTTGGCACAAACAGAGGCTGTTGCTGCTAGAGTAAAGAAAGGATGGCTGCCCTTGACAGGAGAGGAAGAATGTGGGCACAGAATAGTGTATTTACTTTGGCTTTGTGTGCATCCCCCCCCCCCTTTTTTTTTTCAGTTCTCTGTTTTCTGCATTTCCCTCTGGGTTTGGCAGAAAAATAGATTTTATAGCATTACCATTTTCGTTATTTCTTCCTGGTGAAAAAAGAGGGAGAGATGTGGCCATTCTCTATGGTCTTATTGCTGAACACAGAACTTGGCTCTATACCATGTAACTACAGCTACAACTGAAGTGAGTGACCCTTCTGATGATCATGTTCAGTCAGAACTTGGGAAGGTATGAGAGTCACAGATAAAAACAGGAAAAATAAAGCATGGTGTTTATCCTTCCTGTTGTCTTTTTATTCTCCAGGATTTTCAGGATTTCACTTGTTTCCAGGATTTCAGTCAATTCCACTTATTTAACCAAAAAGAGTGGCTCTCAGCATCCAAACTCCCCAAGGAGAGGAACAGGGTAAATATTGATAATTCTGGCCATGTTTTCCACTTTAGGTTCCACACCATTAAATAGATAATAATGGTTCCCAAGTAGTTGTAGTTTAAAAACATATCTTGTCCTAATGCTGAATTTAGCAATAACACACATGCATGGAGGATTATATGTGCTGATAGTTCAATAAATATTTGTCAACTGCCACACTTTTGCTTGTTGTTTAAGTAACAATAGGATCCAAAGACATAAAAAACTTCAACTTCTAATCATAATATCCAGGGTTTACAATAAAGTCAGAAAACTTTAAAGGTGAGTCAAGAGCAAAATTTCAATGATTAAAAAAAATAAAAGTATAAAAATAACTCTCCATCTCTGAAGAAGAAAACCCTAACTTTCACTTTGATTGGACTAATTTAAATCACAAATTCAATCCTGAATCAATCAATAGCTATGGGTAAGGGAAGTACTTAGATCACATACTCTGTCCATAGACTGAGCTTCTCATATCCCCAGAGGAAAAAATTAATTGTTCAAACATCATGTAGTAAATATTCCACTTGACATCTATTTGAGATGTCTTCTTTATCACACACCAAATAACATGCATACATGAATGTGGGAATTAAAAAAACAAAACAAAAGCCTTTCTTTTAGGTCTTTTGACTTATCTATTTCTCTGCAAATATCACACTGTTTTGACTTCCATAATTTTAAAACATATTTTACTACCTAGCAGTTTCCTGATTTTTTTCTCCTTTTTCAAAATTATATCAACTATTCTTATGTACTTAATTGCTATATAAATTTTAAATTTTAGAATCAGCTTTTTACGTGACTTGAAAATACTGATTAGAATTTCATTGAATTTGTGATTAAATTGGCAAAGTATTCACATTTTATAGAAATGAATCATACCATCTATGAAGTCAATATTGGTCTCCAATAATTCAGTCTTCCTTCATGTCCTTCAACAATAGATTTTAATTTTTTCCTGTAAAGGCCTTGCAAATATGTAATTAGGTAGGGTTTTTTTCCAAAGCATGTGTGTATTATATATAAATTTTAAATTATATATAATACCTAAGTATAAACACTTTAAATTTATTAATAACATAAATAATTATATATATTGTTAGAGGTTCCCCCTCACTAGGTTTGCAATAATGAACAAGCTGTGACTCAGTTCCCCCTGACATGCATTGAGGAAAGACAAGCCCTCTCCCTATAGCTTACACGCCTAAAAGCATGGCACTTCCTCCAGAGGTTGAACAAAGAAACCACGTAGAGACAAGAGTAAAGTGGGATAGAGACCTTCACCCCCTCCAGATCAAAGCACCACCTGCTCCTCCAGCACTCCAAGAAAACATAACTCTCTAACCCACTACCCTCTAGCCATACAAAGGAAAATTTTCACCTCTAGGGCTTTCTATTGGCCCCTGCACCTCATTCAGTCACTCGACCCCCTCCCACCAACTATCATTTCCCCACCTAGGAAGGTATTGTATAAATTCATATTCCCCCTTCCCGGGGTGGGCTGAAGTCTATTCTTCAGACCCCTTCCATTGGGAGAGCTTCCCAATAAACTTCCTGCCTGCAATCATCAGTCTCCACATCCCAGTGAATGCCGCTTTTTCTCCAACATATACTTTATAATATATTATATTATAAATTATAATTTATAACTTTATATTTTACAAAGTATAGTATATGATATAATAAACATATTAAGATATATAATTTTATAGTTATAAAGTTATTAATTTATAAATTAAAGTTTATTTATTTAAGTTTATTTATTAAAAATCAGGATATTTCCTTATAGTCCAGGTTTGCAAAGACTTTTGATGTTATTATTGTTTTAAAATATTTACCATGAAAGTGCTATCAAATCCTTTTTTTGGCATCTATTAAGAATACTATTTATTTTTTCTTCTTTAATGTGTAAATGTAGCAATTGAAGTTGGTAGATTCTACCAAGGTGGATATAATTCATATATTTGCTACCAGATATAATTTATCAATTATGATATTAAAATTCTGTATATACTTACTTATTTTGTTTTAGTTTTTGTGAATGCTAGGTTAAATATCCCACTCAAGTTATCAACTTATTAGTTCTTATGTGTATTTGATCAGATTTTCTTTTCTGTATTTTTATGTTATGCTGTTGTATATAAAAAGATCTTACATCTTTTTGGTAAAATTTTAAAGCCAATATTACATATCCTTTTTTTTTTCTTTCAATGTTTTTCACTTGAATCATTTTTGTATGATACTGGTATTGCTATATCTGCTTTGCTTTATTAGCATATTGCTTTATGTATATGATATATATTTTATTTCTTTATTTTTTTAATCTTCACGTGACTGTTTATTTTGAGTATTACTTTTATAAACAGAATATAGTTGGCTTTTTGTAAACTCAACCTGAATGCTTCTGTCCTTTAATTAGTAAGTTTAACACAGTCACATTTATTGTTACTACAATTATTTTTGTCCTTATTCATGCCATTTTTAAGGCATAAAATATTTCAACAATATGATCAATATTCATTTTGAATGTATTTAATTATTGTCAGAGTTTGGATGAATGAGGTCATCTGACTCCAGAGCCCATAGTCATAACTATGTTGTATTATCTTCTCTAATATACTATTACTGCCCTATAATTATTGGGGAGAAGAGTGGGATATACAACCAAGAATGATAGCCAATATCCATCTGCCGCAGAGGGATGTGTGAGCCATTCCTGCTGGATGTTTTCATCCCTTTGGCCACTGCTTTTTCTTTCTGCTTGAAACTCCACACTGTAGTTTTCAACCTGAAGCCAGTATGACCCCTTTACCAGGTTAGAGAAGAGGTTCATCTGGATGATCACACTACTCTCGCTAGAGGCCCTGTCAATTTCCTTGGATTCCTTCTCCTTTTGGAGAATTCAAGCACTCTTGGTGCTACTCATATATTTGGCAGTACTCCTTTCCACACTTTTTCTTTTTTGGTACTTAGCAGATACCACATAGGTTGAGAACTCTCATTCATATTTCCCATGATACTAGGAATTTACATATTTATATGTATTTTATGTCATTGCAAGAAAAACCTTTTGCAAGGAAGATAGTTTTAGATTATACTTTGACCCTATTGTAATCAAGATCCCCCTCCAAAATCCTGCTATATTTTAGAAATATGGGCGCAACAGGAGGATGGGTTGTTAAAACCTGTGTGTGTGTGTGGTGGGGGAGTGGTACTCTCAGATCTACAGGGACAAAGAAGCTTTTCCACTTGTTCTGGCAGGATCCCCCTTCTGGTGCTGCCTGGCTGCCTAGTTTCTCTATGTGATGGGGGAATCTCAGGCCTTGTGATTGCTACTCCTTGTTTCCCTTGGTCACTTTATTTCCAAAGGGGGGCTCTTGATCACTCTCCCTAGCAAATGTTGTCTTGCTTGCCTGGTATGTTGACAGGACTCCGATATGATCCAGGGCAGGAATGAGCCTGCCTGGGCTATTTTTTATTGCTAGATTGGGGACTGGGACATGCCAGGTCTCAGCTGCCTTCTTCCATTAGGGACGGTGTTGTCCCTCTAGACCTTCTTTCTCCAGCTTGCCTTCTGCTTTCCATCTTTCAGACTTCTCCTCTGGTTCCCTATTGCATTATTTCCATGGTTAATAGTTGTACTTAGTGGGGAGGAGCTGGGAAAAATGAATCTACATCATCATGTCCAGACTGGAAGTTTCTATCTCTTAATGTGTGTGTATCCTCTACCAAACTCTGAATTCTTATGCATAGAGACCTCATCTTACTTTGGGTTGTCAGTGTTTAGTGCAGTTTCTGACACATAGCACTTATTAAATAAATAAATAAATATACCAAATTTGCTATAATTGCATTTTACTACACTAATCAGGAAACTTCTATGCTAAGTTACTTAGTGGTGGTGACAACAAAGCCAGATTAGAGCTCTGCTCAATAATGTAAATATGTGACTTTTCCTCTGCTTTGAAAGCTGACATCAGAACTATCCTTTGGTGTCATCTCTACTGTATACCACTAGAATGTGTCAGGAAGGGGAAACAGCAGTGCTTCAGGCTGCCATGTTATAAGAATCAGAGAACATCTCAGTAGGCAGAGCTCTGAAAAGGGGTTTAGAAAATGGTCTTTATGCAGCTCAAGACTTCTGTTAATGAAAGATCAAATGAGAAACTGTGCTCTTCTAATGACAGGTGAGCCTATGAAATTACAAGCATCCCATGTGATCATCTGAAGGGTTTTTGTTTGTTTGTTTTTATTTTCTTCCTGAGACTTAATGGAATTCTGGGACAAAGAATTAAATCTAGGTTAACTTTGTTAAAATAATACTAACAATGCTTCTCTTTTTTTGAGTGTCTGCTGGTGAACAGCCCTGGCCTAAGTACCTTACTTATATTTACTAAAAAACTTCACAACTTTGCACAGCAGGAATTAGTCTCCACTCTGTAGATGCAGAAGCTGTGAATGACAGAAAATAGATTATATTATCTAGCATCATACCACTTGTAATTAATAGAGCCAGTATTCAATCTTTGGGCTTTCTCACTACAAAGTCCTCACTCTTTTGCTTGTAAGACAAAAATTTCTTAAAGAAATATGTATATGTAACACATGACAAAATAGGATTTTATGAGAAAATATTTTTCTTTGTATATCCATAGGTGTCAGAGTAATAGCATAGTTAATATTACAGGATGTTGTGCTGCAGTGATAGTAACAGCTGCCTTTTAACAAAATAATGCATTGCTATTAGCTCATTGCACTATAATGAAGAACATTGTTTCCATAGGCAATAATGTCTCATAATACTGTGACTTCTGCCCCGACCCATACTGTGTTATTTTCTTTCTTCTAAACTGGCAAAGGCATTCAACAAAATGAGGAAATGATCGAGGGCACAGCTGAATCAAATTTTGAAACAAACAGCCAAAGATAAGTGTGTCACATGAGAACAGCTCTTAATTGTTCTGTGATAAATCACTCAAAATATAATGATGTTGTTAGAAAGAATGAACTATTTTTTTGCGGATTAAGAGAAAATCATTTGTAGAAGATGAAAGGGCATCTACATTTGAATAGACAGAGAAAAGAACTGCAAGAACATGAAATTACTTTTTCCCCTGATAAGACATTTATCTGTGTTTCTCTCTCCTCATGCTAAATGAGGTCTAAAAGATAAAGTCCTTTGAAAGCAGAAATGGTATTAGGTTGGAATTCTGTTCCAACTGCTCAGAAGACAGACATAACTAAGCATTGCAGGGATGCTGATTGCTAATGAGGAGACCTCTTTTGCAGAAATCGTCTTAACTAGCTTTTGCTGAAAACTGCCCAGGGCTTCTTACCCAAAGCCAAAGTTGCATTCTATATATGCATATAAATAAGATGTATAAGTAACCTCTGTTCACTAGGAAAATTTGGGACATGGAATATATTAGCTCAAATTGTGCTTCTAGCATTCACAGATTTCAAAGCAGATGGTCATGGTAATTTATCTTTGAAAATAAGTATAAAATCTTAACAATTCATTCAACATTTCTTAACAATTCATCCTTCCCTTAGAAGCAGCCTATTAATATAAAAATAGAATCTACACACAACTTATATTTGAGTTTACCAGGTCTGCCTTTTGTTGTACCCCTGCAAAATCTAGTCCCCATCACATTTTAATGGAGATCCTTTCAGTCTTTCAAATCTTCCTCCTTCTAAGTTTGACAGTCAGTTGGTGGCGTGGTTGGTGGGAGTGGTAAGGACTTGTTACAAGAAACTGTGGTCTCTGCATGAAAGAGTATAAATGAGCTTTGAAATATTCTCAAAGTTTTAAATGGAAGCTCCTGGGTATTCTTTGGAACAAGGGAGGGATGATTACCTTTTAACAAGGATTTCCTTCAAAATATGGATCTTTCTGGTATAATGAGGTGGGAGTAAGGAACTAAGGTGGAGGACTGAAATTAGAGGGGTTAGGCTCTAACAATATGGCAGATATTAGAGTCTGAGGAACTCATGTATTTAATACAAATAGATCATGGATAAATTATTTTTAAAAATGTGCATATGCTTAACATACACATTTCTAGGCTCTTAAGAAAATTAGAAGCCAGAATAGTAACCCACAACTTTGTTTCTGGCAACCCCAAGGTAATTTGGGTCAACTATCATGGAGCAGACAAGAGACAAAGCTCCAGGGGTTGCATGTACATGTGTATGTATGTGTGCGTATATGCATAGCAGCTTGTAGGCTTGAGAGAAGCAGGTAAGCAGGTAAGAATTTTTGGTCCAAGACCCAGGTGAAGCCTGAAGCCTATAATGTGAGCCCAATATTTGGACTACGTTTGCCTTAGTGGTGTCTACTGATTCTGGAAGAGTCAGCAGAGAAGTGAAGGAGCTGAGCAATACAGTTAGCAGTTTCACAGAGCTAGGTGAACAAAAATTGGAGTCTGGAATCTGTTAAAGGATAAGACTGGGATAAACTCCCTCCCTTGCCCCTACACTTTGGATTGGTTCTGAATGGCTTCATCCCAGGAATATGACATGTGGGGAGTAGACTGGCCCTTTGTGAGCTCTCTGAATCCTTACAATTGGAATGAGGTAATTCTGGATTATTAATGACCCAAACCACCTGAAAAAAGCAAGCCTAAATCCTCTTTGAATGAAGGTGACTGAATCATAAACCTCAAATTATTTCTACAGTTTTTTTTTTTTTTTTCATATACAATGAATGGAACTCAAAATATAGTCAGGCAGTTGAGGGGTCAAGAAAGCATGAATGAAAGCCAAGAGAAACATTAGCCAATAGAAACAGATCCACAGGGCTTCAGACACAGACTTTAAAATAACTATACATAGTATATTTTAAAATAAAAAAGAAAGAGTGAGAATTTCATCAGAGAAGTAGAAATTATGAAAAGGAAACAAAATGGAAATTCTAGAACTGAAATATGCAGCTGATAGTATGAACTCAATGAATGGGTAGAACAGCAGACATCTCATAGATGAAAGAAAATTAGTAAACTAGAAAATGGGTGAGAACAAAATATTAAGAATGAAGCATGGAGGGATGAAAGATTGGAAAATACAGAAGAGATGGTAAGCAACATAATAAACACAATAAGAAAATGTAACATATATATGTATAATTTGCAGGCAAGACATATGGGACAGTAAATGAAGCAGAAGTTATTTGAAATCATAATGACTAATTTTACAAAAATGATAAAAATATATCAAACCATGGAGTCAAGAGGCACTATGAACTCTTAGCAAATAAATCAGTTGAGAAAAGGCAAAGAAAAACATTAAAGATAGTAAAAGATGGTCTTCAGAGGGGCTAGAGTTATGGTAGTAGCTGACATAATAAGAAACAATGAAAGACAGAAAAAAGTGGAATGATATCAACAAAGTGCAGAAAGAAAATAGTTGTCCACATAAAAGAATAACTTCTCTGATAGTCAACATCTCAGAGATTTTAGTCTCACTAAAGGAAACATCTAAGAATGTTCTGTATGCAGGAGAAAATTAATCCTATACAGAAAGTAGGATTGGAAATAGGGAATGAAATAAAGGGCACTGAAAATGATAAATGTATGAGTAAATCTAAATAAACACTTACTGTATAAGACATTTTAATAATAACTTTTGGAGTCTAAAACTTAAAAAGTAAAATACATACAAAAATTAAGAAATAAAATACTGTAAAATCATCACACACTTGGAAGGGGATAAACAGTGTTAAATAATTCTGGATGGGAAGAAAAACAAATATTAGACTTAGATTTAATAAATTTGCATATTATAAACTCTAGGAAACCCACTGAAATATATAGTAAAAGAATATATAACTAGCAAACTAGTAGAGCAGGAAAAATGGAATAAAACTGCTCAAATAATCCAAAAGAAGTTGAGATAAAAGAGAGAAGAAATACAGACAAAGTAGGACAAATAGTGAGTAAATATTAAGAAGATTGCTATACTTAAGCCCTAATACATAAATAAATACATTAAATATAAAGGACTAAATGATTGAATTAAAAGAAGAGGTTTGCCACACTCAACCAAACTCAACTCTATGCTGCTGATGAGGCACCACTTTAAGTAGGTTACAGACAGATTGATTGCTAATGATGAAAACCAAGCACTCTGCAAGTAGTAACCAAAAGAAAGCTGGTAAAGCTACCAGAAAACATTAATTGACCAAAAAAGTATGCATAATGCTAAAAACTCTATTCACCAGAAAGATGTAATAAATAATTTGTACAAATCTAGTAGCATGACCTCAAAATAAGTATAATAAAAATTGACAAAATTAAAATGCGAAATAGACAAATCCAAAGTTACAAAGGAAGAGTTTAAACACAAGTTCTTTTGTAACAAATGGAGAAAAACTAAGTGATAATATGAAATATTTGAATAATTCATTAACAAATATAACCTAATACAAACACAAGTGCACACACATACACACGTAAAACTTCACCCAACAATTTTAGAATACATTTTTAAACATAAATGAAGCAGTAACAAAAATGTTTCATATGCTGCCCCACAAATCATGGCTCAACAAATCTCAAAGAATTGAAATCATACAGGCTGTATTCTCTAATCACAGTGTAACTAGAAATCTGATAAAAATCTATTTGAAAAATCCTTATATATTGAAAGGTAAGATACTTCTAAATTATGGACTGTCATGGAGGAAATCACAATGACAGTTAGAGACTATTTTGAATTGAATACAAATAAAATACTTCTTTTCAAAACTTGCATGTTTCTGTTAAAGTATGTTTACAGGAAAACTTGCATCCCTAAAAATGAATATATTAGAAAAGAAAAGCTGAAAATCAATCATCTAAACATCCATCTTAAGAACTTAGAAAGAGAAAAGCAAATTAAACCCAAAGTAGAAGAACGGAAATATTATTCAGCTATAAATAAATATAAAAAGATTAATGAAATTGATAAATCTTTGGTGAGATTGAATAAAATAAAAAGAGAAGATACAAGTAACCAACAACAGAAATCTGAATGGGGACATTTTACAAGGCTTAAAAAGATTAGAAGAGCATAATAAAAAGTAAGTAAAGAAATAATATAATCATCAAATAAAATAGACACATTCCTAGAATGTTACAACTTATCAAAATTCACATAAAATACAAAATATTTATAATTCTGTATTTATTACATATGCATATGACTTTATTGAATAAGTATATGATTTCCCCAAAAGAAAATTCATAGCTAGTCTGGATACCTCCATCAGTGACTCATACCCATACCAAACATTAAAACAAGAAATGACAATTTTGCTCTTCGTGAAAATATCTATGAAGTCAAAATATCTAGCACATGTGCAACAGATCTAATGGAACTTTCAGAGGGGAATATTAATAATTGAAATAAAACTTACTGAATAAATTAACAACACATAAGCATAATTGAGGAAAGACTTAACCTGTAAGATAGACTACAGCATAGAAAAGCATAAAGATGGAATGTATGGAAGTGGCGAGTGGCATGGAGGACTGAATGAGAAGTCTAACAACATATCTTAGCACTGTCCCAAAAGTAGAAAATAGAATGAAGGAGGAGCAATGTTCAAAGAGATCAATTAGCTGATAATTAAAGGATACAGATTCTAAAGATACAGAAAGCACCACATATTCAAAGCAGAAAATTTCAAAAAGAAATGTGTAGAAAGCCTGGTTTAAAAGGCAGCCAGAGAGAAAGAATAAATTCCCTACATAGCACAACAGTTTGAGTGTCAGCAGACTTTTTAACAGAAACTTGGAAGCCAGATGATAGCAGAAAAAAATTTCAAAGTGTTCATTGAAAATAATTATAAATTAGAATGGTATAGCTAGCAAACATATTTTCCAAACCCAGGAGTGAAATACATTTTCAGAAAAGCAAAATCTGTGTCCATTTACCACTAATCAACTTCAATAAAGGAACATCTAAAGGTTTTTCTCCAAGAAGATAGAAAATAACCCCAGAGGGAAGAGGCAAGCAAAAAAGTGTGAAAAAAATTTTGCATTTACTATCTAATGCTGAGTAATAAATCAGCCTACAACTTAGTGGCTTAAGACAAAGAATCATTTATTTCTTTGGGGGTGGCTTCGCTACGTGATCATGTCTTGCTGTATCTTGAGGCTGCAATTGTGTGTCATCTGGGGCTGCAGTGATATGAGGGTATAACTGGCACTATGGCCTCCACCTCCAAGGATCACATGATTGGCAAGTTGGTGCTGGTACCAACTTTCCATGATAGTGCTTGGATGCCTTCAGAGCATGGCAGCCTAATTCATCCAGAATGAGCCATACAAGACACCAAGGTGGAAGTTAAAATGCCTTTATGAGGCAGTCACACCCCATTCTGCTCTATTCTATTGATCACTTGGCTGGCCATGATATAATGTGAGAAGACATTATACAAAGCCTTGGAATATGTAGTTAGAGACAAACAAACATTATATTAATAGCATAATACTAATAAAGTCTCAATTTTGAAAAGGAAAACAAAATTAGAGGATGGCGTTATCATAAAAATTTTAAGGGACATGATCAGAGTTAAATTGTTTAATGACTTTTAACTTTTCAAGAAGGAGGTAAAGAAACTAATGTACAATTTTGTGCACACAGTAAAAACTTTAATGGTTAAAAAAAAATTGGAATAAGGGGCATACATTTTAAATAATAGAGAAAAAGAAGAAGAAAAAAAGAAGCAAACAAACAAAAATATTAATCACTAGAAATATAAGAAATAATATGCAAGAAGCATACAAAAATGGAACTATAAGAAAGCACAGAAAAATATGGTATAAATCAGTTCTGAGATATCAGTAATCACATTAAATGCAAGAAGAAATTTGCCATTTAAAAGAGAGTGATTTCCAGCTTAGATAAAAATATATCAAATTCAATTATATGTGAAAAAAAAAACCTGTACAAAATAAGGGCATAAGAAGTTGACTGTACATGGTTGGAAAAATATATATGTATATATCAGGAAAATATAAAAACAACAAAAAAGGTGTGTGTAGCTATATTACTACCATTCAAAATATAGGGTACTCAGGATTAAGTATTTTTTAAAATGTCAAAAAAAAAAAAAAAAAACTTACTTGTTTATTTACATATATATTTATTTGGTGCAAAAAATTATTTAGTATTAAAGAAGATATTATTAATGGAGCATTATTTTATGTTGACATATAGGAAAATTCAATATCATAAAGATATGACTTCTCCAAAGGTTGCTTCTAATTTTTCAGGGAAATTCCAGTCAAAATCCCAACATATTTTACTTAAAGATATTGACAAGCAAACTCTAAAATTTATGTAGAATGGCAAAAGCTGAAGAATAGTCAGGAGTTTCCTGAAGAAGAAAATTAAGGTGGGAACACAAATAACTCATAACCATTAAAAAAAAGTTCCAATTCTTTAGTAATCAGAGAAATGAAAATTAAGATCACAATTAAAATGTTATTTTGCACCCATCAGATTGGGAAATGTTGAGAATTCTGAAAATACTAAGTGTTGATGAGGCTGAAAAGCAACAGATTTGCACAGAGAATACACAATAACCCGGAAATTTACTCTAGATATGTATACAAAGGAAATATTTCTCACAGGCTCCAGGAGGCAAATGCAAAAATATGGAAAATATCCAAAAAATTGTGGAATGAACACAAATATACATACTTGCCCTATTTATAAAAGTTAAAAATAGAAACCCTCCAAATATCCATCTTCAGGAAAATGGATTTTAAAATGTGGCATATTCACATAATGAAATTTTATACTGAAGTGAATATAAATGAATTGTTGATATATTCAATGATATGGATAAATCTTAGGAACTTAACATTGAGCAAACAGGCAATTTGGAATTTGGAAGTATGTATAAATTGTGATATCATTCTAAGAAACTTAAACATAGCAAAACTAACAAATATATTGTTTTTGTTCATATATAAGTGGTAAAAGCACAAACAAAACAAAAGAATAAAAAGCACAAATTTGGGAAGTGGTTTACTTTGGGTCAGATAGTTTATACAATATTTATGAAGCTTGAGTTTTTAAGTGAGTTTGGAAGTTGTTTCATAGTTTTATATATGTCTCCATAGTAAAAAATTGATAAATTCCATATATATATATTCATATATATGCACATCTATATATTTATTTTTATATATATAAATAGTACCTAAAAAATAGAAAGAAACCAAAGAAGTTGGGGACTGCCTCTAAGAAATCATATAAAAAACCAGAGGGTAGTGGGTGTAGCATAGTGGTTGAGTGCCTGCTTCCCACGTACAAGGCCCTGGGTTCAATCCCTGGTACCTCCTAAAAACAACAACAACAAAACAACTAGAGGGGGGAGCTAAATAGAAAATCAAAACAAAACAAAAAATAAATGCAAGACCAATCAAGTGGGGGAGGAAGCTGGCTACACCATCATATCTTTTCAACCGTATACCAAATTAATATGTATTTGTAGTTGAAACAGTATTTTCACCATCTATCCACCAAAATGTATTCTAATTACAGCAACTTGACTCAAGACTGCAGAGTGAACCTATCACCATTATCTAAACAGTCCTGCTAACATGTATTTAATTTCTACATTTAGGTAACTGTTCTAGATTTTTGTGTTTTTATCATTTAAATCTCCGAATAACCCCTTTACATAGGTTCTTTTGTTATTTACTCATGTTAGATAATGAAACAGAAGCACAGAGAGGTCAAGTCACTTATCCAAGTACCAACAGTTTATAAGTGGCAGGACTAAGATTTGAACCCAACAGTCTGACTCTGGAGTCCTCCATGTTAAAAGAAAGAAAAGCCTTTGATGTGAAAATTCTGCTTGTTGTTTTTACCTTACGGCTGTTTAAGTTCTTTTAATAGTAGGCCACTGAACTTCATTCTAATTTGAGCCAAAAAGGGAGAAGGTTTGGCAAGATACTGAGGCTGTTTTCAGAGAGGCTCTGAGAGAGGGCTGGAAAACCCAACTTCAGGAAAAGCAGGGTAATGGATAGGACCCAGAACACTCAGCAGCCTGAATGGCAGCTCACGGAGCACAGACATGGCCAGTATGATTTGGGTCGACAGAAGGCTAAAACAGACTCTACTTGCAATATACCAACAGATGAAAGGGTGGTCCCATTTCATCCCTACAGTGGCAAGAGGTCAGTGTTTCTCTAACTGCTAAAGTCCAATGGCCCCCCAGAATAATTTTCTATGAGCCACTGCCTCCCTCGATGGCATTGCCACTTGTTTTTCCTTCACCCGATATTGGCTCAGTTCTCTTGAATTTCCAGAAATGGGAAGGAAGGTGAGCATGAGGATCATGTATAGTCAGATTTTAAAACCTGTGCTGTAATGGAGTTTATTTTAATGCACTTTATGTCCTTACACCCTTTGATGAATGTCAGCCTGCAGGCAGACAAACAAGACTTGAATGTTAGATTCCAATTTTCTGTCTCGCAGGAATCTTGGAGGGTAGATAATATTACAGAATAGCCATCAATCAAAAATTTATGAGATTTGGTACTGAGGAGTTTTATCTAATAGAGAATCGGTAAAGTAAAGCAAAATTTGCTGTAGATAGGTAATAAAGAACTAGTTTATCTTTTGTATCTTCTTAAACTTATTTAAATGTTTATTATTAAATGTTTGAACATGTACATTATATAAAGTACTGTATTTACGGAGATAAGTTCCAAAAATTAAGTTTAATAGAAACAATAGTTCAGAACCTATTAGGGTTAAAAATGTAACAACTTAAAAAAAAAAACAACAACAATTAATTCTATTTAATTCAATTTGCCTCGGTAGAAGTTAGTTTTGTGTATTAGTAATAGATAATGAAACTTGTTTCAGCTAGAATTTGACAATAGAGGTAAATATTTGCATGAGCAAAATGGTTTTACAATTAAATTTGTAAAAGGAAACGAGACATATTTCCTTATTGTAACAATGCCCAAACTTTATAGAAATATTCTTTAATTTTATGGGTAGAGGAATTGACTCTGTCTTTATGGTGTGTTATTTATATTCATTCAACTAATAATTTTTTAAGACCAATTATGTGTCAGGCACAATTTCTGGTGCTGGGATTTAAATAGTAAACTTACAAATTCTGTTCTACCAAGTTGCTAGTTAGTCTAATTGGTATGATAGAAAAGTGAACAGCTATCATCATCTACTCCAGTGTGATCAGGTTATGCAAAATTCAATTGCTGATAATTGGGCTCAGGTTAGAGAGTGGTTCATAAAGGATATGTGTTCCAGCTGAATCTTTAAAAATGATTGGGGATTTATTAGTTGGATTGTAGAATGGTGGTTCAAGGGTGTGTTGGAAGTGATTGTAAGAGGGTAAAAGCATTCTGCACAAAAGAACCTACAAGGGTAATCATTAAGCAAAGAGGAATTCAGGCCCCAAAATACAGAGATTCAGAAAATAAAAATAGCAGTTAATCCATTTGGTGCCTGGGGAAACTGGATCCTTAACTTGCACTGACCTCAAACCAGCCAGAAACTGGTCTGCATTTTCTTTGTATCAGTGCCAGTCTGATTTATTTGCTTCCAACTCTAAGTAATGTATTCTTAGAGTCTCAATATGTTGTACAAGTTCTAGACATTGTAATTGTTAGCAGTCAGAGATCTATAAGAAACACATAGGGCGGCTTTAAAATACCCCCAATCTTTCAGAACTTTTCAAGAGAGGCAATGAAATAAATTGAATTTTCCAGCATCCTAGAGACATTCATGTATCAAAAGTACCCCTTTATAGCCCAAGGTTATACATCATATCTCCTCAGATTTCACTACAGTTTATTACAGTAAAAAAAAAAAAAAAAAAAAATTGACCAAAAACACCCACATGGATCTGAGTGCATATTAAATTTACAAGCATCAAAGGAAGACAGACATATAATGATATGCAACCACATAAAAAATAATGTACAGAGCCCCTTGCCCTAAAAACAGCTGTGGGGAAGTCTTTGATAAAAATTATCCAAGTATTGGAACATTACTTTAGACATCAACCTAAATTAAAAATACTATTAATTCATTTGGAAGTGTTGAACATGTAAGAATACTTTTTCTACCAGTGGAAACAAAGATGGAAAACTGTCAAATAATTATGAGTGCTTCAGAATTCTGAATGGCTTCCAGAAATTGAATGTGGAACAGATGTCTGCCCATACAGTAAAAGCGATCTTATTAGTAAATGTTTCTTTAAATGAAACACACAATGACAAAAGTGATTCTTTAGCAGACTCCCAGTCCAAAAAAGAACTATTAGATAAGTTGGGAAAATATACCATTGTCTTTAAATTTCACAAATAAAGAATAGTCATTTAGAGGTATTTCCCTGGGATACTTGAAAATAAAACATTATAATTCACTTATAATTCATTTTGGGGGGAGAAATGGTTAGTGAAAAGATTAGGCATTTGAAAGAGGGTTTAGTTTTCTTCCTCCTGAGTCATTGTTTTTTCAGTTTCAGTCACTAGTTATTTACTTTTGGTAGTCAGAAACATCAAAACAGATCCATGGAATTTAAGGAATAAATAGTACACAGTCTGGTCCCCAAAGAGGAAAAGTACTATTATTTATAAGAAAATTAAACGAGCCAATTTTACTTCAATGATTTCCATGATTGATTATCTGTATAGCTTTTTAATTTTTTCTGCTATTAAAGCAGGCTGGTTTTTGCTCTGCTTTTCTTGTCAAATTCATATGGGCAGTTTCATCTATGTGTTTGGTTAGATATTTGGAGTTGTCTTTCAAAAGGATGACATTTTCTTGACTGCTAAAATATGAATGAAGAAACATAGAATGTGGCATTCATTGTGCCACAGTTCCCTATACATTCTTTGATACAGTTGGTTCTCAATAATTATTTCTTGATTTTTTGGAAAACTATGTCTCTAGTGAGGGCTATGGTATGTCTAGACGTTACCACCAGGGGTCAGCAGAGGCTGTGGCATCTCAAGACCTATAAATGGCTCTACCAGCTAAGACGGACTCTACCTCCAGCCGTGCTGGGTTGTGGTGCTCAGTTGGGGGTGCCCATCAGAATGGCCTAGGTAGTTCTTTTCAAAAGTCATTTCTGGAAACTATACCACTATTGAATCATAATCTCTGGGGGGCTGGCTGGGGCATGTGCAGTTTCCAAAAGCTACTGGTTATTCTCTTGCATGAAATCGGTAAGGAGAAGAAAAGCAGGATGGGAAGGGACATCTATGCAGTAGGCAGAGAAACTATTGATTGCCAGTGTGAGTGCCTGCTTGCCCAGGGATGGACCTTAAAGGAACTGCTGAAATATGGATCCAAGATAAAAGGTTTTGACAGCTTATGTACATCTATCTGATCTCATATTCTCTAGTCACATGAAAGGAAGAGGGTGAAACAGCTTGAACTCTTTTTCTGAGGTCTCCTAAGGACTCATATTTTAACAACTGTAAGTAGGTCCACAAAGACCTGTGACTCTTCTCTTTTGCTCAGGCTTTCTAATTGCTATTATCCCCCATGTCTGGGCCCCCTCTAACTTATGTCAGTGATTTCCCAAATAAGAAAATGCTCCCTCTTTAGTTCCCTCTTTACCAAGCTTTTAATATTTGATATTGTATGTACCCCAGAAAACCGTGTTCTTTAAGTTGGTTCATTCCTGTGGGTGTAAACCATTGTGGGTGGGACTTTTTGATTAGGTTACTTCTGTTAAGACTAGGGTGGGTCTTAATCTTCTTACTGTACTCCTTTATAAGAGAATGAAATTCAGATGAAGGGAGAGAGAAAGCCAGAGGAAGCCAGAAGCTGAAGCAAAGAACTCGGAAGAAGAAGGAGAGACTAGCAGATGCCACCATGTGCCTTGCCATATAACAAAGTCTAGGATTTCCGGCAGCCAGTCTTCAGGAGAAAGCATAGCCTGATGATGCCTTGATTTGGACATTTTCACAGCTTCAGAGCTGTAAGCCTGCAAGAAAATAAGCCTCCATTGTAAAAACCAACCCATTTCTAGTATATTGCATTTTGGCAGCCTAGCTGACTAGAATGTGTTATGTGGCGGTTAGAACACATAGACCTGATTCTGTCTTGGATATAAAATTTATATTTTTAAGGTGAAGTCTCTTGCAAATGGCCACTCATTATGCTGGACTGAATGGTATGTAACCTTTTCTTTTAATCTTCCAGGATCAATATAAATGGTCTTTCCATTGGTTTCGTTGAGCAGAGTTGAATGTAGAGTATTCAAACAAGAATTGAATAAAGACTCTGGGATAGCAAAGGAGAAAGAAACACAGAAAGTTCTGTGATTCTAGGTAATAATGCTTACAAATCAGATTTGCTTTCTGGGCAAAACCTAATTTTTCCAAGATAGACCCCAAGAAAAGAGGAGATGAATAAAATATTCCCCTCTTTTGATCAATCCACAACTCTGGAGTACTGCAAGCCTCATTCCCCAAATAGGTTGAAGAGTTTGAATTTTATTGTGAGTGTGATGGGAAGCCTTTGGAAGGAACACGTTTGATTTATGTTTAAAAGGGAAGAATCTAACTGCTCTATGATGAACAGATGGTAGGGAGATGAGAAGAAAATCAAGAAGATCAATTAGGAAGCTAAATGGTGATTTTGGAGAGATGTGATGGGGGTTTGGAATATGATGGTAGTGGTGGAGATGCAGGAAACTAGTATTAGGATATGCTTTGGAATCCTGGGAAGAACTGGGCTAATTTTTGTATGGTGAGGTGGTGGGGGCAGGATCTTGGAAAATATGACTGAAAACACTATCCTTTCTTTCGGTCCTTGCCTAGGGCCATGAGTTGCTATTAGAGTTCATATCTTATTAAAGAAATGGGATTAGAGGAAGAACAAATGGGTTTATCCCTCTCTCTCCCACATTTTAAGGAGGTTAACATGTTTTCTTTCACTCAAACATATCTGCTAAAAATATCATATTATGAAAAAAAACATGTGACCTAACATTTATTATGCAGAAACAGGGAAAAGTACACAAGGTGGGACATAAAATGCCATGTAAAGCAAGACTGCTAGGAACTTGACAGAGGCACTGGGATACCCAGGAGTTTGTTCAAATGGGGCATATAATTACATGTCTATTCCTGAGATCAACTGCTTAGATGTCAAAAATGTGAGGCATGGATTCCATATGTATTTTGTTGGACATTGGTTTTCACTAAATATGCATTTTTCAGTTTTCTGTCAGTGTTCTATTCTTTCCAGTGAGGTTCTGGTTCTTTCTTTCTTTCCTTATTCCCTCTCTCCTTCCTTCCCTCCTTCCCTCCCTCCCTCCCTCCTTCCCTTCCTTCCTTCTTTCTTTCCACATATGAGCAATTGAAAAAACAATGTAGCATAATGGCCTTATGAGGGCACTGGCCTGGGAGTCTGGATTTCTGTGTGTGAGATTGGCATCTCTTACCAAATAGCCAGGGCAAATCATTTGCCCTCCCTGGATACAAATAGTTTGACTAGATGGTCCAAAAATACCTTCCAGCTCTAATGGTCTGTGACTGTGTTCTTTGAAATCCATATGAGAGTAGTGTCCACTGTTGATACCATCAATGGCTGTATTTTTCAAATGATGGAGGCTCAGCAACTGCATTGCATATGAGCAGTCTCAGAGGAACATAAATATTCTAAATTTCAAGGCAAATAACACTCTAATGTCTACAACCTATTCTTCCATTTCCCACTGGAATTATTTGTATTTCTTCCTGGGTTCATGGAATCCACACTTTTGTGTTCTCTGGGATTATGATCATCTTCTTTCATCTATCTTCTTTGTAGAACACCTGCTATTTCTCTATATGTGACCTATTTTTTCTTTGTTTTCCCTTCTTGAAAAATACAAAAAGTTAATCAGAAGTTGTCAAGTGTCCTTGAATCCAGAGTACCCATGTTCTCCATGTTCTTTGGTGAGGCATGGATCTCAAAGTCTGGTAGCTACTTATCATCATCTGGTGTACATGGCACTGGGATAATGGCGATGTTCTTCAGATTTCTGCCTTTTACATAATCTAATAATCTAATTCAGTGTCAAGATAAATCAAGAAGATTATATAGACAGTAGGCCAATAAGAAGAATTTCTCCTAGACTGGAATGGACAAACTAAAGGCAAAGGTAGACATAGTAAGTGTGGCATATTAGCTTAGAGGACAACAAGAAGAGGCCAATGGGTGTTTTCCTTCATGAGCCCAGTGTGAGCAGACAATTCTACTCTCTGTTTTTTGTTACAGTGCTTGATATCGGCCATGAAGTGCAATCAGAGGCTTAAGCCTAGGCACTTTGACAGCTCAGAATAGCAGCCAGTGTGCTTTCAATGTCTATGAAGAGGAGGTTGCTGGATGACTCTTATTCCCTATCTGTGACTTGAAAATCCAGACCAAATAACAAGCTGCTAGCTTTATTCTTCATCATTTGGATAAACTTGATAATTCACAGAATTTTGAGGGACAGAGTTGGGATTCTCAAGTGGCCTATCCTAAGGCCAAATAAGACTTTTTAATGTGGATGTTTTGCTACTACCTTGAATGAAATATGTGAATGTGTAAATTGCTCATCCGCTCCTGAACTCATACCAAAATAACCAAGTTGCCATCCTCACATTATTTTAACTCACCCCAAATTGAGTCAACAACTTTTGTTGTTGTTTAGAGGCTGCCAGTACAATGTTGTTAGTGCGTCCTGTAAAAGTTCCGTGGGTGGGGCTCACTCTATGCTGAACATAGACAAGTGAAGGGTTATTTAACCTGAACATGGTTTCTGTGCAGATTTGGGATAATACCTGTGAGTACCACAGTCCTAAAGTATTTAATGGGTTTGCCTTAAAGATCAGAAATGCATCCTGAAGTAGTCCTTAGCCAGGAAGTTAATCTCTGCCTACACAAATAGAAGATGCTCTGTATGCCTCCACTTTCCTCTCTTAGAACAGTTCTAGACAGGTGTAAAATGCATGTTTGATAATGTGTGCCCAGGAGGATTGCAGCACCCATCTGTGCAGCAGGAAATATAAACTGAAACAGAATATACAAAAGAAAACCACTCAGGAGGTCTATTTCATGCCTGAGAAATTGCAATGAACCTGAGACTTTTCTGCAATTAGTATGTCAGTTTGGATACACAGAAAGAACAATTCCATTATAAGATGTTGCAAAACAATGTGGCATCTACCCTGGCTTGAGGCATGGAGGAGATGCATTGGACAAAGCAGAGAAAGAAGATGATGAAAAAAAAATCCTGCTGGGAGGAATTCACTCATCTTACTTAAAAGATGTTAAAGTTAATGTCAGAACCACACTCTGTCTTTAACCATAAATAAAGAACATAGTGTGGATTAATTCATCTTTACTTTGCCAAAAGTATTATAAAATCTAAAGTTCAAAAACACCAAAGTGGTGTTTAAGCAGGTGGAGTCAACCAACAATTGAACTCAAATTTTCATGCCCAGAATGTATTTCATTCACACTGATTGGTCCCTTGCAGAATAAAGACTTTTTGTGTTTCGGTGCCCAGCACAGTTAACTTGTGCACATACAAGAACCATATTTTGGCAGACTCTTTATTTGCATTTTCCTTAGGAACATTTTGTGCACCAGAGCAATAATTTTTGAGGTCTGGATAAAAGTACTCTATAAATATTTGATTAAATTTTGCCTTTAAGTAACAGAGACTCAACTCTAGTTAACGTCTTGAGTACTTTCAGATGGAAGCCATGAGGATTTGATTGGGATATACTCAAAGGAAAATGACAAAGCCATGACTTGTATTTTTAGGACAAGGGAGATACAGGAGATCATCTGGAACAAGGCAATATTGTGAGTAAATGGAAGAGACGGATCACATTTCAACTTGCACTCTAATTCATGACCCACAGTCTAGTTTTCAATTGCAATGTTAATGTGTAAAGGCAGAGGAGCAAGAAAATTGGGGGTGTGGAATAAGATTATGTCACACAAATAGCGTTGTTTCCTATGCATGTTCAAAAGAGAACAAAGAGATCTAGAAGAAATGTTAAATGTATTTGCCACATGAATGTATTAATTCCAGTAATGATATGGCTTATAAGTAAATAAATTTTCAAATGTTTCACTTAGGTGGACCTAGACAACGTAGATTTTGGGATTATAATTTAAAAATTGCATGCATGGAAAACTGACTTGGGAAATTATTTTCCAAAAATAATTGAAACATAAAATTTTCTCAGATGAATGTAATTAACAAAATCCAGACAGTGGAAAGCCTTACAAAACAAATGATCCATTTTTTTTCCCTACAAAAGTCACTATAAGAGGTGGGGTGGAGAGCTAATATATTATTTAAGAGATGTATCAACCAATTATAAAATATAGACTTGAATTGGAATCTGACGCAAATAAGCAAAATTGTAACCAAAGTCACATGTAGTGCAATTTTGAAAATGTGACTACTGACTGACAAGGTATTTGATAACATTAAGGAATTTTTTTTTCCTAAGCATAATGTTTAAAACAAAGAATCCCAGTTATTTGGAGGCACAGAGTAAAAGAGTTGTAGATAAAACAAGTT
This sequence comes from Tolypeutes matacus, assembly GCA_026826555.1. NCBI lineage: Eukaryota > Metazoa > Chordata > Mammalia > Cingulata > Chlamyphoridae > Tolypeutes > Tolypeutes matacus. Next base: position 29,730,233 of record JAKSZT010054334.1, read on the forward strand.
AATATAGTTGACTCAGATTTTTAGTTTTGGAAAGAAAGGCAATGGAAAACTTTTAAAACAGCAGGAGATTTGATTTCTTTGCCTTTATCTAATTTAGAGTACTTTAAGAAATTCCTATTAGGAACAAATGTTTTCAGTTTCTTGATATTTTCAAATGATGATATTCAAAGGAAAATAATCCTTACGACTAAGAGAATGAACAAGGGAACCACACATAGAGTTTGTAGATGAAAATCCATTTTTTAGGTATTCAAAGCAGGCAGAGTAGGCCCACATGGCCTACTTTTCCACTTAAGCTTAATTCCCATCACCATCAGAAGAAACCAAATAAGAGAGTAACAAGCCAAACAGAATCCCAGCAGAAAACAGACACTTCACAGAGAAAAAAGAAACAAATCACAACAGCAAACAACAGTTACAGGTAGTCGAGGCTGGGAACCAAATAGACACAATGCAGGCAGAAGAATCCAGCCAGCAGTTTAACCTGTACATTATGAATCATGGAACACATAATTAGACAGACATGAGGAACCAGACAGAAGGACTGGAACAGGATGGAAAGCCAGATGGAGTCAGGGGCCTTGATTGAGCTACCCAGATAGCAGGAGATCAATAAGATACTTCAGTTATTCTGTATAGATGGAGACTGGAGCCATCCAGTCATTCATTTAACAGAGATGATTGAGCACTTTTTGTATACTACTATGTACTCTTCTAGGCACTAAAGATGCAATAATGAACACAACAGACAATTGATGCTTATAAGCACCTTCTTGGGGTTTGTAACCATCATTCATTAATTCATTCAGGAAGAGTGGCTTGAAAATGTGATACAGAAATGCTGGCTTACAAAGACTAGTACTAAATATGAAGGGAAAAAACATGTCCACCAGGGCAAAGCTTCTAAGGTAACTCACTCCCGTTACAGAACATGCACAACAATTTTAAGTCTAGAGGGTAGCTTTGAGGAGAATGTATGTTAATGCTTTGCTTTATCTATTTTCCTTTTTTAATATTTTGACCCTTTCTTTCCCTTTACTATCTTTTCTCATCAAAATGAGCCTTGAATAGCAGGAATGGTTTGTGGATGAAAAATGAGGCACAGAAGGTACAACAGAGACGAAACAAGGGCAAGGAATACCCCTGTGTGAAGATGAGTTGTATATTATGTGTTTGAAATCAATCAGGAATTTCCATGGATTTGAGAGCATATGAAAATATGGCATCTAAATTGCATGGAGTTAAGAGCCATTTCATTTTGTTTCTACTACTGGATTCCCAAAGACCTAGCATGTTTTCTGGTACAGATTAGGTACTTAATAAATATTTATTGAATGAATGAATAACAATGATAAAGATTTTTCTGATAGCAAAGAAAATGAAGTATACAAACATGGTGATCAACCTTGCGATCTTGTATTCCTTCAGTCTATTTCCTGTCCTATTCCAGTCTTAATGTGTTTTCTGAAGGACTCATGTTCATTTATGTGCTTAGTCCCATAATTTGTTAAACTAGGTAGATTTTTTTTTAATCCATGATACTATCTAAGACACTGTAAGATATATATGGGCATTATATATGATAGTTAGTATTCTATGAATACTTGGGATGTTGAATTGCGAAACTTCTTCTCCTTATTAGTAATGATTCAAAGTAAGCTCAATGAGCATCATGTCAACCCTCATTAATTCAAGGGCAGGTTATCTATTCAGAAGATTATCAAGATTCTGTGCTTCTTTTCCTTTGGCTGATTAGACAGGCTCTCCTGGGATCAATCAGAATTAAAATGGCTCATTAGCATGTAGGCATGTAATATACTGGTATCCTTGATTTTTAAAGGGTGTGGAATAAGATGATGGGGAAACAACAAGTAAAATGGTTTGGGTGACTTTTTGGAATGTTGTCACCTAGCCCTTGGTGTCTTGCAAATCTAAAATAATCTCAGTATGCCTTTATGTTTCCTTTACACTTTCTCTCCTTGGGATGGTGGTGATGGGTGATTGAATCATATCCACAAGCAGATAGTGAATGATCAGTATAACTGTGGCAGGGCATGAATACCAGTTTGGAATCAAATCTGCATCCCCCTTACCCAGAATCCCACACAGACACTAGGTAGAAGCATATGCATGTCAGATTAAAGTTCAACAAACTAGTATAGTGTGGGATAACCTTCAGAACCAGAGCTCATTCTCAAACATGCCACTTCAGAGTTGTTTGCCTTTGAGTGGGTCATTTAAACCAGTTGTGAGTTTCTTTATCTGCAAATGAAGACCATGATGCCAAACTTACATAAATGGAAGAATAAAATTAGGTAATGCATTTATGATGCTCAGTAGAGTAACTATTGATAGTACTCAATAAATACTACTAGTATTATTTTCCTTCAATATAGAAATGAGTAAATATTTCATTCTAATAAAATAATTCATTATGATTATGGTTACCTTTCAGTTTTCTCATGTTTTAAGCTAACAATTGAGTTTGACTTCATTGAAATCTTGCAACATGCAGATGCAATGTGTTTATTATGACAAATGTACAAATCAAATCCAGAATTAGCTCACATTACTCTTTATTACTGGCCTGGAAGACATTCTTTTAATATAAATAATTATTGTGGATGCTTAACATATTGATTTAAAGGCATGCTTTCTTCTAACCTGTTGATTCTGTAAGTGAGATAGTGAAGCAGGGAGGCTGAAGGCACATGATCTCAGGTCCCAGTTAATGACAGTTCAGTATGTCAAGTTTTCTCTTTTCAGCACTAAATCCTGGTGTCTGCATCAAAGCAAGGAAGGGACGAGATTCTAAATCATTGGCAATTTTATTGTCATTCACTGTTTGATTGCTCTCTCTGTATGTGTATGTATGTGTATATCTATCTATCTATCTATCTATCTATCTATCTATCTATCATCTATCTATCTATCTATCTATCTATCTATCTATCTATCTATCTATCTATCATCTATCTATCTATCTATCTACCTATCCATCTAATCTATCATTTATCTCTATCTTTCTATCTCTCTATCTCTCTATCACCTATCTATAATGCATGAATGAAGTCCTCTAAAATCCGTTCATAGGGTAAATTCTTTGCAGTCTGTTCAAACATACCGCTTAGCTAAAAGCTGTTGACTATGAGATACACAGTTTACCTAAGGTGGACTCATGAGCTTCTCTTTCGCATTAAAATGGACTTATGGCTCAGAAATGTTTTCTTTCACTTGAGGTCGATGCTAAATCTAGGACATATTGGGAGTGGAAGCAACATTTTGTTGCTGAAGCACAAATAGTAACAGAGAAAACCAGCCAACACAGGAAAGAGCATGGGATGGCAATCCCATGGTATTCTAATAAGCTCCTTGTGTTTGCCTCTCCTAGTTGGTGTGGGTTTCTGCTACTCATCACTGAAAGAATTTGACTAGGACTAAATTAATAATGATTTTTTTCTACATATGAAATAATTAACTGAGTTTATACCTTATTATTAGACATTAATTAATGCAGTTTGGAATTGGATTTCACAAATGTGTTGGCATTTTAGAAGTACTCTTGTCTTTCATAAAATAGAGTTATCTGCTATTAGCTGTGATCAAAGCATAAAACATTACTTAAACTAACAGATTTTGAAATGGAAGTATAAGGAGAAAGATTCTTTAATTTTTAATTGCTCTTCCTTGCTGTTGCAATTAGCCAGCATTTTATCTCTAACAGGGGCAATTATGAAGAGAAAGATCTGGAGAAAGAATTTAAAGGTTAGCCTATGGCATGCCTAATGTCTATGGGAAAATAATCAGCAAATTGCTACATAGTTTCAATCAGTATAATTGATTTTCCCAAGGAATACTTGGGATATTTACCTCCTCACTTTTTTCAATGGATCTGTAACTATGTCTGGTACAAAGTAGAAATTCAACAGAATGTTAGTGTCCTGATTTTGCCCACTAGAATATATGTTTCTAATAGAAACACAACTTTACCTTTCATTTAAAATATTTTTCTTTCAACAAAAGCCTATTTCACTTTAGTAATCAGTTTTCAGCAGCTTTTTCTCATTGGCAGGTGAGAGAGAGGAGGCACTGGAAGTATTGGGTGTGACAATGGCATTAAAGTAGCATGTGTCCCCTGCCTGGGAGCAGCATCTGGGACAGTTCTTCACTACCACTTATCAATGACCCTCAGCTTGGTCCTTGACAGCACTCATTTCTTTTCCAAGATTTTTCACCCCAAATTTCCAATTACACTTCCAAGTATATAGGAGGAATGGGAAAACATTTGAAAAACAACCTTTACCATTGGAAGCTTGAGGAAATGATGTAACTAATGTTTTCTAGATAAGATGGTTAATTTTTCAGGTTGATAAATCAATTCTCTAGCTCAGTCAGATTTGCATGGCTTACAGCATGCTTACTGTAGTCACATATTAGAAAAGAATCTGACGTGGATTCTGTGTTTCTCAAGCCCAAATGCACATCTGTGCCCCCAGGATGTCCCGATCCAGGTGGCGTGTTCTACTGCTCGGCACAAAAAAGCCCCAGGAGAGGTAGTATAATAAGCTTGACTGGCCGGCTCCTTATTCATCCCTGCCAACTAGTAATGATTAGTTTATTTTTACAGGTTGCTTATTGAATATTCTGCATGCTTTTGGTCTTTATATAAGTAACCCTTCCATATGAAGAAAAAGAATACTCTTTGCTCACTGCATTGTTTGATAACTTATATCATTGCTGGTCCCTGATAGAACAAGAGCCATATTTCTTAAGATGTGCAGATACCTGGCTGTATCCAGAGCACTGAATCAGAACCACTCAGCAGTAGGAACTTGCCAATTTGAGTTTGAAACAAGCTCTCCAGGTGATTCTTAAGCAAAGTGAAGTTTGAGAATCACTGATCTAGAGGGTCAACATAAAGCCCTCTCAAACTTAGAATTTGGTTTCCCTTAGCTGTAGCTACCTCACTCTGGCTGGGATAAGTCTGCCTAGTTCTGGGGTGTATTACTAGAAAGGCTTTTTTGGCCATGTGCCCACAAGTGTGACATTAGAAAGCCATAGCAGGCTCTGGGGGACAATAGAGTAGGGATGAGGGAGGAGATACTTTTTGTCATTTATCAGGGATGAGGTTGTGCTATCATTAGAGAAAAGCTGAGTCAACTTATATCAATGGAACTCTTCTCTATAGTTCTTTTTCCCTCTATTTGGAAGGTATTCTGATGACAGATGACAATTATAATAGGACAGAAAGAACACTGCTCACCTTGGAAACTCAAATCAGGCAGTGGTCTACATGAGTTAATGCTGTCTTTGTCAGGACCTTTAATAGTTCACCCCCATTCCTACTATTTTTAAACAGGTCTGTATCAAACTCTCAAGACAGAAAACTCTCCACTTTATGCTAAGACAAGACAAACAAATAGGAAGCCTCCAATGAAGATATAGCACTCTTGGTTGCAAATTATTTCTTTTTTAATCTCAGTACAAAGTAATACATACTCATTTAAAAAACACGTAATAGAGGAAGAAGAAAAGAAAAATCTTTCTTCATCACTTTTAACTTTTAAAATGTTTAATCCCTTGAATACTTTATGTCATCTATATAATACATACACATTCGTACAACTTTTCACAAAAATGGGATCCATTTGCTCACAGTTTTAGTACTTGCATTATTTTTTGTTTAACTCTGTATTGTAAACATCTTTCCCTGTCACTTAATATTCATCTTTAATGTCATTTTAATGGCTGATAATGGCCCATTACATATGAACAAAACACAATTTATGTAAACATTTCCTATTTGTTGAACATTAGGTTGTTTCTAGTTTTGAGTACAACTGTATAGACAAGTATAATAACATATATTTCCAAGTGTTAAAATTTCTGGTCAAAAGGCCAACATGATTCATTTGAAACTGAGCTATAGGCTATAGGTTGGCTAATGGGCTTTAAGTCCTGGGGCCTAGAGAGGTTAAGATCTCACAAAACTGCCTAGAGTCTTAGAGAAGATAGTCCTACATTTTTCAGCTGATGATAAAACCTGCACTGCTCTTTAAGCAGGAGAAAATTATTCCGATCTGCAAAGTGAACTAAATAAATAATAGACCGGGTAGATTAATGGTTTTCAGACAGAGAGATTCAGGGGTAATCTGGCTTTACTGTGATTGATGACCTCCAAGTGGAAAACAATAACATCCTGGCAAGTGTTTCACAATTTTAAGAAAAGGCCTTCCTCCCTCCAGCACATAAAACTTTTTAAATGTCTTTATTTTGAAATTATTGTATCAAATCATGTTATTTTTATTTTGGAATCTTTAAAAAGCTATGAAAAGATACATTTACTAAGATCTCCTTATAGAAATCACAATCAGCATTTCTAACCAAAGAACAATTGTGGGAGGGAAGATTCTTTTCAGAAATACAAAGAACAATGCCAAGTTTCTGATTTTCAAAGGACTTGCTTAAATAAGGCATAGAAATGAACTAAGAAAAACAAGTTATACAATTTCCTCAAGTTTCTCTCAAGTCAAAGAAAGTATATTGCAGCATTGAATAGCATAAAATTAGGCTTGGATTTTAAGATTTGCATGCTAACATTACAAAACTCCATGAATCCTGTTTATATTATGAGGTCCAATATTTTAAATATTTTATTTAATTATGGGTGGCCATGTTCCATGGATTTTTAAAAGTATTATGCTTACTCAAGTCTCATGCAATGGATAAATCAGTACCGACTCAGCATTACAATTTAAGAAATGAGAAAAAAAGACTCCTAATATCCTTTGATACTTAAACATTTCTGGATTAAACATTCCTCCCTTACTGAGGAACTGTATGTATGTAGGTATCGGCAGGTGTTTAACAATTTCAACAAAGGGCCTTCCTCCCTCCTGCAAGTAAAAAGTACATGAGAATTAAAACTTAAATGACTTTATTTTTTAATTATTGCATCAAATCTTGTCATTTTTACTTTGGGATCTTTTTTAAGCAAATGAAAAGGTACACTTAATAAACCCTCTTTAGAGAAATTATAATTAGTATTTTACACCAAAGAACAATTGAGAATCTGTATTTGATGCTAAATAGAACTTACACATAGATTAGGAGCCTTCTCCAACCATTTGGAAATAAGGGAAAGAGAGCTACCCTCCATGAGTTATACTGTTTTAATTAAGACCTGCTTGACTGTAGTTAATCTGCAATAATATGAACAACACATTTAAAGGAAGAAAGTATCAACAGAGAGAATGAATAACATAGAAAGGAGTCAAATGGGGGGATATTTGAAAGTGTGTATGCATTCTTCAGAAAGATGCCGTATCTGGGGGATAGGAATAATCCAGATCCTCAGAGAGGTGTTAGGGAGGCGTTCTTCGGGCTTGCCACTTTGTAGCATATTCTTAAATAAGATCGGTTACAGCTCTCCACCCACGAGTTCCTTGTCCATTAAACAGAGTCATTTAGAGAGTAACATCTAGTCCCTTTGTCTTAGAATATTTTCCCGGTTGCTGTGCAGGCTCTATATAATTCTGCTACTAACATGGTCAGGGAGAGCTGGCCAAGGTCTAGGGTGTCTATGAAAGCCCAGTTCCTTAAGAGAGGACAGTGAAAACCTCAGGTTCCACGAGTTCATAAGGATGGGAGAGAAGGCAGAGGATGAATGGCTTCATTGGTGAGCCTATATATCCCAATTCTCCAGAAAATGTTCCCTGAATATGAATGGTAATTGCCTTTTGTTTAGAAAGCACTGCCAAGGAGAGAAGCCAGTGTAATGCAGTGCTCAGAGATTAGGAACTTAAGACCTCTATATGTTTGGGCAAAAAAGGCAGCTGTTGGAGCAACTCATCTCACATGTGGCTGAGTGATCTCAAGATCTTGCCAGTCTGATTTATATTCATTTTCTTCCACATTTCCCTGGGCTCCCAAAGAGCAAGGCAACTAAAAAGGTGGGATACTGGAAATGGAACCAATCAGCATTCAGCACAACTTATTCCTGTTTTTTCTATTAATCTCTTGGTCTTTTCAGTCTATTATGTGGGAGGGTTCCTTAACTTTATCTTTTAATTTTTCTTTTTGGAATTTTCTTAAACTTTCACCTTTTACTCATAAATTTCACAAGAGCTCTCTCTCTTTTAAACTATTCTTTTTAAAACAGCATCTTGTTTTTATTTCATGAATGTAATATTTTTTTTCTGGTGTTTCTAAAGATATTAATTTTGGTTCTTACTTTTTTCTCCCTGCATTGTTTCTTCTACTATCAGTTACTCTATAAATATGGCATTGTCCTTCTGTGAGTTTTGGTCTTTAAATTTAGAAGTTTTCAAAAGTGCTTCAAAAGTGATGGAGTAACACTTTGTATGAGTAAGGCCAGTCATGTTATTGGGGGATCCCTAAATCCGTAGTTTCTTTTCCCCAGAGATGGTTCCCACACCTTCTGCCTTGATGGGCAGCCTAACCATCCAGGTCTGGGTGAATGAAGAAAGCCAATCCTATTTTCAGTCTCTCATGCCTTTACCCACTTCCTTTGCACCTGCTGCCTGCATCCCTGAGCCTTTCCCGTGCTCTAAGGAAGGAATCAGCTTGTTACTAGTCCATGTGCACCTGGGCAGACATTAGGTTTCAGTTTTCTCCACTCTGTTAGGTCACTTACCCTTCCCTGATCTGCTTTTCATCTCCAAGAATTCATTTTTAGTTCTCATCACTGTTCTGTCTTTGAGTATTTACCACTTTTATTCCTTTGGTCTCATTCTAGTGTGGTCAGGATGGCATAGAGAACAACATTTGAGGCTTCAGCCACGTTTGAACATATGTGTTCATAGACTTTAAATTCTACTGGAATGTCTTACAAAAGAAAAGGAAGGTATATAAAGCCAGTCCTGGGCAAGGGCTACTAGCCACCTCTCATTTTGATACACCTGCTTCCTCCATCCTGTCTCCTAACACCAGGAGTACCTTAGCATTTCCATGTCTTGATGACCAGACAATATTAACTCCAGTCCCAGGAAAAAGGAAAGAGAGGTTTCCTCACCCAAATACTCACTTCCTTTCCTGGTATATTGCTTTCTCTCAACCCAGGAGTATATGATCCAGCCATGTGGTCCCTAAATTATACAATTATCTGGCTTCTCCACAGTCCCAGTTTCTGAGTTATTAAGTTACACCACATGTCAGACCTCAACCCTTGATGAATTGACTCAAGCTCCATGCAGTTTCTTTTCAGCCTGTCTTTGGCAATGGTTACAAATGTTTTGACCCAGGCTAAAGCACAGTCCCCCTTGTCATAGGCTAATGAATGAGAAGAAGGGAGAGAGTGGTGATGAATTCAACAGAAGTAATGCTAAATATTTGTAACCAAGATACAACCATTTCAGCAGAGTGAACTGCAAAGAGGAGTCTGCTTTTTTTCTGCTTTTTGTTGTTCTTGTTTTTTGAAGACCATGTAGAATAAAGTTTACCTGCCTTCCCTTGAAGGAATTACGCTGTTAAAATTTTGATCACCAAGAACTTCTTCATTATGCCCAACCTAAATTGTCTCTGACTTAATTTAATGATATTTTATTTCATTCAATTCACCACAAAAAGGGAAAAATATGTTTCAATCACAGGAACCCTATGCACATTTTAAGGCAGTGATTAAACCACTCCAAGATTTCCTTCTACAGCCTAAACAACCCTGTCAAAAATCTGGTTGGGTTCCAGGGATGAAATTTCTTTCTCTCAGTAAAACATGATCCGAATGATGCTTTCAGAATTCTCTCTTCTCTCTGCTTTTCTGGCTGGGCTTTTATTTTTTTAAACTGCGCATGTACTTCAATCACACTTTATAAACCTCATTTATAGTGTTTACAACTTACACACTCAAAACATATGGACCTCATAAACATACAACTTTGCTCTAAATTAACCAAAGCAGACACCATAGTGATTCAAAAGCTATCACTGGCTAACTTTGGTCTTATGAAAACATAAACATCAGTCTCCCAGACTGAATTTCCACTTTCTTATGGTCACAATTCTGAAACGGGCTGTGTAGAGAAGAACGTTCTTGCTGGAGACACTGTTTGGAAGCAATAGCCCTAAGTATGCTTACTCGGTTAGTTCGAGCTAAACAAAGAAACAGTAAAAGCTTAGCATTAATCAAGTCCAGTTGGAAACCTGGTCTTGGGGATTTTGTCGGGGATAATAGGAATTATACTGCAAAGCAAGCTTTCTCAAGCTTCCCTAAAAGCATATATGTATTTCAGAGTTTTTGTTTTTAGTGAGAAAATATCATGCCATAAAAATGACTAAAACTGCCCGTGGTAGTTCTTCATGACAACTTCCTATTCCTGATATGCAGTGCTAGAGAAGAAACATCATATAAAAAGGATTACTAAATAGGGGTCATGTAGTAGATATTAAGTCCTGAAAACAGAAGCAGGTATTTAAGTGTCTTTAAAATGTGGAAGGCTGTTCATTCCATAACCCCTGTAATGGACATCAGCTATTTTTATGAGTCCAGCATCCCTTCCTCTTTTTAGTAACAAAACCCCTTTCCTTACAGAATTTGGGTTACACATATCCCCACTCCGACGCCCAACAAGCATAAAGGGTTAGTCCTACCTCGACACTACACAGAGTGATTGAAGCAGTTACATGTATGGGATTTTTCAGCCCAGCCAAGTTAGTTAGCCATCTTCGCTGACCAACCCAGAAACCCACAATATGTAGCAGAGCAAGAACTCGTGTTAATAAATTCTAATGCCTGATCCCATTAAAAAATATATGTTAAGCCAGTTCAATTTGTATTTCTATTTCAATTAAGAGTTCCAGGTAATAGGTTCCACCCAAAACACTCCATTTTACATATGGCGAAAATGAGATCTGAAATGTCAAGCGATTTGCCCAAGGTTAACACACAGTGGGTTTGCTGTGGAACTATGCTTAAATGGAGCTTTGGTCTTGGAATACTTATTTCCTGGGCACCTTTGGTGTGTCAGCTGCTGGTGACATACTGGTAAGCCCTCCTTTTATGTATTTTATACTTTATCTCTCTTACATTCTCTTTATCAGTCTGAGGAGTGTTTTGAATGAAGCTGTATAATTCTAAACAATGTTAAGTTCTACAATAAATTATTTCTAAAAGCAATGTTTTGCTATAATAAATTTTGTTGCAAAGAAGAGAGAATTTTTTCTGTTAGAATCACAAACATTAAATTTATAAATATTAAATAGCAAATTTAAATCTTGAAACTTTTTGAAAACTCATTTTGTTGCTGGAAAAAAAAGCAATGAGGACTAGGAAGATTAAGCCACATTGCCAAATTCATACTCCCTTCAGTGTATTTTTAGAAAAAGATTTTATTGTTGTTGTTAGTTGCTTAATTCATTATAAATATTATACAAGAAATAATACTGAGGCTAAATTTTTTCTTTACTATACTCATATAATAGAATGCATAATATATTTTGTAAGAATATATAATTCTTATTATATTACCTTAACTATCCTACAAGTTAAATCAATAATTTTAATGGAATTATTACTAAGCAAATATCTCATTGCCAGCTGTTTGGTCATAGAGAAGAGATATAAGGACTGACATCAGATTCTTCCTATTCTTTCATCCTACCTTGAAGTTGTAATGATCTAACATCTCTTGCCTAACTCAAATGCCATAAACACATAACTTCCAAACCCTTCCATCTAAACAAAAAACCCACGAAGTTCTAAAAAGAATAGAAAGAAAATGGTAAGTCTGAGATGTACCTAACCTGAGCTATTAGATTTAAATATTCCTTTTCACAGGACAAATTATTAGAAAAAGAATATAGATGATGTCTATCTCTGCTCTTTAGCAGAAATTTAAGTATTGTGATAGGCCAAATTATTGATTTTAAAGTAAGCACATGAAATTTGTTTGCTTTTTAATTTTATTTGCAGTTTATTGTATATCAAATATATTTCAGTAAAGTATTAAAATAAAAAGGATGAGGAGGTTCTATACAAGCCAGTCAACACTCACAAAAAAAGGAGGTCTACAATGTATTGAGCAGAGAAAAGAATATAAAACTGTACATGGTATATTTTGCTAAATACATATAAGTGGAAAATGTTCAGGTTGTATGACTACAAGGAGCTTTCATTTCCTAATTTAAACATTTCCATATTATTGGAATGTTTGAAAAATGAGCATATGTGATAGCCAGTCTCCAAGATGGTGATTAAGGCTCCTTGCTTCCTGGGATTCACGAGGCCCCTCTCATTGCATCAGTTATACATCATGTATATGCATTTTATACACACACTGAGCCGTACTGAGGTATAACTGACATACAATGAAAAGCACATATTTACAGGGTATAATCTGATAAGTCTTAACATACATACACCTGTAAACCATCACTATAATCAAGAAAATGAACGTAACCATCAGCCCCAAAAGTTCCATGCCCTTTTGTTATCCCTCCTTCTTGACCCTCTTAGCTTCCGCTTCTTGAGGCAACCACTGTCTGCTTTCTACACTATAGATTAGTTTGCGTTTTTAGGATTATATATAAATGGAACCATATAGTGTATGCTCTTTTTGTTTGGCTTCATTCACCACAAGTTTTTTGAGTTTCATTCACGTTGCCTGAGTATCAATAGTTCATTCCATTTTATTGCTAAGTAATATCCTTTGTATATACTGCAATGGATATGCCACAATTTATTTATCCACTTAACTGCTGATGGATATTTGTGTTGCTTCCAGTTCTATTAATATTCATGTACAAGTGTTTGTATGGATATAAGTTTTCATTTCTCTTTACTAAACAGCTAATGGTAGCATGACAGGGTCATATGGTAGATGTGTGTTTAACTGCCAAATTATTGACCAAATGTTTGTGTACTTTGACATTCCCTGGGAGTTCCAGTCTTTTCACTTCTTCGCCAATGCTTGGTATATCAGACCTTTCATTTCACTCTAATAGATGTTCAGTTGTATTCTATTATGGTTTTAACTTGCATTTTCCTAATGACTAAAGATGTTCAGTATCTTTTCATGTGCTATTTGCTCTCCATATATCTTTTATTGTGAAGTTCACAAAATTGACAATTCATAATTTTTTATTTTGTTGTTTGTTTTGTTGTTAGGGTTCTGAGAGTTTTTTATGTATTCTTTCTATTTTCTTTACCAGATATATTATTTGCACATATTTCCTTCCAGTCTTTGACTTGTTATTCCTTTTAACAGTGTCTTCTAAAACTTTAATAGTTTTAGATTTAACATCTAAAATGTATTTTCAGTTAATTTTTATATATCATGTGTTCTTCAAAGTTCATTTTTTCCCTATGTATATCTAATTATTTCAGCATCATTTGTTGGAAAGATGATACTTTATCTACTGAATTTTCGTTGTATCTTTGTCTATTGACAAAGCTGTTGTTATATGTGAATTTAAGGAGAGACAATTATTTCATCTCTTTTTTTGAACCAAATTCAGAAAATTATTATTCTAAGTAATTAAAACTGGATAATTGATAGTTAAATTGCAACTTTCCTTCAAATCATCCAAAGTAGAATAACACTAACTTGTATCAGCTTTTCTTTTAGTGTATGTCAGCATTTCCAGGTTTTCCATGTTAGCAATTTTCCTAAACTTATCATCACTCTTTCCTAAATATAGAAGAAAAAATACTTTGGGAACAAAGCTATTTGCTCATAATAGAGGTTTAAATATTAACAAATGTTTAGAATTCATATGAAGTCATTTTATGAGGAGCCGGATGCTGAAAATTAGGGGTTGGGTTGGAAATTTGCTGCTTAAAAATCTTGGATCTTGATTCCCTTTACCACACAGAGTGATGTTGCTGGAGACGACCCAACGTTACACAAACTTCTGGGCTCGCTGAAATGGAGATAGATAATATATTATCTATCTGTGAATAGCCAAAGCAAGTCTTTTAGGATGGAGATTCCTCTACAAGGGTCAGATCAATTCCATAACTGAATCAATAAAGGTGACAGGGTTTCAGTTGTCTAAAACCACAAACCAGATTTGAAAATACCTTAATCTTCTTGTATAGAAATGCTACCCAGGAGAAACGAGCTGTTTTACTTTAGTTTGTTGCTAGGAGAAGTGCTAGCCAAGCTTTAGAACTCATTCTCCCTCTTCCACAGTAGCAGAAAATAAAAGTAGAGGGGTATAATAAGTCAACTGCTGGACCAGATCTGAGGGGGCTTGTTATACTATTTTCTAAGTGTAATAGTGTAATGTCAGCCAGAGGCTGTCCGAGGAGGTGACATTAATTTAGGATTTTGTAAGTAGGGAACAAGGCAATCCAGATGAGTTTAGATCAAGTTGAAAATTGTAGTGTTGGCCAAATCTGAAATAAGCCTATGCATTCTAGGCCCATGTTTTGCAATGGGAAGCTACAGTCTTAGGAATGATGCTGATAGACATTTGGGTGAGATATTGTCTGTTGACAATGAGCATCTTCCCTGCCTTTCCTCGCTATATCTCATAGTCTGGAAGCCTGAAAACTACATTTCCCAGACTCCTTTCTTAGCAGGATCTCCAATCAGTCATGAGAGATTTGAATGGTAGAACTGAAGTCATGTTTTGCTTCTGGCGCAGTAGGTGAGATGCTTGGCCGACTGTAGACCTAAGTTTTGCACCATCTTCTAGGTGAGCTCCTGCAAGTCACCTGCTTCCATGCTGCAGGCGACTAAACTCTTCAGTGACACCTTTTTGTAATCCCCACACTTTGTGATTTCCTGAAAATCAGTAGTGGCTCTCTCTGACCTTTATGCCCCCAGCCCTATGAACAGCTATCTAAATATCCAATTCCCTCTGTTGTATCCATCCCTGCTAGAACAAGTAGAGTGGCTTTTGTTTTGCTGAACCAAAATATGACAAGTAGAACATTTAAATGTTAAGATTACCTGGTAGAACTCTTGGTGTTTGTGTGAGGTGAATACACTGAGAGTTTCATATATAAGTCAAATTTCTTCTATAACTTTATAGACAGTATTGATGGTTGACAAGGAGAGTGAACAGTGGCACAGCTTATCTGTTGCATAACACAATATTTTCTTAGGAGCAGTGGAAGTATATTCTACATAAAAACAAAATATTGTGATATAAATTATCTGGAATAATTGTTTAGATTATCTGATTGTTTCAGATAATTATCGGGCATAATGGTCTGGATTATCTTAATTTTCCAAGAAAAAAAATGAAACAAGGGGAAAACAAATTTCATCTAAGTCTTGAAGTTCCCTCTCTCTCTTTCAGCCAAGATTGTTTAGGAGAAATCTCCCACAGGGAAAATCCAAAGGACAGAAAAGGGCAAAATGGAAGAAAGTCCTACCCCAGAGTGGTGAGAGAAATGGGCACATTCTTCCTCCAAGTAAGCAATTTTTATCAGTGCCTTGATGGACACTTCATTGAAAGGACTCGATTCTAAAGAAATGTTTAGGGTCTATAACACTGACAAGAAAACGTTGCATCAGAATCAATTCAGGGGAAAAAAATACATGTTTTTAGGTGAAACTTATTTTATTCAAGATTTTACTAGCTTTACTGAGTCCCCTGGGGGGGAAAAGTACATTCTTACAATTTAGAATATATGCATTATTGCATGAAATATTGGCAATGAGAAAAACTATTACCACTTTGAAGCCATTAAAATGTTAATAAGTGGAGTTACTTGAGAAATAGAAACACAAAGGCAACTTTTATGGGTCTTTCATCTAGAAATTAGGGTATAGGCTGATTTGCAAAACTTTCTGTGCCATATATTTTTACCCAGAAATGATGGTGCATGCTTGACAATTAAGCATACAACTACAAAACTTTACGGGGAGACATAAAGTCAATCAAACAAACAATCCAAACATGAATGAATGCAGAGACAGGCCCTCTTTCTGGATGGAAAGACACATAAAATATGCTAATTAACCCTCAAATTACTATCTACAATTCTTATAATGCCAATATCAAACTTAATGGGACATTTGTTTTTATTTTGACATTTCAAAACTTATTGTAAATTTCATCAGGAAAAATAAAGATATCACAGTCAAAACATTTTTTAAAAGATGTCATTAGATTAGATGCTACCAAAATCTGGAAAAAATTTTGGGTGTGGGGAAGAGTAGGGGGTGGCATGCACAGTCTAAATACATTATGCTGTGCTCATGAAAGGGACTACTCTGCAGCCACTAAAAAATGAGGTACATGCACTGCCTAGAAAGATGTTGGTGATATATCATTAATGGAAAAAAAAAACTTGAAGACCAAATGTGTTTCACATGATTATATTTGTGTAAAAAAATGCACATGCATTTATATGTATACATGGAAATGTCTGCATTAGCCTAGAAAAATTTGGCAACATACCAAACTGCTAGCAATGATCACATCTAAGAGATTGTGCCTTGTGGGAGCAGAGGTAGACATTTGTTTCCTATTTCATATGTTTATATATGTATGTGCATATCTACATATATCTACATACATATACATATCTACATATATGGTTGTATACACACAGAGAGGATTTCATTTCTCACAGTCGTTATGTTCTATAAATCATTGCAAACACTGAATTAGTGAAGGCTGAACAATTGCTCCTAGGGGAAAGTCAGGGTTAGGTTTCTGCAACCCTCTGGTCACAACCTTTTTGTCAACGGATCAGACATAACCTGTTTTATGGGTGTTTCTGTTTAAAGCCACCTTATTTAATATAAATTGTTGATTCATTGAACTCATGGCCAACAGCATTGTAACAAATTGCTTAAATCTTTTGTAACACCTCTAGTTTCTCCATAGAGCATATCACAGCCTTCTTGGGCTTAGGAATAAGAGACAACACTTTAGTACTACAGTTTGGGACCATTTTAAACAGGAAAATCATCAATAAAACAGACAAAAATGTGAGAAACATAGCACTAAATATACAATGAAAAGAACACTTTTTCCCACTATAAGAGCTGGTAACGTGCGTTTCGTGACTCAAATTTTTCGTCTGCTTGGTGCATGTCTGCAAATGACTGAAAA
This sequence comes from Tolypeutes matacus, assembly GCA_026826555.1. Lineage (NCBI taxonomy): Eukaryota > Metazoa > Chordata > Mammalia > Cingulata > Chlamyphoridae > Tolypeutes > Tolypeutes matacus. The sequence continues at coordinate 29,747,267 of JAKSZT010054334.1, forward strand.
AAGTGCTATGAGTATTGGTTTGGGGATTACAAATAAGTTTTAGTGAGTAGGCAAATTCGCAAGTATGGAATCTGTGAATAACAAGACTTTTCCTTTTATCTTTCATTGTGAGATGTCTTCCATCATTTCTATCAAGAGGGATCTAAATTATAAATCATTAATAATTGCTAAATTGATGTTACTAGATTTTGTCTAGGTTCTAGACTATGCTGCAGAAATGAATTTCAAGAGCACGTCATGTTGATTAGGCCAGTAATTTATTAAGGTAGGGAGGGAAGAGAAATGGGGAAAAAATAACAGATCATAGGTCCCAGGTAGAGAGGAAGGGGCTGAAGAGTGTGATACAGAGGGCTGATTTACAGACTGCAATTTCCCATTATAGATTATAAATGCCCAGGTTTTACTTGGGGTGTTGATCCATGTGGGGGAGGGGGAGGGGGGACACGAAGAGAGCAGGGCACAGAAGGCGAGAGAGAGACTTTTGCGCCTGCTTTTTAAACCATTAATTATTCCGTCCCTTTGCTAATGACAAAGAAGGAGTCCCAGCTGTTTGCTGTTTTGATTGATTACCCCACCCATCATTCCCCTGGTGGGCCCAATTATAAGGTCCCTGGAGAATATTCAGGGCTTCTCCTGGTTTCTGGAGGAAATCTTGGGGGTATAGATATACACGTGGACTTCTTGCCAGGTTCCAGATCCATCTATTGATTCCCTATTTTATTAGCCTGCTTCATTTAGTTTAAGTTTTAAAATGACATCAACCATTCAAAAGAAATTTTTATTTATATGAATGTTATAATACAGAACTCTGATTATATTTCTATACATTATATATTAAGAAGTAATAACTGTCAATTCTTATGGTTTCAGTTGTGAACATAGACCAAAGAAGGAAATGACAGCAATTTGTATGAATTATTTGATCAATGACAGCAATTTGTATGAATTATTTGATCATTCATTCTGGAAAGAGACAAGAAAAATATTTTCAAATACAAGTGAGAAGTGGAAAGTTTTGCTTATTTAACAAATAGATATATCATTGAAAAAGGGTATTGAGAATTAACAAATAACTGACAGCCTTGATGTATGTTAGCCTTTTGAAGCAGCTGGATATAAATATCTGTAACAGTTAAATCTGAGGTAGGTAGAGGCAATATCTGTAACTGTTATAACTCACTTAACTTGTTTCTTTCATGCAGATGCTATGTGTTTTAACTGCATAACCTTTACCTTGTAATTGGACAGTAACAGGTTAACTCGCAACTGGCCCTGCTTGCATCCCCTTATCCTACCATACAACTCTGAGGTCTGCTGCCCCCTGAAGTCTAGTGCCTCAGCTGGACTTAGTCAGCTCTTAATAGCCCTTAAGGGTCCACTTCGCTTAGCTTAGTCTCTGGACTTGTAATTTCATGTGAATTAAGTGATTTACAACCATTTAGCTGAGCCTCCTTACTTATTCTTTTATGTAGATTGAACTATTTACAATTCTACCTTAAGCTATAACCATATGTATTACCCAAGTGGACTTTGTCAGTTCCTAATGGATGTTAATTTAAGACCCATTTGTAACCCCAGCCAGCTTCTGTCAATCCATAAGAGTAGCTTATGGTACCCACATTACACACTTCCAATTAAACAAATCAGTCAATATCTCCTAACATCCCAGTGTTACAATCTCCACCTCCGTTTGTTTGAATTTTATAAAAACCCAACATTTCTCCAATTCTGGGACAATATATGTGAAATTTTATTTCTCTGCTGTTCTCCTGCCTTGCACAACTGCAATAAAGATTCTTTCTCTCTTTGAAATCCTGGTGTCTCAGGATTGAAAATTGAGTGCTTCGGGCAGCTTACCTGCGTGTTTGTCTGGCATCATCATTGATCTTAATTTAGAGTAGAGAAAAATACAGTATATTAAATGGCCAAAAACCTTCACAAGAAGTGAATGGCATATCAGTGTTGGCTCTCAGGGCATGCTATTACTTGCTAAAATCATTACCCAAAATCAAATGTTAAAGAATATGAATTTCTTCTTACTTTCAAGTCTCTGAGGATAGTTACGTGTTGAAAACTGCTTTTGAACATCTTCATCTGCTACAGCATGTTTCATTTTCTAACACTTCTCTGAGTACTCCCTATATTTTGCTATAATTCTGTTGTACATGTTGGAATGATAATATATAGTGTTGAGTCAGTTACTAAGATCTCGTGGAATTGAAGTACTAAATGCATCAATGCCAATTTTAAATTTGGCCTAGATCAAACTTCACCCTTTTCATGTCTGCAGGTTTAGATTTTAGTTCTTTTGACGACAGCTGACTGTGATGTATGTGAATGTCTCTTTCCTCAAAGTCGTGACATTGTAGCCATTTATAGAGTCCTATCTGAACCAGTGGCTTTAAGAGGTGGCACCCTGAGAATTGTAATGAGAGCCACAGATTCAGCTGTCTCTGGGCTGACTCCAGGTGGCCGTCATTTTATCATAAAACTAAAGCTTGGAGAAAGATGTTTCTAAATATTCATGTATCATCGCTTTCACGAGATTTGAAAGCTTCAGTAAAATAGTTTGATTGGATGATGTTGGAATAAAGATTGACTATGAGCAAAGAACTCTTTCAGAATGAGGCTGTGGTACAGTGGAAAACCCATGAGACTGTCAGCTATATGTCAGCAGCTCACCAACTTTACACATCCTGTGGATAAGCCACTCAAACCTCCTGTGTGTATTTTCTCATCTGCAGTATAAGGAAGTGGACTACATCATTATGAATAGCCTTTGGGTTCAAACTTTCTGTGATTCAAGGCAGCTAAATCAAGAATGAACAAAGCAGTGCCGTGTTCTAGTTAGGTTAGCCTTTGGCCGTTCAAATGTATGCAGACACATTCAATACCACATAGATTGTATTCAAATGTGAGGAAAGCTTTAGGGCCATTTAAAATTATAGAAGATTTCTAAAGAAATCTTATAGTAGTGCAAATAAAAAGAGACTTCTATATGTGTAATCAAAATAAAACATAAAAATAATAACATTGAGAATTTAACTTTAATGATATTTCCACTGAGGAAAGAGCTTATTCAGCCCATACAAATTAAGCCAGACCTAAGGACCCAAATTATTTCTTCACACTAGGGCAGGGTATATATGGCTTTTCACTGAGAAATCACATCTAGATGCAAATGGAATAACTTTCCCAAATGATCCACAGCAAAGTCCAGAAGAGAGACTGGGAGGTAAATTCAGATTTCTTGAACCTAAATTCAATTCCTTTTTAATCTCAGGTTGTTTTCTGATCAAGACTATTTTTCAAGTAATTTCACAGTGTAAAAAATAAATGAGAGAGGGAAAAAATCTTTTAAAGGTATCTAATGGCTAATTTTTTTTTTGAACTCCAAATTGCTATGTGATAGTCCTGATAAATGAAGTGAAAATAGATCTTGGATGTTTTTTAGTTTCTGCCATGCAAAAAAAACTTTATCACCATCTTTAATATACATTTCAGGTTCCTAAAATTTCAGTTTAGTTGTTCTCTTTGAACAAAAGCCTAATTTTGCATCTTCCATGAAATGGTTTAAACAATTTGAATGATCTCTGCCAAGACAGTTTGCCCCAGGAATCTTTGCAGTGCAAACATGAAAAATATGTTGCAAATGAAGAAAGGAGTTCTGTAACTTAAACTCAGTATTTCTTAGTGCTACTAGAGATCAGTTGTTAAGTGTGGTTTTAATTGACTATAGCCCTAGGACATTGTCAAAGGAGAATTTTTTTCCCCTCAGATGTCAGCACACACTGTGTGTGAAAATGCTTACAGGAATAAAGCATATTCCATCTTTGTTAGTTCGTTAGTGAACATTCATAATAATTTAAATCCTCTCTTATGGAGAGCAAGTAATAATTAAAATGTAATGAGGAACCAACAATTTCCCAATTGGTTTCCATTTCAAGACTCATCAAGCAGCCATTTCATTTACAATATGACACAAATGATCAAAAGGCAGCTATTGACAATCCTATCCTCCTAATATGCTGTGGGCTTACCTATGACTTGTCATTTCTAAGACTGTTTCAATGCATATGAAATATTTTACTCTTATTCTGAGAAAGAAAATCCTCTTCTTTATTTCTTTTTTAACTTTAAAAGAGGAAGTAACATATTTGTGTTCCAAAAAGAGAAATTACAAAAGTTACTTAAACTATCATTTCAAGTATATGTGCAAATATACGTGCAGACTCATCATATATATTCCTTGTATGTATGTGTGCCTAGTCATTTGTGTTTATGTATATGCTTTTTTTTTACTATAAAATGGATTTTCTTCTTACATTCTTGCTCATACAATCTAGTTAGTACTATGTATCCCTGTTAATGAAAATCTCATTTTACCCCAAGTGTAACTGGATTTTGTCTAGGTTCTTGACTAAGCTACAAGAAATGAATTTCAAGAGCATGTTAGGTTAGTTAGGCCAGTAATTTATTAAGGAATGGTGAGAAGAGAAATGGGAGAAAATAACATATCATAGGTCCCAGGTAGAGAGAAAGGGGCTGAAGAGTAATAAAGAGGGCTGATTTATAGAATATAATTTCCCATTTATAGATTATAAATGCCCAGGTTTTACTTGCGTATTGATCCAGGCAGGGGTGAAGAAGGCCAGAAAAGTGGTCCAAAGGCAAGAGAGAGAGAGAGAGATGGTTCAGCCTTTGCATTTGCTTTTTAAACCAGTTTTTAAATTATTCCACCCCTTTGCTAATGGCATGGGAGGAGCTCCAGTTGTTTGCTGTTTTGATTGGTTATTCCACCCATCAATCCCCCAGGAGGGCCCAATGATAAGGCACCTGGAGATATCCAGGGCTTCTCGTGGCTTCTGGAGGAAATCTCATTTCCAAATGGGGTTTCTTGCAAGGGTCTTCCAGCAGCCATCTTGGGGGTATTGATGTCCACATGGACTTCTTGCCAGGTTCCAGATCCATCTATTGATTCCCTATCTAGTCTGTTTCACAAGGAAAACATTTGAGATAATGTATGTGATGATATTAAGCAAAATTCTTATGGAAATGAAAAGATATTATCTATTAAATTTCCAAAAGTTCTATATTTCTTTGTCTTTTTCTTTCTTTCTTTCTTTCTTTTTTTTTTTTTTTTTTAGTGAAATTATGCCATGAGTTGCTTTTGGTGGCAACTATTTTTCATAACATCCTGCATACCCTCACACAGCAACATAACATTGCCGAACTGAAAATCCTGAAGCTTACTGTAACAGTCTTTCAAATTATTCCCTTGACATCAGGCACCATGATAAATAGAAGTAAGAAAGCAGGCAGAATGACACTGAGATCAAGGAAAATAAAACAGAAACAGGAGAAACAGGAGATAGTACTTCAGAAATAGGAACAAAGCAAAATACAGGATTTTTAAGAGATGTTCACAATGATCCTACATCTCAACCATTCCTTCAGCTGAGAATGGCGTTCAGAATTTCTGACTCCTGAAATCGTCTCATTCTTTAAAGTCTAGCTCAATAATCCCTTCCTTCCTGAAGCTTTGGCATCTCTGAAAGTATGCTTTAATTCTGATGCCAAGTTGTTCACTGAGAAGAACAATATTAAAGTCTGAGATTATTTCATTTCAGATAAATCATAAAATACATATCACATAATAATTTCCTCCTTACAGTGTTGGCAGTTATTGAAAGTTCAATTAAGGTGCATTTCTTATGAAAGCTGAGAGAAACATTAAGGAAATTTCCTCTGCATATCCACGGAAATATGACTGCTCCAATTGACTTGCCTTTTTATTTTATTTTATTTTTATTTTTTTTTTTGGAGGTATCAGGGCCAGAGATTGAACCCAGGACTCTTGTATGTGAGAAACCAGTGATCAACCACTGAGCTACACTGGCTACCCACCATTTGCTTGACTTTGAACTTGTTTTGATGAGATTCTATAAAATGGGTCATCATTTTTAAGGAAGACAATCCTCATTAAACAAGAAGGAGTCAATTGAAGTTCAACATGGAAGGCTTTGCTAAATAGAAACAGAGGGAAATGTCTAACTCAGAGTTAGTCTCTGAAGTAGCAAATAAAAGCTGACATCATTCCACTTCTGAAGATGTTGAAAATGTTTATAACATACTATAATTGCCATTTGCATAGGATGATAGAATTTCCTGAATAGGTTTAAAATAGGGAAGACAGCAGATAACTTTCCTTTTGGTGTTAGTGGGTACTGATTGAATTTTGATTAAATGAATTGAAAGAAATATTAGTTTTCCTTCCTATAATTCAAAGGTTACTTATTGTTTAATTTCTCCAAAATTCTCAAACAAGCAAACATAGAATGAGCTTCATCAGTCTCTGGTCTGGAAAACCATCCTGGCACAACCCGATGTTACCACAGCATTGGATCTATAATTAGAATTTCTACTGCAGGAGGCTTTCTAAGAGCACCTCCAAAAAAAGCCTAGTAGGTGGGCATTCTGAACATGGGCCAGTCAGTAAATCCATCTGGAATCACAGGATTGCCTTGGCTATAGGCACAATTATAAGCACAATGGCTGACCCATTTTCTCTTTTTTCCTGGTCCTGAACTTCTTTATGAGAATACGGATTATTTTACAATGATGTTTATTTAGAGAATTAAAAGTGACTTGGAAGATATTCAAGGCTTACTTTTTCAGTTGCCAATATTGTAATAATGTGTGTTTGGAAGATTTTTTTTTAAATAAACACCTTTTCATCTTCAAATTTTGGTCAGTCTGGCAGGGAGGTCAAGAAAGAAATGAAAGAAAGAAGAAAGGAAAGAAATAGAGGAAGGAAGCAAGAAACGAATAAAGGGAGAGGGAAGGAGGGAAAGAAATTTCCTACCGTAATATCTAATCTGTATGAGTCATTTGGTTCTTCATGGAATGGATTTTAGAGTTTTTCGGTTAAGAATCTAAGGATGAAAGGGAGAGGATTACTAAAGTAAACAATGCAGGAAGAAGATACTTTTTTTTTTCTCGTTTGTCATAATAAACAAATTTTATAGAATAGCTCCTTGACAATGTACTTTACTAAACAGAGAAGACCAAACAAAATTTCTCTGCAAACCTAAAACTGTGGAAAATGAACAGTGGAAAACAACATCCTGTACTGGGACCATTATGTTTTATGGCACGTATTTCCAGATTTCTACAGAGGGAATAAAGCTGGCTTCATATTAGAGCCATAAGTCCTTCAACTTTTGATGGTTTCTAGCAGCATATTTCATCAAATGTGCTCTCAGGCATTCACCTAAATTTGGCATTTATTTCCGTCCTTAAAATCTAAGGCAGGATTGTCATTTCTATGTTACTATACAATGAAATCTACCAATTGCTTTATAAGATGAAGGGTAAAAGTTTTTTGACTTGTGTATTTTAATAATATGTGTTGGTAAACCATCTTGTTTATTTTATTATTTTATAATTAGTAAGATCATATCAAAATTGCCAGAGGAGTTATAAAATCTTTGGCTTCCATTCTTAGCCATACTAATTTCATCTTCCCCTTATCAATCCTCCAGCCATGTGGACAGTCTTCACCTTCTCCCCTTCTTTAAGGGAGAGGGAGGGCGCTCCTCCTGTCAGACATCAATCCCTCTCCCCTTTTCTGACTTTCATTCTTAGGAATTCCCTCTCCACTTGCATATTCAATCTACCCAGGCACAGGATCTTTCCCAACAGCTTACAAACTAGCTCCAATAATTCATATCTATTTTAAAAGAAAAAATACAAAACTTTCCTTGATTTCACAACCCTTTTAATCCCCTAATCTATTTTCCTGTTTCTCTGGATAGCCAAAGTTTTCATAAGCACTATCTGACATACTGTTTCCACTTTCCTACCTGCCTTTCCGTCTTTAACTCATCCCCCTACTTCTCCAAAGAAAAACTCTTGCTAAAGTCACAGAAGCCTCGAAATAGCCAAAATGCTCTGTATAGGCAAAATGCGCCGGAGCATGTCATCCTTAAGCCAGCTAAATCTCGCTTGTCTTGTCTTTCAGATACCACACTCCGTTGCTGAATGCTGTCTCCTGATCTCTGAAGGGCTCCTTCCTGGAATTCCATTAAAAGTTGCTTTATGCTCTATGCAACTTCTAAATGCTAGAATTCTGCAGAGCCTGGCCTTGGGTTGACCTCACTAGGTGGTCATATCTGTTCCTTTGCTATTCAATGACATTTAGATGGTGGCCTTCAAGAGATCTGAAAAGTCAAGATTTTCATTGTGAAAGCAGACCTACAAGGAAAAGGAAAAGAAAGGAATCAGAGGAGATAGATGGAAGTTGAAAGGAAAGAGTAACAAGAGGAGGCAGTAGAAGAGGCAACAATAATTAGAAACCCCAACTTGAAGAAGAGCTAAAGATGGAGGAAACCCCACTGACTTACTTCGCAGTTATACTTCATCACCCTTCCCCACCCTTCCTCCCTGAGTGCTGCAGCAGCAGAAATGCCAGCCATTTGCCTCCCCACCTGCAGATTCAGCCTCATCTGGGCTTTGGAAAGGTTTAAGAGGATTCATTCAGGAGCAACCTAGTTTTCCTAATAAAAGCAGTATCATTGATGGTGCCCTGGGATAGGATCTAAAACCTATACTTCCTCACCAGAATTCTAAAGTTAAACCCTGTTTTGACACTTCCTTTTTCTCCTAACTTTTTACACTTCTTTGTATTTACGTACATAGTCCATTCTCCTGCTCTAGAATTAGTTTCTCTAATGTCAGAGATCATGTCTTTTTCTTCTTTGTAACTCACTCTCTTTGCCCCCTACTTCTTATATACCAGTGGCTAGAAAAGTATTTTTCAAATAGTTAGGCTAACTAATAATAGATACTCAGTGTGCTCAATATCAAGAGAAATTTTCTGTGAGTTCTGTTTACTGGGCATCTGATTCCTCTGCGCAGACTGTCTCCCAGTCTCAACTTTGCAGGGGAGGGGCAGATTCATTAAACACATTATTAGTCCCAAGGGCATCCCTGCAGCACACAATCATCACATTCTTACAGTCCCAACAATATTCCCCGGGTTCTGCTTAAGAACGCAGTGAAAAGTATAGTACATTTTTGTCTTTTGTAGATTTCTTTTTAAAAGGGTTAAATATGTCATTTGGAGAATTCAATTATGTGAACTACTCATCTTGTGGTTCAGAGCGTGCTTGATAACTCAGGCACTGCCATGCTTATTAAACAACAGAGATCGGATTGTTACAGTTCAACTGGGAAGACATTCATTCCTCTTTCATCCTTCAATGCTAGTACTTGTTAGCTAAAGAAAATCTCAATTTTAGAATCTTTTGTCTTTGTGCCTGTACTGTAAGCTCTAAGAACTCTTTCATATGTAGAAGTGCCAATAAGACACAGTCTGAGGAAAGCACAGTCTTCTATCAATTGTAGACAGCTGCATGGAGGCCATATGGTTCATGTCTCCAATGGTTATGGCAAAATAGGGCATTTAATTTGGTCACAATTTACATCCTCACTAAACTGATGTCATTCTGATTTAGTGGTGACTATGCTCTAGGTAAAATATAAGGTACTATTAGTGGCAGATAACTGTCTTCTTTAGTCAGACAGTCATGTGGCTAGAAGACACAAACAAGAGCATATCTCAGAGCACAAAAGATTACCCTTTGGATAGTAATTTTTATCTCTATCCACTTAATCTTGGAAACACAGCAATAGCAGATTATCTCTTGTTTGCAGATTTTCTTTCAATTATAATGTGAAAATTACCCACATCATAGAATGGTTCATTTAAATGCATAATAACACTGAAGGCGTGTAGAAAGACATTTAATTCAGTTGTTTGGCTAAAAACTGAAGAGCAAATAAATTGATACGCATTCCAAACATTATTTGCAGAGTCCTATTTTAGGTCCTTCGCTATGACACACAGTCAAGGACTCCTTATGGTATGTTGCTGGTTACGTAAAATAGTACGTTGCCAAGGATAACGAAATGCTAGATTCATATCATAAGGTCAAACAGATTTCAGTGGTTGGAGAAGATATACTGAGGAAAGATTCGAGGAAAGTAGGAACAAATGGAAGCCGTAAATAAGAATCAAATTACTGAGAAAGAGAAAAAATTCAGAAGTGAGAGATGCTGGAAAGGTAAGACCGAGAGAGAAGATTTTGAACAAATCAAAGATATAATACCAGTAGTTTAACAAAAGGGAAGTTCTTATTCTTGTTGAAATTCACCCGCAGAAATGTTCTAAGAACCAAATCACGTCACTTGAGTTATGTTGCTGAAATAATGTCCCCATTGTTACTTGTAGGGATAAAGCTTGACAATATGAAACCCATAGAAAGAGCAATTTTTGTTAAAGGCATCTAATGACATCTTTTAATTTTATTTTTAAAAGAGAAACGAGAGGAAAATATACCAGATCCACTTTTGCAGGCAGGTATTTTTTGCATTCAAAATATAGCCTTTATCACAGTCTACACTGCATTATAGTGTATAAAAATTTGCCTCTTTCAGTAAACTATAGGATTCTAAAGGACAAGGGCGGGCTTTGGTCATCTTTGTGGTTCCCACAGTTATTTGCATTTACATGGGTTATTGAATAGTATTTTGCATGACACATTGCTGCCTGGTCTACTGGGCAGGTAGACAGGTGGGGATATACTCGCTTTTGCTTCTCTGTTTTAGGATGCTAAAGACGGGATTAAAAATGAAAATCAAAAACTGCCTCTGCTCAGCATCCAAGTTCAAATTCACTGCACATTCTTATCCCCATCTTGCTCAAATGTTTCTTTGCCAGTTTGGAAAATTTATGACATAGCTGTGGTTTCAGAGCAAGTAAAGGTGGCTTGGTCTTCAGGGAAAACTTTTTCAAGTGGGGGGATATTTTAGCTATTCTCCACTGCCCTTTGGTCCCTTCTATTCAGTCTTAAATACACAGCTGCTAAAGCATCGTAGTCATAACTATGTCTTTGAATGACCTTGAGGATGACAATCCTTTAGTGAAGCTAATGGGACAGAAAAATAAAAAAGAGCCTAGGGTCCTGATGATATTATAGAAATGTCACACCAGCCATGAATTTCCTCCCTCCCAACCTTTCAATGGAAAGGAAATGAAAATCTGAAATTTTCTATACTATTTTTTTTTTTTTTACAATTCTGTACTGCCTGCTGAATGCATTTCCTTTTCTTCTTACTTTTCTCCCCTTCCTAAATCTTTCCTGAGCCCTGTTAAACAAGGATATCTGTTAAACAGCTCTATTAAAACCTCCTAGTATTTAATAATTTCTTTTCTGAGCATTTTGCATTTGGACTAATTTTATTCTTTCAAAGATTCTATACTTTTCTTTTTTGCTTATTTTGCAATATTACTTTCCAGTTTTTAATCTCTGTAGCCATATTTTTTTCTGGTGCATCTTCATTTTCTATTGCTCCATGATTCGGTACATGTTCTTTTTATGTCTTTTGTGAAGGGTATGAGTGCAATCTTTTCTGTCCTTTTAGGGTGTGCTTCCTGTGTCAGGTGCGGTTGAGCCAGAATGGCTGTCCGGTGTCAGTGCTGAAGGGGTCCCACTGCTATTCTTCTGGTAAATAATTACCTTCCCCCCCCCATGAACTCTGCATGCAGCCACCTCCACAGTCCAGGTTGCTCTTCTGAACCCCCAAACCCACTAGTATCTGAACCTTCTCTCTCTTTCTCCCCCCTAGTTTCCCCTCTCTGATGAACGTGACTTCTCTTCCTAACAGTTTTTTTTCCCTTCTTCTTTCTCTAGCTGTGTTTCTTCCCTTCGGGCATTTCTGTGGATCTCAGGGTCTTGGGTTACCTTTGAATCCTCTGATCTTCCTGTCACCCTTAGTGGAGCCTCACAGGTTTTGGCCTCGCCTGCAGACAGCAGCTGACGAAGGCTTCCCTTAGTTTCTCGGTTTGATCTTTGATCCACTTGCTGAGCACTCCACTCACAGTGGCTGCTCTTTTGGGGTGAGTATTTGTTGGCTATTTCTAGATTTCAGAGCTCTAGAGGTTTAAAAAAAATCCTGTTTCTCTTCCTTTGGTAGAGAAAGTCACTCAGGTAACTTGACCTCACCAATTCATACTCTGGGATTGGGTGACACTTGTTCATCTAATTTTGTTGCAAATGTCCCTGGACATTTTCTTTTGCTATCCTAGGTGCTCTGCCTGTTTTAATGAATGTATTCAGCCATATTAAAAACTGATATCCTGTAGGGACCTTGGCTGTCCTGGAAGTTTAATGTAAACCCCCTCAGTCCACAAGGCAGGTACTTTTACATGTAATTCTTTATTTCTTCTTCAGAAAACCCTTTGAAGTAAGTTTTATTAGTCATCTTTCCAAATGCCAAAATGAAAGCCCAGAGCTGTTAAGCAATTTACCCAATGTCACAAAGATAGAAATGGATGTAACCCACATTTGAATTTGGCTCTGTTTAGCTCATTACTAAGCACTATGTGAACCCTTCAGAGAGGAATCTGAAAACACCATTTATTCTCATCTCCTGTCTTGTCAGAAGGCCTTTGTGTATGGCCTCAAAAAGGTCACAGAGAACCTCATGACTTTTTGACTCTAATCCCGGCTTCACTCATTCTAGTACACAGCTGCAAGTTTTTAGGAATCTGGAAGAAGTTTAAAGAGAAATACAAAGATTTTTGTTTATAATACCCATAGGCAGTCTCTACTCAGGACATTCCTCCCAGCATAGCTTTATACCATTGCAAACATGAATATCTTTGAGATCAAGGAAACACCTGCTTATTATCCCCCGTCCAATGGTATTATGATGCTTGACAGCACAATTCTTGCGCCTTAACTTCTCCACATAGGCCTTTTTTAAAAAAAGCAATAATGCTTGTAGTTCTCCTTTAAACTTTTCCCAGATTCTTTTTCCATATCTATTCTATCCTATAAGAGTTTAACATTTCCTCTTAATGACATGAACATGTGTATATTAGATTTTTCTCTTTTGACCAGTTTTCAACTACTATTGTTTTCCTTAGATGTTATTTTACCTTTGATGTAAGAAAGCAGAGAGACATGGGGTACTGGGTCAGAGAGAAGCAGATGAGCTAAGGTTTTGATGGTCTTGTGGGAGTGACAAAAACTCTTGTCACAAACCAAGCTGATGGGGTGGGGGGAAGATGTTGCCCCTGGGATGTACTAATAACTAGTTCTTCCTATGTATATACAGCCCAAATTTATGTCTCTTGAGTTGACCAAAAGAACTGCAAGCTGTGAACTTACAAGGAAACAAAGCACCATGTATGAGAAGCAGCAGAAATAACAGAAATAGACCCAAAAGACCTCAAATATTAAATATTGCATGTATCAGAAAAAAGAGAAAACAAATGTTCTCACTCAAAAATGAAAACCATGCTCAGAAATATTAACAAGGAAAATACATACATAAGGTTATAGAAGATTTGTTTAAAAATTAGAAATCCTAGAAATGAAAAACATACCTATTATCAAAAACAAAATGGTTGACTAAATCAACCATTTTGAGAAATCTAAAAGAAAATTTGTGAGCTGGAATTTAGGTCAGAAGAAATTACCTGGAATGCAACACAATGAGGTAAAGTTATATAAATATAAAAAAGGTTAAAAGATAGAGGATTTAATACACATATAATCAGGAATTCTGAAGGATGAATAATTCCAATCGAAGATTGGAGTAGTCTAATGAATCCAAAGGAAATTCCTTCAGGAGGAAAATTATTCTAAATGGAAAGACTGAGATGCAAGTAGGAATAAAGAGCAAAGAAAGCAGTAAATATTGGTTTTAGCTAAATGAACCTTGGTTGAACAAAAAGAATAATAATTATGTTTAGGGGATTAAAGAGAGAGTAACCAAATATAGATTGATAACATTGTATAAGCCAAGAAGTAAATAAATGAATTGTGTTTGTTCAGGTCTGTAAGAAGCAGATACCAAATGGGATTATATGTGCAAGGGATGGATTGGGGGAAACACCTAGGAATATTAATGTTTAGAGAGCAGAGAAGGTGGGGAGAGACTTGGGACAGTGATGCAGCTCTCTCAACTATGAAAAGAGAGGAGGAGGTTGGATTATTGTATAGGAAGAGTATCAGATTTCACCTTAGGTCTAGGACTGTTTCAATGAGGGCAATGGGAAGTCCTCAAGCAAAAGTTGCCCATCAGAGGACGTCTGTGTTGGGCAGGAATGAGCTGACACCAGTTTTCTTGCTGGAGCCAGTCTGCATAAGCATGGAGCAGTCTGGAGGAATATGGCCTTGGCAGGAAATTGGTGGAGGGTCAGAGGGGTAGCAGTTATGGCTGAGAGTCAATGATGCCCCCTGCAGCAGGAGATCTGAGAACCATATCTCCATGACCCTTGCATGGCATTAAATTTTCTAATGTCCTTGTATTTTAAAAGAGGAAACTAAAAATATTGATCAATGTAATTCCAGTGAATTAAGTATGCATATTATAATGCCTAGAGCTAACATAACAAAAATGAGTATATTACTTCCAAACTAACAGAGGAGTAAAAAACAGAACAATAAAAAATGATTTCAAAAGGGCTTAAAAAAAAAAAAAAGATAAAAAGACAAAAGGGAAGAGATAAGGAGAAAACACAAAATGATATGGTAAATATAAACAAAATACATCATTTATTATGTTGAGTGTAATGGACTAAACATTCTGGTTAAAAACAATTATTGTCAGAATGAATTTTAAAACATCAACTGTTCACTTTATGAGACATTTCCTCTCCATGCTTGATTCTATTTCTTTAGCAATTCTTACTTCTTTCAAAGAAAATTATTTTTAGCATTTTCTTGCTTTGAGAATGAGCACAGAATTACCTAAATTCCATAAGAAAAATTCATCTTGGAATTTGAAGTAATCTAAAGTAAATCTAGAATTTACTGGGAATATAGATAGAACTCCAGTGATTTTTCTTCAGTAAATTTGGATGGGTGGGGGAAGTTCAAACACCCTGCATTTTCATGATAAAACCATAGCAACAACTGTTTAATCCATTTTTATTTCTGAACAGAAATTGAGATGCCTTAAAACTGTACATATTTCCTTACAGCAATGAAAATTAAAATAGAAGTTAAGAATTTTATGTGATAACAATGATAAATTAAAACCAAATTACTGTTATATTTCTTGTTGCGATTAAACAGTAACATTAACAAGCCAAAAAGGGAAACGTAAAGGATTTTTTTTTCTTTTTCCAATAAAAAGAGCATAGCCTTTCTTTAGGAGTTTCAGATTTCCAAAAGGACTTTTCTTTGTAGTAGATAACACACACATATTCAGTAAATACAAATATTCTAATGGAATGTGTCATCAATAGCTATTTATTACAAGATGCGGAAATGATCTTTAAATATTTTTTAACAGGCCAAGGGGTTCTTTAAGATACACTTGAACAAAAGTTGATGTATAAAAGGGAAGTTTAATGAACTTTGTCTAAGCTACTCCACAAACAAATCTTCACTTTTAACTATGATTTCCACCTTCAGTTCCCAAGTGTTTCCAACCCAGATGCAATTTTCCCTGGGATGGCTTCCCCACCTCTGTGAACAGCCATTAGCAATCCTGGGCTGCTCGCTGACCACACTGACTCCTGTATTAGGGATTGAACACCCTTCCCTGTCAATACAGCCAGCCATTCTGAGGCTTAATAAGTATTTATACGTTCCATATTAGCAAGAAACAGATTTCAAAGCCTTCCCTTATTGTGAAGCTGTAAAATGATTTTGGTTCTATAAGGAAAGGTTGTATATCCAAATCTTGAGTGTGCAGCATTTCTCAGTCACATCTTATTTCCTACTGTCCATGTGTCATGGAAATTTGTTGGTAGAAATGTTGGGAACTTCCAGGAAATCCTTCCTGTTACCTTTAATCAATCGCCCTGTGCTTCCTCGGCTCCAGGATGAAGCCAGGCAGCACTAATAACAGTTCTTTCTCTTCCTTTTCTTCTCCTCCTTCTTCCTCCCAGTCTTTCTCAGTCTCTCTCTCTCCTGCCCCCTCCTTCGCTCTCCTCCTGATGTGTTGCCTGTATGGCTCTCAGCATGGAGGAAAAGGGCTTAAAAAAAAACTTCTGGATTGTTTTCCTTTTGGGAAGGTGGAAGAAATTCTATCTCTTTCCTGGTCTAAAATTTCAGGAAAATTAATTTCATTGAAGCCTATGCCATGTTTAGACATCGGGTATCTCTAAAGGGAGAAACGACTCCCCAAATGCCACTTGGTGAAGCTCTGATGGCTAGTGAGGGAGGTGATCTCGCTCTTCTGAGGGCTTTCCAGGTCACTGAGGCTATTCGAGGATTCTGACTGATTTTTCGTTTTTAAGACTCCCTTTTATTTAGGATACAAAAACCCCATTATTTCTTCATAGAAATAGTTGGAATTGATTTGATCCATCCTTCCAGGCAAGTCATAAGCTTCTTTTAGAGAATCTTCAACAAGCAATATGATATCTGATCATGAAGCAGACATTTGCCATGGTGGACAAAAAAGGAATGGGGATTTTTCAATAAAGTCAAGTTAGAAAGAGGCAAGGATTACTAATTTAATTTAAATTAAATGAGATACTGTATATTCAGCGGTCAGAATATAGTTTGTTCATAGGGCTAGTAAACATTTGTTATTTAATCTTTGCAGTGAGGCTTCCTTTGTAATGAGGATTCTTTTACCTTTCATGGTTTGATGATGGAGTAAACACCACTATTTGTTTATCTCCTCTACCATATCTATTTCTTAATGTTGGTGAGGGCAGAGAAAACTTTTGACTGTTCCTTGATAGTTTTTCAGCAGTCCCTTTGCTTCATGAGGTGGGAGCTGGGTCCAAGGACAAGGAACCTTCACAGGACCAGATAGAACCTCTAGTACTCGTGGCATATCTCTATAATTAATCTCCAATTCACTCTGGAGGGGGATTTGCAATTTTGACAAAGTGTTCTAAAACTTGGTTTTGCTTTAGAATTACAAATTTCTATTATGAAAAATAGACTTAAAAGATATGAATCATGCATCCCCAAACTAGGACGGGTGATTTTTACTTCTGCAGTTTGCCCTGTCTTTTTATGTTTGAACAATTGCTTTAATTGATCAATTGAACAAACTACACATCTTCCACCGAAATATGATTTGATCTGGGAACAACTGTAATAGTCCTAAACATATTTAACTCAGTTCTTTCCTTTCAAGCTCACTCTGTCTGTCAGAGGTCCTGTTTTTGATATATCTGAGAAATGCTGAAGAAACATCAGTTATGCTTGTCTCTTGAGAAGAATCAATCTAAAAAGACTAGGTGTCATTTTTTAACTAACAAAACTGAGAATTTCCTCATTAATCTAGCAATACTGACTATTCTCTGTGGTTTAAAAGATAATTTATATTGAATAGTTTTAAATTATATGGTTATAATTCTATTTTTTAAAGTTTTAAATATTGCCTTAGTTAATGTGTATTCATTTTATTTTTGCTTTTTAATTTGCTATATTTCCAAAAAAATAAACAAATGTAATGAGAATAATGCCAATTTCACATATGCATTCTTTATATTAATTTCATGTCCTTAATGTGGCCTTCATTACTTAACTTGCAATGTCATTTTATCTGAGTGTTTTTAACAGTTAATATTAATTACACAACTCTTTTTAAAAATGTTTCTTTAATTCTGCTTTCACAGTTGTGAAGCATTATTCCTCCTTTAACTTTCTTTCTTGGTTAGTATTTAAACAGCATAGAATCCTATAAAATTGTCTGTTCTCCGTCTGTGAATCAGCTGATGATTCATGTGACTGTGGGTTGTATATATATCAATTTAGTTTCATCCTTTGCCTTTGTGGATTTTGTTTGGAGATAGTTCAACTAGGGTGAATGGCCACATTTGGGCTCAGTAATACTTTGTCTTCCTTAAGTGAGCAATTTTAGTTAAATCATTGCCACTTTAAAAGATGGTCCTATACTTGTTTCATGTTTTCAGTGATTGTTTGAGAAAGAAATGTTCTGGGCTTTTTCAGACTGTCACATATCAACCTGACATTTTTTTCCTCCTTACTCTGTAGCTTCTATTTTTGCTTCAAAACCATTCACAGGAGGGAAAACAGAAAATTCTTAAGTTTATAGAACCACACTTCTTTAACTTCTGTTTTAGTTTTTATTTTGTTTTAAAACACCCACTCACATTTGGGTTCAGTCAAGAAATCTGATAATCCCTCCAGATTTATGAGTAACTACTTGGTCTCCTATTTTATATTAGACCATCCTGGTGGGTAATGCCTATGGTGAATTCATTTTTTGCACCTCTGCAGGTCTAGGACAATGTCTGTCAAGTAACAGGTGGTCAAATAAATATTTCTAATTGCTAGGGATTATTGTACTATGTTTCTTAGGGTAGTGGCCAGATTGTCTTAAATACCGACACATAGTTTCCTCTAGAAAGAGATCTGTGAAGTCAAGGACAGACTGTTCCTCAAATCCCCTGGGACCTGGATACATATTAAACACTCAGTGGTATGTATTGAATAATTTATCACCATGATTTAGTCTTAAGTTTTTCTTATTTTATGTTCCTGTTAGTATTGCCTTGCATTCCTCTAGTTGCATGCCCATGAGTAACACGATAATTTTTGCCTAAAATTATCATTGTTTGTCATATTCAGAACTCATTTCCACTGTTAAATCAAGGAGGAACAAAAGATAGCTTAAAGATTTTGGCTCTGCTTTTCCTCTGTGATTGGTGGTTTGACATCCCCATCCCCTATAAATTGTTTTCTGAATCCAAACTGAACTTCATACCTGGAGGCTATAGAGAAGGCAAGGATGCCATCCTTCACTTTCAGGTGTTGTACCTAAGCTCAAAGTAAATGGTTGTTTTTGCAACTGATGCAAAATGGTAACCCCTGAAGGCATACATAGGAACTTTGGTTTCTTTCCTGAAAAATAAGATACATCATTTATTGATTTTTGATATCAAAGGGGGAGCATAAGAGGTAGATAAGAAAGATGAAGGTGATGGAGTGAGACTTTGTATTTCCCTGTACTCCCAGCTTGAAGTGATTGGTTTTGAACCACTTTGGAGAGGGTCGCTGTATTTGTGAAAGTCTCTTTGAGTCTTTGGGCCCAAATTTATTACTTCTGGGGCCCACGTGGTAAGATGCCACCTAGTGTTTACAGGAGGGCAATCCACTCCCTTTCTCCCCACACATTACAACACAGCTCAGACACCCAGGGCAGGCCAGGCTAACTAACAAGCTTCCCCAGGAAGGCATGCGGGGCAGTGGTAAGAGGACAGGCTGGATATGTTACTTAGCACAAGTGTCCCATGACCCTGTGGATTTCCAAACGTTACTGGGGCGATTTTGAAGGCGGAGTCTAAAGTCTTGTTAGGAGAAAAGAGCTATTAGACATTGATGTTAAAGGTCTAGGACATTTGGATTGAAATAAGATTAGATGTTAGAGTAATTCAAACCTACTGTTGATGCCCCATTTTCCTGAACCAGCTGTCAATGGCTGAAAATGACAGCTTGATCATAACAGGAAAACAGAACAATATCGTGCTCATGTCTTTAATATAAAAAATCCAATATTTAGTACTTCGTCCAATAAAACACCCCTGCTATCAGATTATATGTTTCCAAACACACATGTGATTTTAAAAAAAGTTTCCCAGATGCAATTCCCAAAAGATAGAATATAAAAGGAGGGAAAGATTCACAGATGAGTGTTAATTGAATAAGTTTTTAAAAGGCAAATTTGGAAAAGCATTAGAATAATTAGGTTCACCAATGGAAGGGCCAGTCAAGAGGGCCCAGAGACTAATCTACTGGGATATGAGCTATGATAATTCCATGTAACTTGAATAACTTAACCTGATTAAGAAGGACTAAGGAAACTTGAATGAGTTAGATTAGCTAGACTTTGATGTTCGGTTGCCTTTATATATATATTTTATGTAAAATAAACCATATTTTCAACTTTGTAGAAGAATAGGGAATCACTTTTGTACCACTTGCATCATGAATGCTTTCATTCATTTGAAAAATATTTATTGATTACCTACTATGTGTGTGATACTGTTTTATGGGCTGGAGGTATATCAGAGAGCAAAACAGATAAATATCCTTGCTATTATGAAGTCTACTTTCTAGCAAAGGAGCAGAAAATAAACAATATAACTAATATAAATGTAAATTATATATCTTTTAAAAGGTGATAAGTGTTATGGAAAAAATGAGAGCAGAATAAGGGGAGAGCAGGTTTACCAGGTAGCCTCATGGACGTGGTGTTTGATCAAATACTTGATGGAAGGGAGTCTGTTGCTTTATATTAACATAGCTAAAAGTAAACTCTAATGATAATATATAGTATGTTTGGACAAGCAGATCTTCTTATTTCCAACTGAAATACTTATCTACCATTTTGGAAATACCATAACTTAGAAAACAAAGTAAATTCTATTCAATCTCTGTCCTTCTTGAATTTTTAATGTGATGATGACTTGCTAATTTCTTTTGGACTACATAAGATAACCCAAACTGTGCCATTTAAAAAAATATGAACTAGGACTAAACTTTCAGATAGGTCTGAGTTAAGAATGTAGGGGTGATTTTACAAGCACAAACAAAGTAATCCTTCCCCAAAAGAGCAGGATTTTAAAATCTCATTTTAGATGCACAGGTAATAAGGATATAACTTCCCACTGGTGTGAAACTTAAGATAAATCCTCTCTTACAAATAAAAACAAAAAGAAAAAAACAAAATGTCAGTACCCCAGACAAAATAAATACAGAAAGTTGTACATTTATTGAGGAATTTGAACTATTTTGTCTTTTACTACTTCCTTCTCTAGTTTCTCTTCTATAGTCCAGCATTTATATTATCAACATCAAGGCCATTGGACTATATTTGTTCATTCTGTGACATGTGACAGAGGTAATCATCTTATCAGAGAAGGTTTGGTTTCTGGTTTCCTGATCAGATGAGGCCAGCCCTTTCCCTCATTTTCTCTTTGACATTATGTTTGCTGGATGATTTTTTTTTTTTTTTTTTGCATTTTTAAAAATTTATTGAAGTGTATCACTCATACATGAACAAACATAAACAATAAATGTATAGCAATAGTTGTGAACTTACAAAACTAACATACATAACATCATTCAGGGCTCTCCTAGCTCACCCCACCACCAATACCTTGCATTGTTGTGAAACATTTTTAACCAATGATTAAAGAGCATCCTCAAAATACTACTACTAACCAAAGTATTTCCCCCAACCCACCCTATTATTATTACTTTTATATCATTTATACATGAACATCCATAAACAATAAGTGTATAGTAAAAGTTGTGAACTTACAAAGCAAACATTCATAACATCATACAGGGGTCCCATACATCAGCCCTCCACCAACACCTTGCATTGTCATGAGACAGTTGTTACAAGTTATGAAAGGATATTGTGAAAATCTTAATACAAATTATAGTCCTTATCTTACATTTGGTGTATTTTTCCCCCAACCCACCCTATTATTATTTTTTAAATATATTTTATGACAGAAGCTATAAACATACAAAACGATGATGCACACGTACAGAATTCCCAAACAACACCCCTCTATCAACACACGACACTGCAGTGGAACAATTGCTACAGATTATAAGATAATATCACCTGATTATTACCAGGTCCATATCGTACATTTGGCACAAATTTCCATATTCCCCCATTATCAAAATAGTACTTCTTTGGCAGAGATGCAAGAATATTACATTATTACTGTCAGCCACAGTCCATTGGTCACTCCAGCTGCCCGTCTCCCATGCTTCTCCACAGTCCCACCACCCTGCAATAGCGATGTACATTTGCTCTAGCTCACAAAGGACACTCTTGCATCTGTATCATCACCAACAGTTCTCACCCACCACTGAGTTTACTGTGCTTTTCAGTCCCTAGATTATTCTCTAGCTTTATGTCATTTGGCATTTACATCCTTAAACTACCATTTTCAGCCACATCCCCATTTATAAACCAGCTGTTACTCACTATAATGTGTTACCATCCACTCTGTACATTTCCACACTTTTACAGTAAAGCTAATTAAAACTTTTACCTACATTAAATATCAGTAGTCTATCTCAGTCCTTCCCTTATCTCCTTTAAGAATCCACCACCCACCACCAGGTCTTGAAGATATTTTCCTACATTTTCTTCTAGAAGCTTTATGGCTTTTGCTTTTATATTTAGGTTTTTTATTCATTTTGAGTTAATTTTTGTGTGTGAGATAGGGGTCCTCTTTCCTTTTTTTGCTATGGATATCTAGTTTTCTCAGCACCATTTGTTGAATGGCCTGTTCTGCCTGAGCTGGGTGGGTTTGTCAGGCTAGTCAAAAATCACTTGACCATAGATGTGAGGGTCTGTTTCTGAACCATCAGTTCAGTTCCATTGGTCTATGTGTCTGTCTTTATGCCAATACCATGCTGTTTTTACAACTGTAGCTAGGTAATACAACTTAAAGTCTGGAAATACTTTAGGCAGATGAATTTACTAATCAGTCACTGGAATTGGTGGCCAACCGTCTCTTCCTCCCCTGTTCTTGGAAATGGAGCTTCCAATTCCAGCCCCAGAATAGCTCCTGAGGCAGCTTGTGCCTCCAGTTGAGGATAGGCACTGGCCTCTGTGGCATGGAGGGCTCTACTTACAAATCTTCTCTGCAGATGGGCAGTCTCCTCCTTCCATTCTTTCAAGGGTGTTGCAGGATGTACTTCTGGTCTCCCGGAGCCCCCAAATAAGTGCTCTAGAGAGTGCTGGGTGATTACTAACTGCCCTGTAGCAGGAGCTGATTCTAGGAGCTCCTTACTCTGCCGCCGTCTTGCTGGTTATCTGCTGGATGATTTTTAAGGAAGATTTTACCATGTGCTCAAGGGCCCATTCTCATCCAACTGCGTACATCATGGACAAGTCCCTGGGTCTATATGAGGGAAGACAATGTGGGCTGTCAAATTGTAAGTCAAAATATTCATGTGAAGACAACAAAATCATGCTCCTTAAAAAAAAATAGGCTGATGAATCATGTTCTGTGTCAGCAGAAAAAAGATTTTCAAAGATGGAAAAGAGTTTCCAACATCAGCTGTAAGAAATTTTGCTTTTACAGAGTAGAATCCTTTTTAAAAGAGAGGAAGTAAGAGTTGAATTGGCTTGTGAGTCAGTAGTCAAGAGAGCTGTCCACCTGCTATTGCTCTGTGGGTGCTGAAACTGTCCTGAAGTCAGCTAAGAGTTAATTGCTTTTTGTTGGTTTGTTTATTTGTTTTGGCACACAGTGTCTTTATCAGACACAGGACACCATGGCTTACATTGAAGCCTCAGAGTTTCCCATGATTAAGCTGGGAATGTAGAGTAAGCCAGAAGAGGGACTTCAGGATCAGTTCATTTCTTCAGAGTTTATTCTGTGGCCCTGATATAGTTTTGGAAGAACTCCCAAATCCAGAAGACTCCTGGGAAGTTGAGTAATCTCTGGGTCTCTGTATTAGTCAGCCAACAGGTGCTGATGCAAAATACCAGAAATCTGTTGGCTTTTATAAAGGGTATTTATTTGGAGTAGAAGGTTACAGTTACAGTTACAGGCCATAAAGCATAAGTTACTTACCTCACCAAAGTCTATTGCCACATGTTGGGGCAAGATGGCTGCTGACATCTGCCAAGAGTTCAGGCTTCTTGGATTCCTCTCTTCCCAGGGCTCTGATTCTCTCTGGGCTCAGCTGCTTGCTCTCTCCACAAGGCCAGCTGTAAACTATCAGGCAAATGGCTCTGTCTCTCTCCCTGGGGCTTCTGCCATGTCTAAGGAGCCATGTCTATTCCTCTGTGTTCTTCTCCTGTGTGTTCACTTCCTGGGCTCCAGCTCGAAACTCAAAACCCCCTTCTCTGTGGTGTGGTTTCCCTGTGTATTCCCACCCACCAAGGGGGAGGGAAGCAACATTCTACTGATGTGGTCCTATCAAAGCCTTAATCATTATTTAATCAAGTAAAAGTGAAACCTCTGAATGTAATATAATCTATTATGCCCAGAGGGACATATCAAACTGCTACAACCTCCATTCTGGGGATATCAGATTTTCTTTAACATATTCATCTAACCCAGTATATAGCTGTGCAAAAACACTTGATGGCTCTCAACAGTTGACGTTTGAATGGAAGCCACTATCTTGAGAAACATGGACTTGGAAGTTCTTTAGAAATCATTTAACCAACTCTCTAATTATACAGAGGAGAATTACATAATTTTATATCAGGATATCATAACATAAATTCAGAAGTGAAAATCAAATCCATATCTTCTGCCTTCTAGGCTTCAGATTCAGTCCATCATAGTGCGATGTGACATTTTAACTCCACTTCCAATATGTGATGTCTCCTTATAAAAGTGAGTCACAGAATTTCTGGGATGTAGGGTATAAGTAAAAAATGTGTAAATGGTCAACATAGCCTCCCCTAGAAACATAAAGGAAATGATATTGTAGTGGATACTGTTTATTGCCTACATAGAACCTGTATTAGTCAGCCAAAGGAGTGCTGATGCAAAGTACCAGAAATTTGTTGGCTTTTATAAAAGGTTTTTATTTGGGGTAGAAGCTTACAGTCACAAGGCCATAAAGTGTAAGTTACTTCCCTCACCAAAGTCTGTTGCCACGTATTGGAGCAAGATGGCTGCCAGTCTCTGCTAGGGTTCAGCCTTCCTCTTCCTCCTAAATGTCTCTATCCCTGGGGCTATTTTCTTTCTGGGCTCAGCTGCTCTGTTCTCTCCACAAGGTCAGCTGTAGACTATCAGGTTCTCTCTCTTCTCGGGGCCTTTGCTCTGTCTATGGAGCCATCTCTATTCCTCTGTTCTCTTCTCTGTGTGTTTACTTTCCAGGGCTCCAGCATCAAAACTCAAACTCTTTCCTCTGCTGTGTGGTTTCCTACTAATGTGGCCAAATCAAAACCCTAATCATAATTTAATCAAGTAAAAGTGAAACCTCTGAATTTAATACACTCTAATATGCCCCGAGGAACTGACCAGTTTACAAACATAATCCAGTATCTATTTTTTCCAGAGAACCCATTCCACTCTTCTTCCTTTCAAACAAAACCCCCTTATTGTTCATGTATCTGGCTCCACTCTCCACACTCAAGTGCCTCAAGTAAAACTGACCCTCCCCCCCAATTCCAGGATGAGCCTGATTGTCTAAAGTTATTACATTTTCCTTTGCAGCTGTTTGTTTAGTTGTGGACACTGACACAGTTGTGGACAATGAGATGATATGTGACGTCTTCTCTGAATTTTTTCTTTATCCATCACAAACACCATAGGAAGCGATGGCCACTTTCCTCCTTTGCACATCTCCATGTCTGGATGTGACATGTGGAACTGCTGTCGTTATTTTACAATCAAATTGAGAAAAAAGCCAAAATCAAGGAATGAGAAAAAACAAAGTAACGAGGAAAGCTTTGGTTCTTAATGATATGTGAGCCTCTGAATTAACCTAACTTAGAGCCTATTGCTCTTATGAACCCAAGAAGTGTAATTACTGTATGAGCCAAAGTTTCCAAAAGCATTCTTAACTGATGCAAAAAATACAAGATAATTAACCAAACTTACTGTTTTTCTTTTTAATTTTCTGTTACTTTTTTTCTCTAAATTTTAAGAGGAAAAAAGAGCAGGAAATAGCCACAAGCCTATCAGAAACTCTGAACTCCAGGCATTAGCTTAAACAATATATGCCAAATGCTAAATATAGTACCTGGCACAAGTAAGCACTCAATAGATGTAAAGCTGCCATATTTATGAAGTGACAGTTTTTAATAAAATATAGAAGCAAATGTAGATATGATTTGGGACTCTATTGCAATCTCTTGAAGGGCTCTGAATTAATAGGCCAGGGGAATTTGAGTTAACTATGTAGTACTTCACTATAATATACTGTCTTAGAACAAGTTATATTTGCTATATTTGTCTTGTTATAGTCCTAATACTGTGCATAACTAATATAATGCCAGCATTTAATTATTTCTCTCTTATCATGAAACTTCTGCTTAACACTTATTATGAAAATATGTTATGAACAATTTTATTTGAAAATATATGCAAAACTAGGAAAAAGGTGTAATGAATCTCCAGATACCCATTGCCACAAATTATTAACTTACAGCCAGTGTTGTTTCATCTCTATCTCTACCTATTCTTCCAGACACAAATTTTAAAGCAAATATCAGTGTCATATAATTTCATCATAAATATGTTAGCATGTATGTAGCACTGATAAAGACTTTAAAATCATAACCACAATACTATGACATCTAAAAGTGAATTACAATGTTTTAAAAATTAGTAAACTCTGGTTGTGGCAGCATAAAGAGATTGGTGAGTCCTCTTTGCAAAAAGAAAATATAGTACTGAACAAAATTGTAAAAAATTATTTCAAGCTCTGAAAATCAACCAAATATAGATAAGTTGAGAAATATTCATTCTTTAAAAACTGCTGGAGCTTTAGATAAGACCAGCAAGAGTCTGTATTCTTCCCTGAGGCTGCTCCCATCCTATTTTCTAGAGATTAGTATTTGAAACCTGTAGTTTTCAATGGGTGAATTGATAGGAAAAGAACAGGGAAAACCCACAGGTTTCCTAGGTGAGAATGTGGTCCCAACAGATCCTGGAAATTAGAAAGCTGTGACAGTCTGGGAAACTATATACATACTACACGAGGGAGAGTTGAGAGAACATGGGGAAAAATAAAAGCAAAGACAGATATAAGAAATGGGTGAATAGTTGAATGTACTTCCAAAATTCCATACAGATCTATGTGCAGGTAGTGGAAGCCTTATGAGTATGAGGTGTTTAGACACAAACTCTGTCTAAATAATTGGCTGAACACTTTCCTATTCAGACAGATGAGTGGCCCCTAAGAAGCCAGGCTAAAAAATATAAAGAGGAATTAAAAAATTTGTACAGCAATGTGAGTGGTAAGAAAGACAGATCACATAGTCTAAGTCCAGGCAAATTAAGAAAATAAGAAAGAAAGAAAGAAAGAGAGAAAGAGAAAAAGGGGGGACGGGGAAAGGGAGAAAGGGAGAAAAGGAGAAAAGGGGAAAGAGAGACAGGAAGGAGGGAAGGAAGGAAAGAAGGAAAGAGGGAAAGAAGGGAAGGAGGGAGGAAGGGAGAGAGGGAGGGAAGAAGGAAGGAAGGAGAAGGGAAGAGAAGGAAGAAAGGGCAGAGGGAGGGAGGGGGGAATAAAGGAAAAGAAAATGAAATAGCAGCACTTAGAAAAATGAAGACAGAATCCAGAGTTGCTACAATGTATTATGTAAAATATCCTTCTAACCAAAAATTGTGAAATGCGCAACAAAGCAGGAAAGAAAGCAAATGATACAAACTGACTCTGTGGGTCTAGGAGTTGGATAAAGTAGACAAGGACTCCAAAGCAGCTATTATATATATTTTCAAAGAATTAAAGAAAACTATAATGGTGATGACTTTAGGGAATCTCAATAGAGAATAATAGACTATAAAAAACAATAAATAGAGGGGAAGATGGCACACTAGAAAGACATGGGACTCTCTTCTCTCCCAGAAAATAGCTAGAGGACAGGCAGAAACAACCTGGAAAAAAATCTTCTAGGATTTAGGACACCAGGAGAAGGCTGGACACTATCCAGAGGAAAAAGGGACAAAGGAAAAGAATTGCAATGGCAAAACTGTAAGTTAAAAGCCACAGCTGCAAATGCTGTCACCCTCCCCCACACTGTAGACACTTGAATTCTCAGGCCTTGGGCCAGTGGCTGCTACAGACAAAGGGGGCCCCAGGGATCCACCTCCCCAGAAAAGGGGAGAGAGATGGACACAGCCTAATGCAGATTCAGCTTTTGACCCAAAAATTTGGTCTGCTGTGTCTCACCAGCCTTTCTATGCTAGGTGAGGCCATACCGTTGTTTGCCTTGAGAGCAAGCTCAGGACTAAAGAGACCCAACTCTAAAACCCTACGAAAGAGAGAGAAATCAAGCATCTGTGTAAACTCACCACACCAATCAGATGCCTAGACATCAGCAAAAAATTATAAGCCATACAAAGAAAATGGAAGAAATGGCCCAAGAAAAGGAATATATCAAAGCTCAGGAAGAGACACAGGATTTGAAACAACTAATCAATGAGATGCCCACAAATTTCCAAAATCAAATTAATGACTTGAAATTCAATATGGCTAAAGGGATAAAGGAATCAAGAAGACAGTGAGCGAGCACAAAGAAGAATTTTAAAAACTGAATAAAAAAGTAACAGAGCTCAAGGGAATGAAACACATGATAGGTGAGATCAAAAACACATTTAAGGCATACAACAGCAGACCTAAAATGATAGAAGAAAGAATAAGTGATACCGAAGACAGAACACCTGAGATAGAAGAAAGAAAAGAACAAAGAGAGAGAAGAATGGAAAAAATAGATCAGGGGCTGAGTGAATTGAATGATATCATAAAGCATAAAAACATATGGGTCATAGGAGTTCCAGAAGGAGAAGAGAAGGGAAAAGGGGCAGAAAGAGTATTTGAGGAAATAATAGCTGAAAATTTCACAACTCTCATGAAAGAAATGAACTTATATATCCAAGAAGCACAGCGTACCCACCCAGTCAAAACATCAGAATGTCAAATGTCAATGATAAAGAGAAAATTCTTAGAGCAACAAGGGAGAATCAAACCATCACATACAAGGGATGCCCAGTAAGACTTAGTGTGGATTTCTCATCAGAAACCATGGAGGCAAGAAGACAGTTGTGTGATACAATTAGGATACTGAAAGAGAAAAACTGCCAACAGAGAATTCTTTATCCAGCAAAATTGTTCTTCAAATATGAAGGTGAGTTTAAAATACTCACAAACACACAGAAACTAAGAGAGTTAATAAAAATAAAAATAAAAAAATTCACCTTTGCAGGATATATTAAAGGAAGCCTTACAGTCTAAAAGAAAAAGACAGCAGAGAGAGGCTTGAAGGAGAGAATACAAGAAAGAATCGCAGAAAGGGTAACCAAAAGAGTAAAAAGACAGATTAAAATAAGATATGACATTTGAAAACCAAAGAATAAAATGGTGGAAGTAAATCATGCATTTACAGTAATATCATTGAATGTGAGTGGATTAAACTCCCCATCAAAAGATAAAGGCTGACAGAATGGATAAAAAAAAACATGAGCCATCCCTATATTGCTTACAAGAGATTCAGCTTAGCCCCAGGGATACAAACCAGGTGAAGGTGAAAGGTTGGATAAAGATACGCCACAAAAACTGTAATCAAAAAAGAGAAGTGGGAGCTATATTAAAGTCTGACAAAAGAGACCTTAAATGCAAAAAACTTATAAGAGATACAGAAGGTCATTATATATTAATAAAAGGGACAATCCACCAGAAAGAAATAACAGTCATAAATATCTATGCACCTAACTAGGGAGCCTCAAAATACATGAGCCAAACTCTGGCAAAACTGAAGGGAGAAATAGACATCTTTACAATAATTGTTGGAGACTCAACACACCACTCACATCATTAGATAGATAGGAATTGCACTGCCTGACCTTGAAACATATTACAAAGCTACAGTGGTCAAAACAGCATGGTAATGGCATAAAGATAGACACAGTGGAATAGTATTGGGAGTCCAGAAATAAACCCTCACCTCTATGACCAACTGGTTTTTGACAAACCTACCAAGTCCATGTTGACGGGAAAAACAGTCTTAACAAATGGTGCCAAGAGAACTGGATATCCATAACTAAAAGAATGAAATAGGACTCGTATCATACTCCCTACACAAGAATCAAGTCAAAATGAATCAAAGACCTAAATATAAAATCTAGGACCATAAAACTACTAGAAGAAAATGTAGGGAAACATCTTAAAGTCCCTATGGCAGATGGTGGTTTCTTGGACCTTACGCCCAAAGCACATGCAACAAAAGAAAAAAATAGATAAACGAGACCTCCTCAAAATAAAACAATTTTGCACCTCACAGGACTTTGTCAAAAGGGTGAAAAGGCAGTCTACTCAATAGAGAAAATATTTGGAAATCACATGACCAATAGGGTTTAATATTCATGATATATAAAGAGTTGCTACAAATGAACAATAAAAAGACAAATGACGCAATTTAAAAAAGGGCAAAAGACTTAAATAGACATTTGTCTAAAGAAAAAATACAAAGGCAAAAAAAAAAAAACATGGAAAAATGTTCAACATCACTAGCAATTACGGAAATGCAAATCAAAGCTACAATGAGACATCATTTCACATCTATCAGAATGGCAGCTATTAAAAAGAGAAAGAACTACAAGTGTTGGAGAAGATGTGGAAAGATAGGGATGCTTATTCACTGCTGGTGGGAATGTAGAAAGGTACAGCTACCATAGAGGACTGTTTGGCAATTCCTAAAGAAGTTCAATATAGATTTTCCACATGACCTGGCAATACCACTACTTGGTATATACACAGAAGAACTGAGAACAGCGACATGAACAGACATCTGCAGATCAATGTTCATAGCAATGTTATTCATGATTGCCAAAAATTGGAAACAACCCAGGTGTCCATCAACTGATGAATGAACAAACTGTGGTATATTCACAGAATAGAATATTATGCAGCTCTAAGAAGAAATGAAGTCTTGAATCATATGACAACATGGATGAACCTAGAAGACATTATGTTGAGTGAGGCAAGCCAGACACAAAAGGATAAATACTGTATGATTGCACTCCTGTGAAAGGTACAAATATATTGTGTAATCTCATGGAGTTACTACTTTGAATATGAGTCACCAGAAAATTGAATGAGGTTAGAGAATGGAAATCTGAGGGTTAACTTGTGCAGTACTGGTAAAAAAAAAAGATGTGTGTTAATCTTTGGAAATTAATAGAAAAGGTGTTTGTGACTAGTAGTATGGGGTATGAAAGTAGTTTAAAGTGAAAGTCTAAGGTCATGTATATTACTAAAAGGAAAGTTTAAAAAGGTAATATGGAATTGTATAGAATAATAAAACTGCATGGGAAATATAAACATGGGTAAAATTGCATATATAAGACCATTTTTCTTTGAAACTGAACAAGTATATGTTAATGCTACAAAATGTTAATATCAAGAAAAAAACCATTATGCTAAGTGAAAGAAAGTAGACAGAAAGTACTACATATTGTATGATTCCATTTATATAAAATGTAAATATAAATCAATTTATGAAGATGAAATTAGATTAGTGGTTATGTAGGGCTGGGGAAGGAATGCTAAGGGGTGTGGAGTTTTTCTTTTTGGAGTAATGAAATTGTTCTAAAATTTTTTGTGGTGATTCATGCACTACATTGTAATTGTACTAAAAGGCATTGATTATACACTTTGGATAGATCAAATGCTATGTGAATATATCTCAATAAAACGGCTCTATAAATAAATAAATAATTGTGCAAGAATAGCCAGAAATAGTAGCTATGTACAGCAGGGGAAACAGAAAGAGATTGAGAAGTGATGGCTTTTCTTGTTTGTCTGTTTTTTGTTTATTATTTTTATTATTGAAATAATGAAAATGCTCTAATAATGATTGAAGTGATGAAAGCACAACTATGTGATTATAGCATATATACCAAATACCATTGGCTGTACACTTTGGATGAATTGTATGCTTTATTAATGTGTATTTATAAAATTGATTTGTTTCAAAACACTGTACACTATGCAATACACAAAATTGTACAATAAAAAAATTAAATGATGATGCTACAAGAGCAACTAATGAAGAAGGCCAAGCCTATGTTGAACAGAGTTTTGTTACTCCCAAATAAACACTAAGTTGAAAAAAAAAAAAAGAATAAATAGAAGCATTGGTGTTGAAAAGTACAATAACATAAATGAAAAATACCTAACTTAAATGGGCTCAATAGCAGTTTGGAGATGTCAGTAAACTTGAAGATATAGCAACAGAAATTATCCAATTCACAAAATAAGAAAAAAGATTGTGGAAAAAATGAATAGTCCCAGAGACCTGTGGGACAACCTCAAACAAACATGCTAAAACAAAGGTAGTAGAAGTCCCAGAAGGAAAGGAGAGCAGAAGGAAACTGGGCATAAATAATGGCCAAAAACTTCCCAAATTTGATGAAAATTTTAACATATACATATCAAATCTCAGCAAACTACAAATAGAATACATACAAAGAGATCTTATCCTATACTTATCATAGTCAATCTGCTTAAAACTAAAAACAAAAAGAAAATATTGAAGGCAGAAAGAGAAAAATGATTTATGTACAAGAGAGCAACAATACAATTAACACCTGAATTCTTACTAGAAACAATGGGAGTCAGAAGCCACTGAAATGACATATTCAAAATACTGAAAGAAAAACTTGTCAAACCAGAAATTATTGAAATTATCCTTCACCTAAAAATGAAGGTGACATAAAGAGATTTCCAGTTAAATGAAAACATAGAAAATTTAAGCTACCAGAACTTCTCTATAAGAATCCTAAAGGAAGTCATTTGTGCTGAAAGAAAATAACACCAGACAGTAAATCAACTCCACAGGTATGAAGAGCATATGAAATGGTAAATAAGTGACTAAATCTAAAATACCCTTTATATATGTATGCATATGTATATGTATGTGTGCATGTGTTCTCTAAATTTCTAAAAACATAAGTTTAAAAAAAGCAATCATTATAACACTGTATTGTTGGGCTTATAACATATGTAGAAGCTATATATATGACAATAATAAATCAGAGAAGGAGGGAAGAAATGGATCTATATTGGATCAAATTTGCTTTATTTTATTAAAATTATTAACCTGAAGTAGATTGTGATGCATATGGTAAAATCTAGAGAAACCACTAAGAAAGTAATTCAAAAAGTGTTTATTTAGCTTAAATAATTGAATTAAAAAGGTATAATAAAAATAGTGTTTACCGGGAAGCGGCTGTGGCTCAATCAGTGGGGCTCCCGTTTGCCATATGAGAGGCCGCGGGTTCGGTTCCCGGGGCCTCCTGGTGGGGGCGGGCCCGCCCGCACGGCGTGGTTGGCTGACCCGGCGAGCACGAGCAGCAAGGGGGGGGATAAATGAATAAATAAATTAAAAAATCTTAAAAAAAAAAAAATAGTGTTTACCACAAATCAAGACAACAAAGGAGGAATAGAGGAACAAAAAGACATGAAATATATAGGAATCAAAGAGTACAATGGCATATATAAATGCAAACATATCAATATTTACATTAAATTTGATATGACAAACATTTCAATCAATGAAAGAAACCAACTTTGTGTGGGCTTAGGTGTTGGATAAAAAGCAGGAAGCCATAGATGGGGCAGCCAGAAGCTGAAAACATCTTCCAAAGGAGAAGGCAGAGACTGGCAAACGCTGCCATGTGTCTTCTCATGTGAGAGAGGAGTCCAGGATTGCCATCCTTTGGTGACAAAGCATTGCCTGATGAAGTATTGATTTGGACATTTTTCTCAGCTTCGAAAATGTAAGCTTTTAAACTAATAAGCATCCATTGTAAAAGCCAATCCATTTCTGGTATATTGTCTTGCAGCTTTGAGAAAATTAAAACATCTATAGAACATTCCACCTGAAGACTGCAGAGAACACATTCTTTTCAAGTGCACATGGAACATTCCCAGGATAGTTCACAGTGTAGCCTATAAAATAATTTTCAATAAATTTAAAAATATTGAAAATACTAAAATTATGCAAAGTATGTTCTCCAACCATAATGGAATTAAAATATAAATTGAATTAGAAATCCACAGAAATCACAAAAATTAATAAAAGAAAACATAGTTCTATTTGTGACCTTGGATTGAGCAGAGATTTTAAAAAATATGATACTAAAAATGTCCAATAAATTAAAAAGTGATAAATTTGACTTCTTCAGAGTTAAAAACTTTTTTTGGTTTTAGAAATCAACACAGAGACTATGAAAATAGAAACCAGACTGGAAAAATATTTTCAAATTATATCTGGCAAAGAACTTATATCCAGAATATGAAAAGAATAGTCACCACTCAATAATAAGTGGAATAACAACCCAATAAAAATGGGCAAAAGTCTTGTATAGACACCAGAGAAGATATAGGAATGGTTAATAAGCAAATGAAAATGGCTCAATATCACAAATCATTAGGCAAATGAAAATTAAAACCACAGTTATATACCTCTACATATCTATGTGAATAGTTAAGAGAAAAAAGACTGATGATTCTGAGTGTTTGCTAGGAGGTGAAAAACTAGAAATTTTTACATTGCTGGTGGGAATTTAAAATGGCATAGCCAAAATGGTTTGGCAGTTTCTTAATGAGTTAAACATATACTTACAATGTGACCCAGCAGACATTCCAAAGCAAATACCCGAAAGGAAAACAAGTCTACTCAAAGACTTGTGTGTGAATGTTCATGGCAGCACTATCATAATGTCCTGGTTTGAGACTTTTGTGGGCCTCAGAAAATCCTGTTCTTAAAGCAAATCCACTCCTGTGCCTATAAACCATTGTGGCTGGGATCTTTTGATTAGATTCAGGTAAGAGGCCTTTTTATTAGATCAGTTTTTATTAGATCAGTTCAGCTAAGGGCCTTTGATTAGACTGTCGGACCCAGGGTAGGTCTTAATCCTTTACTAGAGCCCTATAAAGGAGGGGAGAGAGGAAAAGCTGCCATTTATCCTGCCATGTGAGAGAGAACTCAAGCTTGCCTGGAGCTGCAGAAAGACAAGAAACCCCGAGAGGCCACAGTCTGGAATCAGCTGAGCAGCTGAAGCTGAAGCAAGGAGACTCTGAGGAGAGGGGAAAGACAAGCCATATGCTTGATAATGCACAACTGAGCTCAGGTAGAAAGTGATTCTGGAAGAGGTCAGAGAACAGCTGCCGTTGTGCCTTATCATGTGGCAGGAGTCCAGGACTGCCAGCAGCCAACTTTTGGTAAGACAGCATCTCTGATGATGCCTTGATTTGGACATTGTCATCGCCTCAGTACTGTAAGCTTCTAACCTAATAAATTCCCATTATAAAAGTCAACCTACTTCTGGTATCTTGCATTGGCAGCCTTTAGCAAACCAAAACACATACACAGCTAATGACTGAATGGGGTGCCCAACACCAGACCTCTTGTCTACAGGTAAACACACATCTGCAGTATGGATATCCTCTAACTGCTCTTGCCCTTCTGCACTGTATTAGTCAGGGTTCTCTCGGGAAACAGAATCAGCAGGAGATATCTGTCAATAATATGAAATTTTAAAAGAGTCTCTCACGGGACCGTGGGGATACACAAGTCCAGGTTCTGCAGGCAGGCTGCAAACCAGTGGCTCCGATGAAAGCCTGATGAAAGGTCATTGATGAGTTTCTAGGAGAAGTTGCCTGTCCAACGATGAGCTGGGAAATTCTCTCTGAATGTTGAAATCACTTCCACTTTTAAGTCATTCAACTGATTGGATAAAAGCACCACCCATTGATAATGTAATCTCCCTGACTGATGCAGATGTAATCAGCCATCCATGCAGTAAACTCACTGGTGATTGAAGTCCATAAATGCTCTTGTATTACAATTAGCCCAGTGCTTGCTGGAACAAACACCTGGACACAACTACTTGGCCGAGTTGATACATTAGCCTAACCATCACATGCAGTCTGGACCAGGCCAAGACTAGACTTGACCTGAGACAATATTCTCACTCAGGATTTCTATTTCCTACCCCTCACTCCCTCATGGATTTCATTTTTCCCAGAGATCATGGTCTCAATAAATCTCGTATACCCAAATGTCTGTATCAGGCTCTGTTTCTCTAGAACTTGCCCTTTTCAAATCTTCTTTTTCTTCATTCACCTCATTTCTGAGTTTTATTTCTTTTTTTTTTTTAATTTTATTTATTCATTTATCCCCCCGTTGCTGCTTGTGCTCGCTGGGTCAGCTAACCACGCCGTGCGGGCGGGCTTGCCTTCACCAGGAGGCCCCGGGAACCGAACCCGGGGCCTCCCATATGGTAAACGGGAGCCCTACTGATTGAGCCACAGCCGCTTCCCCTGAGTTTTATTTCTATTTTATGCATTCCATTCATTGCTTTTACCTTTTTTTTTTTGCTTTCTTTCGGTGCTTTGTGAAATATTAGTTTGCTGTATTCACCTGTTTTATGGATATTCTCTCTGGTTTGCCTTCATTATCTGTAGAGTGGCTATTCTGTTCCTTAGTCTCTTTTTTCCCTAAAATAACTTTTGAGTAGGATTCAACAGAAATATTTGATTTGGTTCATTTTTAGGTGAGCTCAATTACTTTTCTAATTTTAAGAAATCTCCTAGCTTTTGAGATTTCTCTTCTTATGCATTCATAAAGCAATACAAATTCTGATCCTATAATTTCTGAGCTATGATGGCCTTTTCTCTATTATACTTTTAGGTGAAAGTGCATTATTCCCCTGCTATGTCCCTGTTTTACTCTTTGCAATTGCTCTAGAGTATGGATTATACTCCTTGCAGTTTCTCTCAGTGTGGAGTTTTATCCTGAAAGAGAACTTCAGTTTGTTTTCTGAGTTTAGGGGGCCCAGATAACTCCAATACCATCTGATCTTCTTGTGGATCCCTTCATATAGGTCATGAATTGATGCCTGCATGCTCCTCTCAGTTTCAGTTACTTTTCTCTGATTGGCCCACTGAGGTTTCCAGTGAGTACCTGTTGATAACAAGGATGTTCTCTTGCTTTTCAGGGTAGTCAGAACTATTTTGTCTTCTCTCTGACTCTTCCTACTCAGTTGCTGGTTCCTTGGAGTTTTTGTTGCTGTCAGTAAGTTGTCTCCATTGGTCCAAATTTGAGGGTTTGTGGTTATACGTTTTGGTCTAATTTTGCTGTAGATGTCGACTCTAAGGTTTTTGGTTTTGCTGTCTGTTTTTAGGTACAATTGATGAAGATTTAAAAGCTACTTCTTCAACGCTACCATCTGTATAGAATATTCCAGCTTTTTAGGAATTGTTGCAGTTTTAATAGATAGAATACAAACAACAAAAAAAGAGACAAAAATAAGTAAATAAATAAACTCCAGACATAGGGTAGACTGAGTTAACAAGTTGGATTGACAATTGGTCTCATTGATTTTCTCTGTAGGACCGTAATAGATTTATGAATGGTTTGGCTTGTGAATTGAAAAAGCCAGGATATTTCCAGACTATTTCATGAATTAACACTCAACATCCTTAGCTTTGTATAGATTTTCTTTCTAAACTTTATGGCACACCAAATTGATGCTCAGACATAGAAGGAGATGGGAATTGCAGGAAGTAAGGAAAAATGCATATAACTCACGTTCTTTCAAATGTAACTTAATTTCAGTACCACGCAAAAGGATTGTACCACCCAAAACTGTTGGCTCTTTCCCTTTATACAAACCATTCTAAACATTGTGTTCAATTGGTTTCTAAGAGGTATCATAATATTTTGTTCAAGATTGTCTTCCTTAGGAGTGGAGAAAGTGGGAGCAAGTATTAGTCTGGGTAAGATGAATTATATATTGGTATGATCCTCTCATCTTTTGAAGGGAAAAATATGGATCATACTTATGTACTTAGGTGCAGATACTCATACTCTCTGTGCTTAGGCTCAGATTTGAGTTAAAAAAACACTTTTCATCAAGAGCTCAAATTGCTTTAATTTTAAGTTAAAGTCAACCTTTCACTTCTTGATGAGAAAGCTCTTAAGCTAATAAAAATTAAACTGCTTCTCTGTGGACTTGGTATTAAAAGGAAATAAGTTTTCTGCCAATGATATAGGGATCTTGAGGCAGAGGAGCCAATAAGCTGCAGGCCCTACATGCTCAGATGAGGTCTAAGAAGCTTTATAAGGAGCTGTTCACAGATGTTCCTCTAGCCCTTTGTAATATAACCACTGTCTTTGAATGATACCCTGAGACTCAATCTTATTTTTTCAACTCCTTTACAGTCCTCATCTTTACTCTAGAATAAGGGTCTGCAAACATTTTCATTAAGGACCATATAGTACATATTTTAGGCTTTGTGTGCTCAAGTCTCTGCCACAACTACTCATTCTTTTTTTTTTTTTTTTAATTTTTAAAGAAACTTTAGATTACATAAATGTTTCATCTTTAAAAAAAATTTTTTTAAAGAAGCTTTAGATTACATAAATTTTACCCCCTCCCTCTCCCACACTTTCCCACATTAACAACATATTTCATTAGTGTGGTACATTTGTTGTAATTAATGAACACATATTGAAGCATTGCTACTAACCATGGACTATAGTTTACATTAGAGTTTACACTTTGCCCCACACAATTTTATAGGTTTTGACAAAATGTATAATGGCCTGTATCCATCATTGCAATGTCATGCATTCAATTCCAATGCCCCTAAAATGCCCCCATGTTATACCTATTCTTCCCTCTCCCTCCCCTCAGAACCTCTGGTGGCCACTGCCTTTATATCAATGATAAAAGTTCTTCCATTGCTAGAATAATAATAGAATAAAAATAAGTCACTTTAGTCCATTGTTCATTCCCCAATTTTGAGGATTTGAGGAATGGTGATGTCCACTCTGTTTCTCATAGAGAGGGGGCTTAGATCCCATGGGGCAGATGGATGGAACTGTCTTGCTTGCAGTTGTAGATACTCTCTGCTTTTTGGGATGAGCGTTGCCATATTCATCCTTTTGTTAGTTGTCTTGGGTGAGTCCAGTGAACTGAAGAGTAGGTGTTTCAACTCTGCTGAGATTTAAGGCTAAACTGGCATATGAACAGACTGAAGAGTTAAGTCTCTGGGACATATAATTAACAAGTATAGTGCTAATTATAGGTTCAAACAAAAACAAAAGGGGCAGAAGAGCCATGTGTAGGGAAATTATAGACTAACTCTGATACATTGGGGAGCATAAATTCCAAAGTAAGGGCCATTGACAGGGTGCTGAGTTCCTGAGATTTCCTGTTGTAGTGAGAAAGCAACCATTTACAATAGATAAGAATAGCCATGTCTATGTTCCAACAAAACTATTTACAAAACAGGCAGTAGGTCACATTTGGCCTGCAGACCATATTTGCCAATTATGTAATCTAGAACAAGAGTGGTAATGGTATGTGATGACTAGCAAAATCATGATTCAAAAGGAACATTTAAAAACAAATCCCATTATTGAGAACTTCCTACCTAAGAGGGGAAATGCCATTTGCATAGGAGCCGCCTGCTTTGGGACCAAGTATGGGAAATGGATTTTTGGGTATCAGTGGGAGGGGAGGAAGCCATTTCTGCAGTTTCCTTCCTTGTGTTCTATACATTAAGTAAAGATTTTACCATCTCAAGCCTTTGTGCTGTGAAATAAAACCATATGGGAAGATAAGAAAAAATGTGAAGATTCCTCTGACTAGATAACAAAAACCCTTTGCTTGGTCACACCCACTAGATACTGAAGTGGTAACTAATGTCCTCTTCATGAGAATGGAGACTTGAAAGAAGAAACCATAGAGATCATTGATTTCTCTCTATTTCCCAGTTAACCCTTAAAAAATGAAAAATAAATATATAAAAGACCTAGAGCTTGATAACAGTATTAGAAATTACACTAAATAAAACCTAGATTATTATTATAAAGCAGGAATTTTTCATTAAATGTATGATACAGTATCACATATGTTCCCAAATAAAAATATCAAGGGAAATTTGTTTGTTGCCTCCCATGATAGAGATATATGAGAAAAAAAGACTCTGGACTATTATTGGTAATTTTATGCATGAAAAGTTCAAGACATCTAGTGGATTCAATCCATATATTAGGAAAATGTATGCCTAGTCAGTAGAATTTGATTTCATAACCAATGGTTAAATTGAGGAAGATAAATTTTAAAACAATTATTTCCCAGCTTGAGATAAAAGTTCTAATTATTGGGATTAGGAATAGCCCACTTTGCTTGGTCTATACCATTCCAGTTGACACTTGGGATTGCTGTATCTATTATAATTATTATGGATTGAATCATGTCTCTTTCAAAGACGTGTTCCAAACCTAAACCCTGATGCTGTGAATGAACTCATTTGTAAGTAGGATGTTTGAAGATTCTATTAGTTAAGATGAGCCTAAATTGAGTCAGGGTGGGTCTAAATCCAATATTACTGGAGTCCTTATAAGCAGAGGAAATTTAGAAACAGTAGGAGGAGGCAGGAGGAGACAGACAGCCATGGGTTAGAGGCAGAGATTGAGTTCTAGATAGCTGTCAAGCCACCACCTGAATGCTACAACCTTTAGAGAAAACATGATCCAGTTGACACCTTGATTTTGGACTTCTAGCCTCCAAAACTATGAGATAATAAATTCCTATTGTTTAAGCCACCTGGTCTTTGGTACTTTGTTATAGTAGCTCTGGCAAACTAAGACAATAATAAGAAAGATTTCCCCACACACATACTTTTTATTGTAAACCAGAAATATGGTAACTAGAAGTCCAATTAAGAAAAAATAAGGTGGCAATCATTAGGGCAGATGGCATTTGGAAGTTGAAAATTCCTTGCACTGCAAAATTCCCATTGTTGGACCAAAAGACTTGCATTATTGAAATGGTGACTGGGATTA
The DNA here is from genome assembly GCA_026826555.1 of Tolypeutes matacus. Classification (NCBI taxonomy): domain Eukaryota; kingdom Metazoa; phylum Chordata; class Mammalia; order Cingulata; family Chlamyphoridae; genus Tolypeutes; species Tolypeutes matacus. Next base: position 29,787,863 of record JAKSZT010054334.1, read on the forward strand.
CAGGTTATATAGACAGGTAGTGAAATATTTCTCCATGAGCAACCACTAATAAGCAAGTAGCTTTTTGAACAATTTCGTGACAACATTTTTCAATATGATTTTTTCTGAATAATACAGTACTATTTTCATAAAATACATTATTTCCAACTTATAAGCCTGAAAAAGTACCAGCAATATGCAAAACCTAAAGCAGAGCAGAAAGTTTTAAATTTATGATCAGATGTTGGAAATTTATAAGGGTAACATATCAAGGAAATGTATTGCAAAATTTTTATGATTGGGTTTTGAAAAGCACTGTATCATAGCTTTCCAGATCAATGCTGCAAACTTGTTTTCTATGAACAGGGAGTCTTTTAGGTTACATAAGTTGGATAACAATTTCTGCTTGATAATCCTCTGTTCCACATCTCTGAATCTCTCTTCTGCCTTGGTAGTAGGCAACAACATTTTTTGGTGTCACAAAGTATAAAATGAACATTTTTTGTTGTTGTTGATGTAAAGATTGGCCAAGACAGCACAAGCTGAGGTAGCACTGAGAAGCAAAAAGCATTTTTGCATGTTCTACGATGAAACCAAATTTTACATGGTTTGTAAAAATCAAAGATATGTGATGTTCTTTATATTGAGTCTATAAAACTTTTATCCATATTTGGTCATTGCTTCAATTACTTTTTCATTCCATTTAAAGTACCCTGAAACCTTCATGTGAGGTGTATAAAGTACTGATGAGGTAGTAAAGAATGTCATGAATTTTTTTTTTACACTTCTTATTTTTTGAAGTTTCTTTTAAATCTTAAACTCTTTAGATTTATAAAGGGATGTCAGGGAAATAACATTCCCTTTATGCCTTATCACAAATTGTTTTGCAATATTGACCATTTTTTTAAAATTGATAAACAGTACAGGATTATTTTACCTTTAAAGAAAAATATACCATTGAATTTTGAAATTCCTCAGAAAGGGTTTCCTTAATACTTGTACTTCACCTATGCTACAAAATTTTAGAGGAATAATAGGTTCCAATTTGGAAACTGGATTCTGTAAATTATTTAATTCATTAGCCATCTGTGTATCTGAAATATTCATTTGATGACACAATATTTCAATATTATCTGAAATTGCTTAGACAAGTCTCACAGAGTATCTGCTATCATATAGTCCAACATATTTTTAAAATCACATAGCTTCCTGAGCATTATATATTTCTATTACTTATAAATATATTGAAATATTGCTAAACTTTTTGAGACTGTCTGAATACTCTTATATAAAGTATAAATTTATATAAATTTATCAATATTCACAAAATTTTGGAATTCTTCCTCTTGCTGACAAAACCTCATCAAAATTTAACTCTAAATGATGATGATGACAGTATATATACATGAATTTCTTGGCTCTCTGTTTCTAAACTTTGGAACTATTAAATATCTCACCCATGTTATCATAGTTCTGACTTTTCAATTATGTTGAAATCAACTCTAATTTGCTGGAGATAAACTTTTATAACCATGTTTACTTTAGGCCCAGTCATCTCCCCAATATAATGAAAATCAAGAGTGTATCTTTAATTGAGAGTCTTTGATCTTTATGAGAAACATTTCCTACAAATTTAGAGCCGTACCACATATCAATAACATTCTGTTGAGTTAAGAGGAACACTGCATTCACACATTGTGCATCATTTTGAACTTTATTATCTATGTGAGTTTATTTTTCTGCCTCAGAACTATTCAAATCAATCTGTAAACTCATATATAAAAACATCCTTTTTGCCTTTCTGATATCCAAAAACTGAAAGAAAATGTAATGCTTTTCTGTAGCAATGAAATAAACTCATCCTACATCTTCAATAGTAAACCCTTTCCCAAAAAATAAAATATTTTCAACTCAGAAACTCAGGTTCCTTCTGTTTTCTTCAATATTTCTATTCTGTGTAAGATCATGTACATGCAACAGTTCCATCACAGAATCCATTTTCACTCCAAAAGCAATGATTTCAATTATATATTATGTTTTCATGTTTTCTAATTTTCCAGGAATTTTTTTTCTATTAGAAGCTTCTGGAATTGTTTCCAAATAATCACAGCTACCTTAAAAACATTCAGTTACAACCATGATAGACAAAAAAGCAGAAAGCAAGCACAACATGTTTCTAAGATGGGCAGAGTTGATATGAATAAACAGTTTTATGTGGGTGGGGTGGCACAATTAAAATATCATTGATAACTGTGTTATTGTTTATCAGTTTTTTGATTGATTTTATTTTCTATCTTGAAAAATTTGAAAATTTTTCATGCCACAAACAAACAAAAGCCTTGCTATATTTCACAATTTATCTAACTAATAATGTGTAACATTTACATATTTTCCCCTGTGGTAAAAAACAACAGAAAATGCTGAAACTGGGGAGGAATGCAGAGTTATGATTTTTTTTTTTAATTTATTTTTATTGTGGGTAAAAATCAAAATTCTCACAATACATACAAACATTTGCAAAATGATATATAAATATATATGCATATATGTGCATTTGCTTACAAAAATGTTATATATATAAATATATTTTAAGAGGTGCTTAGATTACCCAAAATATTACACGGAACCCACTGGGTTTCCCATGTTGCCCACCTCCCACACCTCCCACCACATCCCACACAAACATCTCCCACAAGTGTGGCCCACCAC
>JAKSZT010054334.1:29790650-29911311 GCA_026826555.1 Tolypeutes matacus
ACCCACACCTCCCACCACATCCCACACAAACATCTCCCACAAGTGTGGCCCACCACCCTCAATGAACTTACACATCCTGGAGCCTTGCCACCAACCATAGACCACAGTTCACACTGTAGACCACACTCTCTCCCACTCAGTTCTGAGTGGTGTGTGCTGATTTAAAATGGCCTACATCCGTTGCCACAACGGTACTCAGAACAACCTCTAACTCCCAAAGAAGCCCCTGTATTTCAACTGCTGATCCCCTCCTTACCCCAAAAGTGTCAAGTGGCCACTGGCTCCACCTCATTGTTATAATTTCTTGCATTGCTAGAATCACCATATGTGAACAAGAGAATACCATCAAGTCCACTCTAGTCCATAGTTCTTCCCCCAATCCTGATGGGACTGGGATGGTGATGTCCACTCCAACTCCAAGTGAGAGAGGGCTTATATCCCATGGATATGGTGGGTGGGATGATCCTGCCTGCACATGCAGGCCCTCTCCATTCCCTGGGATGGCCATTGCCCATCGTTGTCTCCTCACCAGGTGACTTGGATGAGTCCATTGAGCTGTAGGGTAGGAGTTGCAGCTCCACCTAGATTTCATGCACACCTGGCACTTAGGTAGGCGGGAGGCATTTCATCAGTTGTTTGGTGATGAGGCATGGAATCCTCCTGTTAGAGACCCTAGAAAGTCTGTATGTCTTGGAGTTAGCCACCTTTCTAAGTCTTTGGTCTCTTTGATGATGTCTGTTTCCAAATAATCAGTAGCTACATTTGGTTTTATCATGTGGGTCCAGTCCTCCACACTGTACTTAAATTCTGTCATTAATCTCAAACGTAAGCACCATAGATAAACTGCCACAACCTTATTGAAATAGAAAGGGAAATTTCTAGCACTTTCTACTCAGTTTTACCATCTTATCCCTGCTGTTTATATTCTTGTTTCCATGGTCTAAAATAAAACAAAGCAAAATTCTTTTCATTGATCTAGATCACAGTGAAATATCCTCTTACCCCAAAATTTGATTTAAAAATCCTCTAACATCAGACAAGAGACTTCTGCTTTCCATCTGGAATAACAGTGACAAAATTTACCCTCCCTAAGCAACCAAGACACACAAAATAAATGAAACAACCGTTTTCTAGAAATTGAAGATTACTGGCAATAAAGGATGGGAATTCCTTAGAATTGGGAAACAAGTGAGGTGGGACTTATAGCTGCACCAGTCTCTTGCTTAGGAAGTTTCTGGATGGGAAAACCCATCCATAGCCCAGCAGACACCCTGAGTTGAAGAACTGGGGCTTTTCAGTTTAAGGAGACAAAGGCAGATAGACTGTACAGGACAGAGAACTGGACAGGAGAGAACTACACATACAGAAATGTCCAGATCCCATGATCCTTCAGCTGCTTCCTGAATAGTGAATGCTTAAAAGGAAATAATTCAAGGTCCAAGAAAGAACCACCCAGAGGTAACAGTGCCAGAAACTCACACAGAAATAGAAATATTGTTTGTTCCTACAAGCCAGGCAAAAAAACTTCCTGATTCCTGACGCATTGGGTAAACTACATAGAAAGATTTTGCATCAGTATTACACAGAATAATGAAATATGTCCATTCAAAGACTTATACATAAATATTCATGGTAGTTTTATTTGTAATAGATGGACCTGGAAAGAAGCCAAACACCCGTCAGCAGATAAATGGATAAATAAATTGTGGTATATCTATATAATGGAACACTTCTCAGCAATAAAGGGAACTATGATACCTGTTACAACATAATTGTGCTATATGAAAGATGTCAGACAAAAATGAGTACATACTACATGATTCCATTCATATGAAAATTTAGAATACTATAACTAACCTAGGCTAAAAAGTACAGGGACCGGGGATTCATAAGGTAACTTTTAAGAGTGATTTTTTATGGTCATTATCTTGCTTGGGGATAATAGATATATTCATTATTTTGATTATAGTTAAGTTTTCACAGTTGTAGACATATGTCAAAACAAACTGTACACTTCAAATATGTGCAGTTTATTTCATGTTAATTATACCTCAGTGAAACTGTTTAAGAAACAACAACAAAAAAATCCAAACCAGGATCAGGGAATCTTTCTGTAGAAGCAAGGAAGAAATGTCATATTTTGACAAGGAGTAAAGCCACCAGATGGAGTCAGAATGAGCTATGGAATGTAAAAATAAATGACATGGTATATGGAGTGGGGGCAAGGACAGACTCCAAGCTGAGGCATAAGGGAGTGTCAATCACCTAAGACATATTATTGCCTAAAATTTTAAAATAGACTCTAATGAAGGTCTAAACACTGGAGAATAAAATGCCTTACAAGACATATAAAATAAAGACAATGTGTGAACCTTTATTTGGATCTCTATTCAAACAAATCAACTGAATAAAGATAGCATTGAGAAAAATCCAAAAAACATGAATAATAGTAAGGAATAATTGTTAATTTTGTTAGCAGTAATCAAGGTATGGCAGTTATATTTAAAATGCTCTTATAAATGCTCTTATAAAAAGGATGCATTCTAAAGTATTTATAAGTAAATTGAAATTGTGTCTGAGAATTTCTTTAAAATGGCAAAAATCAAAAGAGATGGTGCTATACATGGAAAAGTTTGGGAAAAAGTTGAAAATTGTCCAACCTGAGAGACAGGTATATGATAGATATCTTATCCTATCTGACTTTTGTGTTTGCTTGTGTTTGGTCAATCCAGACTGGCTTCCACATCCAGACTTCCTCCACTCTCTTCAGCCTACTTCCTAGTGGAGAGGTATGGAAAATCCATTTCAGACATTCTAAAGAGCCCGTTGATCACAACGATCAACTTTCAGAAACTACCAGAAGTAGGAGAACCATTAAATTGTCTATAGTGTGCTGTCAAAAAAAAATGTGCTGTATAAAAATAGTGTGCTCATAAAAACACTCAAATCCAAAAGAAAACAGGAAAGTGATACCAAGCGAAATCAGGGTTTGTTGCCCAATGGGCTTCATTAACGACCAATTCCTGAGACATTGAGGTTTCAGAGAGAAATTTATTGCCAGCCCAGAGCAAAGAGAACAGGTGGCCTAATGGCCTAAAAATCTGTCTTCCTGATTTTGGGGAGTTGAGGGTTTTTATGGATTCAAACAGGGAAGGATGGAGTGGTTCCCATCACAATGGCAAGTACACAAGGGTGAGACCAGTTCAGGATCACAATAGCAGGTATACACAAGTGTGAGGTCAGTCTAGAGTGACCACAAACAAGGGTGAAACCAGTTTCAGTAACTTCAGGTATTAACTTTTGGCTATTCTATAATTATACTAGAAAGTAAAATGGCATCTATGTAGTGTTTCAGAAATCATAACCATTTGTTAATTCTTACCTCTAGTTACAACCGAAAGTGAATACAGACAGGATAGAAATAATGCTGTGGGACATCAATACCTCAGTTCCCCAGTAGCTGAGGACAGAGTGAAATTAATGGCCTCACCAACTTTGTAGAAGATTTTGTTCCCAAAAAAGAGGCTGAGTACTCCTGGAACGGGAAAGCTCCAAATAATACCTCAAAGCTCTGAAATTGCTAATTAGCTTCCCTGTGCCTATAAATAATGGCCTTAATGACACAGTCACTCTGACAAACCCTAGGGAAAATCTTGCTTTGAGAAGCTAAGATTGCCATAAAATGATAAAATACCTTTCTCCAGAGATTGCAATTACTTAAATTTTCATTAATTCCCAGTGTAACAAGCTAACGCAAACAGTACTGACAATCGCATTCAAATTCTGCTGAAAAGCACAGGTCCTGTGTAAATACAGATAATGGTGAGAAGCAAACTGCAGGAAACAATGCCAGCAGCAGCACCTTTGGTTACAAAAAATAATTACATGTCCCCAGGCTCAATTTAAGCCTTTGTTCCTACAACAGTACTTGCAAGACAAATGAACAAAGCCATCAACTTGAAGAAGAATCTAAGAATGATCAGGACTTGGGTATGATGGCTTATATTTCTTTACTAAATCATTTTTATTACTTAAGTCTTGAATATAGTAAAGTTTTAGCAAATTGTTAACAGCATCAGCAAGATGACGTTTAGAGAGTAAGAACGAGGGAGTCAGCATTTTTGAGAAGTTCTGAGTTGTGTATTTGAGCCTTTCCCTGCCATCTGCACAGCCTCAGGAACACTTCTCATGCTGACTGTGTGTCTGGTCAAGGCCGTCATTTCCCACCATGAGTCTTGTGCAACGGCCAGCTTTGTGGTCCTTTCCCTCCTAGCCCATTCCCATGACCTCTCTTTCCTTGAAAATAAAGTATAGATTCAAAGTATGCTGGAAGCATTATCACCGCACCTGTGAAAGGAGCATTGGAATTACATACAGGATCGTGTTGAGCACCTCCTATTTGTTTCACTGGTGAAGAAGGGATCCTCTACTCTAAATAGCATGAGATGAAGAGTACATGACACCTGACACCAGATAGCTGAAATTAAGCAGAAGTTTTTTTAATCAAGAGGAGGGCATGGAACACCATGTGGGACCAAACGGGAGTTGCATTCTGGAATAGGGTGAACAAGCAGGGACTGTGGGTGACAAGAGGTTGGGGTGACCCTTGGTTCCTGTAGGAGAATGTGACTGGCTGTTTGAATAATTTTATGAGCTGGCAAGGAGGTGAAACTGGTTAGATTGAGGACTGGGTGGGGTATAGCTGGTCTGGCTGATAAGGGAGCCAGGCCTGGGAGAAGCATTTCCTACTGGGTGGGAAGCATGTCTGGGGAGAGCAGGGGAAACTCACAGCTAGGACATTAGAACCCTGTGAGGTTCAAAGAGGTCAAGATAACCCATGGAATTTCAAGCTTTACAATACAGGGGTTGAAAGCTCACAGCAGGTTGAATACAGGGTGGGAGGATTAGAGTAGGACCAGAACATGGAGGTTAGTTGTATGATTTATGTTTGTGCAAGTGCACATGTGTGCACACTGCTTGGCAGAAGGAAGGAACTATTGTAAAATCATAGAGAATCTTAAGAATCCAGTATTCAAAATACGTTCGGATACCCCATCTAATGTCCTTTTAATTTTATGTCACTTTCTCTCTTGATATAATTTTGGCTTTCACATTTTGATGTGCTGATTCTATAAACCACTAGTTCAGTAAAGCAGAGGTCAGTCTGATGGAGCATGGTTAAAACAAGAGTAGGTTCTCAGAATTGGGAAGCCTGAGGTCTAACTCCTTTTCCTTTCTAACATGAAATCACTTAAATGAGTTCAGTGTCAGTATACTTGCACATTTAATGAGATTAGACTATTAATCATTATAGAGGAGGTTATTGAATTGAGTGGGGTTCAATAACTGATAAAGGCATTTCCGTCTTTATATTGCTGGGGTTCAACACATTTAGAGTTACATAAGTCTTTAGCACTTATTACACACTAACACACAGCCTGTGTTTTTATTACACTAGCAAAAATAATCAATCAACAAGGCATTTCAATGAAAAAAAAAAAAAAAAAGCCAGCCAACTCAATTAACTGACTGAAATATCTATCTAATTGAAAAATCTTCCCTTCCCTTTTTTATATTTTAGGCATGCTAAGCACCAATGTCAGTTTGCATTTTAATCTAGAGTGAAATGATTCAGATATTCCCCATATGAAGAATTCACTTGCTAAATAATTAAATCCATTCCATGACATTAATTTCTGTATGACAATTAAAGTTTGTCATACAGAAATATGGGTGTGTTTTTCAACATCACCCATTAATTTCTCACTAATACAGTGTAGAAAGCACATAGGGCAAGGCAGTGTTGGCTTGCTTTGTGCATGCCATAAAACAAGGACATTTTTGCCTTTCTGGCCTGGCTCGGTTTAAACACTTAAAATCAAGTGCTGGATTTATATAATTACATACATAATTCAAACTCTAAAAGTGATTTAGGGATAGGGAGAGGTAAAGAGCCTGGAGAGTAAATCTCAGCTCTGTTACTTCTAAACCTTTGACTTTGTTCAAGGTATTAATCATCTGTGACTTGATTTTCTCAGCTATAAAATGGGTATTATAATCATATTATAATGCAATGCAATGAGAATTAATTAATTCTCATAAAACATTTAAAACAGGGTCTGATATATAGCAGATGCTCATTAAATATTAGCTAAGATCATATAGGCTTACAAAACATGAATTTCTAATGTTTTATGACCTTTGAAATGAAGGCATTGCTATTACTATCCCTCAAGTATGTTCTCTGCCATATTACCTAATACTGATTATTTTAAACTATCTTGACTAAACAGTTTCCTTTGTGTGTTTTCACTTTTATATGATGGCAAGTGTAAAGTAAAGGAAGTAATGTAAGATGGAACTAATCAATATTTATATTCATGTAATTAATTTTTTAAAGCATCATGGTTTCATTATCTGTATTAATTATAAGTGAAGTTTCTGCATTCCTTAAATAAAATTTTTAAATTCTCCCCTTCATCTTGGTTGTAAAGACTTATACTGTGTGTGTTAATACACACACAGAGCCACACACATACAAACACATACACCGAAAATTAGCACAAGATAGATTCAATTGTTTTGGCACAGAACTGGTTAAATCTGAGCAAAACAATAAAACTGGTTAAATATAAGCAAAACAATAAAGCATTGATATTTTTTTCCTAACTCTTCTCCTTCCCTCCTCTGCTCTTTTCTCCCCTCCACTCACCTCATCTTTCCCCCTCCCTCTGTTGTTTATGTATGTAACCCTACTAAACTTCTAGAATGGAGTCATGGACAAACAAATTCTCAGAGTGCAATATTTCAACAGAGATGTGTTGTAGGGCTCTGTGAGTCGCCTTTGTGTCTAGCAAGCGGCTCTGTTTTAAACACAGATTCTTACACAGTTGTTTCTGCCTGTCCATGAACTAGCTCAGCGATAGCCAAACAGGAAGCCACACCAGGCTCCAGATACTAAATTTCTATCCACAGAACTTCTCCATGATTCTGATGCCTGCAGGAACTCAAATGAAGTGATAGGTGACAGAACAAAACTTTTGGAGACATGGAAAGAATGCAGACCTCTGCAGATCCTAACCAGATGCTTTATATCCATTTATTTATTTCTCCTTTTCCTTCTTCTAGCAAAAGAGTTTAATGATTCATTTTATGCAACAAAATGTTGTCATGTGAGCCCTTGAACACTTCACTTAAGAGCCAAGAAGTTAGGCAATTGTTTGAATTTCATAAGGAGAAACAGATGTGGTTTTGAAGTTTCACGCTAATGGAATTCAGGCTGTGGGAAGGGGCAGGAAACCCTGTCGTTCTCTGAAGCTGCCACTCTTTGGTTTGTTCATGGGCTCAGGCCAGGGGACTTGGAAACACGGGTCAAAACCATTCACTCATTCTTACTACTTATAAAGATTGCAGTGGACTTAAAGCTAATTCAATAGTTCAGTTTTCTTGTTTATTTTGTAAAATGTATTTTGAAGATTAGGCTATAAAACAAAAGCAAAGAGTAATTATATGAACATAATTAGCAGCACTGAAATACATATCTGAATGTGATTAAAAGAGGAAATGTTAGATTGTATATATGATAACAGAATTAAAAAAAATATTAAAACCCATGGAACTACTTACACCAACAGCGAACTCTAAGTGAAACCATGGGTTTAAAGTTAATGGTACAATTACAAAAATGTGTTATCAATTGTAACAAATGTTTCATACCAATGCAAGGTGTTAATTATAGGGTATATGGGAATCCCATAAGTTAGGCATGATTGTTTTATAAACCCACAACTTCTCTAATAAAGACAAAAGAGTAATTATGTATAGCAGACAAGAAATTTTTTATAAAGTATCTTTGTTTTTATCTAGCATACCAACTAGTTGAATCAACTTATTCAATAAACAAAAAAGATTTTTTTTAAATTCCCTATACAAACTGGAATGGATGGGAAAAAATCCTATAATACATCTTATCTCACAATGATTTCATGTCATGTTTTGACATCACAGTGTTAAAGTCAACAACTAAGTAGTTCCCAAACATTTCTCATTATTTGTAAGATGCTTTACAAAAACTCAAATTCTCTGGAGGCACTTCAAATTTATTAATCAAAATATCCAGAGGCAAGGTCTGGTAATTTGTGTTTTTTTAAATCAAGTGATTTTGATGATAAACCCAATTTGAAATCACTGATGCACACAAGGGATTTGCTAATTTCCTGGTTAATTGCTTAAAGGCAAATTGTTGCTGGATGCTTCATAGCAAAAAGTCCACACTTGGGGAGTGGATGTAGCTCAGTGGTTAAACACTTGCTTCCCATAGTATGAGGTCGTGGGTTCAATCCCTGGTGCTTCCTTAAAAAACATAATAAAAAATAAAGTCTACAGTTGATTCTAGGGTGCCTAGAATTTTGGACTGTGAACACACATTCTCTTTAGGCCTCAAAAACTCCAAGTTGTCCCGAAAATTAGTTCAAGCATTCATTTTCTCTACCAGGATTCTGAGGCCCAGAGAAGTAATGGAACATTTGAAAATAAGCACATCTGGACTCAATTTCAAGAACACATTGTGAGCTACATTTGTGGTCTCCAATGCCTCCTAGTGTTAGCTAATCTTATAATTATAAACCTGTACCATGAAGCATCTATCCACATATGAGTCAGGGTATTGGGCTGTTTGTAGTAGCAATCAGACTTCTATTATATTTCCATGTATTTTCAAATAAGGACCTATAGATTAAGATAGGTGCTCTGTTAGACTTAGTGTCTCTTTTGGGAGTGCAGGAGTAAATCATAACATGGATCATCTGGGGAAAAGGAAGTGACCGTGTTAACCATATATTATGGCAGGCCTGCTGATGATCAGGGGTTAAGCTTCATGCATAGCCAGGCATCATAAGAAGAAAGTGGAGAGGGAGCAGGGAAGATAATAAGTTGGGATTAAAATGCCGTGACAGTCCCAGAGTAATGAGTTCTCCTGTCTGCTTCTCTGATCAGAGGAAGGGATAACCCTTAGACTTCCTTAAAAAGGATATCCACATCCCTATCTAGAGGACAATGAAATTGGTGAGATCTTTAGCAGTTTGAAATACATGGGGAAAGGTAACTGGGGAGAAAAGCTAGTTTTGTTTCTTTAGTTTGCTCGTGTTTTTTTATTAGAGAAGTTGTGTTTTACAGAAAAATCATGCAGAAAAGAGAGTCCCTATATAACCCCATACACACACACACACACATGCACACAGTTTTCCCTATTATTAACCACTTTGCAACAGTTTAGTACCTTAGTTACAAAGGATGAAACAATGTTATTATAATTATACTATTAGCTATAGTCCATAGTTTACAGTAGGGCAGTGGGAGTTGCAACAGATGTTTTTCCTACCTTTAGAAGCATTTTCTTTGACTGTGGAGTGAAGAATTGAGCTTGAAAATGCGGTAGTCTCTGGTAGTCTAGAAATAAGGTAGTATATGAGTAAACGGCTAAAGCTGTGTCCTTTGGAATTTTGCTACACCAAGGAGAAAAGTAAACAGAGTGTTTTGCTGCTGCATGCATTAAAATGTGGTGTCACAAAACAGGCAGCAGTGAACTGCAGTTTAAAAAGAAGGACTTTGAAGACAGAGATGTGGACTTGAATTGGAATGATTCCGTTTGTGATCCATATGACCTTGGACAGTGTATTCAATCCATCTAACTCAGGTTTCTCACCTGTAAAAAAGGAAATAACATCCACCTTCTAGGAATAGTTGTGAGGGAAATATTAAGTTACATGTATAAAAATACTTAAAACAGATGCTGGTACATAGAAGGAGTTAAAGAAATGGTCTTTTTTATTACTTAGTGATGTGCAAATTTCAAAGTGACTTTTATTCTTGAAAATCAATAACCCTCATATGTCAGAGCCATTGCAATGTATTAATGTAACAAACTTCTCTGGAACTCATCAAACATAATAAAAAACATTGTACGTGTAATAGGCCCAGAGCAACTGCGAGAGATAAAATGAGCTTTGAGGAACACATGGGCTTTGTATAGTAATAATCTTGTACAAACTGTATGTGAAGTTGGTTAGTAGGTCAATGAGAGGAAAGTAAAAGAATCAAAATTCCAAAAGTGTGGAGAACACAGTGGAAGTTAGGAAATAAAGAATCGAAAGCCCTGGGTAGCATTAGAATCTTAAACTGTTTATACTCAAGTCACGTTTTCTTTTTCTATTTTTATTTTTAAAGTAAAAAGGCTATTTGCTGTTCTTAAGTTTATTTCTGGGTTGCAGCAAAGATTATTTCCCCTTCCCCATTATTTTTTTTTTTTTTTTTTTTTTTTTTTTGGAATTTCCTGTATTCCCCCATTCAATCTTGACTGCCACAACCAGACAGACAGAAAGCATAAGGACCTTCTTTTCCTTGCACCTATAGTGGAAACCTCAGCAGCAGACATTAAATGCTCCAGGGTTGTCAGAGATGCATTAACTTGTGCGTTTTACAAATGAGGCAATGAAGGTGCAGAGGGTCAATGACGGGCAAAGCTGGTATGAGAAGGTTTTGGCACCTCCTCCAATCCCCAACATAAGCACACCATCAAGCATTGTGCCAGCAGTCTTGTGTGCACCCTGCCCAACTAGACTGCTAGCAGAAGGCCTCTCCTTTGTGGGATTTCTGAAGATCCCCTGCCAAAAGGAGACATGATTTGGCTAAGCTGATCATTTCAGAGCTGAGTCTAGAAATCAAGTGTTTTGACTCTGTAATTACTATTTTACTTTTTTGCCATTTTATGTTAAAGGAAACAGTAGTGGATAACAAGGGGCTGTAGGTATGTGAAATTGATGAAAGAGTAGTATAAATAAAAGGGGAAACAATATAAAATTTTCAGTTTTCAGGATTGAATAACTTTAAAACACATGCTTTTAAAAATTATTTTACTATTAAGCATAAAATGCATCTTACTTCTTCAGAAACCATCTTTTATTCAATGACAGATAGCTCAGGGCAAGGAGCACCAATTAGAAAGATCTAGAACTGTTCTGCATCATACCTATGAGGAGTCTAAATTATTGAGGTGCACCTTTAATTTTACTGAGAAAAGTCATTAGAGCATAACGTGGGTGGCAAAAAGACATCTGAAAAGGCTTATTAAAAAGTGAATTTTTTTTCTTTTACATATGAAACCCTTCCTCCCTAAATGATACAGGATTGTAATAAGACATTCTCTTTGAAGAACTAGCTCTCTAGCCTTTGGGAGTCAACTTCGATATCTATTTCAATCCTTTAAGTGTAGTTAAAGCTGACATAAGAAGTAAAGGAATCTGTTTCCATGATCAAACTTTACTCCAATGAATGACTCAAGGGTAAACTAAACTATATTTCCTCACACTTCCTATAGTAATGAAATATGGGTGACTAGAATGAACAGTCAACAGACTCTCAAATGAATAAAAAGATCTTGGGAACATCTTTTTTTTTTAACAAATCAATTTTATTGACACATATTAATAAAGTATACAATCCATCCAAAGTGTACAATCAGTGGTATTTGGTATAAGCATATAGTTATGCATTCATTAATTCAATCATTATTAGAGCATTTTCATTATTCCAATAATAATATTAAAAAAACAAACAAAAACTCATCACCTCTCAGTCTCTCTATGCCATACATAGCTGCTATTCTGTTTCTATCTCTCTAGTTTATTTGTATTTCTATTGTGCATAGATGGAGTCAAGCAATATGTATTACCTTGTGCCTAGTTCTTTCCCTTAGTATATTTCCCTTTTTACCCTTACTGGAAGATATATTAATATACTACTGTATACTACTGTCCACAGTTTGCTTTGGTTCTGTTTTTGCCTGATATTAACATCTTGTGACATTAACATACATTTGTTGAGTTTCGAAGAAAAACAATCTTATATATGCAATATTAACTATATTCATATATCACATGAGGTTTTAGTATGCTATACAGTCCCATGTTACATTTTTTAGCTTTACTTCTAGTAATATGGCCTTAGACTTTCCCTTGGAACCACTGTCATACCCCTATAATAGCACTGCTAGTTATAAACACTGTGATATGCTTTCACCTTTTCTATTTATTCCCAAAGATTAACAAACAACCTTTTTACCAATTATGCACAGATTAACCCTCAGCTTTCCATTCTCTACCTCATTCTATTTTCTGGTGACCTATGTTCTAGTTATTAATTCCATGAGTTTACACAATATATTTAGATCATAATAGTGCAACCAGCGTCTGGCTTGCCTCAGTCAACATAATGTCCTCCAGGTTCATCCATGTTGTCATATGATTCAAGACGTCATTTCTTCTTAGAGCTGCATAATATTCCATCACGTAAATACATCACAGCTTTTTTATCCATTCATTGGTTGATGGACACCTGGGTTGTTTCCAACTTTTAGCAATCATGAATAACGTCGCTATATACATAGTTGTGCAGATGTCTGTTTGTGTCACTGCTCTCAGTTCTTCTGGGTATATACCTAGTAGTGGCATTGCCAGGTCACATGGCAAGTCTATATTCAACTTCCTTAGGAACTGCCAAACTGTCCTCCACAGTGGCTGTACCATTCTACATTCCCACCAATAGTGAATAAGTGTTCCTAACTCTCCACATCCTCTCCAACACTTGTAGTGTTCTTTTTAATAGTGACCATTATAATAGGTGTGAAATGATATCTCATTGTAGCTTTGATTTGCATGTCCCTAATCGCTAGTGATCTTGATCATTTTTTCATATTTTTTTTGCCATTTGTATTTCATCTTTGGGTAAATTTCTATTCAAGTCTTTTGCCCATTTTTTAATCAGGTCATTTGTCTTTTTATTGTTCAATTGTAGCATCTCTTTATATATCATGGATATTAAATGCTTATCACTTATATGATTTCCAAATATTTTCTCCAGTTGAGTTGGCTACCTTTTCACCCTTTTAACAAAGTATTTTTAGGTGCAAAAGTGTTTAATTTTGATGAGGGCTCATCTATTTTTCCTTTTGTTGCTTGTGCTTTGAGTGTAAGAGCTAAGAAACCACCACCTACCACAAATCTTTAAGATGTTTCCCTATTTTTTTTCTAGTAGCTTTATGGTTCTGGCTTTTATATTTAGGTCTTTGGCCCATTTTGAGTTAATTTTTGTGTAGGGAGTAAGTTAGGGGGCGTCTTTCATTCTTTTGGTTATGGATATCTAGTTCTCCCAGCACCATTTGTTAAAGAGACTGTTTTGTCCTGGTAACATGGACTTGGCAAGTTTTCCGAAAACCAGTTGGCTGTAGAGGTGAGGAATTATTTCTGGACCCTGAATTCTGTTCCACCGATCAATGTGTCTGTCTAAATGCTAATACCATGCCGCTTTGACCACTGTAGCTTTGTAATACGTTTCAAGGTCAGGGAGTGAAATTCCTCCCACATAGCTCTTCTTTTTTAGGATGCTTTTCGCTATTCAAGTGCACTTTCCCTTCCAAATGAATTTGGTAATTGCCTTTTCTATTTCTCTGAAGAAGGCTGTTGGAATTTTGATTGGTATTGCATTGCATCTATAAAACAGTTTGGGTAAGGATTGACATCTTCAAGATAGTCTTCCAAACCATGAACTCATAATGTCTTTCCTTTTGTTTAGGTCTGTGATTTCTTTTAGCATTATTTTGTAGTATTCGGAATATAGGACCTATACATCTTTGGTTAAATTGATTCCTAGATAGTTGACTCTTTTGTTATTGTAAATGAAATGTTTTTCATCTAGGTTGTCCAGTTTGTTGGCACACAGTTTCTCATAATATACTTTTTTTTAAATAATAATTTTTATTTTTATTTTTTAAAAGATACTTAAATTACATAAATGTTACACAAAAAATATAGGGATTCCCATATGCCCCATCCCCTAACCTCCAATACCCTCCCACATAAACATCCTTCATTAGTGTAGTACATTCATTGCAATTGATAAACGCATCCTGGGGCTTTGCCATTAAGCAGTGACCATAGTTCACATTGCAGTCTATACTCTCTCCCACACAGGTCTTCATGTTATATGATGATATAAAATGGCCTATATCTGTCATTCAGGACGATTCCCAAGTCTCAAAAAAGCCCCCATAATACAACTGTTTTTCCCTATCCCTGCCCCCAGAGCTTCCAGTGGCCACTGGCTCCACATCAATGTTGTAATTTCTTCCATTGCTAGAATCACAATATGTGTATAGTAGAATACCAGTAAGTCCACTCTAGTTCATAGTTCTTTCCCCAATCCTGAGGATTCTGGGATGGCAATATCCACTCTACCTCTAATTGAGAGGGGATTATATCCCATGGGGAAGATGGATGGGACTATCTTGCTTGCAGTTGCAGACTCTTTCTGTTCCTTGGGATAGTCGTTGTCCATCATCATCTCCTTGTTAGTTGTCCTGGGTGAGTCCAATGAGCTGTAGAGTAGGTGTTGCAACTCCGCTGAGGTTCCAGGCCCAACTGGCACATGGACAGCCCAAAGACTCGAGTCTCTTGGATGTACACCTATAAACTCCAGCATCGAGTATAGGTTTAAATAGAAGGGACAGATGAGCCATGTGTAAGGAAGACATAATTGTAACTCTCCGGAGCACAAACTCCAAAGTAGGGCCCACCAGCAAGGCACCAAATTCCAGAGCTATCTGCCCTAACCATAGAACCTGGGTGTCTCCAGAGCCCTCAGAAGCCCCACTATTTGGGGTAGTATACACTTTGGCAGTCTATGAGATCCCGCTGATATGTGCATAAGCGTTACTTTTGGGATGACCTCCTTACTCACTTTGAAGTCTCTTAGCCATATAAACACATTTGCCTTTACCTTTTCCCCCTTTTATTTGAGGTCTTTTTCCAGTTGCATTGCTAGTTGGTGCTTGGTAGTAATACTTCAGTGCCTGGGAGGCTCATCCCTGGGAGTCATGTCCCATGCTGGGGGGGAAGGAAATGCATTTATATGCTGACTTTGGCTTAGAGAGAGGCCACATTTGAGCAACAAGGAGGCTCTCAGGAGACAACTCTTAGGTACCTTGTAACAATAGGCTAAGTTTCAATTTCAAGAACAAAGGCTCATAAGCATAGTCATCAATATCAAGGGCCCATCAATGGATCATCCTCCTCCAGTCATTGCCCCTGCACTTGGGGGACTGTTACTGTTCCATTAGAGAATGTGACAGAGCTCTCCAGGATGGGAATTCAATATTCTCTCAGTTATTGTGTGAGTCTCTACCCACTGTGACAATGCCTCATGAAGATTTGAACCTTTTTATATGCCTTATATGTATGAAGAATGTGAACTTCTTCCCATGTACCCCCCATCACTGACACCCCACACCAGTGATCCTTCCCTGCCCCAATTGTAACCCTTCTATGATCCAAAACTTCTTAAAAAATGAAGCCATTAAAATAGCCAAATATAATTAATAGGAAAATGAAACAATAATGACAAGTTTAAATATAAGGAATAAAATACATAAAAATTTTTAAAAATAAAAATTAAATTAAATTAAATTAAAAGAATGGAATATTAAAAATAATGAAAAATATTTTAAAAATTTTTTTGACATTTTGCCTTTCATCACCGTAATATCTGGTGTCCTGTCTGTACAGTAGCATTTTCTTCCATTTAGTCCCCAGTGTCTTACTATTTTTCATTTTGTTTTCAAAGAAGTTTTAGGTCACAGTAAAGTCACATACAGAATACAGGGGACTTTCATATACCCAATATCCTCCCCTTTCCCTCCTTCCCATATTAATACCTTTTTATATGTAGATGGTACCTTTGTTATAACTGATATACAAATAGTGAAACATAGCTACTAAATAAGGTCAATAGTTTACATTACGGTTTACATTTTAGACCATACATTTTTATAAATTTTGATGATATTTAACATGGCCTTTGTCCATCATTGTAATACCACGTAGAACACTTCCATTGCCCACTAAATAACCCCTGCTCATTCTATTCTATTTTTCCCTTCCCTTCCCCTCAGGGCCCACAGTGACCTCCTGGCTTCACTCCTTGGATGACAAGATTCATAGTTACATACAACAACACTGAGGTCTTGACACACTGATTTGTCCTCCCCTATTAGGAACCACCCATGCTCTCAAGAGACTCCCATCTTTCTATTTATGA
Organism: Tolypeutes matacus; assembly: GCA_026826555.1. Taxonomy (NCBI): domain Eukaryota; kingdom Metazoa; phylum Chordata; class Mammalia; order Cingulata; family Chlamyphoridae; genus Tolypeutes; species Tolypeutes matacus. Next base: position 29,806,797 of record JAKSZT010054334.1, read on the forward strand.
ACAAATCGGTCCTCCCGAGGATGGGAGTCCAATTCCTTCCCGCTTATTACATGGGTCTCCAACCACTGATACAACACATTATGACAAAATGATCACTCACACACTCCCTAGAAGCCTGCTTCAGGTGTGCCCTGTCTTGAATACCACCACCACCCCCCATCCAACACCCTAAACCAGTAACGGTTCCTTGTCATATTGCCATAAGAGCATTCCCAACTTTGTGCTTTCAACAAGTTACATGCCAATCCCCAGTGTTCACCTGGTCCCTCTCTCAACCCGCCCCCCCAGTTTCCTGGAACTTCCAACCTACCCTCCCCAATCTACCCACCTGTCAAACCTGCACCACCCAGCCCAATAATATCACGGCCCTCCTGTCATATCCCTTCAATATGTAACTATATACTTTCACCATACCATAGATTACATCCATATGGGTGTTGGCTCACAAGCTTCTATTCCCTTTCTATTTCCTGTAAATCTATCTTCTAGACAATAGCTCTCTGAGTCTGCTCAATTTGCTTAACTTATATCAGTGAGGTTATGTACTGTTCATCCATCAATGCCTGGTTTGCTTCACTCAACATCAGGTCCTCAAGATTCATCCATGTTATCCTGTGTGTTAAAACTCTATTCCTTCTTACAGGTGTGTAATATTCCATTGTATGTATGTACCACATTTTGTTTATCCATTCATCTGTTGATGGACATTTGGGTTGATTCCAACTTTTGTCAATAGTGAATAATGCTGCTGTGAACATTGGTGTGCATATATCTGTTCATGCCTTTGCTTTTAGTTCTTCTGGGTATATATCCAGAAGTGTAATTGCTAGCTCATATAAGAGTTCTATAGTTAGTTTTTTGAGGAACCACCAAACTCTCCTCCACAATGGCTGAACCATTCTACATTCCCACCCGCAGTGGATAAGGGTTCCCCTTCCTCCACATCCTCTCCAACACTTAATAGTCCTCTGTTTTTTTAATAGCCGCCAGTCTAATGGGTGTAAAATTGTGTCTCATTTTAATTTTGATTTGCATTTCCCTAATAGCTAGCGATGTTGAGCATCTTTTCATGTGCTTTTTAGCCATTTGTATTTCTTCCTTGGAGAAGTGTCTTTTCAGGTTGCTTGCCCATTTTTAAAATGGGTTGTTTGTCTTTTTATTTTCAAGGTGTAGGGTTTCTTTATATATGCTGGATAAATAGATCCCTATCAGATATATGGTTGCCAAATATTTTTTCCCATTGGGTGGGCTGCCTTTTTACTTTCTTGACAATGTCCTTTGAGGTGCAAAAGTTTTCAATTTTGAGGCGATCCCATTTATCTATTTCTTCTTTTGCTGCTCGTGCTTTGGGTGTGAAGTTTATGAAACCATTTCCTAGTACAAGGTCCTGTAGATGCTTCCCTACATTATCTTCCAAGGTATTTATGGTCTTGGCTCTTATATTTAGATCTTTGATGCACCTTGAGTTGATTTTTGATTAAGGTGTGAGATAGTATTCCTCTCTCATTCTTTTGAATATGGATATCCAGTTCTCCAAGCACCATTTATTGAAGCAGCCATTCTCTCCCAGTTGAGTGGGCTGGCTTGGTGGACTTGTCAAATATCAGATGACTGTATATGTAAGGATCTACATCAGAACTCTCAATTCGGTTCCATTCATCAGTATGCCTATCTTTGTGCCAATACCATGCAGTTTTGACCACTGTAGTTTTGTAGTATGTTTTAAAGTCAGGTCGTGTGATACTTCTAAATTCACTATTCTTTTTCAATATGTCTTTGGCTATTTGGGGCCGCTTACCCTTTCAAATAAATTTTATAGTTGGTTTTTCCAATTCATTAAAAAATGCTGTGTTGATTTTTATTGAGATTACATTAAATCTGTAGATTAGTTTGGGTAGGATAGACATTTTAATGATGTTTCATTTGCCCATCCATAAACAGGGAATCTTCTTCCATTTATTTAAGTCTTCTTTGATTTCCTTTAACAGTGTTGTGTAGTTTTCTGTATATAAGTCCTTTGCATTTTTAGTTAAATTGATTCCTAGGTATTTGATTCTTTTAGTTACTATTGTAAATGGTATTTTTTCCCCTTGATTTCCTCCTCAGATTGTTCATTATTGGTGTACAGAAATGCTACTGATTTTTGAGCATTGGTCTTATAGCCTGCAACTTTACAGAACTCATTTATAAGTTCTAGAGGCTTTTTTGTAGATTTCTCAGGGCTTTCTATATATAGGATCATGTCATCTGCAAATAGTGAAATTTTTACTTCTTCCTTTGCAATTTGGATGCCTTTTATAACTTTTTTTTGCCTCAGTGCTCGAGCAAATACTTCTAAGACAATGTTAAATAGGAGCGGGCATCCTTGTCTTGTTTCCAATCTTAGAGGGAAAGCTTTTAGTATTTTACCATTGAAGATTTTGTTAGCTGTGCGTTCTTCATATATACCCTTTATCATGTTCAGAAAGTTTCCTTCTATTCCTATCCTTTGCAGTGTTTTTATCAGGAAAGGATGCTGCCACGCAGGTCGAGGGTGGGCGGACGTCACCCCCCGCCCTTCTGGGAACAGCCTTTAGTATTTCTTATTATTGGCATACTCTCTTAATTTGTATTTATCTGTGAATATTTTGAACTCTCCATCATTTTTGAATGGCAGCTTTGCTGGATAGAGAATTCTTGGCTGGAAATTTTTTTTCTTTTAGTACTTTAACTATGTCATACCACTGCCTTCTTGCTTCCATGGTTTCAGATGACAAATCAGCACTTAATCTTATTGAGCGTCCCTTGGATATGATGGTTCTCTTTTCTCTTGCTGCTTTCAGTATTTTCTCTTTCTCTTGACCATTGGACAGTTTGACAAGTATATGTCTTAGAGTAGGCCTGTTGGGATTTATACTGTTTGGGGCGTGCTGTGCTTCTTGGACTTGTACATCCATCTCCCTCAATAGGGTTAGGAAATTTTCAGCCATTTTTTCCTCCAACATTCCTTCCATCTCCTTTCCCTTCTCTTTTTCTTCTGGGATGCCTATAAAGCGTATGTTTGTGCAAAATGTGTTGTCATTCAAATCCTTAAGTCCGTGCTGGATTTTTTCTAGTTTTTATTTAGCTGTTCTACTATCTGTTTGATTTCAGATGTACTGTCTTCTACATCACTAATTCTTTGCTCCACTGTTCAAATCTACTCTTATGTGCTTTCAATGTCTTTTTGATTTCTTGGATTGTGCCATTCATTACCATCATATCTGTTATCTTTTTATGTATGTTTACAATTTCTTCAGTATGTTCTCCCAGTGTCTTCTTAGTATCCTTAATCTCTTCCTTCACTTCATTAAGTTGGCCCATGATATTTTTTTGGACAGCTTTAATTAGTTGTTCAATGTTCTGCATGTCTTCCTGGTTTTTAGTTTGCTCACTGAACTGGGCCATATCTTCCTGTTTCTTAGTATGATTTGTAATTTTTTGTTGCCCTCTGGTCATCTTTTTATCTTAATGGGTTTATTCAGTTGATTAGCTTCTCTCTTTACTCTAGGGTTTTATTTAATTTCAGTTTTTTGTGTGTGTGTTAACTTTTCTCTTTGACACTTTGTTCTTAATCTACTTCGTTGCTGCTGCCTATGTTCCCTTGGTGGAAAAAATTAGTGCCAGAGAAAATGAAAGAGGTAAGAAAAGTAAATGGGTAATAGTAATAATAATAGTAATGGTTAGAAGAGGAAACATTTAAAACCTTGGGAAATGAATATTTAACTCATGTAAGCAGTGTTGAGTAATAGGAATAAAAAAGTGGGGTATCAACGATGAAATGAGAAACCAAATAGAGAAAAATATATAGACTGAATTAAAAGGCCAGTATGATGGGAAAGAAAAAAGTTAATAAAAGAAAGAAAACAGGATAGACAAGGTAGAAATAAATACCAGAAAAATTGAGGACTAAACAAAGAGAGGTGAAATGTAAGAACAACAACAGAAAGCAGAAGATAGAATGGTAATTGAAGGAAAAGAGATAGTGTTGGTATACAAAATCAGTATACACAGACAAGGGGATATCAAGGAAGAAGAAACACAGTAACCAAGAATCAAGCCAGCAGCATCTTGAGGAATTTATCTCTTTGTCCAGCTCCCTCCATATCGATGCCCTGAAGCCTCCTACTCCATGGGTTCTCAAAACAGCTCACTCAGGCAGTATCTTGCCCCCACTCAGCCGTTTCTTTGTTTTTTTTTTCCGAAAGAGATCTGCCTCTGTTCCTTTGAAAGAAAAAAAAATTAGGACCAGAGAAAAGGAAAGAGATAGGAAGACAAAAAGAATAATAGTAATGGAAATAGTAAAAGGTAGGAGAGCAAATGTACAAGACCTAGGAAATTGAAAAATTAACATGAGTAAGAAGCACAGAGGAATAGGATTAGGAAAGTGGAATAGAAACAATGAAACAAGAAACAGAATAGAGAAAAAAATATATAGAATGAATTAAAAGGCTGGAATGATGAGAAGAGGTGAAAAGAAAACAGAAAAGAGAGAAACAAAAAAATAAAAAAGAGAAAAAGAAAGGAGGGGATACAAAATAAGTGAGAAACAAGACAGCAGCAACTTGTTTTTTTTTAAAAAAGGAGACAGAAGAAAAAAAAAAAAACATGGAAAAACAGCCTTATTTCTTAGACCCCTAAGGATCTTCTCAGGCTGCTGGTGTTCCTCACTCACTTACCCTGCAGCCTGACCTCTACAGGTTTTGAACTGGGTTTTAGTGAGGAAAGTAAGGGAAATAAAAGAAAATGAATCTTTTTTTTTAAAGAAAGAAGAGATCCAAGAAAAGCTGGTACAAAAAAAAAATGTCAATATGTTCCCTGTCATAAAGTTCCAGCTGGATGCCTGATAACCTGGTGCATCTCTTCTCAAAGTATAGCCAGGAATTGAACCAGGGACCTCATATATGCTAAGCAGGAATTCTTCCATTGAGCTATTCTGAGTCCTTGGGTTAATTAGCCTTTCAGAAGGCTATCTGCCCTCTTTCCCTCAGGCACATTAGATCCCTTGCAGTCAGCTGGAGTGGTGCTGATCGCCGCCAGTCTCTGCCTCCTCACTGATGTAATTCCTCTCTTTACTTAGGTGGCTGGGCATGATGCCAGCCTGAGACGATCCCCTTCCCCTTTCCCTGTCCAGTCTGGGTCCTTTCCGATATTCATGGAGGACCCAGCTGGCTAAACTCGCCACAGAAAATCACTCTCTACTCTCCCAGACCCCTCTTCCTCGCAGGGAATCTTCTGTCACACTCCTGTTTGGAGAAGGAGGCTAGGGTCTCCACCTTGTCTGTCTGCCCTGAGGGCCGGTTATGTGTGGCCTTTCCAGCCACCAAGGTAAGCAACCCCCAATTACTCCTGGCTTCCCTATCTGTCCAGTACCCTCCTAGATGACTCAGAGCACCTTCCCGTGGAGGTAGACATCTGCTCTACTCTCAGTTAGATAAAATTCACTGGGGGTTTTACCCTTGCTTAATATTTCAGGGGTTGGGGAGGGGATATTTCCCAGCAGCTGGGAGGTTTAATAACTCACAATTACTTGTTTTGGCTTATTTGTGTCTCTGACTCTCCCTTTTCTGGGAGTTGGTAAGCAGTGTCCTGGTTTGCTGTGCCCCAAAGCAGGTCCCCAGGGGGCAGCCTCTGGCTTTTTCTTTGTTGTTTTAGTGAGAGCTAAAACTTATAACCTGTCAGCCATGTTCCCACAATCCTCATAATATACTCTTATGATCCTTTTCATTTCTGTGAGATCAGTCATAACTTCTCCCATTTCATTTCTGATTTTTTAACTTTCATCTTCTCTCTTTTTTTTCTTTGTTAGTCTAGCTAAATGTTTGCCAATGTTATTGATCTTCTCAAAGAAGCAGGTTTTGGTTTTGTTGATTTTCTCAATATTTTTGATATTTGTTGTTGTTCTCAATTTCATTTATTTCTGTTCTAATCTTTATTATTTTTTTCCTGCTTGCTTTGGGATTGGTTTGCTGTTCTTTTTCTAGTTCCTCCAGGTATTCAGTTAGGTCTTTGATTTTAGCTTTTCCTTTTTTTTTTAAAGAAACAAACCATTTATTTTTCACTCTAATATAATTAATATGTATGTATTTATATACAAACTCATACATATAAAATGGTATAGTGTTCAATAACTTTGAGTGAAAAAATGGTTACAAATTGATTAATGAACTTAATTTTGTACTTAACAATTCAACCATGTTGGGGTTTAAACAACAAGATAAAGCCAGTGCATTTGTAGACTCCATATGGTCAGATATTCAAACATACACTTTTTTAAAAATAATAATTATTTTTAAAAAGATACTTAGATTACATAAATGTTACACAAAAATTATAGGGATTCCCATATGCCCCACCTCCCACACCTCACACAACCTCCCACATAAACATCTATCATTAGTGTGGCACATCACCTGCAATGGATATACACATCCTGGGGCTTTGCCACTAAGCATGGACCATAGTTCACGTTGTAGACCACACTCTCTCCCACACAGCTCTGCATGTTATATGCTGATATAAAATGGCCTATATCTGTCACTGCAATATCACTCAGGATAATTCCCAAGTCCCAAAAAAGCCCCTGTATTAAAACTGCTTTTCCCTCTCCCTGCCCCAAAGCATCCAGTGGCCACTGGCTCCACATTAATGTTGTAATTTCTTCCATTTCTTGAATCACAATATGTCTATAACAGAATACCAGTAGGTCCTCTCTAGTCCATAGCTCTCCCCCAATCCTGAGGAGTCAGGGATGGTGATGTCCACTCCACCTCCAAGTGAGAGGGTGCTTACATCCCATGGATAAGATGGATGGGATTATCCTGCCTGCAGCTGAAGACTCTCCATTCCCTGGGATGGCTGGTGTCCATCATCATCTCCCCACCAGGTGTCCTGGGTGAGTCCATTGAGCTGTAGAGTAGGAGTTGCAGCTCTGCTGAGATCCTGGGCCCAGTTGGCACATGGACAGACCAAAGACTCCAGTCTCTGGAAGTACACCTACATACCCCAGCACCACATATGGGTTTGAATAGAAGGGACAGATGGACCATGTGCAGAGAAGACATTTTTGAGTCCAGCTCTATCACTCTAAGGAGTACAGATTCCAAAGTAGGGCCCCCTGATAAGGCACCAAACTCTTTTCAGTCATATTGCCAGTTGGCACTTGGTGGTAATCCCTCGTTGCCAGGGAGGCTCATCCCTGGGAGTGATGTCCCACACTGGGAGGAAGGTAATGCATTCATATGCTGAGTTTGGCTTAGAGAGAGGCCACATTTGAGCAACAAGGAGGCTCTTAGGAGGCAACCCTTAGGCACCCCATAACAATAGGTTAACTTTCAATTTCAAGAGCAAAGACTCATAAGGCTAGTCATAAATAACAAAAGCCCATCGGTGGATCATCCTCCTTTGCCAGACACTGCCCCTGCACTTGGGGGACTGTTGCTGTTCCCTTGGAGAATGTGGCAGAGCTCTCCAGGATGGGAATTCAGTATTCTCTCATTTATTGAGTTATTCTCCACCCACTGTGACCATGCCCTGTGAGCATTTGAACAAGTTTATAAACCTTTTGTGTATGTTTAGGTGAACTTCCTCCCATGTACCCCCCATCCTTGATACCCCCCACCAATGATCCTCTCCCACCCCAGTTGTGACCCTTCTGTGATCCAAAGCTTCTTTAAAGATGAAGCCAATATAATAGCAAAATACAATTAATAGGAAAATGAAATAATAATGCTAAGTTTAAATGTAGAGATAAAATACATGAAAACTTAAAAAAAACTAAAGATAAAATAAAATTAAAGGATTGGGATATTCAAAAAATGGGAAAAAATTAAAAAAAAATTTTTTTTGACATTTTGCATTTTATCACTGCAATATCTGATGTCCAGTTGGTACCATGGCACCTTCCGCCTCTCACTACCCAGTGTCTCACTATTTTTCATTTAATTTTCAAAGAAGTTTTAGGTCACAGAAAAGTAACACACAGAATACAAGAGACTCTCATATACCCAACCTCCTCCCCCTTTCCTCACCCCATATAAAAACCTTTTTGTAAGTGGATGGTAGCATTGTTATAACTGCTATACAGATAATTAAACATAGCTACTAAACATTGTCAATGGTTTACAGTATGGTTTACATTTTAGACCATATACTTTTATAAATTTTGATGATATTTACCACATCCTGTGTCCATAACTGTAAGGTAATGAAAAACATTTCCACTGACCACTAAATACCCCCTGTTTGGTGGTTCCTAATAGGGGAGGACAAACCAGTGTGTCAAGACCTCTTGTTGCATGTAACTATAAATCTTGTCATGTAATGAGTCAAGCCAGGAGGTCATAGTGGGCCCTGGGAGAGGGTAGGGAGGGAAGAACAGAATAGCTCTTCCTTTTAAATATGGATATTTAGGGCTATAACTTTCCTTCTCATCACTGCTTTTGCTGTATCCCATAAGTTTTGATAAGTTGTGTTCTCATTTACATTTGTCTCAATACTTTACTCATTTCTCTTACGATTTCTTCTTTGACCCACTGATTGCTTAGTAGTGTGTTGTTTAGTAATTGGCAATTTTTCCCCTTTCCCATCTACTATTGATTTCCAGTTTCATTCAATTATGATTTGAGAAGGTGATTTCTATAATTTCAAACTTTTTATATTTATTGATTTCTGCCTTATGACCTAACATGTGGTCTATCCTGGAGAAAGATCCATGAGCACTTAAAAAGAATGTATAACCTGTTGATTTGGGATACAATATTCTGTATATATCTGTTAGGTCTAGCTTTTTTTGTCATATTGTTCAAGTTCTCTGTTTCCTTGATGATCTTCTGTTCTACTTCTTGCATCTAATGATGTGAGTGTTATATTGAAGCCTCCAACATTATTGTAGAGATGTCTATTTCTTCCTTCAAATTTGCCAGAGTTTGTCTCACGTATTTTGGGGCACCCTGGTTAGGTGCACAGATATTTATGACTGTTATTTCTTCCTGATGGGCTGTCTCTTTCATTAATATATAATGGCCTTCTGTATCTCTTATAACATATTTGCATTTATTAGTTTAGCTACCTCTGCTCTTTTTAGGTTACTGTTTTCATGAAGTATCTTTATCCCACCTTTCACATTCAGTCAATTTGTATTCCTGGGTTTAATGTGAGTCTCTTTTAGGCAGCCTATGAATGGGTCATAGTTTTTGTTTTTGGTTTTTTTTTTCAGGAGGTACCGGGAAATGAACTCACAACTTCATTCATGTGAAGCAGGTGCTTAACCACTGAGCTACACCCACTCCCTGGTCTGAGAACACAAGGTATACAAGCATTACATTTTGACCAACCATTGCCAGCTCTCATGGGTTATCTAAGTCTAAACCCTCTACTTCTCCAAGAAAACTCCCTGCTTCTTATATGTACTCTCATTACAATTCTAATTCTTGTGACTATCTCTATAAATGACATAACTTCACCAAGGATGATTGGGGCCTTCAATGGCCATTCTGAGAAACTTAACTTGAACAAAATTGTTCATTTGAGAGGTGTCTTGCAAAAGAAAAGAAATGTGGTAAACATTTTTTATTGGTATTTGAGGCCTCCAAATGAAATTCTGAATCAAAATTTGCTTTACTGAAAGATTGTTTGGCCAATGTTAATGAGCAATTTGACAAACCTTAGCAAAAACAAACGGGACTCATTTGCATGGTAAATCCTCTGCATTCTTATCTTTTACTTGCCACATATCTAGCTCTCCTTCTTCTCCCTTATGCTTCTGATTTCTCTTCTTCTGCACTTCTGTTGACTTCTATTGATTTCTCACACATCTTTCACTTGTCCCTACCCCCTATCTTTTCCTAACAATTCCCTTAAAACCCCAAAATGCCAGTTACATCTAAAGATCTATCTGCCTCGTGTGCCAGGTATAAAAGCAACTGTAAAATTTAAAACTTAGACCCTAGCTGAAAGAAGAGTTATAGTTAATGATTTTCCTAAACCCAAGCAAAACCAGCAAACATTTATAGAGGAGTTTAGAATTCTTTTGGATTCATATGACCCAGGTATATCACTTATATCAACTTGTACTCATGTTGGTCATAACTTCAGATGCTAAATCTTGGGTGGCTAAAGCTGATTGGACTGACCCAGAAAGGACCTCTAGGATCCCTCTTTCTGCCATAAACCTGAGGGTCCAAAAAAGAACCTCCAAATTGGGCAAAGTCTCCTAAAAGCCATACCCAATACTTTTCCAATAAAAACTGATTAGACCATAATTCCATCATGTAAACAGAGAAAAGATGAAACTACGGGAGATTTTCAGGATAGATTAGAAAATGCCTTCTGACCATATATGGAAATTCTGACCATACATGGAAATTACCTTCTGACCATACATGGAAATTAAAGAAGGTACTGAAAAACACCTCATTTTGTCAGTGGAGATAAACCTGAAGTTGGAGACCTAATTCAAAAACAGAAATTAAAATGGGATATAGTCCATTTATGTGAACTACAGCACATGGCAGAACACTTTGAAAGGACTGTAATACAAAAACAGGGCAGAACTCAAAGTAAACTTGGGGCCTGAAGATCAAACATCCAGGTGGTCCGTTCCTTAGCCAGCCATTTACTGACAAGGACACCTGTAGCTATTGTAAACAGAAGGAACACTAGAAAAGAAATTGTTTTATCTTATAAATGAAAAACCAAGACAAAGGAAAATCCCTCAATTCAGATCAATGAGGGTGCTCCAAGGAAGAAAAAAAGTGCCCAATATCCTGCCTTAGCTTTAAACACTCAAAGTGAATTACCTATATATAGGTGGTTATCCTCATCAATTCTTGTAGATATGGATGCCACTTTTTCTACATTAAACCCTGCCACCTTTATTCAGCCTCTTTCTCAGACTAAGCATACCACACAAGTGGTAGATATTTCAAATAACCCACAGATTTTCCCTATCTCCCAGACCTTGACTGTAATCCTTGGGCCCATTGCTGAAAAGCATTCCTTACTGCTCTGTGATACCATCCCTGCAAACTTAATAGGAAGAGACTTGCTTTGCAAATGGAATTGTAATATTAAAGCCATTCCAGAAAGACTATTTTTTGAGGTTCGAGAGGACTCTTCTATTCATAAGTGGTTCAGTTTTCTTGGCTGTTCAAGCAAACACCATGCAATGGGTTGACTTAAACATTGGGAGTTTAATGGCTCATGGTTTTTAGGCCAGGAGAAATGCAAATCTAGTCCAAATCAAGCATCATCAAGGCTATGCTTTCTTTCAGAGGACTGGTATTCTAGGCTGGCTGCCAGTGATCCTTCATCCTGGGCTGCTCTGTCACATGGCAATGTACATGGTGGCCTCTCCTGGCCTCTCCCTTCTCTTCTGGGTTTTGTTGACCTTCAGCTTCTTGCTTCCAGTGGCCTTTATTCTCTATCTCAATTTCATTCTGCTTATAAAGGACTCCAGTAATAGGAAGTCCTGAATGATGTGGGCACACCTTAACAGAAAGAACCTCATACAAAGGTCGTACTTATAATCAGTTTCCATCCACAGGAATCGATTAAGTTTAAGAACATGTTTTTCTGGGGTACAAACATCTCCAAACCTACAATAACCAAGTTGGGTCTACTCTGGATATACTTTTGCCTTCTCCATTATTTTTAATACATACACCAGACCAGGACCATGACACAATATGGACTAAAAATTCCACTGACATAGTCAAAATAATTGGAGAAGTACCTATAAAAGTTTAGACAGCTCCCACCAACCGTTACCCAAATTTTCCCAATATTTCTTGAAGCCAGAAGCAAAGAAAGGGCTCGAACTTACTGCTAAAAGCCTTATTCCCGAAGTCTTCTTATACCTTGCATTAGCCCTGTGATACTTCAGTCCTGAAGCAAGATATTGATTTTGTCAACACTTCAAAGCCATCAACAAATTGTTAGCCCTCACTTCCTGGAAGTACCTAACTCAAATATTGTTCTATCATCAATTCCTCTTGAAGATACTTTTGCTTCACTGTAGTGGATCTTTGCTCTGCCTTTTTCAGCTTGCCTCCAGACCAGGAGGGTCAATGTCTTTTTGCCTTCACCTTGGAAAGCCAATATACCTGGATAGTCATGTCCTAGGGATTCATGATGGCCTTCTACTTTGTCCAGGTCCTCAATCAAAGTTTAAAAGATCAGCTATATTTTTCTGATACATAGGAAGAATATAATGTAAATTATGGACTATGGTAAACAACAACACTGTAATGTTTTTGTAGCAAAAGCAAAGTTGGTACTATATTGATTCTAAAGGTAAAAAAAAAAACAATATGGGGTTTGGTTTTGTGAGATATGAATATGATTAAGCATTTTTTTTTTGCTCTTCTTCATTTTTTTCATTAATACGGAGACCTTGACTATGTCATTTAACTAGTCTGTGTTCATCTGTGTAAATTCTGAACACTAGAGGAACAACTGAATTAGCAGATAGAATTAGATGAGATAAAAGTGCTTAATAAAGAACTTCTTAGGAGTGATGTTTCCAAACATGTTGAGCTGCTGTGGCAGTTTGAGATTATTTTATGAATCTCAAAAAGAGAACGATTATGTTTGTAAACTAACCTTTTCCTCTAGGTGTGAAACCCTTTGATTGCAAAAATTTAGCTGAGGGGGCTTTGATTGGATTACTTGATCATTTTAGGGCTTTGAATTGGACTTCCTCAGTGAGACATGACTCAGGTTCATTCTCTGCCCCCTTGCTGGGTATGATAAAAATAGATGCACAAAGACAGAGATAGAGGGAAAAAGTAGCCGTCATGTTTGATCCTGTGATGTAAGAGAGAGGATCACTTAAATATAAAGTTCCCAGAGGCTGGGCCCACAGAACAGCTCAAGAGGAGGTGGTGAGCCCGGAAAGAAAGGCTGAACCACAGTAGAGATGGAAAGCCATCTTGCTTCACCACGTGGCAACACGCCAGGATCAACGGAGCTGACTTTGGTGAGAAAGCATCTCTGATGGTGCCTTGATTGGGCATTTCATGGCCTTGGAAATATAAGCCTTTACTCCAAATAAATACCCTTTATAACAGCCAACGAACACATTTCTGGTACTTTGCATCAGCACTCCACTTTGGCAAACTAAAACAGCTGCCTTTTTTGTTCTTTTATTTTTGTGAATTTGCAATGAAGTTGTTAAACAAATAAGATTTAAAAGATCTAAATTTTCCTTGTGAGTCAGTTCTGATAAAATATGTAGATGATCTCTTATTTTGTTCGGAGAACAAGGAAGTTTGTAAAATGAAATCATTTTACATGTTCTCAGCCTTAGCAGAAAGGATCATAAAGGTTCAAAAGATAAATTACAATTTTGTCAGAACACAGTCTATTATTTAGAGCACGACCTAGCTAAGGAAAGAAAAACTCTCCTGATAGACTAAAGACTATCCAAACTCATGAGAGGTCCTTCACTAAATGACAATTGAGAGGATTTCTAAGTTTAACTGGATATTGCAGACAATGACTGTCAATTTTTTCTGAGACTGCAATACCTCTTTATGAATACAGTAAGTCCTCAGTAAGTGACCCACTCTCTGGGTGCCCAAACATGAACAGGCCTTCTGTGACCTGAAAAAGTCTAAGAGCCTCCTTTTCTAGGCATCCCAAAATACAAAAAGCCACTTCACCTCTTTATGCATGAGTAATCTGGACCAAAAAAAAGGCCCTTGTGTTTTTAACTCAATTTAATGGGAACCATCAAAAACCCATTGCTTGACCCAGTTGCAAAGCCTTTTTCCCCTTGTCTTTAGGCAACATCTGCTACTGCAAAATTTGTTGATGACTCTGCTGAACTAGTTCTAGGCTCCTCTCTTGACCTCATAATTTTTCATGTAGCACAGACATTTCTGATTGAGAACACACAACGCTTTCAGGTAGACAATTCGCCTCTTTTGAGATTCTTTACTCCCTCCCTTTCACATTATTACTCACCACTCCAGTACCCTGAATTCTGCACTCACTTGACCCTACCAGAAGAAGAACCTTATGATTGTAATAACTCAGTCAGAGGACTCTCTGCCTCACTCAGATTTATTAGAGACTCCCATTGAGAACCTTGACTTAATATTATTTGTTGATAGATCTTACCTCAAAACTGAAACTGGAGATTGTCAAGAAGGACATGCTAATGCTAATTTAAGCTCTTTTTTGGAACACCGCAGTAAAATCAGACCAGATGACAGAACTTACTGCATTTCCTAAAGCTTGTAAACTAGCCACAGACCAGAGAGTAAACATATATACAGATAGTGGGCATGTTTTTGGAGTAGTGCATGACTTTGGGATGCTTTAGAAACAAAGCAAGTTTCTCAACGCTGAAGGAACCACCATAAAAATGACAAGTTCAGGAACTTCTAGATGTACTCCTACTTCCTGGAGAGGTGGCAATTATAAGGGTTAAGGTGAAGCTCATGTAGAAAGAGGTAATATGGAAATGAAAAGGAAAGTCCTAGCAGAGCGTTATGTGAAGCAAGCCACTGTAACCCAGGTTATGATCTTATCTAAACTCTCAAAGGACAAATCTCCGGAGGAATTCAAAGAGGCTGTTAAAAAAAATATATCAATGCTAAGCTTCTGATTTTGAAGAGAAAATGGAAAAAATCTTATTGGACCTTTCAGATAATCACTGACACTCTCAAGACAAATGTTTGGTGGCACTAGATGACAGATGAATCTAGTCATCAGGGAATAGACAAATTGTTTTCTATATTAAATCAGTATTGGTGGAGATACTTTAAAAAGACAGCTAAGATTACTTTCAAGTCCTGTGTCTCTTGTCACCAACATAGTCCTGGAAAGAATTTAAAAGTGAAACATGGCTAAGAACCAAAGCCTCAAGGGCCCTTTGAATACCTTCACAAGGATTTTATTTAGTTCCACCTTCCATGGGATTTGAATATGCTGTAGTTATTGTATGTTTATTTTCAGAATGGGTTAAAGCATCTCTTTGCTAAAAAACTACAACTTTACAGCCCCTAAAAAGCTGCTTGATTTTTTGTTTTCCAACTGGGACATCCCATCTTTTAAATCAAGTGATCGAGACACACATTTTATGAGAACCATTATAAAATAACTCTGTAAGGTGTTGGCCCTTGTTAAAAAAACTGCACAGTCCTTACCACCTACAATCTCCTGGAAAGGCTGAAAGCACCAGTGCCATTCTTAAATTAAAATTACCAACATTTTCAGAAATCCTTGAACTCCCTTGAACAAAGGCCCTCCTGCTAGCCCTTATGGCCATATGGTCCATTCCCTCAGAGACACATTGGTCATCTCCCTATGAATTGGTAATTGGAAGGCTCATGCATTTAAGGACTTCACCTCCAATACTAGACTCTGTTCCACTTTAGGCAGACATGGCAAAAAATATTGCGGGGGACTCACGTACCATGTCATACCACCAATAGGTTAAGTTTGCCTTCTCAGAACATCTTCCTAAACGGCTTCTTCATGATCTTCAACCAGAAGATTTCATCTATGGGAAGAGACATTAGAAAAAAACTGCTCTTGAACCTCAGTAGGGGCCTGATTAAGTACTCTTAACAAGTACAGAGTGAAAGTCCAGGGAGACAATCCTTGGATTTATGTTTCACAACTAAAGAAATAATTCAGAATTCCACACAGTTGGAAGGTGGCTCCAATAAGAGTCCTCAAACTGAGGATTCACAGAGATCCTCCAAAAGCAGAGACTCTTTAGAAGCAACCAGCTGACTTATGACCTTTGGAACAAGCAGATGAGCATGGATAGTAGACAGCTTCTGCCAAGACATCATCAGGCTGAAGCCACTATCTAAGTTCTGTTTTTTATCTTCTTGTTTATAATCATTCTTCTTCTCATTTCTAAAGACCCCTTGTTATTGTCTACTCATAATGGTTCTTTTTCTTCCTTTTCCCCTCCTCTTTATAATTGTTAGGTCAGAACATACTCATTCTAACACCATTCTTAGATTACTCCAAACAGAAGCCATAGCCTTTAATCTTACTGCCTGCAAGATATGCCATCCATCACCAGATCACCATGATAAAAACCTCTGGGCAGTTCAGGCTTCATCAAATGAGACCATAGAGAATGACAGCCAATAGCATTTTACATGCACTTACATGGAAAATTGACCATGAACAAATCAACCTGTGACTTTGCTAGCATACCTCTCTTGCAGAAAAAAAAATTGAGTAAATCTAAATTTGAATTCAACCACCTTTATAGGGCAAAGGGCCAATTACTTGCCACCTAGAAGAAGCTGATAGATGTCCAAAAATGTAACCCAATTAAGGTAAGGCCTTGGCTCTGACATCATGTTGTGAACAACTCCTCCTTTTATGATCTTCTTTTACCCCTACTAAACATTACTTCTTTTATGGCTAGGATGCCTGGTCCTGTTTGCTTCAAACCAACACTGAGCACTTTAGGAATAGTATTCTGATACTTATTTCTCCACAGAGGCCCTAATTCTATAAATCACTAAAGCTGGAAATTCCAACCCAGACAGGAGCTCTAAAATGAAACATTCTTGATTATTCCGACACACTATCTGGGGAACTTCCTGTTTTGTTGTTTTACAATTAAAGCAATAGCCCCATTAGTGTGTATCATACAAATAGAAAAGACTGTAAGAAAGCTACCACTAACTCTGGAAGAAGATATTAATGATACCATAACTGCCCTAAATGGCACATGGATCAGTTTCAACTCATTGGAATGAGTATTGAGGGATAATTGCATTGCTTTAGATTTCTTGTCTAATCATTGTGACATCTGTACCAATGTTAATACTTCTTGTTATACTTGGGTCAATGAAACAAGCAAGGTGGAACAGGCTATATATAACCTTAAGGAAAAACCTGCTTGGCTCTCTAAGATTAATCCTCATGGCCTATGAGATTTGATCTCTTGATCTAGGCAGGGAAATTGAGGTCCCCAGTTCTAAAGGATCTTACTGGGACTATTAATTGTTATTGTTTTTATCATAGTGGTCATGATGATGGTCCCTTGCTTTCAAATGTTTCTATGCAGGCTTTCTTTCATCAGATGATAATCATGATGATACAACAAAAAGTTCAATATAGAGTTGACTATGAAGACAACTGAACACTTTATGAGTGGTGAAAATACAGATCTCTACCTTTGACTGAATTGGTTAACCTTTCACAAGTGAGAGCATGACTAAAGGGGAAACTGAAACACTGAATATACAAATGCACAATGACCAGGAAACTCTGAGTCACTATCAGCAGCAACCTGATCAGGAAACTCTGGCCCACTACTTGTAGCCATCAGTCCAGGAAGCTGGCCACTATCTACAGCAACCAGTCAAGAAAGCCAAATCACAATCCCTGTTGCAACTGACCCAGAAGAGCCAGGATTTGATCAATAAATGATAGCTTCCCTAATTTCTGCCCCCATATCCAACATAGGACCCAACAGAGAAAGCCAAACATGCTCCCTAATGAATCACATAGGATGCTCCACTTCTAATTAGCCTGCCTCCAGCTTCCCCACACCAACAGCTTCCAATCAGGGCACGCATGAAGTTTTCCCTTTTTCCTACTCAAAAGCATTCCTACTCCTCTGTGCCTTTGAGTCCCAGCCAAATGTAAGTGCTGGTGGCTGACTCCCTTGCCAAACACAAATGAGGATGACTACTGCAAGACTTTGCTTGTTTTTTTATTTGAGGGTTCTTCATTTATTTATATAGTGATGAATAAATATAATTCAGTGAAGAGGAAAATGTATGTTTACATGTTTGGGTATGTGTATGTACATTCTGGAAGTGTTGAATGGATCACTGATATACTGGATATATGTGTTTTTCCTACAGATATACTCTTTTTCTTTCTTTCTTTCTTTTTATTTTTAGAAGGAACCATGGATTGAACCCAGGACCTTGTTGTACATGGGAAGCAGGTGTTTCCCATGAGCTGCATTCACTCTCCAATGAGATTTGGTTTTGCCATTTGTTTGTGTGTTTGTTTTTAGGAGGTACTGGGGATCAAACCCAGGACCTTGTACATGGGAAGCATGTGCTCAACCACTTGAGCTACATCTGCTCCCCCAGATACACTCTTGACCCCTTTCAACCTTGCTTTCTACTCCAGGGGGTTGAGCTGTATGGAATATATCAATAGAGTTTTGATGTTTTCTGCTTTCAATTGGGTTCAGCCAACAAGGAGCTTTAGCAGGAAAGAGAGGGTGGATGGAGAGTGAGACCATTATTTACTTAAACTCCAAGTTCTTTCTCTGTGGGGATGCATCAAGATGTTTTGTGCCTCAACTGGAGATCACTGATCCTCTCAAAAAAGACTTTTCTTCACAACTCTCTCTCAACCTCTCTCTCCTCTTGTCCCTTCAGGTCTAGGGCTTTAAATCGCTTTTCTATGGTTTGCAGCTGCTGCTAACCCTAGGTTCCTGCACTATCCCTATTAAACATTCCTTTAATGATCTTACTTTCAGTATGAAATGTATTTCCTGTTTTAGTTATGTATTGCAGGATAATTAATTATTCTAAAACTTAGTGGCTTGAAACAGCAACCATTCTATTACATCTTACATTATTATGGGTCAGGACTTCAGGCTGAGCTGTGACGGGTGATTCTTCTACTCTGCACTTTGTTGGCCAGGGTTTACTTGGAGGTATTCAGCTGGCAGTTTGCCTAGTCTAGAGAAGATGACTTCATTCATATGCCTGACAACTTGGCAGGGATGGCTGGAAGGTTGGACTCAGCTGGGACCCTCTCTCTCTCCATAAAATCTCAGAATGTCTTTCACATGGTTTCTCCAGCAGGCTATTTGGTCCTCATGTATGGGGACTTAGAGTTCCAAGAGAAATAAGGGAAGCTTCCAGTTCTTTCAAAGCTTAGGCCTGGAATTGGAGTAATAACTCTTTCATCATTATGGAACATCATTATGTTTTTCAAAGAAGTTACAAACCAGCCAAGATTCATGGGGATAGAAAAGTAGACCCACCTCTTTATGGCAGATTGTCAATGAATTTGTGGCCATCTTTAATGTTACCAGTCATGAATAACACTAAAGATATATGCAGGTATAGAATAATTTATCAATTGTTCTGCAATTTAAAAGCTAGTTTTAGGAATAGAGTTAATCTGGGATATAGTCTTTTATGAACATGTTAGGAAAGATATTATTATGAAACTCAAAGCTTAAAATATAAAATGCCCTTTGCAACGTTTAATTGCATATCACACAAATTGACTAACTTACCTGCTATCAAAATGCATTCTTCCTTTCTCTTATCTCATCTGCCTAAAACAGCAGTATATATCATTAGAGTAAATTGTCATGTTTTCCTTTACCTTGTCACACATCTAACAGTTGCATAACACACACATACATACATAGATTAAACCAGAAATTGAACTGCAGGGCTCAGGACCCACTAAAAATGAAAAACTCTGGAAAAATGACTGTAGAGCTGTACAATGAGATTCATACATAGACAAACTATACTGCTAATAGAGCCAACCCAGTGTCTGAAGTCTATTTTAGGAAAAAAACTCTTCACTTCCACTTCTCATTGTCAAAGAATTCCAGAAGGTTATTGGTCGTTGTGGCATAGTTTTATTTTTTTATCATCTTCAGGTCAACACCTGAAAATAAATACAGCAGCTAAGATATCAACATCTCCAAAATAACAAAAAACATTTACAACAAAACTAGTTGACTAGTTATCCCCATTACAACAAATTACAACTGTGTGAGGACAAATCACAGGTTTGTATTGGACGTGGGATCAGCAATTGCATAGGAGGAATTGGAGGAAAGGAAATGGAATAATGACAGTCCTGAGAACAAAGGACCCAGATAATTACCCTCAAATTATCAATAGCTACTCACTGGAAAGCATGACAGGCCAAACTGAGAACAGTAATCAATATTGGGAAAGAGTTTTGTAGTTTGAACTCATCTATGAATGCAAAGAAACTTTAAGACTATTGGATATGCTAAATATCTGGGCTCAGAATTTTAAAAATTAATAAACCAGAGCTCCTAGGACAAAGCTTTGATCTAAGAAGAAACTTCTGGGAATAGAATCGAAAATTATCAGGAAAGGATAGTGCAGCAAAGAAAAATAAGGGTCCAGATAAAAGTAGAAGGTACCAGAGAGCCAGCAAATATTAGAATATTATCATTTCACAAAAATTACAGAAAAAGTGTTCTAGATTTGTGAATCTAGAAAAGTATCCTAGTCCCCTTTTTTGTTACTAAAAGTAAAGAAAAATTAATCTCATTTAGCCATAACTAAAATAAAGGATCGCAGCACATCACATGTAAAAGAAAAGAGAATACAAAAAGACACAGAGGGAAAAAATACACTTCCTGTCAGCAAAGGCATTCCATAAAGACTTTTTCATGAAACAGATGAAAAAGTGAGTGGAAAGAAATTAAGAAAATGATAAAAGTTATAAAAGAAAAGCATAAATCAGAAATGGAAAAAATGAAAAAAAAAAAGAGCAATTAGCAAGAGAAGTTACAGAAGTAAGGAAAGACTTGGAATTAAAAGGAAAAGTATTACACAATTAAAATCTATACCAGTATACACATAATTACTTATAAACTCCACAGACAATTCCATAAGAGAACTGCAAGATGAAGAATAAAATTTAAAACTACTTATATATCTCCTTCTATCTATCCATCTATCATCTATAGAGAGAGAAGATTCAATAGATAATTATAGATAATAAAGGTAAAACCCAATACACATGTAATAAGAAATGAAGAAAAACAAAGTAGTACAACAAAACAAATAGTAAAACTATGATTCAAAAAAACTTTGTTACATTAAAAAAAAAATACTTGAAATACATATTGAAAGAGTACATCATATGCTTAGGAATATGGACCCAGAAAGACCAACAAGAATATTCTAGTAAAACTACTGAACTTTAAGGCAAAAGTAAAAAAAATTTAAACAGCTAGGCAAGAAAACCACAGTAATTATAAGGGAAAGGAAATCAGATTGCTTTCAGACTTTTTAAACAGCATCCATCACTTTAAACCATATGATAATGATGTAATGCTTTTAAACTACTAGAAAGAGAAGAAGAGCCACGAATTTTATATCAATCCAAACTGACCGTCAAGTATAAGGGCCAAAAACGCTTATGAATATGGAAGAAATGAGGAAATGTCGGTTTTTCTTCCGTATGAAAAAAAAGTCTACTTTAAACAATCAATATAAAATACAATACTAATTTATAATTGCATAAAGTAAGCTTTATGTGATCAGTAAAACCAATGGAGAAATATTCACCAAAGTAAAGTTAGTGAGCATTAAGTATGGAGTTATCTAATAGATTAAGACTAAATCTTAATTTATATTGTTTGATTCAAAAAAAAATTTATATGTATCCATTACATTTAATTGAGAAATGTAAAAAATAAAATAAAATAAAAAGATATATACCCAGAGTTAACCTAACTGTGAAATTAAAGGCACAATCCTCCTGAAAAAAAAAAAAAAAAAGACTAAATCACAGTTATAAGGACCAGAGTATAATATGACGATTGCTTTGACAATATTAATACAACATAATAAGTAGAAATAGGGGGAGGAAATGGGAAGAGTGAAGAGTATATGTTTACTGATTGTCTTAGCGCTATTACTGGGAATAAGTGAATATCACTTCAAATTTGATGTTGTCAATTCTGGAGGATAGGGAGGTTAGGTAATTGATAAATAATACCCTGAAAAATTGAAAGGATTATAGACATGATATAAAAATATTAGTATAAAAGTAACTTGAAAACATACAAACCGTTCTGCATACCAAAATATATAACAGAGAGAGAGAGAGAAATAGACCACGTTGTGAAAGACTATATATTTAAAAAGATAAAAAAAGATTCTTAGGATATACCAATTTATTGTTAACAGAAAAAAGAAAGAAGGAGAAAAGAATCTATAACAATAAACTGAAAAATTGCAGGAATGAAGGAAGAGGGTAGATAAGATGGGGATAGAAACTAGCCTTCTCTGAATATATTTTGTTTTGCAGATTTGACGTTGGAAATAATGAAAGTATTTTCCATAATCATAAAACAAAATTACATTGTAAAAATTTCCCTGAGAATAAAAAGCAAAATGAAACAAATGAACTCAACTGTGTGTTGAGTTGATGGCAGTAACCATAGAGGTAAATTATTTTAAGTGGATTTAAAATTCAGTAATTTGAGCTCATCTCAATGAGATATGATCTATGACCAAAATTTCTTTCTTACAAATCTTAATTTGCTTTCAGTAATCTTATTTTGGTACAGTGCTGGTTTGGTTTTTCTGTGATGGTTTTGTGTGTTTTATGCAATATGAGAAAAATGATTATATTATTGTTGGTGAGAAATGGGATTTGGAGCATGAAAGGAGACACTAATATAAAATTAATGAGGCTATGTAAGAAAAGTCCCTAGAAATTTGAATTTGGGTTGAAGTATTCATATAAACTCATATTGTGTTTTAATCTTTTAAAAATATATAAATACTTCCTAGTTGTGTGCATTCCAAATGCTAGACTCACCCAGTAGCAATTAGCAGCATGCCTGTATTACAATTACAGCATTTAAATACTGACCACACTGTCTGGATATTTGACTATATTAAGCAATTATTGTTATTTTTAAGTGTGAAGTATCATGGATATGTCTTTAAAAGATGACATAACTTACATACATATATCTAGAAACACAGATGAAGTGATCTGTGGTTTTGGGTTTGCTTCAAATGAGTAAAGTAGGTGGGTTATAGATGAAATAATTTTGACGATGTGCTGGTATTTATTGAAGCTAACTTGATTGGTGCATGGTGATTCATCATATATTTTCTCTAATTTTGCCTATATTAGAATATTTTTATAACTAAAAGTTAAAAAACAAACAGCTTACTGTAGTAGCCTGTTATAGCCAGTTGTAGTGTGTTTGCTTCAGGCATGTAAGCAGAATGGTACCAGCGCCTATTTCCTAAGTGCTTACCATGAATAGGGCTCTTGAATAGGGATTAAAGCATTTTAACCTTTACCGCAAAACCATGCGATAGATATTTTTTGCCTAATTTGATGATGAGGGAATTAAGACAGAGAAATTGAGCAATTTGTTCAAGGTTAAACAGCTCAAATCTCCAATACTGGCATTTGAACCTAGGAAAGTGGCTTTTTCCCATCTCAATCTTGGCTGCCTGTTGAGCTTACATAGCATGGAGAAAACTGGAAAGCTATCAATAGAAAGTTTAAGTATTTGGTAAAGAGACATCTATATTAAGCCAAGAAAATTACATGATATAATGACCATTCACTCTATAATGATTAGACATGATTTTTTTCTTTATTCCTTGATTCCTCCATTCATCAATATTTACTGAATTCTTTTCACATGCTGGGCATTCTCTAGGGCTTCAAGATAAAACTGTGCATGTACAAGACAAAGCAAGCCCCTGTCTACATATTTATAGTCTATTCTAGTAAAAAGCAGATAGTTTGTAAAGACAGAGAAAATAATTACAAATACCAAAGATAATGAAGGAAACACTTAAGGGAATTGAGATGACAAGGTGGAGGTACCTTATTAGAATTTGATGTCAAATAAGGGTTAACCACATGAAGGTGGGTTTTTTTGTTTGTTTGCTTATTATTATTATTATTATTATTTTATTATTATTTGTGGTGGTGGTGGTGGCAAGGCAGAAATTCTAGGCAGAAGGTATGGCCAATTTTTGAAACCAAAAAACATTGTTTGAGGGGGAGCAGATGTGGCTCAAGCAGTTGGGTGCCCACCTCCCATATGGAATATCCCAGGTTCTGTTCCTGGTGCCTCCTAAAAAAGACAAAACAAAACAATGAGCAGACAATGAGCATACATTGAGCAAAAACAACAAGCAGACAACAAGAAAAAACGATCAGACAAAGAGCAGACAATGAGCAAAGACAAGGAGCAGACAATGAGCAAAAACAATGAGCAAAATATCGAACAAGCAACGAACAGACAACAAGCAGAAACAAAACAAAACAAGCAGGGAGCAGATGTGGCTCAAGGAGTTGGGTGCCTGCCTCCCACATGGGAGGTCCCAGGTTCGATTCCTGGTGCCTCCTAAAGGAAAAACAAAACAGACAATGAGTAGACAATGAGCAGACAATTAGCAAAAACAATGAGCAGACAAATGGGAGTGCCATCTCAGTGGGGATATAAATTTTAAATTTAAAAAATTAAATAAAAATAAAATTGATGAAACCCTGTTAATAAAACAAACAAACAAACAAAAAAATTGTTTGAGAAGCTGAAAGAATGTCAGTGTGGCCATAGCATAATAAAAAAGGAGACATTTGGAATAATAAAGTTGGAGACAAAGGAAGGAGGCAAGTTAGGCAAGGCCTTGTAAATATAATAAAGAATTTGCATTTTATTTAAAGTGAGATATAGCCATTGAAGGATTTTGAACTGAAGTATGACCAATTTCAATTTATATTTTAGAAAGAGAAATTATTTTACTCTATAAAGAATGGACTGTATTGGCATGGGAACCCAGGAGAACATTTTGGAGGTTTCTGTAATAGTTGAGATGTGAATATAGTAATCTGGATGCTTGCAAATAGGGAGATGTGGACAGATTCAAGACAAAATTTGAAAACTTCCCTTAAAAGGACTTGGAGATGGAGTAAACGTGGCCAGTGGGGAAAGGGAAGAACAAAGCCTGCCTGTTAGGCCTCTGATTGCCAAATTTCCACTTCTTGTAAGTGTTGTCTGGACAGGTGCAGTCTTGGCACTCTGTATCCAGAGCAATTGTGCTGCCCTCCAGCCTTTCTAACCTATCAAAGTTCTTGCTAACAACCTCTGCGTGACTCTCATGTGCTGAAAAATACAAACGTCTCTCTCAGTCTGGTCCCTCAACTGAGCTCCAACCGCCTTTCTGGATGTGCCACAATCCCTGAGGCTTCATCTCCATCTTCACTTCCGTGGCCTTTAGTCCAGGTGTTCATCATGCCTTAGAATGGTTTCCTGACAGGTCACTTCTAACTTTAATCTCACACCCCTCCTCTCTATTCTACAAACTATCACCAAAGTGATCTCCTAAAACCCAAGCCCCAATATTGCATCCTCACCTCTTTAAAATCTTTCATCCCACCTTTCACTCTGAATAAAGTTTGTAATTTTTGGTCTGGTACCAAAGACCCTCAGCTTATCTTTTACGCATCATTTCTTGGACCCTTTGGTTTAGTCATACAAAACTGCTTGCAGAACCCAGCAAGCCACCTCTATGTTCTGCTCATTTGGCCTAAAATGCCCTTCTGCTTCCCTCTGACTGATGCATGATGACTATTGAAAGACGACTGGCTTCCTTTTGATGATACAGATCTAGCATCACATACTCTGTGAAAGCCTCCTTGCCCACCTCAAACTATATATAGCATCAAATCCGCACTTTTTACAATTCAGCACATTTACTTGTTTCTATTCCACAGTAATTTTCCAGCCTTTATATTTATTAATTTTAGGTGAAAGGAAAGGTAAGAACTTTCCTAGCAGAGGACTAGTTAGTGCTACAGAAATTTTAAAGAGGGAACAATAATTTATATATTTCTAACTGTATGTTATATAATACTAAGTTGTGACCGTTATGTTAACATCTTTATATATTTCATACAGAAGACATATTTCTAATGGAAAATATGATGACAAATCACATATTAACAGTATGTGTATATATCATACCAGCACGCATGAATCATCCATAATATTTTTTTTTATTATTATCTAGTTCTTTTCATCCTTGTCCAATTCATTTCATTACTTGAAATAAAGTTCTGGTTTTTGGATAACTTGCTTAAATTATTCTTTATTTTCTACATTACCTTAAAGTGGAACCTGGGATCATGCTGTCATTGTAATAAGATTATGATCCCAGAATTTCAAATTTAAAAACCTCAATGTTCAAATCAGCATGAAATAAGATTTAATCATATTAGTTTGCCTTGGACAGATGTGTAAAGCAATTTCATGCTAAACCATTTCGTTCAATCTGTATTATAAGAAGGTAAGCTCTGCCAGTACTAGTAATCTTTTGTATTTTTCTCATAGTTTTCCTCAAAATGACATAAGTGTTCCCATCAAAAACCTCACCTCATTAAGTGTTCCATTACACCAACCCTACCGGTTCAATAGTAAAGTATGGATATATATATATATATATATATACATATATATATATATTTTTTTTTTAACTTATTTTCCAAAAGGGAATTCACGGTCAACTAGGGATATAACATGATGAGCCTTATTACAATATCCTGTATTATTTAGGTTGCAGTTCTATGTCCATACAAATAATTTTCCACCAATCATTTCTTTCTTGGGGCACATGCCGGAGCCCCTCTAGTGGGTATCTCCTGGCAGAATGTGCAATGGGCCTGTGCCCTGAGAGTCATGGCTCTCATGTGTACCAGCATGAGAGCCCTGACCCAAGCTCACCCAGGCACATTCTCTCTCCTGGGAATCTGCAACAGCGTTTCAGAAGCCTGTGCATTCTAGACAGTATTTCTGAGCTTATTAATGGAGCAGCAGATGAACTGGAACAGTTATGTGCTCATCCAAGGACAGGAGACCAGTGTTCAGGGATATAGAAGAGTGAAGCACATGCACAGACAGAAGCAGGGAGGAGAAACCAATAATTAAACTACGTTTCCAGCTTTTTAGCTTCTGGTCTCAGTCTCTCAAGAGGCCCAGCAGCAGTCTGTGCTGCAGTGTTCTATAAGCTAGATATTCACACTTCCAATATGGCCCTCTGTTTGCAAACACTAGCTTGAGTTGGTTCTGTTTTGTTCCAGCTAAATAATCTCTAAGACACTTCATCAGGAATGTGGTTTGTCTAGTTTGTATGATGTTAAATCAATTCTCATCAACCCAAATAAAACAGCTTTGAGACTCTCATATCTGGCACACTACCATGGTCTTATAAACCTGACCTGTATTTTTCTTTACTTGCATACTCAACTTGGCATAGAGGGAAAACAACTTCTTCTTACTAATTTTTATAAAATGGAAATTGACTCAACTGTCTTAATTGTTCAAGCTATGACATGATATCACCCAATATGAAAAGGTGAGGCTTCAGGATTGGGTGAGCTTATTTTGTATATAAAGATGTAAAACTCAACAGGGCCTGCACCTCTACAGGGTTTGGATGATAAGAGCTGCCCTTACCTTTGCAAACTGCCCTTGTTGCTCCTGTTTTTTGCACCTTAGTTTGAAACTTCCAATCCCCAGTATACACAGGAAACCTTATCCTTCCCTTCTGAGTCACAAAAAAGGCAGGAACCCGGAACCCACATGTGCTTCTTCTTCCCTTCCCTCCATGGACCCTTGCAGGAGCCTAGATTAGGTAAACAAGCAGCTCCTTTGCTGCCCTCATTCTCCCCTTTCCCTGCTAGGGCCTTTGATCTACCAAAGCTTTCCTTTCATGCTTTCTTGGCTAGCTGGCTAGTTGTGTTTGTGCCTCATCACCCAAAGAACTTTCACATAACATCCAAAATAAGTGGTTCATATTTTGTTTTCTAAATTGCTACCAAATTTACCACAAATTATGTATGGTATAGTTCATATTTTTCTTACTGATATATAAAACCATTTCTTGGCATGTTCTGAATTCCTACCCATACATATTTGGTTCTAATTCTGTTCCATTGATTTTTTTATTCTTCTTCCAGATAATACTTCTCTAATTTAGGTAGTTTTATAAAATATTTTTTAATATTTGGTAGCTTATCTTACCCCTATTATTTTAAGTTTACAGAATGTTCATTGTAATTATTTCATGCATATTTTTGCATATGGCTATTTGAACTACTTTATCTAATTCCAAAAAATAAAAACTTGTTGCTACTTTATTGTAATAATGTTAATTTTATAGATTAATTTAAAATATTTATGATTTAGAGTTTGCCTAACCAAAATAGGATCTGCTACTCCATTAAATCAAGTCTTCCTTTTTGTCCCTCAGAAGTTCTTTAAAATTTTCTTCACATGGATTTTAACATTTATTCTATGTATTATTAGGTATTATTGGTTATTACTTATAATAGGATCTTCTTTTATATTTTCTAACTTACTTATAATAGGAAGACTATTAATTTAGGAATATTAATTTGTATCAGTCCACCTACTGAATTCTCCTATTTTTGTAAAATTTTCAATAATTGTCTTTCATTTTCCAGATCTACAAACATATCACCTTCAAAAATTATAATTTGCCTCAATTCCAATATTTTATAGCTCTGATTTCTTTTACATGTCTAATTGCAACAGCTTGTAACTCCAGAACAATGTTGTAGAATGGTGCTAAAATTTTTTGTATTAGTACTGACTTTAAAAGAAATGCTTCTAGTGTTTTCCTATGAAGAAAGAAGGTGAAAAAGACTATGTGTTAAAGATATACCTAGCTTGTTTTAATTAAGTTGTTTGTATTTGTTTGTTTTTAAGAGTGAGTGCTGAATTTTCTTAAATGTCTTCGCAACATATCATAACGTTATTTTTCTCCTTTACAGTATCAACATGGTGAAATATACCAATAAATTTCTTTGCTTGTAATTGGTCTATTGAGATCTTCCATTTCTTCTTGAGTCAGTGTAGCTAGTTTGTGTGATTCCAGGAATTTTTCCATTTCATCTAGGTTATCTAATTTGTTAGATACAGTTGTTCAAAGTATCCCCTTATAATCCTTTTTATTTCTGTGGGATCACTAGTAATGTCCCCCTTTCATTTATGATTTTAGATTTTTTGTGTGTCCTTTTCCTTTCTTTGCCAGTCTACCTAAAGTTTTGTTGATTTTATTGATTTTTTCAAAGAAACAACTTTTGGTTTTGTTGAACTTCTATATTGTTTTTAGGTTTTCTATTTCATTTAACTCTTCTCTAGTCTTTGTTATTTTCTTCCTTATGCTCTCCTCAGGTTTAGTTTGCTTTTCTTTTTCTAGATTCTTGAGTTGTACGGTTAGGTCTCTTTTTTTTAAGAGCTTTCCTCTCTTTTAATGTGGAGCATTTAGAGCTATAAATTTCCCTCTCCATGCTGCCTTTCCTGTATCCCATAAGTTTTGGTATGTTGTGTTTTAATTTTCACTCATCTCAAAATATTTCCTAATTTTCCTTGTGATTTATTTTTTGACCTTTTCTTTTTGTTTTAGTGTGTGGTTTTACTTCCATATATTTGTTAATTTTCCAGTTCTTCTTCTATTACTGATTTCTAACTTTATTCCATGTGGTTGAGACTTTTTTTGTGACCTAACATATGATCTATCCTAGAGATTGACCCATGAGCCTTAGAGAAGAATGTGTATTTTGCTGCTGTTGGGTGAAGTTTTCTCTATGTCTATTAGGTCTAGTTGGTTTATAATATCTTCAAGTCTTATATTTCATTATTGATCTTCTATCTAGATGTCTTACCCATTAATGAAAGTGGAATATTGAAATCTCCTACTATGAATGTAGAATCATCTATTTCTCCAGTCACATCAGTCAATATTTGCTTCAAATATTTTGGGGGTTCTGCTGTTAGATACATATATGTGTGTGTGTGTGTGTGTGTGTATCTGTTATGTATTCATGTTGAACTGATCCTTTCATCAATATATAGTGATCTTTGTCTCTTTTTAGCCATATTTTTGCTTAAAGTCTATTTTATCTGATATTAATATGACTACTCTAGTTCTCATTTGGTTACTATTTGCATGGTTTCTGGATTTTTATCTTCCCTTGGATAGGCCATCAATTCCTATTTCTTTGTTTTTCTTGTACTCTTGTTGCACACTGTATATTTTAAATGTTAACTCTGGGATTTAGTCCCTAAGCTGTCTGTTGCTTATGTTTTTATCTGGCTTTTGATATGATAGAGATTTTCTTGAGTGCCAGGATATAACAAAAACAAACCAACTGAAGAAGAAGAAGAACAACAACAACAACAAAAAAAAAAAAAAAAAAGAAAAAGAAAAAAAAGAAAAAACACCTTTCACAATGTTTCCAAATTGGCTCTGCATTGGTGGGTATTCTCCTTCAGAGTTTATCCCTCCTTTCAAGAAGATCAGCCTGAGACAAAAGTAAAGTATAAGTGGGAGCAGATGTGGCTCAAGCAGTTGAGTGCCTGCTTCCCACTCCCTACACGAGAGGTCCTGGGTTCGGTTCCAGTGTCTCTTAAAAACAAAAAACAAGCAAACAAATGAAAAAAAACAACTCACAGGAGTCAATGTGGTTCAGTGGTTGAGCACCGGCTTCCCATTTACAAGGTCCAGGTTTCAATCCCCAGACCCGGTACCTCAAAATAAAAAAATTTTAAAACGTGAAATGTAGGATCCTGTCCAGCTTCTATCAACCTGCCTTTTTGCCCTGAGTGAGTGCTTTCTCATGACCTGAGGAATTCCCCCTTTTACAGGAATTCCAATGCCCCCTCTATTCTCTATGAAGTAGGATTTCCCCTCTTACTAGGTGCTCTATTTTTAAAGCAGGTAATCCCTTTGTTCCAGGCCACTTCCACTTAATTGTTTCTTACACTGATTGAGCTGCCAGCAATCTCCTTCTGCCTGCAGGGCAACTTCTGGGAGAAAGTCAGAAATTGACTTTCCAGCTGTCATCTGATAGATAGACACAGACACCCCAAAGACAGACAGTCATCAAATACATCCCCCTGGAACAGGGCCAGGGACCCACAGTGGGAGTATAGGATGGCTCCACAAGATTCCAGGGAGGGTGTCAGGGAGGGGCCAGCAAGGGCATCATGATATTCTCCTACCATAGCCCCACCCCTAACCACAATAAAACTCTTAAGCTAGTCTCTATTCCCTCCTCCCTCAAGCCATTTTTGAGGATGCGTGGGATCTACCTTGCTCTCCCAAGAAAGCCTCATTGTGTGAGTAATAAGCTTTTTCACACCATCTTTGTGTGTGTGAGGTGTCATCAGCCTGGACAACCAAATTTTGGGTGGGGGGTCCATCACATTGCTGTTGATTGACTATAACACCCTCAATTTAGATTGTGTGATTGTTTCATCATATTTATTTCAAGCTGTGCTTTTTTGGAGGAGGTGGCAGTTGGCAGGAATAAGCTAGGTTGTGTCTTTTTCTCAGGAAAAGCATGATGTTACCTTTTCTCATCATTGTTGACATTAACTCTGATCATTTGGTTAAATTCACACACCCTCCCTTCAAAGAACTGTGTTCTGCCTCTGGTTAAAAGTCTAGCTTCAGGCATGCTTCCTCAGCATCCTTCCCTCATCTCATCTGACCTTCACTACATATGGCCGCCTCTCCACGTACAACATAGTTCTGGTTACCAAAGTTTCCGATTTTACTGAAATGCAAGTATATACTTCTGTTTCTTGCACTCTTTGGTATTTTATAAAGCAGAAGGAGAGCGGGACCTCTGGCATAATTCATTTTGTTTAAAAAATTTTCCATGTCATAATCTGTGAAATAATTGAAATACAATTAAATTTAGATAAATTAACATTATTACCACAGGAGTCATCAAACCAAGGTTAGCTTTACTACTGTCAAGAGACTATGCAAGCAATCGTTAGTCCCAGGCACCAAAAAAGAGAACACTCCTAAGAACAGCAATTCAGGTGTTTGAACCTTATTAAAATTCCCAATTTAAAACTTGAAAATGGAATGGATGTTTGATTAGCAACTCCACTCTAGATAGCTCACAGTCTCACAGAGTATTCTGATAATTTGGAAGAGTCTGCCATGATTCACAAACTGAATTTTTCCACCTTTACAAAACATGCCTTAATGAAACATATACTGCTTGCTTTCCTCCTGCTGCAGGGCTACAGATTGATTGCTTCCCTGGAGATATTTTCTGCTATCAGACATATGCTACCGAAATGTGCTTTTTAATTTTTTCCCATCTATTCACTCTAATTACAATGAAAATTATTTGACATCAAAGCCTATATCTCACATTTACAAAGTAGGAAAGGCTTTCATTAAAAGCAATTGAGTTAATTTTATCAGCTGTGATTTATACGATGCTATTTCTGTGACTGCCACTCATTTTTCTCTATTTTGAACATATGGGGGAAATTGAGGCAAAGAATGAAACTGGGTTTCTTCAGTCCAGACCAGAGAGCCCTCATAAATAAGAGTGACCCTTTTTTATACACAAGTGGCTTAATTCTAAAAATCTAAGTTCCCTGATTTTGCAGTTTCCTAAAACCTCTGGAAGGAGATGCAGGTAAGAAAGAACTGAAATAGTTTTCCTCATGTTCTTAGTTATTCAAGATGGAAGAGCTTGGAGAAGTTACCACATTTTCATTTCTAGCTATGAAAGAAAAAAATAACACTTACATAAATTTTACCCAAGGGTTACATATTTTTACTTAAATATATAATAAAAATTATATAATTAGGAGCTTTTCAGGTAGATAACCTTTTAAATGGCCATCAGATTAAGACAGTATTAAAGGTGAGAAAGTGTAGTTGAAAGCAGGACATATTATGCCTGTTGCTCCATAGGAATCCAGCAATAATTAAAAGGCCAGAATGTTTTCAATAAAAGTGGCTCCTCATTTCTCTATTGTAGGCTCTGGCTTTTACTAACAGAAACAAGCCTAATAACCAGAATGTCCCTCCCTGTGGTTTTAATGTCTTCAGGGTAATTATTACATTTAACCAGATCTTTTAAAACTAAATTTCCTTATTTTAGCAAAAAGTCTCATAGGTGAGCTGAGGCCCAGTCTTTTCATGAGTTGACAACAGATGTGTCATTTTCAAAGTTCATTTTGGTGTCAGGAAAATGAATAAAATACAGAGGGAAATAAAATTATTTTCCCAGGCATGTTTACGGGGCAGGCTGAGGTATTCACGAAGATTTTCATAATTGTCTTACCTCAATGCTCTCAGCAAAATTTCTGAACTTGGTTAAGAAGCCTGGGCAATGGGAACTGTAGTAATCATAAATTCTTATTATATGGAAACTTTCTCAAAATTTGTTGCAAGCATGAAAAGCACATTAGTGTCATTCTTCCCATTTCACTTTGTGGGAAGTGGGTGTAGCCTTTTTTTCATAACAGATGCAAAGGAAGAGAAGTTGTAGCACTTGAGTGTCATTTCATAAAATGGCTGGGGGCACAACTTGCCACATGGATTGTTCCCCTGTCCATCCTCTCCTTGACCCAATTGTGTGTGCCCTGTTACCTTCTCCCTGGTGCCAGTGGTGCATCAGGTGGAGGGTGTTGGGCATCGACTGGCCCATGAGCAGATCCCCTAGTCTATATTTCATACCCTCTCTAAACCTGGTAGCCAGTTCCTCCTGTCCTTTCCACTCCTTTCTCAACAGAAGTGATTTTAGAGGCATTCCTAGAGAAAGGGAGAATGCATTTGAGATTTTGGGGAGAGAATGGGAGATGGAGGAAAATGGTTTGCAAGTGGTAGAAATGGAATTGACTCGTGAGCTGCTTATAGGCCAGGCTGTTTTCTTCCTTATACTGTAAATGCAGGAGAATAGCCAGTTCTACTTGTTGCTTCTCAAACTGCATTGCCTCTGGGACCTCAGGCTGGAGGCTGCTGCCCTCTATGGATCTAGAGTATTCTTATCAAAGAATCTTTTAGCCACTTAATATCTGTTCCCTGTTTTTTGGTGATACTCATAGCTATTATATTTTATGCTTAATCTTACATAAGGA
Organism: Tolypeutes matacus; assembly: GCA_026826555.1. NCBI lineage: Eukaryota > Metazoa > Chordata > Mammalia > Cingulata > Chlamyphoridae > Tolypeutes > Tolypeutes matacus. The sequence continues at coordinate 29,840,524 of JAKSZT010054334.1, forward strand.
GGGCTATCAAAACTTCCCTCTAGCTCTGCTTTGTTCTTAATCCAGTGGATATTGGAAAGAAAGTAGTGTTTCCTGGGGTTATGTGCATGCTATCATTCTTATCCCATTCTATGAAGCTATGGTAGCTTCCAACAGGAAAGACTGCTTTCTTTGGAATGGAATTCCAAGATATTAGTTTGGAGTGAGACGCCTTTGGTCTAACACTAATGCATATTTTCTCATGTTTTTCTATCTTGAAGATTTGCCTTGCATGATTAATAACTCTAGGTACTACATGATATAATTTCTGCTGAGAATGGCCATTCCCGTGGTCGTTAAAAAGCCAACTTCTTTTTCTCATGGACAAGGTTATAGTGAGTTTCTTAAACTCAAATATTTTACAGGAAATTTCTAAAACTACTACATGTACTTCCTATTGCTGTTATATATATACATTGTTATGTATATATTATATGCACACATAAAATGTCATGTCTTCATGAGTGGGTTTATTTATGGAAATATATAAACAGATCTTTTTTTTCACTGTTAGACCTTCATCGCACTGATTTTCCTGAATACACTTAGAATTTTATGTATCTATTGCATAGATAAATTTTGTGATAAAAAACAGAGCATAAAAAGACATATTAAAACCCTTTAGACATTAATCTAGAAATTTGTCTCATTAAATGGGTACATTAAGTTTTTTACAAATATATTTGGTGACAAAATTATTGGGTCAATGTATCTGTTTAATGTCCTACACATTTCACTTACTAGAGCCTATTTCTTGATTACAGTTTTACTACTTTATTTACTTCTGATGTGAATGAGCTCTCTGGACTCAAGGGCTTGGTCATTGGTTCAAATCAGACCTTAGGGTTAAAAGAAAAAGAATAAACAGAAAACTCAGATGTGTCCTCCCCATACTCTTTCCACTCTTTCCTCTCTCTGTCCCTCTTTCTGTCTGTCTCTCCCTCACATACACACAGAAGCATATGTACCTGTTTTGGCACTGTGAGTTCTGGCTGCCTGGAAAGGTGTGGTTCAGAACAGTAACATGGGCAAGCAGCATTGACCTGGAGGAAAATGCTGGTGGAGATAGTGATGCCTGTTGGGAGCCCAAAGCTGCCTTGCAGACTGTGCTCTTTAATGTTATAAAGAAGTTAAAGATGGAGTTGACAAATTAGATTACTGATGCGGCAGGATTGGTATGGAGGTGTGATGTGAATCTCCAACACAGGTAGAAAAACTGGTTATGGGAGGGATAGCTCTTTCTCTGCAACATTAGGAAAGGAAATGATGATGGATTGATTTATTCATGCCTGATATTTCAAGGAAAAGAAAGCAGTGTTACTATTGATACTGATTGTAGCCGTTGGCCAATTTAATGTGATTATGAATTCCAAAAATATAATTGGATCATGCTTGTAAACTGATCTGTTAATCTGGGTATGATTAAGTTATGATTTGGGTGTTGACTGGTCAGTAGGGCATTGAGCCCCACCCCTTGGTGGGTGGGGGAATCGAATATCAAAGGCAAGGCAAAGGACAGAGGAACAGTTTTTGAGAAGCAGTTTTGATGTTGGAGAGAAGGCCCCAGGAGGAGAGAAGCGGACCATTCACCTGATCGTCTACAGCTGACCTTTTGGAGGAAACAGGAGCTAAGCCCAGGGAGAAACGCAGCCCCGGGAAGAGAGGAACCCAAGAAGCCTGAACCCTGGCAAACGTCAGCAGCTGTCTTGCTCCAACAGGTGGCAATGGACTTTGGTGAGAGAAGAAACTTACACTTTATGGCCTTGTAACTGTGGACTTCTACTCCAAATACATACCCTTTATAAAGACCAACCCATTTCTGGTATTTCACATTAGCACCCCTTTGACTGACTAATACACTGATTAAGGCAAAAGTAGAGTTGGAAGCTTGAAGGGAATAGTGAAGGATCAAAAATAACCCCTGTGAAAAATAGGAGAAGCTGTTTACCAAAGGCTGACGATGAAGAAGATGAACTTGCAGTTGTGCTCAGTCATGTTGCTTATAGCTTCTTTCTCTGAACATTCAACATGTAGGACACATACTTACTGCATATGTGATTCTACTTTAGATAGGAATGGTTCCAGGTTTTAGAGGGCTTAAAACTTATAAAGTTAATAGGGAAGGTCTTTTTTAAGAACAAGTATACATAACTATGAGGACAAACTTAGGCATGAAGTATAGTGTTTATTTAGAATAAGAAGAGAAATTTTCAAAATTAAAAAGCTGAAAATATCACAAATATCTCAAAATTCAGAAAAGAAACATAATATTTTCATGAAATAATTGATACAAACATCTCTAAATCAGTTATTTTTCCCTTATATTTTGGTTGTAGACTTTTTAGCTGTTTCCTAAATTACAATAATTGTATAAAGTTATTTTACATAGAAAGAATAGGGAAAAAAATGCATCCTTTCCTCTAGAATGTTTGATCAAAATTTGTTTCCATTGTTATTAATAGTTAGAATACATAAAATATGCAACTTTACATGCAGATTTATTTGCTGTGAGAAAGAGTATTATAAATTTATACCACACAAATGCAGGCATTCTGAAAATGATTTCACCTGATTTTTATTAATAAAAAATATATAGTGTCTCATTAGGTTCTGTTCATCCATCACTAGTACTAGATGCTAATAGATAACAGAAAACAAGATAGGCACAATGGCTGTTTTCCTGGAGTTTGCATTTTAGAGAAAGTAAAGATAAATACATACGAAAATGAATTAAAAACAAAAGGTTTTTTTTTTTTTTTTTTCTTTTTCATCAGCAGTTCTCAAAGTGTGATCTCAGGCCCTTTGAAGGTTACCCAGAGACTCTTTTAGGAGGTCTGTGAGATCATAGTTAGTTCCATAATAATACTGAGATATTTGCATTGTTCTCTGTGTTGACATTTGTATTAATGATGGGCAAACTCTGGCACCTTAGTATGAATCAAGACAGTACCAAACTGTACTAGTAGTCATTCTTCACTGTCATACACTCATAGTAAAAAGAAAAGAGAAAAAAAAGCTGATTTCACTTAAGAATGGACTTGATGAAGCTGTAAAATTGTTAATTCAATTATATTTCAACCTGTAGGTACATATGTTTTTAATAACCCATGTGGCAGTTTTAAAAGTATGCATAAAGTCCACAAAGTTGCGTACTGAAGAACCATCGTTATCTTGGCAAAAATCACATGTTGCACGTTGAACAAGCTACTTTTTTTGTAAAACACCATTTATGCTTGAAAGACCAACTGATATATTGATTTGGGTTTTTGACAACCATTTCCCCAAAAATGGAAAAAAAAAAAAAAAAAAAAGAAAGAAAAGAAAAACAAGAAGAGCATTATATAACCAACAGCATTTTTTTTGCCAGTGATAAAATTTGAGATTTCAAGCAAAAATTAGAGTTTGGAAATCTTTTGTGTGTCGCCATGAACTTGAAAGCTTCCCACTACTTAGAGAATTTTCTAAATTGATCGGTGGTGATATTAATAAATGTGATTGTTTGATATTATATAATAAAAGGGATGAACCAACTTTTTCCTAATAGCCAATGCATGAAATCACAAAATCCCTTCAAAGTACAAGATTTCATGCAGCACAATATGTAAAGTTCATTGACACAGTTTCAGATTCCACATCACAATTAACCTTTAAAATACTACCACTTGTCAAGTTTTGTTATAGCATCAAGGAAATATATTCACAATGATCTCAAAAAGCTATTAAAATACTCCTCCCTTTTTCATGTAAATATGTGTGTAGGACCCAATTTTCTTCAAATACTTCAGCCAAAACAATATATTGCAAGAGACTGAATACAGAGGTAGATTGGAGATTAAAACTTTCTTTAAGCCAAATACAAAGATATTTTTAAAAATGCAAAACAATGCCACTCATATCTTTAACTTCTATTGTTTTGGGAAATATAGTTATTTTCTCTAAAATATGTGTTTTATTTCCTTGGCTGCTCAAGCAAATACCATGTAATGGGTTGACTTAAACAATTGGAATTTATTGGCTACAGGTTTCAGGCTCCAAGTCAAGGATACACCAATGCTTTGTTTTCCTTCTGAATGCTGGCATTCTGGGAGTGGTTGCCAGTGATCCTTGGTCCTGGGCTCCTCTGTCACATGGCAATGCACATGGTGGCCTCTCCTGGCTTCTCCCTTTTCTTCTGGCTCCATTGACATTCAACTTCTGACTGCTCCCTCTGTAGTGGCTTTCTTTATCTGAATTTCATTCCGCTTATAAAGGACCCCAGGAATAGGATTAAGACCCATCCTGATTGCGCTGGGCTACACTTTAATTGAAGCAACCTCACCCAAAGTTCCTACTTACAATGGGTTTACACCCACAGTAATGGATTATATTTAAGAACATGTTTTTTCTGAGAAACATAGCTCCAAACCACTATAGTAGGTTATTTATGTAACTAGGTAATGGTTTGTTATTTTTATTTTTAAAGAAATAAATAACTAAATATCAAGCTTAATTTTAATTTCTAACATGTTACATATCAATAGTTATATTACCCATAAATGAAATCTCTTTGGGTTTTCAATAACTTTTAAGAGACTAAAGGATTTTTGAGAAAAAAATGTTTGAGAACTAGTAATACATCCTTCTTTTCGTGCCACTAATTATATTTTATTTTAATTTAAACTTGCTCTTTCTAATACTGAGCTTACCAAAGAACTTCTTACCACTTTTTCTTGATTGTCTTCACAGAGCATCATGTATAGTCTTCTATTATTTTCTCTTGATTTCTTGAACTCTGGCTTACTGAAGCCCACATGTATATGTCTGACCATTCAATTATTTTTTATGATTTTCTACTGTGCCACCATAATTTTGAAGGCATTGATTAGGGAGTTTAAAACATTGAAGACCATCTCTTCATTTTATTTTCTTCCATAATATTTTTCTGTTTAGGCCATGTAAGCAACATTTTAAACCAGGGGTTCTTAACCTTTTTTGTTCCATGGACCCCTCTGCCAATCAGGTAAAAACCATGGACCCCATATTAAGTCCACCCTATACTGTGCATTATTTAATAAATATATCATACCTGCTCCAATGCGTCCTCACAAGAATAATGTTTGTTTGTTTGTTTTATTTAAATTCAAGCTCACAGACCCTTTGTTAAGAACCCCTGTTTTAAACAAATCTGGAAGGCTTCTACTCTGAAGAAAAAAACATATCGGATCGGCTTTTCTATTTAATGATTAGCTTCTATTGGTTGGTTGATTGCTATGATAACTTGGATTATTGTGCAGCAAATATTCACATCCTTCTCCCATCACTGTAGGCAGAAAATATTTCCCTACCCTTTTGATGTTAGGCTTGACTATGTTTAACGGGGTGTTGGCAGATGTTCTGCAATCAATGGATTTAAATGTGCTTGCAAGGTATGGGTGGGCTCTTGCATGTTGGAGAGGTACTGTCAGAAAAGCATACCCAAGGAGGGGCAATCTGCAAGCCACAGCCTGGAGCCATGCCTAGCTAACTTGCAGCCCCAAGCAGAGCTGTCTGAGTGAGTTCAACCTTTATCAGCAGTACCACAGTCAACCACAGACTTGTGAATATCAGAATAAATGTTTGTATTGTAAGATACTGAGATCAAGGGAGGTTTGTTATACAGCTCAATTGCAGCAATAACTGACTAAGAAATTAGGCTCATTGGCTGATTTGTTTATACCAATGTAGTTCCTACATTTTTTTGAGATTATATTAAAAGTAAAAACCATTAGGAAAGAACAAAGGGAGAGATTAATAAAGGTTGGAAGTAAGGGCAAAGAAAAGAACCTTATGCAAAGAGTTATATAAAAGAACCTAATTTAAGAACAATTATTGTAGTTAGGCACCAAATTTAGGTTAGAATTCATCTTCTTACAGTGGTGGCTAGAAGGGAAAATGAGTACAAAGCAATGTTATCTGTAATTGGAAGAATATTAGTATGTTAGAAGAGAGAGAGATTTCTTAGTGTTAAAAGAAAACTTTACATACACTTTAGGCTTTCACAGCTTTATTGAAGCAACATACCATTCAGAAAGTAGAAGAGACCTTCACTGAGGGGGTGGAAATAAGAAGGTTGTATAGGCCAAATGAGAAAGCAAGTGAATAAACATTCAGATTGGCTGGCATTATGTTTCATTTTTACATAGATGGGTCTTACAAAGTAGAAGCAGGTGGCTGCTTGGGAAGGACTTAGCTACCTGGCAATAATAAAGATCTGGCTGTATTTAAATTTGATCTCCTGGGCAAGTTGGGCATTTACAAGACACAGAAACTTGCCATGGGGCTTAGCATGGGTGCCTTCACGTTGGGACTACTAGATTTCATTTATTACTAGTATTCAATTCCAGTAGATAAACCTTTATACAGGGTCAATGAGCAATTATTTATCTGAATGTGAAACTTTCTTTTTAGTACCCTGTAATGGTTTAGAATGGCATGTACCCCAGAAAAACATGTTCTTAAAATTAATCCATTTCTGTAGGTTTGAACTCATTTTAAGACCTTTTAATGAGATTATTTTGGTTAAGGTGTAGCCCTCCTCAATCAGGATGTGTCTTAATCCTATTACTGGAGTTCTTAATAAGAGAAGGAAATTCAGATGAATGAGGGAGAGCTGCAGGAGGCAAGATGCTGAACCTGGAGGAAAAGGGAGAGACCAGGAGATGCAACTATATGACAAGCTAAGGACCCTAGGATCACTGGCAGCCAGCCGCAGAATGTCACAGTTTTGGGGAAGAAAGCATTGCCTTGATGATGCCTTGATTTGGACATTGTCCCAGCCTCCAAACGGTAAGCTAATAAGTTCCCATTGTTTAAGCCTACCCATTTCATGGTCTTTGCTTGAGAACCCAAGAAATGACAACATACCCCGTGGTAAAAACCAAGAGTATTGTGTTACACTATGATTTATGACGGCATTTCTGTAGGAATGGAAAACAATGAAGTCTAGGAACCTAATTTTCTGCTACTTCTAATTAATACAGTGATAGGAGGTTGAGTAGAAGAGATAGGAGAATCTAAAGGTTTACTCTTCCCCTAAGGAAATTGCTTCAGATATCTTCTGGTAATGGTATCTTCTACTGAGCATTTAATACAACATCTATACTCTACTTGCAAAGTAATTATTATGCTCCCCACTTAAAAGACAAAGAAAGGCAGATAAGTTAAGTTATTTGGTCAAGGTTTATCTGACCAAAATCTATGTCCACTAAGTTAATGTGCTTTTTGGAGATTCATCCTTTCTAAGAAATTTTTAAATCAGAAAAATTGCAATACTCTCATCGGAAGTCATTATTAAGATTACTTCAGGATTGTACCAATGATAAACTTCATTATATTAAGTCTGCTTGCCTGGAACAGTGCCAGATTGACTGCACAAGACTCATGTGGGTTACTAATGCTACAGAAATGAAAAGCACCAACATTTAGAGAAAGCTCTGAGAGTCTGACCACAAAGTCTGGAGGAGCAGGGGGTGGCGTCAAGAATCTATATTTTTACAAAGCTCTGCCAGCTATAATTTAGAGTCAAGTTTGAGAACCGCTGCATTATACTTTGCTTTTTTAATAAAATTGTTGCATCTGGGATTTTGATCAGAGTATAGTTTAGAATAGTGCATAATTTGAGCAAATGCCTGAAGTTTAGGTATTTTGTTTAATACACTGAAAGGAGAATTTTATATATCATAAACCAGCTAAACAGATGTCAAATTTTACATTTTATTATTGAAACGAGAAAGCACAACTTGGTTTTCTTCCCAGACTGGGAAAACAAAGGTAATTTATTTAAAAAATACCAACCAACAGGCAAGGCCAAAACATTATTTAGCAAGCAATATTGCATCTCCTCAAAATGCTGAACTATCACTTGGTTAAAGAACCAAAATTCAACACGTCTGAGAAAGGAAGAATGGGATTGATTTGGAGGATGTTTGTGGTTGGGTTTGCAAGTGTCCTCCTCTTTGGTAAGAGAACCCAATCCAGGGCTGTCCAGCACTTGTTGGTGAGTGGGGCTGATTCCTAGAGGGCATGAAATGTGTTCCCAGATTGATTTACTGACTGGTTGGCAGTTTAAGTACTGTTCATCTAGATCAGCAAGGGCACCTGAAAATGACCACTGGGGTCATTAAAAGGATGAGAAAGGATTCTTTTTTCTTGTAATTATTTGGCCAATAGATTCTGCTGCTTCTCAAACCACTATTGCAATAGGGCAGTAAAACCATTTGCCTTTGGGTTGGTGCAAATGATTGCCATTTTATCCTTTGAGTTGGTATCAAAATATGCATTAGATACATAAACATATGTCTCCAAAACTGGCAGGAAACAGAAACTCTGGAGGGCAAACCTTCCATCAGCTCAGAGGTATGAGCATATTGCTGCTTTAGAAGAATTTAGCGGAAAAAATAGAACTGAATAATAGTTTGTGCATTGGTTCTTTATGAATAATTTTCCTCTATATGTGTCTTCTACAGCAATAATTTGCTATGTCAACTTAAAAAAATTAATTTTAGGATAAAATTAAATGTCTCACATATACATGGCAAAACATGCTATCAATTGTACTTTGGATGTTATAATTTTTTAAATTACAAATCATGGGCTATCATATTGACCAGCCCCCAGAATTTTAAGTTAAAATTGAGAATTTTATAAATGGCACAAAAACAGAAACATTTTTTAAATTTGAGAACACAATGAATAGAACTAAAGAAATATTTTAAAATTTCCCCTAAAATGAAAGATGTCACATTGGGGGGCTTATTCTGTACTCTTCCCAGTATCCAATGTGCTCCTAGAGCTCAATAAAAGTTAAATAATAATAGTAACGAATGATTTATTTAAAATGTTACATATAGAGAAGATGCAGTATATTTGGGCACCAAGGTTTTTAAAATAACTACACAAATCTATTTAATAAAAACAAACTAGATGTGAACCCTGAAATAACTAAAATCATTGCTGAATAAGTATCAAGAGCAAAATTCTAAATGAAGAGCTTTTGTCATTTTATAGTCTGCACATCATTTCATTTGAAGTGTTAAAAATACTCACCAAACAGATTGATATTCTCCCACAAAAACTTTCCCAGGGTAAATATAGAGGAAAATAATCTACAAAGGGATGTGCTCAAGGTAAAAGCACTAGGTTGGATTAAATCTAATTTATGCACGCAGTTGGACCTGGGGCTCATTCATTTGAATGCAAAATACCTGAGAGCAGCGCCCAGTGCGTCCCCTGACGGGCTCCATCTCACTGACCCTCCACTCCTTCTGCCCTCCTTTCCTGCCCTACTAGCTTCCTTAAGTCCTATATCACAAGAACAAACCAGTAGCTGTGGGAATAACAGTGTTCCGCATCTGCTATATATTTCTGTTATTAAAATAGCACCAAAGAAAATTATGCTCATCCTTAAAATTGTATGAAGTGATTCAAGATCTCTGGAAATATTCTGAACACAGGAGCCAGTTTTATCTTTTCCTATTCCCACCACAAAGTTTTAGATTAATCAAATAAGTAAATCATGAATTAAGGTAGCACTTGGGAGCTCTTCTACAGATTCATTCTTTAATATTTACCACATTGAAGATGTAGCTGTTCGCAGTATTATTTTTGTAATGGGTAAAACATTTAATTTTTAAAAAGAAAGGAGATCAAAGAGATTTAAAGTAGTTGTCAGAAGTAATTTGTTTGTAATCTACTAAACAGCATATTAAATGTAATTATTTTAAATAACTTGAATTAAGCCAGACAAGTGGTTAAGGTTTTTATTATTTCTTTTCTCCAAACTCATAACCCTACAAATTTACTATCTGGGTATTATTATACTTCCTTAATCTCTCTCTGTGTCTCTCCCACCTTTGTTTGCTTTCTCCCTCATGAACCAACATTTAGGGAAAGTTTTCTGAAGAGACTCCCAGCTGTGGTATCAGACTTTGTTTTTATGATTGTTTAGATCCAGATAATGCAATGTTTTGATTCACAGTAATGGGAATGGTGCCTTGTGGTAAAACAGAACTCAGAATGCTTTAAATCGCTTTGAGTTCTTTGGCTTTTATCCTTTTCTGTTGTTCCAGAAGAGAAGTAAACATTCAACTAACTGCTACTGACAACAAAATCACAAAATAACACATTTGTGTAACACTAATGTGTTATCTTGACTCATTTGATAAAGAAGACTTTGCCTGTTGTTCACTTATTTTAATTCATCATTATTTGTGCTAAAATGATTCCATGATCATGGGTCCTGAAACACCATTGGAGAAGTAATTTTTCACATTCTTTTTAGTGTGTACCAATTTTAGCATCTGAATGATGTAATAACAAAGAACTCCTTTATTTAAAAAGTTTAGTGAGATGTATTAATTGCAAAGGCTAGAACCTTAGAGATACATATATATAAACTTGCAAATATGAGACTTCCTTTCTTATTGTTAACCAAATCAAGAGCAGCTTAGAAAAACTACCCTGGATCTGGGTAGCATCATGCCCTCCCCCATCCCCACCCCTAAAAAATACTTCTGCCTATGGAATCAAGGAAATTCTGTAATGCTGATCACTGTTGAATTGTAAATTCACACACATTGAGTGTATCTCTCTAAAGTCAGGGTCTGAAAGGAGGAATACCAAAATCAGATGGAAGACACTGGGGCATTTGGTAGGATGTTAACACATTTAGGGCTTAGATTTTTTATTTTTTCATTTTTTAAATCTGACTCCTAAACACATATGTCCTTCAATCTTCACACATGATTGAAATGTTATTTGTGAGTTCTCCCAACATTCACTGGAAATGACATAATAAAACCATTGGAAGTCACTTAAGGGTCCAACAACCATGCAAATTGTATGGTGGATACATAGGCAGCACCTAGATAGGGGAGGGATGACAGCCTCACAGAGAAAAATTGCAGCAAAGGACCCAGAAGGGCAGAGTCTCACATTTTTTCTCCCATTGCCTGCGATCCATTTATGAAACTCCTGTGTGCAGAGTCTATGTGTGATTTATAAATCTGGGGCAGTTGTGCAGCCCCCAGAGATTCGTCATTCCAGGATTCATGTTAGCAAGAATTCCACTCAACTTTCAAAAGTCAGATCACAGTATTCTCCAAGTGACCTGAGAAGCTTCTGGCCTTCCATCTGCTATCATCTATTTATATCATAGTCTCATCATACATTCTCTTTTTTCTTCTCTTTATATTGAAAAAGAAGCATAGTCCATGTATGGCTGGGAACAATAAAAACATCTTATCCTCAAGGTTATGTTTTCATTTTTCATCCACTGTATTTTTATGATTGGAGTTCTGTCCTCTGTAGTTTTGTACTTTTGACCTTACTTATCTCTGTCTTCTTCTGTCCAGAGTATCTTGTCTATATTTTCTTATAATTTTGAATCTTTCATTTAGTTTATTTTTATCATATCTCAATTTTTCAGCCTCCAAAGATTTCTTACTTTTCTTTTATTTCCAATAGTCTTACGTTATTTTCTGATTACATTCTTTCAATGACTTGTGCTCTCTCACTCTGTTTTACACTTCCAAAGAAAATCCTGATCCCTCTAGTAAATGGCTGTGATCCTGGAGAAGATTTTGGAAAGAATTCAGAATGTTTTAAGATAATTATATTTCTTTGACAGATGCACCAAATTGGGTACACAATTTCAGTTCAGGGATCTGTAGTCCATGCTTTACTTGAGCAACTTTATATGTAGAATATGAGGTATCAATAAAGGTACAATATAAAATAAATATTAACTGTATGAGTTAACTGTATGAAACCTATGAAGAAACATAAATATTAATTGAAGATGAGAATGGGCATGAGTATAGAGAAAACCCACATATACGAATTCTAAATATTCACCTGATTTAGGCAAATAAATATATTTTAAGTGAGTACAACATAAAAGTGCCTGTTCTCTTTATCCTTTGTTTCAATAACGGGGCAGCAATGCACTATGTGTGCGTGTGTGTGTGCGTGTGTGTGTGTGTGTGTAGTTTCTGGGGTGGAGGGTAAAGGAGGTTCTTGGTCTCCGATCGAATTACGGTTGCAAATCAGCTGACCCTAAAATAGGGAGATTATCTCGGATTATCCAGATGGGCCCAATTCAATCATAAGTGTCATTAGAAGTGGAAGAGGTGGTCCAGGGGATGGGATGCAATGTGAGAAGGACTTGACTGGTCATTGCTTGTTTTGAAGAAGGAAGGAATGCAGGCTGCCTCTAGAGGATGGAAATGACAAGGGAACAGATTCTCTCCTAGTCACGAGAAAGGAACATCACCCTGCCACACCTTGATTTTAGCCCAGTGAGACCCATTTCAGACTTCTGACCTACAGTAATGGAAGATAATAAAACTGTTTTAAGCCACTAAGTTGCAGTAATTTATTACAACAGCAATAGTAAATAATACATGCCCTCTTGTTAAACTTCTAGTGATGCTTTACCTACCATATAGATGTAGATAAACTAGTGATGCTAGTTTATCTGTTAAGTATCTTAGCTTAAAACATACTCTAATTAAACTGCCCATGTAGACCTTAGATCAGAAATGTAGCAAAGAGAGTGATGGCTGACCAAGAATTGCAATAGCATTGTACACCTATTATTGCTGTCAGTTTAAAGGTTCAGATTTCACTCTTTTGGCTAAAAACAAAAACATATAATAAAATTTTTTTAGATATGTTATGAAATAGTTTTCACTAGAAGAATTTGTTAGTTTGGTAACTCTAAAGTTTTGTGAATATGATGTTTCACAAAAAAAAATATCAAATGATATGGTGAATTATTGCCATTTGTGGAACATTTCCCACCTATAATTCTATCTAAAGGCTATAAATTTTTTTCTCCTGCCCATGAAGCATTCATAAAGTATAGAATTATCATTTTTAATAGAAAATATACCTTGACAGAGACTGGAAAAAATTAACACAAATAACCAAATGTCTAAAATGATGTAAACTAAGGTGACATTTTACCATCAACCAGTTGTTTTGGAGTATCCAGAAAACCTGAAGCTATACATTTCAGAGCCTAAGTATTGTTGAGATCCAACAATTCCTAGACTTAGGAAGTTTGTGCGTTATACATCTTCAGGTAGCTTCCAGTTCCACAATTTAAGAGCTGAGTAGCCTCGAGCAATTTCTTTAACTCCTTATCTTTACATGTTAACATTTTTAAGCTTTGTAACCAAGTACCTTAACTCTTCATTGTTGTATATTAACATCTTTAGGCTTTTACTCATTGTGTCGTCTTTAGTTTACCTATGTAGCATGTTTAGCACCATGCTAGCCCAGAAGGAGCTCTATGCATCTTAACTACTATTATTATTATACATCCAGGAGATTGTGTTGGCTTTAGCTGTACAATAAATTACTCCCAAAATATAGTGATTTAAAACAATTTCCATTGATTCAGCTCAAGATTCTGTAGGTGGTAGTTTTTTCTAAGCCATTTTAGCTCATTTTTGCTGGGCTTACATTGAAAACATTTGTGGTCAGCAGGAAGATTGGTGGGTAACCGTATGACGTAGGATTGCTTCACTGGTATCTGACAGGCTGTGAGCAAACAAAGGGGGATCTTTGGGCTAGTGCTTCATCACCCATCAGGTTAGCCTGGGCTTCATCACATGGTGGTCAGCTGCAAAGTTCCCAAGTGCTAGCCTCAAGGCATGTGTTTTTCAACCCTCTACTGGCATCATGTTTGCTAACATCCCATTGGCCACATAACTGTTAGCATGAAGTTTGTATGGAGAGGGTATTAACAAAGGGCGTGGATGAGGAGAGCTGTGATTTGTGGTCATATTTGCAATCACCAAACAGATCTTTTTCTGAGTTTGAGTTCCACATATATAATCTTTATACTCAAAATCTCAACATCTCCCTGGAGATGTCTCACAACTCACTCTGACTTAATATGCAATGTCTAACGCTGAAACTTCTCAATCTCTAGGTTTTTTACTAGTTTAGTAATTAAAACTATTTTCCAATGAGCTGCTCATTCCAGAAAACCAGAAGTCATTCTGACTGTTTCTTTCTCTCTCCAGTATCTAGTCAATTAATAATTTCTGTGATTGTATCTTCTACAAATCTTTTGAATCTGTCCACTCTCTCCATCCCCACAGCTACCACCCAAGCCTGTGTCACCATAATCTCTTGCCTTTTAAAGTAACTTACCAATTGGAACATGTGCCTAAATTAACTATATTCATAACTTCTTCTCCTCTCCAATCTGTTTCCCATAGTGCAGCTATTTTATAAAAGTAAATCTGATTTTGTCACATCACAGCTAAAAAATCTACACTGACTTATCATCACATTTGGAATAAGGGGTTTGAAAAAGGGGGATCTTGTGTGGGGTTTGAAAAATGAGAGCTTGAACAGAGAAAATAGAAACAAGACAACTAATTTTTCAAGAAGGTAAGCAATGACGAAACTGGAACTGAGTGTGTGAAGGAGTTATTTTTGGGTATGATGATATGATTGTGTTTTAAGTAGAAATCCTTGGAAACTAAGGGAAGGGAAAAAAATCTAGAAAGAGGCAGAAGAGATGGAATCCAGATATAGGTAGAGGATCTGGAGTCTGGACATGGGCGGGTCAGTGCACAGGTATTAGAATTTTATTCAGTAGACAGTGCCTGGCATACAGATTGTGCAACTAAACCTTCGTTGAATAAATGAATAAATAAGCTGGCTAAGGTTTTGATGAGGAAAATGACATAATGCCATCTGGGTTTCAAAAGCAAGTCTCATATAAGTAACAGAGAGATATAGCAAAAACAAGAGATTTAAGCCAGAGAGACCATTTGGGTGGTAAGTAGGTTATTTTTAATGAACAGTTATAAGTGCTGAGATTAAGACTAGAACAGGGAAAAGGAATAGAGGTATTGGGGCAAGATTTCATAGGGAGGTGGTGCCCTACTAGATTTGGTGACCAACTGGATGAAAGGCAATATGAAATTGTGTGAGTTGAAGACGGGCTGCAAGAATTCTAGACTAAAGGGGGATCTGTGAATATTATTAAAGGAAAAGAGAAAGCACTTTTGAGATTTGTTGAAAGGAAGATGATCAACTCAGTTTTAGACCTACTGGGTTTGGTCTCCATTTGCTAACACATAGGAGACAGCAGGGATAAGTCTTCCTTGCTTCCATGTAATTCTTCATCCCATTTTCCCAGTCAGGAATGCCTTGGCTCTACTTCAATTATTTAACTGCTATTCTACCTTTCAAACGTCTGTTATATTGTCTTCCCTAATTTGCCTAGTCAGATTTCTTTCCAATTCCTTTTGACAGCACTTTGTTTATAGCCCCCCTTTTATTATTAGAGAACCTGTGGGTTTACAGAAAAATCATTCAGAAAATAGAGTTCCAAATATCACACTCTATATTAACACCTTGTATTAGTGTGGTACATTTGTTATAATTTATGGAAGAATATGATTATAATTGTACTATTGACTATAGTCCATGGTTTACATTAGAGTTCCCTGTTGTGATATACAGTCCTATGTTTGTTTTCTTTTAATTCTAGTAATAAATAGACAATCCCCTTTAAAGCAATAATTACACTATATCTTGCCTTACAGTGGATTTACACATCAAGCCTCTTTCATTAGACTGAAAACTACTTGGGGTTAAGCATAAAATGCTAAGAAGTCATCTCCTATTTATCTTTAAATGTCTACAATATCTCCACATCTATCCCAATACCTGAAATATAGCTGTGTTGGTTTGAGCCTTTTGTGAACCCCCAAAAATTATGCATTTAAATTGGCCCATTCCTGTAGGTGTGGGACCATTTTGATTGGATTGATTCAGTTGAGGGCCTTTGATTAGATTACTTCAGTGAGGCATGACCCAGGGTAGATCTTGGCCCTCTTGGTGGAGTCCTTTAAAAATGGAGGACTGAAAGAAGAGACACACAGAGAAAAGCTCAGATACAGAGAAACTCCAAGAAGCTGGAATCAGCGGAGTACAGAGTTATGGAAAGAGGTCCCCAAGAGGCTGAAAGACATGAGGCCTGGAGGAGAGTGGAGAGACAAGCCATATGCCTGAGTGCTCACAGCTAAGTTCAGGAGAGGGCAGAGCCACCATAATACTCTGCCATGTGCCTAATCACCTACAGCTGAAGTTGGAGAGAAAGTGAGTCCAGAGGACAAGTCAAAGACCTTGACAAAGACCAGCCACCATTGTGCCTTGCCACATGGTAGTAGTCCAGGATCACCAGCAGCTGACTTTTGGTGAGCCAGCATCTCAGATGATGCCTTGGTTTGGACATTTTCAGAACTGTAAGCTTTTAACCTAATAAATTCCTGTTATAAGAGCCAACCCAGTTCTGGTATTTAGCATTGGCAGCCTTCAGCAAACTAATAAAATAGGTCACACTTAATAAAAACTTAATAAATAGATAGTAGCATCGTTTTAAAATTTCTTCTTCTTCTGCATGCTTGGCTTACAAATGAAAGAATATACTATAATTTACTGTATTATTATTATTATTTCTTTCCATACCAAAACAAGAAGAACAGAAAGTCAGAAAACCTGGGTTCTAATCCTGTTCTGCTACTGTTAGTTTCTGTTACTTGAAGAAAGTTGATAAAACTCCTTGGGCCACAATTTTTCTCATCTACAAAATTGTATATATTTTTTTATTAGAGAAGTTGTGAACTTACAAAACGATTATGCAAATGTGCAGAATTCCCATACAACACCCCTCCACAAACTCATTACATTGTTGTGGAACATTTGTTACAGATTATGAGAGATCATCAGACTATTACCACAATAATGGTCTATAGTGTATATTTGGTATATTTTTTCCATACTCCCCTATTATTTTTTTTTAGGGTAGGCAAGGGATAAAGAATTTATTAAGAAATAAAATGAGAAAAGCACATGGTATGAGGCATGGACCAAGGGCATGCTGCAGGTGAGTTGCCTTCATACCCCTTATTATTAGCACAGTTCATCTTCGACATTGATGCAAGAATATTACAATATTTCTGTTAACTATAGCCCATAGTTTACATTAATTGTATTTTTCCTATGCCTCTCCATAGTCTTATCACTTTGTAATAGTGATGTACATTTGTTCTAGGTCATAGAAGAACATTTTTGTATTTGTACCATTAACCACAATTCTCATCCACCACTGGGTTTGCTATGCTATTCAGTCCCTAGATTATTCTCTAGCTTTATTTCAATTGACATTTACATCCCTAGACTACCCCTTTCAGCCACAATCCCATTTATAAACCAGCTGTGTTAGTTACACTCAGTATAATGTATTACCATCAAATCTATCCATTTCCACACATTTATAGTTGAGCCAATTAAAACTTCTACATACAGTAAGCATCAGTGCTCCTTCTAAGCCCTAGGTTTCTTGTTTCTTGTTTCTAAGCCTAGGTTTTAACTCCATGTATTTATTCTTCGTACTTAGGTCATATTAGTGAGACCATACAATATTTGTCTTTTTGTGTCTTATTTCATTCAGTATGTCTTCAATGTTCATCCATGTTATCATATGTGTCCAATTTCACTTCTTACAGCAGCATAGTAGTCTATTGTATCATCTACAAAATTATGTTGGATGGTCTCTATGGTCTTTAGGAAATGTTCATTTTGTACTTTTCTTTTCTTTTTTGCTTTAACTACTTTAGAGGTGTGAATCAGTATACTGATCCAAGGAATCAGAAGAAAGACTGTACAGTCAGGAAGCACTGCAGACAAGCAGAAAGATTCTCTGGGATCCCCGAGAAAACTTCTGGATCTATAAATATTTATCCAGATGACATAGTTGCTGATGATAAGATCTGAATGTATAAGGGTCACATTCAACTTTTAGAAAGGTCAATTATTTCCTCTCTACACTCAGCTTTACATACATAACTCTGGAGCAATTCTGTATATACACTAATGTAAGATAGGATATTTATCAGGGTCCACCAAACTTAGTCATCAAGTTCTAGAGTTACATAGAGCATCTGGTCATGACAAGATGGCATAGATTGTCTCTTTCTATACCTTCCTACTAAGTACAACTATAAATTGTGTGAATAATGCAGGAGATATCCAAAGTAGAACTTTGAAAGATGGAAGAGGAAGATGAACTGGTTAGAGACCCCAGGGCCAGGGGAACAGCATAGTAGCAAGGTGTCTTACAACATCCCAATCAGCAGCAGAAGGTTCTCCAGGCCCAGTGTTTCCTGACTCCAAATCTAGCAACAGAAGGCAACCCTGGTAAACTCATTCCTCCATTCTCCCCCAGATCAAAAAGGAGTCCCTCTGACAATGCAAGGTGAGCCTCACAAAACCAGCAAGGCGGATCAATTGGAAGTCCTGCTGATAATAGGCAGCCGGAGGAAGAGCTCTCCTTTCCAGCTTCCCCTCTCCCACTTGCAATTGTTGTGCAACTAATGTATACTGGCAAAGAAATCCCACCACAATTAGCACTCAGTGCCAGAAGTGCTCTCCTCACCTGTGAGGTCTGAGAACCTCTTTCTTCAACCCTGCAGCCCAAGGGGTCACCAACACAGGAAATCATGCTCCAACAACACTTTGCATGAGAAAGAGTCTCCATGCATCATAAGCAGAAGGGAGTCCTCCACAATAAGCTCCCAGCCCAGGAAGCACTGTTTGTACCTCAGACGGAGGATTCCCTTTATACTCCTGGAGGCACCAGGCAGCCCATCCTTCCTTGGGGACACCCTCTTCTTCCTCAGGCAGCACCACCAGAGACCAGAAGAAGCTCCTGTGGCATGAGCTTAACCAGGCAGATTGAAGTAGCACCACAGAGGGTCTGAAAATTGGACTGTAATTGAAATAGCAATCCATAAAAATAGGCCAGGACCTGCATGCCAAAACTAAACAAGGTGCCTTCTTGCTAAAATAAAATAATTTAAATAGAAACCATAGTCTTCTAATATAACAGCCAAAATGTCCGTGGTGTGATTGAAAATCACTATCATAAGAACAACCAGGAAGACTACAACTTGAATGAGAAAAAAGAATCAACTGATTTTAACACAGACAAATAGATGCTGGAATTATCTCACGGGGAATTTAAAGCAGCCATCATGAAAATGTTTCAACAAATAATTATGAGTTCCCTCCTTTAAATGAATGAAAAAATAGAAAATATTAAAAAAATACTTATAAAAAGGAACAGATGGAAATGATAGAATTGAAAAATACAATAGTCAAAATAACAAAAACTAACTGGATGTGCTCAATAGTATAGTGGAGATGAGAGAGGAAATACTCTAAATTTGAGGACAGAATTATAAGAATTCAGTCAGTCTGAACAACTGAAAGAAAATATACCGAAAAAATAATCCTCAGAGACCTGTGAGGCAATAAGAAAGATCCAACATTTCAATTCTTGTAGTCCCAGACAGAGGAGAAAGACAGTGAGAAGAATAAATGAGTATTTGAAGAAATAAGGCTGAAAACTTCTCAAATTTGGCAAAGACATACCTACAGATTCAATTCAATTGGGCTGAAACCACCCCAAATAGGATAAGCTCAAAGAAATCCATGAAAGGACACATCATAACTAAACTGCTGAAATCTAACAAAGAAAAAACTTGACAGCAGTCAGAGAGAAACAATGCGTTATTTATAAGGGAACACCAATTTGAATTCAGTGGAATTCTCATCAGAAAACATGAAGGCCAAAATGAAGGAACATAAACATTTTCGGGTGCCAAAAGAAAAGAACGCTCAAGCAGGAATTCTATATCCAGTGAAATTATTCTTCAGGAATGAAGGGAAAGTAATGACATTTTCAGGTGACAGAAAACTAAAAGATTTTTTTGCTACCAGACCTACCCTTAAAGAATGGCAGATAAAATTCTTTAAATAGAAAGAAAATGACGAAAGGTGGAATCTTGCAGCATCAGGATGGGAAAAAATAGAGAAATACAGACAAACACAATAGATGATTCTTTTCATGAATTTTCTAAATCACATGTGGTGATTGAAACAAAAATGTTAACACCACATGATACTCAAGACATAAATTTAAAAGTGGAGAAGGTAAAGGGACCTAAATGGATGTGAGGTTTCCCACACTTTACTAAAAGTGGTACAACAGTGATATCAGTAGACTATGATAAGCCACAAATGTATTTTGTAATACCCTATATATATATATATATGTATATACATATACATATGAAGATATTTATTATAAGTAATTGGCCCATGTGACCGGATTGAGGCTGCCAAGTCCAAATTTGTAGGGCAGGCCACAGGCTAGAAATTCTGGTGAGAGTAATGTTGAATTCTTGAGTCCAAGTTCCTTAGCCTGGAAACTCAGAAAGGAGGGGAGGGTATAGGCTTGAGGCCAAATTCCTTCTGATTCCTGGAACTCTCAGTTCTTGCTGTTAAGACCTCCAACTGATTAGATGAAGTCCACCCACATTATGGAGGTTAATGTCCTTTTCTTCAGGTCAAGTGCTTGTAGATGTTAACCATATCTATGAAATATCTCCACAGTCCCAACCAGGCCAGTGTTTGACCAACCAAGTGAACGCTATAACCTAGCCAAGTTGACACATAAAATTAACCATCATGGGTGGTATGTAGGGAAGCAGCACAGAGTGTTTTCAAGAAGGGATTTTTTTTTTACAACTAGATGATATAAAGGAAAGATTTTATTGTAGTTCCTCTTTGAAATAACCAGAGTCTGGACAAATCACATAGTGGAAATGCAAACTGTAGAGGCTGATTGTTTTTAATGGAGAAAGAAGACACTCAATTTGTCAAGCTCTTGTACTTAGTAGAAAAAGAGAGGAAGACATCAGGAATTACCTGAAGGTACAATTTTCAGCAATGGGAAAGTTCTTAATTTCTTTCTAAAATAGCCCCATGGCCTATCTTTTTTTTTTTTTTTAACATTCAAATGGTACCTTCTGAAACTTAAGAAAGAATACATTGAATGAGTAATTTATGGTAAATTGTTTTCCATTAGTATGACTGGAAGGTTTGTATTCCTTTTGCTTTATTTGAAAATCAAACTTTTTGCAATTTAGCTAACGAGAAATTTTTATATTTTATACTAAAAATGCAACCCTTTAGACAATTATTTTTATGCAGAGACATTTGTTTGCCATTAAAGTGAATATGCATCTGTCTGTGATATGTACAGTAAAATATAATGAAAATGTGATGTGAATGGAATTCCTGGTATATAATTTGTGGCACATGAAGAGGCAACAAAGCCTACCAAGTGTTTGTGTTCAAGTTGTTGTTTCACAATTCAACAAAATGCCTTCTCAAAGAAGCCCAAAGTAATAGCTAAAAAAATAAATGGTCTTTTAAAAACATGTATCCGATTATATCCTCTCTCTGTGTAGAAGCTTTCAGTGGTTCACTTGCTTTTAGAATAAAATCACAAATCCCATGGCATGGCACCTGTGTTTTCGCAGGGTGACTCCTAACCAACTTTCTACTCATGTTCTCACCACACCCCACATTCTGCCCTGATGAATGAGCTACTTGCACTTTTACAACTGGGCACTGCTTCTTCATCCCACCTTGCCTTGATACTGGCTCTTTCCTGGACCTTGAGCCCCCTCCCCATGCTTCCTTCCTTTGTCATACTGATGAATTCTTAATCCTGTTTAAAGACTCAGTTCAAATGAAATCTCTTTTGATACTTCTCCCACAGAAAGGATTTCTGATTGCCTCCTTTGTGTAGCCACTATACTTGCTAAATACCTTTTAAATAATACAGTGCAATACATCATGACCGCTGGCTAACATATTTTATATACTGCTACATATTACAATTGCTCGTTTCACCTATTGGGAATTTTTTTTTAAAAAAGGATATCTATTTCCTTTTATCTTCAGCACTTAATATGGTATAGAGGTATATATTAGTTGCCCAATAAGTGTTTATTGGATGAGTCAATTAGTGAGTAAATTGGCATATTGCAATCCATTCAAGTTCAGAGAAAAACTTTGATATCTAAAAACAAAAATGTTTAAAACTGGGTTTAAGTTGAAAAGAAAAATTGATATCAAAACAAATATCAAAATTCTTTCATGAAACTAGCATGCAGATATTTTTAATTGCACATGTGAAACTTATAAACTTATAACTATAACCTTTAAGTGAATTAAGTAAAAAGTTTATTCACATATTTTATTTAGTAAATTTTTCAGTTGATGTCATATTTTAAAATCCTTAAACCTGCACATCCAGGCAAGAGCTGGCTTTCAAAATTAATTTGATATGGTGTTTTTTATACTTTGAAAAAAATACTGTCCTCTTGGAGGCTATCCTATTTAATCCTCAGAAACACCCTGTTCAGTTGACATTATTATCCCCATTTTAGAGATAAGCAAATTGAATTCTTGAGACATTTTGGACTTTTCCAAAACTAAAAATCCGTACCTTCTGATTCCAAGAGTAGTGTGCTTTCTATCACAATTCTCTGCTTATAAAAAAAATAGTGATAATTGCAAAAATGTATTCCCATGATAACTTTTCTACTAACAATGATCTGTAATTTTTAATAAATTTAATTAAATTTTAAGTCAAGTAAAAGTGAGTGTATATAATCAACTATATTCACCAATTTTCTAATATTCCATAAGCTGAGAAACTAAAATTTAGTTTTCTTCCTGAAATCTATTTGCTTCATGGAACTTTGACCTTTATATTTTTTGGAACATAAACCAAAGAGTAGAGCTATGGAGAAAATGATGACACAAATGGTGTTTTTACAAAGGGCAAGTGAAATCACTCTTAATAAGTACCTGCTGACTGGAAAAAGACCTCAAATAAAAGGGGGAAAAGGTAAAGACAAATGAGTTTATATGGCTAAGAGACTTCAAAGTGAGTCGGGAGGTCATCCTAGAGGTAACTCTTATGTACAAAAGCAGGATCTGCCAAAGTGGATACTACCCCAATAGTAGGGCTTCTGAGGGCTCTGGAGACACTCAGGTCCTATGGTCAGGGCACATAGCTCCAGAGTTTGGTGCTTTGCCAGTGGACCCTACTTTGGAGTTTGTGCTCCGAGAGTGACAGAATTGGACTCAGTTATGGCTTCCCTACACATGGGTCATCTGTCCCTTCTATTTGAACCTATACTTGGTGTTGGAGTTGGTAGATATACGTCCAAGAGACATGAATCTTGGGGCTGTCCATGTGCCAGTTGGGCCCTGAGCCTCAGCAGAGTTGCAGCTCCTACTCTCCAGTTCATTGGACTCACCTAGGACAACTAACAAGGAGGTGAGGATTGACAATAACCATACCAAGGAAACGAGAGAGCCTACAACTGCAAGCAAGAGAGTCCTATCCATTGGCTCTATGGGATCCAAGCCCCCTCTCAATTAGAGGTGGAGTGTACATCACCATGCCAGAATCTTCAGGATTGTGGAATAGAATGGACTAGAATGAACTTACTGGTATTCTACTATAGACTTATTGTGAGCTAGCAATGGAAGAAATTACAACATTGATGTGGAGGCAGTGGCCACTGGAGCCTCTGGGGGGCAGAGAGAGGGAAAAACAGGTGTAATACGGGGGCTTTTTCAGGACTTGGGAATCATTCCAAATGACATTGCCATGACAGATACAGGCCATTATATATCTTCCCATAACCTGCAGAATTGTATGGGAGAGTGTAAACTACAATGAGAACTATGGTCCATGCTCAGTGGCAATGCCCCAGGATGCGTTTATCAATTGCAGTGAATTGGCCACCAAAAAAAGAAAAATACCTGCTGTAGATCAGGAAGACTGTGGCAGAAATAGGAAAGGAACCAGTGTCAGTTCGGGTGAGAGTAAAGTGCTTTCATCAAAGATATAATTTCTTTGTTCACTTTTTCTTTTGAGCAGAATCTTCCAATACAGGGAGAAAAGAAGAGAAATAAAATCATTTGGAGCCTCTGTTATCTCTAAACCTCTAAGTTGTGTATACCTAACTGGATGAGAATGAAACATAAACAACGAGGGTCTGGCCATCGACAATGAACAGGAAAATATAGCAAGTAGTTGGGTTCCAACACTGGGAAAATCTCCATCAGAAACTTTCCAAATTCACTCACAAGATGATAATTCTCTCCCTAGGGCAATCTTTTAAATAGCAAACAAGAGAAAATGAATTGTATTTTAAGTCAGCACAGTTCTCACAGATTTAAAACAGAGAAACATGATCCATATATGGAGCCTAAGGTCCATGTCCACCTCATTATTTCCTGCATTCCCTTAATTTTATTTGCACTTAAGAACCTCTTTAAACCACACTCAAATATGTCCATGAGTTTCTTCTATTTTTGCCTTGATGCCCAGTACAATGTCAAACATGTAGGAAGTGCTTGATAGATAAATATTGGTAGCTAGCTAGCTAGCTATGATTTTTTGCATTTCACTGTTTCATGGGCATAATAAAATGATCATAGTTTCCAAGACACTCTCAAATAATTTATCACCTTTAAACCTTGCAACAATGGGGTGAAGTAGGTATTATTACATTAATCTTTAAAAAGACATGATGATGTGTGACTCAGAGGCCATCTTGTAAACAAACGGCCCTCACCACAGCAAAGTGAGGGCCCTGCCACTCAGAACGGCTAGAAGGGACTGTGAGGTTTGTATGTCATGGAGGATGGGTCAACTGCCCATTTAGAGTCCCAATCATCAGGTGAAGAGAGGCTGAAGAAAAACGCCCTCCTCCACTTCTCTCTATTCCTGTTACTATGACGGCCGCCCGTGCCACCATTACCGCTTTCTTGAAGCTCTGGATTAGCTTCCTAATTAGTCTCCCTTCATAAGCTCTGACTCTTTCTAATGTGCTTTGTACAATGTTTCTAGAATGATCTTTTAAAGACGTAAATCTGATTTTGTCTCTCCCCTGTGTTTGGAGTTACAGGCTTTCCATTGCCCTTAGTATAAAGACCGCAATCCTCAACTTGGCCTGCAGTTCCCTGCATGCTCTACCCCTACTCACTTCTTATCCATCTCCATGCCCACTCTCTTCCAAGCTCTCTGTATGCAGCCTTAGCAGACTTACAATTCCTGATTCTGTGGTCTGACTCAACCTGGCTCAGTTTCTTCCTCTAGGTCTCTGCTCACTGCCGCTTCCTTCAGAAGTGTTTCCCCTCCTCACAGGTTGGGCTAGGTCTCCCAAATTAGCTACAGAGGTCCTCACTGGCAACACTCAGTATACTGGGATGTTTGTCTAACGTTTTTATTTCTATCCCTCAACCTTTCTAGTTCATCAATAAATCCCCAGAACAATCAGGTGACTGTCACTGAGTAGATAATTAACAAATATTTGTTGAATTGAGAAAATCCATAAATGTTTCCATATGGCCACTGAAGTAATTGCTCTGGAAAACACTTCTAATTCATGTCACTTGCAACTCTCTTTGATAGTTTCTCCACTGCCTTCAGGATAAAGTCCAAACCCCTAATCCTAGTATTAAAGGATTTGCTTTGTCTCACCCCACTTTATCTCTCTTACCCCTTTCTTTTCTTCACCCTCTTCTCACCAGACATTTAGCTCTACTCAACTATTTTCAATAGCTTTTCTCTTCTGCTTTTGATATTTGCATATTCTGGTCCCTTGGCCTGCTGGCTCCCCACCCCCCTTTGCCTATGCTCATTTGCTTAGTTGGGACTTCATTACTGCCCAGTTGAACATCTCTTCTTAGTGTCCTCCACACTCCGGGCCCCTCGTCCCCAGGATTGTAGTTGCCAATCTCTCTAGCTAGGCTCCTTCAGGTGAGACAGCAGTTTGAAGTCTTGAACATGGAGGAAGTCTTGTTTGTGCTCAGTTAATACATGCTGAATAGGAAGGGAGGGCTGGATGGATAAAGAGAGGTGCTCCTCATTACCAGAGTATACTAGGAAATAATAAGTGGTTGAATCATACTGGAAAACTAAAACTTCAAAACTAATAAGTTTGATTTTAAAGAAAGAGGCATTATAAATCCACTTGGATATATTTCAAATTATTTTCTACTAATGATGCCAGTTTTTTTCCTGTTTTTGTTTGATGTTTATTGTAATGTTATTAAAACTCTGTTATATATAGTATCACCTTTTTTTGTTGCTGAAGACTTCTACTTCCAGGACTCAGCATATTAGATTCTCACCTTCCCCCACCCTAATCTTTTAAGCCTCAGGTGTCAATTCCCCACCATCAAGATTTTCAGGCTAGACCAGTTCTACCTCTCCAAGAAGTGCTACATCACATCTAGTCATAGTAAATTATCACATTAATTAGTAGTTAAATATAAATGGTCTCATTGGTTATGGTTTCATATGTATTAAGACTTGTCTTGACCTAGATTTAAGCTCCTTGAGTGTGGGGACTTTTGGTGTCTAAGAGGCATGCAGGTGAGAAGGAAATTAATTTTTTTCAGAGTCTTAATAAGTATGTGTCAGCAGTCCCATCAACAGAATCTAGGTTAAGCTTCCCGAGAACACCAGGAATAGCCAAAATTATCCTCATTTGTGCAGATAAGCGAACTGAGGCCTGGAGATATTCAATAATAACAAGAGCTGGACAAAAGCTTGAGTTAATGTCTTCCTGGATTCAAGTCTTTCATTTTTACACTCCTCTATGCCATCTCACTATGTGCAGTTATGAACCAAGCATGCATGAACATTAACATTTTGGTTAATTGAGTACAGGATGCAATGCATTTTCTGGTATTTTTGACAAGTTTTGTTTTTTCTAATAACAGATTAATGTTAAACACTGCAGTAGTTTCCTCTTATCTGAGAAAGTTTTACCATTACTTTGTATCATAAAAGGATCATTTGTAGAATAATGTAAGGGCATATACTCTTTAAAAAGATGCTGAAATAAAATGATGAATTTTGGGTTGCATATGTATTGCCAGACAAGAACTGTACAATACAAAGAGTGAGCCCTAAGGTAAACTATAAACCATAGCTAATAATACCATAATAATAATAATGGTTCATCATTTGTAATAAAGGTAACACACTAATGCAAAATGTTAATAATAGAGAAAACTGAGTGTGTGTAGGGGGATATATGGGAACTCTGTACTTTCTACATGATTTTTCTATAAACCTACAACTATTTCAATACCAAAAAAGGGCCAAAATAAAAATCCCAAGGAAATGAACAGATATTTTTTCTCATTCTTCTAGAATAAAAATTAGATTAAATTCCACAAAATGCCACCAGTATAAAATTTATTATATGCTGGAAGTATACAATATGCTGGAAGGAAGACTTGTCTTGCTCAATTTTCCATCATACCAAGCCTGTGACAACCTACTGGTCCTGCTATTTACATTCACATTTTAAAAAAAGATTTATTTTATTTATTTATCTCTCCCCACTCCTTGTTGTACACTAGCTGTGACTATTTGTCTTATTTGTTTCTTTAGGAGGCACCAGGAACCAAACCCGGGACCTCTGATGTGTGAGGGAGGCACCTAATCACTTAAGCCATCTCTGTTCCCTGCTTTGTTGTATCTCTCGTTATGCTTTTCCTCTTGTGTCTCTTGCTGTGTCATCTTGTCACACCACCTTGCCATCCTGTTTGCCATCCTTCTCGTCCTCTTTAGGAGGCACTGGGAACCTCTGCTCCCTGCTTTGTTGTGTCTCTCATTATGTTTTTCTTCTTGTATCTCTTGTTGCGTTATCTTGTTGTGTCAGCTTGCTGCACCTGCCCATCGTGCAAGCTTGCTATCTTCTTTAGGAGGCACCGGGAACCAAACCACGGACCTCCCATGTGGTAGGCGGGAACCCCATCTCTTGAGCCACATCCACTTCCCTACATTCACATTTACATATAAATAGACACACAGACACATACCTTCCCCCTTAACAAATTAACAATCTGAATATATAGGAAAGTACAAATGATGAATACAGTTTGATCCCTTGATTCTGTTGATTACAATAGTAATAGCAGAAGAACCCAAAGGTTCAGAAACTACTAAGGGAAGAAAGTATCTGGGATATCACAAATAAAATTTTGTAAATGCCTTAGGTAGCACAAATTTTTAGGAAATGAAAAATTAGCACCTTTTCAAGAATGACCCAATGTTACTCAAACGTGGAGAGCTGTTATTGGAGATGGTGTCCAGGTGGCAAGGTTTTTGGCTTCATCATGAGAAAGAATTCAAGGACAAGCGATAAATCAATTAAACAAGCAGAGAATTTATTGGAGGATAAAGCAAAAGAACAGAAGTACACCTTCAGAGAGATGAAGGTGGGCATTTTTAAGGGAGAAAATGTGAAGTTCTGTCCTGGGGTCCCCTGTTTTATAGGGGTAAAAGACTCCAGGGCCTGCACTGACTGGCATATTTGAGACAAAGCAGGGAAACTCTAATGGGTGATTTAATCTGCTTAGGACTGTGGGGGTTCCTGTCCGGTGGTGATTGGCTTCTGGCTGCTGTCCACGAGCTCTGCATGGCGTGTTGACCAGTGGTGATTGGCCTCTGGTCACTGTCCACTAGACATGAGTTAACCTGAAAGTGGGTGGGGGGTGGGGGTGGAGCCCCTCCTGCCCCTTTTCTCTTTCCCAGCCATGCAATGATGTCGCTGGCTGCCTTCTGATAACGCAGCCCTTGGATGTGTGCTGTAAGCTGCCCCTTCCTAACTTGCCTGTGAGACTCATCAGGTTAGCGCTAGGCAGCAGGGCAATGCCTCAGTTTCTCTTACCAGGCCTACTAGGTTTTCTGTCCCTTCCCCCTTAGGTCCCTATTCTATTCTGCCTCAGAGCTCCTTGATTTGGGGAGGAAAAAAAACTGAAAAATTTATTATATTTTGAAAGGTATCATGGCATGACAATAAGTCATTAACACTTACTATGATTTCTTTTTTTTAATTATTTAATTTTCTTAAAAGATACTTTGATTACATAAGTGATACACAAAAAATATAGGGATTCCCATATGCCCCACTCCCCACACCTCCCACGCCCTCCCACATAAACAACGTCCTGCATTAGTGTGGCACATTCATTGCAATTGATAAACGCATCCTGGGGCATTGCCACTGAGCATGGACCATAGTTCACATTGTAGTTTACACTCTCCCACACAGTTCTTCAGGTTATGGGAAGTTATATAATGGCCTGTATCTGTCATTGCAATGTAATGCAGGACGATTTCCAAGTCCTGAAAAAGCCCTCATATTACACCTGTTTTTCCCTCTCCCTGCCCCCTAGAGCCTCCAGTGGCCACTGCCTCCACGTCAATGTAATTTCTTCCATTGCTAGAATCACAATAAGTGTATAGTAGAATACCAGTAAGTCCACTCTAGCCTATAGTTCACTCTCCAATCCTGAGCATCCTGGGATGGTGATGTCCACTCCACCTCTAATTAAGAGGGGGCCTCGATCCCACACAGCTGATGGATGGGACTCTCTTACTTGTAGTTGTAGGCTCTCTTGTTTACTTGGTATGGTGGTTGTCAATCCTCACCTCCTTGTTAGTTGTCCTAGGTGAGTCCAATGAACTGGAGAGTAGGTGTAGCAACTCCGCCGAGGCTCAGGGCCCAAAGATTCACATCTCTTGGATGTACACCTACCATTTCCAGCACCAAGTATAGGTTCAAATAGAAGGGACAGATGAGCCATGTGTAGGGAAGCCATAACTGAGTCCAACTCTATTACTCTCAGGAGCACAAACACCAAGGTAGGCTCACTGGCAAGGCACCAAACTCCAGAGCTATCTGCCCTGACTCTAGGACATGGGTGTCTTCAGAACCCTCAGGAGCCCACTATTTGGGGTAGTATCCACTTTGGCAGTCTATGAGATCCTGCTGAGATGTGGATAAGCGTTACCTCTAGGATGGCCTCCCGACTCACTTTGAAGTCTCTTAGCCTTATAAACTGATTTGTCTTTGCCTTTTCCAGTTGCATAGCTGGTTGGTGCTTGGTGGGATGATTTCAACATGAAATAATGGTAAAACTTACCCAAAATGAGAATATATTAGAGCATTAAACTTAATGTTCTTCCCAAAATAATAACTTTTGAAATTAGGTTACTACACTACACTTCCCCACATAGGTTGACAACCTTCAGAAAATACTGTTAGTGTAGTTTATAAAATCTTGGTCAAACCTCATCAAATAAACAATAATCTCTCTTGATAAGACACAGTGTATAGTCCATTGGCATTGGAAAATTCCTATGAATCTTCAAGCAGAGAGCAGTAGTTCTAACATACAGGTCAATAACAAGATCTCACTAACTTTGGGGTGATTTCTTGAATGCTAACATTTTGTTTAATGTACTTTACCTGAGTTTTAAGATCTCAGTTGCTTTGAAACAAAGTCTCAAATTAATGGTATACTCTTCCTGGTAAAATAAATGAGGTCATCTTTGTCACTGAGTGAATCTAAATAAATTTTTTTTTCCTAAATAAATATTTTATATTTCATAGCAATTTGACTTTATTAATCAAGAAAAATGTAAAACATTTAGCTAAGTAAAGGCATTTGGGAAAGTTAAACATGTATAGAAATGAAATATTTGGGAGATAGTAGCAACAATAATATTGGTAAGAATTAGTGTATTACTAGAAGTGGAACAGATGGGAAATCATTCGCTATTTAAAAAATGATCTTTAATCCAGATTGAAGCAATTACAACATGCTCATTGTAAACAATATAGAAAAGTCTAATGAGGAAATTAAAATTCTAATAATATCACCATATAGAGGTAATTGAATAGAATAGCAACATTTTGCTGTATTAACTTCCATTAAATTCATGTGTGTGCATGCATGATTTCAGAATTATAATCATACTTGATTCGCAGTTGTAAAAATTATTTCTCAGTATTATTTCCTAAGCATAAATATATTTTTTGCCTTTCTGAAATACACACACAAAGCACACTCTTTCTTTGAAAACATGATTTAATGGTATCATAATATTCCAATTATGATTAATTTATTAATTAATTCTCTAATCTTTGAATACTTAAGACATTTTTCATATTCAAACATTGTGAAGAGCAGGCATCACTGCTCAAAAACAGTTGTGTGAAAACTTGATTATTATTTTCTTAGCATGAATTTCTAGAAATATAGTTAACTGGATCACAAGTTATAGATATTTTAATGCTTTTGAAATTATTGCCAAATTGCTTTCCCTAACGTTGTACAATATCAAATTTAGTTATTTGTGGATGAGAATGCCATTTTTCAACGTATCCTCACCATCACTGTGTATTATTTCAAAACATTGTGGAAGCAGCTGTGGCTCAATTGGTTGGGCTCCTTTTTACCATATGGGAGGCCCTGGGTTCGATTTCTGGGGCCTCCTGGTGAAGGCAAGCTGGCCACGGCCCACGCGGTGAGCTGATGGTCCGCATGGCGCAGTGAGCTGGAGCAACAAGATGACCCAACAAAGGGAGACAAGCAGACACAAAAATGCACAGCAAATGGACACAGCAAGCATAAGCAGCAAGGGGGTGATAAAGAAAAAAAGAAAAAAACATTGTTGCCACCTTTATAGTTTGAAAAGGTAAGTCAAGAGATGGAATTTCTATTGGTGGTAAATTCCATTTTGTGTGAACTTAGACATCAGTAAAATTATCTTAAATGGAATGGTAACAGGAGGCTGCGGTAGCCTGTTTGGCAATTGGCTAATGATTTGCAACTTGACCTGGAGGTGGTGTGAATTACAATCTAAAATACCTTTAAAATGCCAAAAGAAAAAGGAAGGAAAGGATGGCCAGGAAGGAAAGAAGAAAGAAGGAAGGAAGTTGCTAATATCAGCAAAAATGTATTTGTTACATAACATAGTTACTTAAAATCTAAAGAGAACAGGCATCTTATGAGATCCAAATATCCACAAAATAATTATACTACCTTTTATTATATGACACAACATTGTACCCATATTACAGAAAAAGGAGTTGGGAAATAATAAATTAAGTGATTTGACTTAGAATAAAATAAGAGCTAATATTTCTTAAGCATTTACTACTTTCTATACACGGTGCTAAACACTAAGTACATTAGCTCTTTTAACACTCAGAATAACCTCGTGAAATCAGTATCAGCTTTATGTCCACATTCTAGATGAAGTGAGGCTTAGTTCAGTAACTAAGTTATGACAGCACATAACTCATAAATAGCAAATTCTCAGATTTGAAGTAAGATTTCATCATGAAACTTTTCTATGATATGACTAATTTTTATTAAATGAAATTTGACTCAAAGATTATGAAAGCTAGATAAAATATCTATTTATATTTGAAAATATTGTACTTTTGTTTTAATTTTCCAAAATACACTGTTATTGTTGATTTATTGCAAGAATTTTTAAGAGCTTGCATACTGGGCATTTGGAGAATGCTGATAATTGAACACAGTGACAACCCAAGGCAGGGTTTTTTTTTTTTTTAGGATAAAGTTCAAAAAGCCTGTCTTCCTCATCCATATCAAAATATCTGTTACATAAGTCTCTTCTCCTATTCTAACTGCATTTTATGAAGATTCAGTTAGAAAAATGAACCTATGTAAACGTCGTTGAGTTATGGCATTTTTCTTTCTAACTAATATCAGCATATCTAATTTGATCAATTTACAAGTTTTAGTAAGTTGTCTTTTAAGTGTCAATATTGGGTTTTGAAGTTACAGCCATATTGCAGTATTATTAGCCAATATAATAATAACTGATATACTGGAATGTTTTATAATCTAATGGGGACGATGGAATAAGCCAGCAACACATATCATGCAAACACTTCCTAAATAATCAGGGAAATGGGACTGCGTGTAGCTCAGTAGTTGAGCACCTGCTTTCCATGTACAGGGTCCAAGGTTCAATCCTGGTACATCCTAAAATAATAATAATATTATTAATAAGAATTTTGGCATGCCTCAGCCTGCAGCATACCTGCAATCTATGTCTCTGACTGTGTACTGTTTTTCTTTTCTTGTTTCTTAATAAACTCCTTACTCCCTTGCCTACCCTATAAAAAAAAAATCAGGGAAATAAAATATCACTTGCATGACTACATCTGTTTTGTGTACTTGGTGCATTTTCTCCATTACACTGTAAAATATTGGAAGAGATAAGTAGTTATCACATTTGCTTCTGATGTGTTGGATGAAAAAATAAAAAATAAAACCCTGTGGCAGTTTGATATTATTTATGAATTCTAAAAAAGAGATATTGATTATGTTTGTAACCTGGTCTGTTCCTCTGGGTGTGATACCCTTTGATTGTATTAGATTCAGTTGAGATGCCTTTGATTAAATTATGTTAAGATTAGGGCTTTGATTTGACCACAGCATTAGGGTGACTCAGTTTGCGTCCCCACCCCCTTGTGCGCTATATCACAGACACTCAAACAAGGAGACACACAGAAGTAGATACTCAGAGGAAGAAATACACAGAGGAATAGAGAGAGCACCACAGACACGGAGGAGAAGAGAACTTGTCAGCTTTGATCCTGCAGCTCCAGGAAGAGAGATGAGCCATTTGCCTGACAGTTTACAGCTGACCTTGTGAAGAGAACAGAGCAGCTGAGTCCAGAAATAAACGAGCACTCCAGTCTACAGCTGAAATCGAAGAAGCTGGGACCACGGAGCCTTAAGAGGAAAGAGGAAGGCTGAACCTCACAGATAATAGCAGGCATGTTGCTTCAACACGTGGCAACAGATATTTGATGAGAAATTACCTCTTATGGTATCTTGAGTTGGACTCTTTAGGGCCTTGTGACTATAAGCTTCTACCCCATATAAATACCCTTTATAAAAGCCAACAGATTTCTGGTACTTTGCATCAGCACCCCTTCAGCTAATACAAACCCTAAATGTGTAGGATCCATTTTAAAAACTTACACAATCATTGTCATGGACTGTTAAGATCAACTAGGTTGCTCTTCAGGCTTTTAATAGTATTTCTCAGTGTAGGGCCCACTGGCTCCTTCCTTCAGAATAATCTGGGGCACTTTGAAAAGTACAATTTTGGGAGGAAAGTGTTCTTAAATTAAGCTTCCAGTTTTAAAAGGTTTACCATTTAAAAATGTTTCTTCATAAGAAAAATAGGCTCTCCCATTACTCTTTCTTATTTTACAGAAAAATGTTAGATTTGTTTAGGTCCTCAAGTTGCAACCATCACTGTCCAAACTGCTTAAATGTAAACACAGGTATAACCATATTGATGGACCATGGATAGGTTATGGTTCAAAATTTGGTGTTTAAATTTTGGAAACAATTTTCATAGAAAAGAATATTTTAAACAATGGGTGGGTTCACAGGCAAGTTGTTCAAAGCAAAAGTAAGAATTACATAGGTGAAATAAATACTGTAGAATTACCAGTCTTAAAAATCTGGCTCTAACTGGTAATATTTTCCTAGTTTTTAGTTAGACAAATTTCTTAAAACTTTCCCCAAAATACCCTCGATGTGTAGGATCCATTTAATAGATCTTCACAGTCATTTCCTGAAATGCAAAGCATTGTTATGGTTTATTAAGTTAATATAGTGTTTCTCAGTATGAGGTACTTGGCCACCTGCTTCAGAATAACTTGGGACGTTTTGAGAAATGCAGGATCCTGGGCCGCTAGTCAAACCAACTGTATCAGCATCTGTGAGGGTGGGCCCAGGAATCTTTATGTTATAAAAATAAGCTAGTGATTTTTATACACACTAAAAATCTGAGGAAAAGGCTTATTCCTGTGCTCTGGAGCTTAGGGCTGAGACTGGTTTCAGCCTTGGCGAGACAGTACTTACTAGCACAATACCTTCTGCAGTCAGCAACTCAACAGTAAGTAAAGCTGTCCTGGTCAAGGTAAAAAAGCTCTGCGGACGCTCTCCTGGGTCCCTACCAGCCAACCTGCTTTCCATCGCCCTTCCCTGGAGGGCAGGATTCGGAACGGGCATGCATGAGTGGGCCACTATAAAACAGAGGGGTAAAATGGAGGCTCTGCCTCATTTATTTACTATCCTTGTGCCTCTCTGAATTATGAGGACTCAGTGTTTCTAGAATGATTACTCAACAAATTTCTAAACAAAGATATTGATTAACTCAGGCTTAAACAGAAACCCTTTTTGTTCCTATTTTTCTCACTAAAGGGAAAACTGAAAATCTTGCCTGGATTGATCATCAAGATGAATGCCAACAATAATCATTCAGTGATATATGGCCAGGATAATCATACATCCCAGTCAGCTTGGCACAGTCTTGACATAACTCTGATCTTCTGGCTGACTCACTAATAGAACACACTTGCCCTCTCAGTAGTTCTCAGACACTATTGAATTTGGATGATCAATGATGTGGTCATCTAGTCTGTATATACAAAGTTATAAAAGAATGAGCAGAGTGTACTATGTCAGGACACATCTTTGTATTTGTGTGCATGTTTTTAAAATAAAATACTATATATGATCTGTTTCATGAAAGCTGAGTTGTCAGGAAAATGTTTTTCATTTAACTGGGGTTTCCAGTAATTTGAATTCTAACCCCTTAAAGTTTCCTTTTTCTGAATATTGGGCCTTTTGCTTTGGTCATTTTAAACTTTGGGGTGAAGGTGAATCAGAAATACAGTGTGACAAAGGTCCTCTAGGCACTGAGCTAGAAATGTGTTCCCATAATTGGGACCTGAAGTTGTTTTGATTATATTTAAAAGTCTTTTGGAAGGAATTGAATTGAAAAGTAGATGGGCCATAGCACTCTAAAAGTAGTGATAAAAGACAGCTTGACAACAGAGGGCAGACAAAAAGACAAGCAAAATGATTTTACTTTATACCAGGAAAGACATTTGGCACTTTCTATTTAAAATCTTTGTGACCATTAATTAGTTAATTCTAACAACCTCCGGGTAGAATATGCCAGCATTATCAACACTTGCTACAGATGCAAAACAAGAGTAAGGGGCTTTAGCATGAATTGAAAACAAACGACAGGCACAGTAAGAATTAGAACCGAGCCTCTGTTGGGCAATTCTCTTTGGCGTCCAGCAGGCCAGAGTCTCTGTGGTGAAGCCGACATGCCCTTCTCTGGTTACCGGAGAGCACCCCGAGGAATGCACAAATCTAATAAGAAAAGATCGGCTCAAAGCTGCTTTGAAACCCAGGTGGAATATGTAAGTCCAGGAGGCACGAAGATGCTATCTTTGCCTGAGATGTCCCTGGAGAGAAAGGCAAGGTTCAGTTTACCCTGAAAGGAAACGCATACTAAAGAAAATCAGCAAATGGACTTAGTGAGGACTCCAAACTGCCTCAACTGACTGCAAAGAGAAGGAATGAGGGACCAAGGGAACAAAGCTTTTTGTGTTTGGGAGGTGCATCTTTCCAGAGTAACCGTAGCCATGCTTTGAAATAAATAGCTATTGGGATCATCGGCTGGGGGGGTGGGGGGATCACTGCAATTTTCTTAAATCCAAATGAAAATCTGAAAAAGAAATGGTTTACTTGAAGAAAGTTCAGAAGAAGAGAACCAATTGCTCTTTTTCTTCATACTGAACAATAAATTTCCAGTCAATTCACTGAAGAAACATGACAAAATGCTATTAAACTATTGTAGTTAATAGCAGATCAGATGACTTTTTTCAATTCGTCTTCATATTGAGAAGTGCTCCATTGATTGCCAGAAAGTCTTTTCACTTTATATAATTTGGGGATTGGGAATTCTTTAGAAGAAAAGGCAGACTCCTAACTTATACTTACATCAAAACAAATTCCCAATGTATTATAAATTTAAACGAACAAATAAAAGTACTGGAAGAAAAAACATATTGAAGAGGGGCCAGGGTGGTGCTCAGCCGGGTGTGTTTACTGGGCGTTGCAGAACAGAAAGACACACTGAACTAGGCTGGGAGGGAAAAGAGGGTTTATTCACCTGCAGGAGACTGGAGATGTTCAATCTCAAATCAGCCTCCTCATTAAGGGTTTTTCTCACAGATTTTATACCAGTTGAAACAAAGAAAGTTATTTATCAGGGTGACATTCCTAAGGAGGGTCCAGAAAAAAATTAGCTTTTGCTTTAATCTTAAAATATACATGATACTTGGGGTTTGGTAATCTTGGAGTGATAAGGATGGGGGGCTGGTACGGATGTGAATGTACAGATAATGACATTGAATAAAGGTGAGGAAGCGCATAGTTAAACATTTTTTAATGGAGTTAAATCTGGTTAATGTTAAATCTGTAGCTCTGTGTGCCTCCTGACAGGTAAGCAAGAGTCATATTGGATTTTCCTAAGATTATAAGGTACAGTACAATGTCTTACTATTTAAGCTATACTGGGTTTTTCTAGTACTACAATATGCTTCTAAATAATTTTGGGATGGAAAATATTTGCTTAAGCTTGCCACATAGGTAGAATTATATAGGAAAAAAAATCGATATATTTTCTATATACACATGAAAATACTGTAAATAAAGTTGACAATGAATAATTTGGAGAAATATTTGCAGTATATCATTAATATCATAAATGGATTAATATCAATAATATACAAAGAGCAAAGAGCACTTATGAATCAATGAATATCTGATAGAAAAATGGGCAAATAAAATAAATACTTCAGTCCTAAACTTATTTTCTCCAGACCAAGAAAAAGGCCTTTCAGAGACTTTAATGTGATACTATAATACACCACTGATGTATCATTATGTTATCTCTGGAATGTATTATGTGGGTTTTTGCGAACTAATTTCAGCTTCAAAATTATATAAAAGAAGCATTAATAAATAAGACATAAGCAAAAAAACAACAAGAATTTATCATAATGATAAAGATAATATTTTAAATTACTAATAAAATATATAGTTGCCAATAAATAGATTGGGTTAACTGAGTAGATATCAGAAAAAAAAAAAAAAAAAAGAAGAAGATCCATACATCACACTTTATACAAAATAAGGGGCAAGTAGGTTAAAAATTTAAAGTAAAATCCTAAAACATAAAAACAATCTAGAAAAATGGCAAATTTATAAATTTGAATTGGAAAAAAAAAACATTTCTAACTATGACATAACACTCAGAAAACAGAAAAGATTTTGTAAATTTAACTATATAAAAATAATTTAAAAGTAGTAGTACATTGCAAAAAAGTCTTGATCTATTGCAATGTGAAGATATTTATCAACATGACAAATGAATATACTCTTTAAAACCAGCAGTTCTATTCCTACAGTTTTTCCCACAGATATAGTGGCATGTTAAGAATTGATACATTTAAAAGTAAATTCAGACTCCACATTCTCTAATGGAACAGCAACAATTCCCCAAGTATAGGGGCAATGACTAGTGAAGAAGGATGGTCCATTGATGGGCCCTTGATATTGACAACTATGCTTATAAGCCTTTGCTCTTGAAATTGAAACTTAGCCTAGTCTTGTGGGGTGCCTAAGAGTTACCTCCTGAGAGCCACATTGCTCAAATGTGGTCTCTCTCTAAACCAAACTCACCATATAAATACATTACCTATCTCTCAGCATGGGACATGACACCCAGGGCTGAGCTTCCCTGGCACCAAGGGATTACTACCAAGCACCGGCTGGTGATGCAACTGGAAAAAGACCTTGAATAAAAGGGGAAAATGGTAAAGACAAATGAGTTTATATGGCTAAGAGACTTCAAAGTGAGTAGGGAGGTCATCAGAGAGGTAACGCTTATGCATGTCTCAGCAGGATCTCATAGATTGCCAAAGTAGATACTACCCCCAAATAGTAGGGCTCCTGAGGGCTCTGGAGGCACCTAGGTCCTATGGTCATAGTAGATAGACCTGGAGTTTGGTGCCTTACCAGTGGGCCCTACTTTGGAGTTTGTGCTCCCGAGCATGACAGTGTTGAACTCAGATGTGAGTTCTCGGTACATTGCCTCTTCTGTGCTGGAGTTGGTAGGTGTATGTCCAAGGGACTTGAATCTTTGGGCTGTCCATATGCCAGCTGGGCCCTGAGCCTCAGCGGATTTGTAACACCTACTTCCTGTACATTGGACTCACATAGGAAAACTAACAAGGAAGTGAGGCTAGACAACTACCACATCAAGGAACTGAGAGAGTCTACAACTGCAAGCAAGAGAGTCCCATCCATCAGTCATATGGTACTGAAGCCCCCTCTCAATTAGAGGTGGAGTGGGAATCACCATCCCAGAATCCTCAGAATTGGGGGATAAAATATGGACTAGAGTGGACTTACTGATATTATACTATAGACTTATTGTGATTCTAGCAATGGACGATATTATGTCATGGATGTGGAGACTGTGGCTACTGGAGGTGCTGAAGTCAGGGAGAGGGAAAAAGAGGTGTAATATGGGGGTATTTTCAGGACTTAGAATTGTCCTAATAATATTGCAGTGACAGATACAAGCCATCATATATCTTGCCATAACCTACAGAATTGAGTGAGAGAGAGTGTAAACTACACTATAAACTATAATCCATGCTTAGTGGCAATGCTCCAAAATGTGTTCATCAATTGTAATGAATGCACCACACTAATGAAAGAAGTTGTTAATGTAGGGAAAAGTGGGAGGTGTGGGGGGTGGGGCACATGGAAATCTCTTTTATTTTTTTATGAAACATTTTATGTAATCTAAGTATCTTTTAAAAATAAATAAAAAAATATATCTTAAAAAAGGAAATAAAGGAAATTCATTTTTAGCATGGTTTGTAAATACAAAATATTGGCTTGTATAGCTGCTTATCAATTGGCATATTGTTATCTACTGCAATTCATTCCAATAAGATGCAAAGAATTCCCAAACAGGAATTTGATTATCCAGAAAGAATTATGGCCTAAATGGAAAGTAAATAACTAAACCAATATTTTATTTCATTCTTAGAGATTATTATGTCCAATAGTTAGAGCTGTAATATAAAATTTAGAACTGTTATAATTAATTTTTATTATATTAGAATTATTATTCACATTTATAAATGTTTGTTGCTATACTATTTCTTTTTTAAATACTTTTTTATTTTTTACAAAATACTTTAGATTACATAAATGTTACACAAAAAATATAGGGGATTCCCATATGCCCCACTCACTACCCCTCCCACAATTTCCCAAATTAACAACATCCTTCATTAGTGTTGTACATTTGTTATAATTGATGAACACATGTTGGAGCATTGCCACTAAACATGGATTATAGTTTACATTAAGTTTACACTCTGTCCCACACATTTTGTAAGTTATGAAAAATTATATAATGGTCTGTATCCATCATTGTACATCATTCACGACAATTCCAATGTCCCAGAAATGCCCCCATATTACACCTGTTTTTCCCTCTTCCTCCCCTCACAACCTCCAGTGGCCACTGCCTCCGCATCAACGATAAAAGTCCTTCTACTATTAGAATAAATAATAAGTCTATAGTAGAGTAACTGTATGTCTACTCTAGTCCATTGTTCATTCTCCAGTCCTGAGGATTCTGGGATGGTGATGCTCACTCTGTCTCTAATTGAGAGGGGTCTTAGATCCCATGGGGCTTGAAGTTGCAGACCCTTTGGGATGGGTGTTGTCCATCATCATCTCTTTGTTAGTTTTCCTGGGTGAGTCCAATGAACTGGAGAGTAGGTGTTGCAACTCTGTTGAGATTCAGAGCCCAACTGGCACATGGAGACCCCAAAGATTTAATTCTCTTGGACAAGTGTTGTACTACTATAGGTTCAAATAGAAGCAGCGGAAGAGTCATGTGTAGAAAAATCACAAATTAGTCCAACTCTGTCATACCAGGGAGCATAAATTCCAAAGTTGGGCCCACAGGCAGGAAGCCAAAGTCCTGAGCTGTTTGCCCTGCCTATAGTGTCTGGATGTCTCTAGAGCCCTCAGGAGCTCCACTATTTGAAGCAGTATTTACTTTGTCAGTCAATGAGATCCTGCTGAGACATGCATAAGTGTAACCTCTGGAATTACCTCCTGATTCACTTTGAAATCTCTTAGCCATAAAATCGTAAACTTTCCCCCTTTTGGTCAAGGTCTTTTTTCAGGTGCATTGCTAGTTGGTGCTTGGTAGTAATCCCTGGGTTCTAGGGAGGCTCATGCCTGAGAGTCATGTCCCATGCCAAGGGGAGGGGGGAAGCAATGCATACATGCTGAGTTTGGCTTAGAGAGAGGCCATATTTGAGCAATAAGGAGGCTCTCAGGAGTTAACTCTTAGGCACCTTATAATACTAGGCTAAGTTTCAATTTCAAAAGAAAAGGTTCATAAGTACAGTCATCAATATCAAGGGCCCGTTGCAATGGTCCATCCTCCCTCACTAGGCATGATTAGATTAAATCTAACCTCATCATGAAAAAAAAAATACTACAATGCAATATCCTTTCACAGCTATTAAGCTGGCCACTATTAAAAAGTCAGAAAACTGTAAATGTTGGAGAGGATGTGGAGAGATAGGAACACTTATTCACTGTTGGTGGAAATGTAGAATGGTACAGCCACTATGGAGGACTGTTTGGCAGTTCCTAAGGAAGTTGAATATAGACTTGCCATGTGACCAGGCAATACCATTGCTAGGTATATACCCAGAAGTACTGAGTGCAGTGAAATGAACAGACATCTGCACACCAACGTTCATAGCAGTGTTATTCACGATAGCCAAAAGTTTGAAACAACCCAGGTGTCCATCAACTGATAAATGGATAAACAAATTGTGAAGTATACACATGATGGAATATTATGCAGCAGTAAAACAAACAAACAAACATGAAGTCATGAAGCATATGACAACATGGATGAACTGAAGGACATTATGTTGAGTGAAGACAGACAGAAAAGGACAAATATTGTATGATTGCACTATTATGAACTAAATATATTATTTAAACTCATGGAATTAATAATTAGAATACAAGTCACCAGAAAATAGAATGAGGGTAGACAATGTAAAGCTGATGGTTAATCTATGCAGAATTGGTTAAATGGTTGTTTGTAAATCTTTGGAAATAATTTAAATGGTGAGAGCACACCGTGCTGTTTGTAACTAGTAGAGCTGTTATGTGGGTATGACAGTGGTTGAAATGGAGAGCCTAAGGACATTTATTTTACTAGATGGTAAGCTAAAAAATGTAACATGGGACTGTATAACACAGTGAAACTTTATGTAAAATATGAATATGGGTGACATTGTGTATATGATTGTTTTTACAAAATATAAATACAAATAAACTAGAGAGAAGGAAACAGAATAGTAGCTATGTATAGAAGCAGAAGCATAGAGAGACTGAAAGGTGATGAGTTTTGTTTGTTTGGTTTTTGTTTTTTAGTATTATTCCTGGAATAATGAAATTGCTCTAAGAATGATTGGAGTGATGAATGCACAACTACGCGGTTATACCGAATACCTGAAACTGGAGTTGCCACCATCAACTCTGTTTGATCATGCTTGAATGGGGAGCATCTGGTCTAGCTTAGAATCATTCCAGAGATAGGTTTAAGGAGATACAGTTTAAGGAAAGCCTTGGTAAATTTATTTGAATATTAGTCCTTACTTCATAGTCGGTCTTCCAAGGCTGGATTTTTGGAAGGCTACAGGGTAACTATAACCAAATCCTGCCCATATGTATGAACTTGCCTTAATTTACTCCCCTTTCTGCCAGCGCTGCCTCTCTAAGGACTCTTGGTTTCCTGTCTTCCTTCCTGTTTCATTAGGTACCTACAAAATGCTGGCCCTTATTACCTGCTGTGGTAGATTGCAAAAATGACCACTGTACATTTTAGCTTCCTTCATTAGGAGGTGGAGTCTACTTCCCCACCCCCTCTATCAGGGCTGGCCTTGAGCATCCTTTGACCATAAATTTGAATAAGCTTGTAGCCTATACCTCAAGAGGTCTTCTTCTCCTGCTGCTGTTGGAACCCTATGAGCAACATGTCCAAGCTCAGGATAGCCTTCTGGATTATGAAAGACATGTAGCCCATGAGCCATAAGTGCTCCAGTTGATAATAAGTGAAAACTCAGAACAAGAGCCACCTAGTTGACCAAAAGCTGACCATAGACACATAATGAGTCTAGTCAAGACCAGTAGAATCACCCTGCTTCACCTGGTCTAAATTGTCAATTCATACAAGCATGCTCTAATTAAATGGCTGTTGTTTTAAACCACTAAGCAATAGATAATTGATACATTATCCTCCTGAAATAGCCCCCTCAGTGGTTTCTTACCTCCAATGCCAGTTATTAGTATCACTGTGATGCACAATCTATCTCAGTCCTCTTCAGATATACTAGTCTAATTGCTAAACTTAACTCTTAAAGCAAATAATTTCCCTTTAAAATTATTCTTTCTAATAAGGTAACTCCAAGACTCTAGAAACAAGTTGATCTTACCTAATTCTGTGTCTTACCTAATTCTGTGTTCCTTTCTGCCCTGTCATGTCCTTTCCACTGACCCATCTTTTAGTGCCAAAAGACACCTGTTTTTAACTAATCACCTTGTTTATCATCTCTTTCTCTTGGATTGATTGTCCAGTGTGAGGATTCCACTACCTTGGACTTCTACGTCTGCTTTGTAAGAGTTTTCTAGGTGAGGGTTTCTTATGTTGGGTTCTGAGAAACAGCATGGATCTTTGAAATATTAATAATATTTCAGAGACAACACTGATTCTTTGGATCACATACATCTGGGATATATTTTAGTAAGCAAAAAAAAA
The DNA here is from genome assembly GCA_026826555.1 of Tolypeutes matacus. NCBI lineage: Eukaryota > Metazoa > Chordata > Mammalia > Cingulata > Chlamyphoridae > Tolypeutes > Tolypeutes matacus. Next base: position 29,884,139 of record JAKSZT010054334.1, read on the forward strand.
AAAGTTAAAGTGGTTTGCTTTTTGTTTGTTTTACTTAAATTCTTTTCTTGAAATCATTATATGAATTATTAACAACCAAGGAGGTAGAGCATATTGCAAATGAACTTAACCATGGAACTATTAACATTTCACTGATGTGAATTTTGGAAATATTAATTAATGTTACTTTAAGCTGAAATAAATAAAAACTGCTGTGAAATAAAACTCTGGTCCTTAAATGCCTGTTTGCAAAGAGCAAGAGAGAGAACTCATTAATCATATGGCAACTAAAGAAGCTGTTTTATTTTTCTTAAAATTCAGTACCATGAATTTCTAGACTGTATTTCCTTAGGTATTAGGTTATCCATATTTTATATTTACAGGTATTGTTGAAATATTTGCCTTTATAGTTGAAACAGATATTTTAAATAAGAAATTGGTCAATCTCTGACATTAAGTCACCTAAATAATCCCCATATTTATAGGAATAAATGTATAAACACAGCCACGACTATATATAAAGTTAATTTTATGGGTGACAAACTAAAGTAGAGCTGCCCAATAGTGTGCTACAGCACCCTCATTGATTTGAATTGATTATAAGTGCACCAACACATTGATCAACCAGGGATCAGGTCAATTGCTTCTGTCTGCATCATCTGCTTTGTCCATTTACTCCACATGCTGTACAAATAATATTTTCTACATGTGTTATGAGAAAAAAATGGGGAAGCATTAATTCTCAAATTTTAGTGCACAACAGTATCACCTGGGAAACTTGTTAAAATAGATTCTGACCCTCTTTCCCAGAGTTTCTGATTTAGTTCAATCTGTGGTAAGGCTAGTGTGGTGGTTGGGAACTGTACGCACCTCAGAAAATCATGTTCTTAAAGTTATTCCATTCCTGTAGGTGTAAACCTATTGTAAGTAAGATCTTTTGATGAGGTTACTTCAGTGAAGGTGTGGCCCAGTGTGGATCTTAATCCTCTTACTGGAGTCCTTTATAAGAGAATGGAATTCAGACCAAAAAAAGAAAGCCTGGGAATGAAACCCAAAACCCAGAAAGAATGAAGAGACCAGCAGATGCTGCATGTGCCTTGCCATGTGACAGAGGAATCCGGATTGCTTGAAGAAAAGCTTGCCTTTTGATGCTTTTATTTGGACATTTTTTCTCAGCCTCAAAACTGTACTCTTGCAAACTAATAAATTCCCATTGTCAATGCCATTGCATTTCATAGTATCTGCTTTGAGCAGCTTAGCAGACTAAAACAGCCAGGAATCTACAATGCTACTAAACACTTCAGATATTTCTGGGGCAGAAGGTCCAAGAACCTTCCTTTGAAAAACAGGGGTACATCATTAGTCAGTATCTGTTAACAGGAAGAAAGGAAATATATTGTTTTTCCTCAGAACTTCTTTCTATAGAAAAGAAGTTCTCTTTATAGAAGAGAACTCTCATTCTATAAAATGTGGAGTGTTCTAGGGTTTCCTTTCGGACTTTTCTCACACTTTTTTTATGTACCTTATTAGAAACTGATTTTATGCAGTTCCATGGCTTTAAACATCATCTATATACTGATGACCCCAACTTTTATATCTCCAGTCTGGACCTCTCCCATAATCTCTGAAATTGGTTATTTTATTTTCTACTTAACCGTCTCATTTGGATTTATAATTTTGGAGATCAAATTTGTCCCTAAACCTTCTTCTCACCCAGTAGTTACCATTTTAGCTAATGCCATTGCCAGTCTACACTCTCAGTTGTTCCAGACAAAAGCTTTGGAGTTATTTGTTATTTATTTTATTTTATTTTTAAAGAAGCTTTATATAATATAAATGTTACATAAAAAATATAGGGGATTTCCATATGCCCCAACCTCTCCCTCTCCCACACTTTCCCACATTAACAACATCTTTCATTAGTGTGGCATTTTTGTTACAATTGATGAACACATAGTTTATATTATAGTTTACATTGTGTCCTGCACAGTTTTATAGGTTATGACAAAATGTATAATGGCCTGTATCCATCATTGCAATGACATACAGGACAATTCCAATGTCCGCAAAATGCCCCTACATGACACCTATTCTTCCCTCTCCTTCCCCTCAGAACCTCTGGTGGTCACTGCCTTTATATCAATGATAAAAGCTCTTCCATTGCTAGAATAATAATAAGTCTACTTTAGTCTATTGTTCATTCCCCTATCTGAAGGGTTTTGGGATGGTGATGCCCACTCTGTTTCTAACTTAGAGAGGGCTTAGGTCCCATTGGGCAACTATCTTGCTTGCAGTTGCAGACACTCTGTTCCTTGGGCTGGACATTCATACAAGACAACAGATTTTACAGTGATGAAAGACACAATGTCTAAAATTTTTAAATATTATTTCATTTTTTTGGTATTTTATTTGTTATTTTTAAAACAACTGTTATTATTCGATTTTCTTATTCATTTTATTTAGTTATTTTTTGGCTTCATTTTTGGAGAGCTTTTGGATCACAGAAGGGTCACAACTGTGGCAGGGGAGAATCACTGGTGAGGGGCGTTGTTGATGGAGGGATGTGTGGGGAGGGGTGTACCTGGGGCATAACTTTAAGGGAGATGAATATGTTCAAGAGTTCATGGGGCATTGTCTCAGTGGGTGGATATCCACACAATAACTGAAAGAATATTGAATTCTCATCCTGGAGAGTCCTGCTACATTCTCTAATAGAATGGCAAGGATCCCCTGAGTACAAGGGCAGCGTCTAGTGAAGGAAGGGAGACCATGATGCCAGATCCTTGTTATTGATGGTTGTACTTATGAACCTTTACTTGTGAAATTGAAACTTAGCCTAGTATTATATATTGCCTAAGAGTTACCTCCAAAAAGCCTCCTTGTTGCTCAAATTTGGCCTCTCTCTAAGCCAAACTCAGCATATAAATGCACTACTCCCCCTTCCCCCCAGCACGGGACATGGCTCCGGGGATGATCCTTTCTGGCACTGAGGTATTATTACCAATTGCCAACTAGCAATGCATCTGGGAAAAAACTGGCAAAAAGAGGGAAATATTAATTGCAAATGAGTTTTTATGTTTAAGAAATTTCAAAGTGAATCAGGAGGTCATTCCAGAGGTTATGCTTATGCACATCTCAGCAGGATCTCATTGACTACCACAGTAAACAGTGCCTCAAACAGTGGAGCTCCTGAGTGCTTTAGAAACATCTAGACACTATAAGCAGGGCAGACAATTCAAGAATTCTACACGCTGTCAGTGGGCCTTTCTTTGGAATATATGCTCCCCAGTTTAACAGACTCATTTATAGTGTCCCTACACATGGCTCTTTTACCCCCCTTATTTGAACCTATAATTAGCACTATACTTGTTAAATATATGTCCCAGGGACTTAAATCTTTGGTCCGTCCATGTGCTGGTTGAACCCTGAATCTCAGCAAAATTGCAACACCCACTCTCCAGTTCATTGGACTCACCCAGGACAACTAACCAGGAGATGATGATGTACAACGCCTAACCCATGGAGTTATTCTTAACACCGCTTTTTTTTTTTTCTCCTCACTCCAAACCCTGGGTACATCCTCTCAGTTCAATCTTCTAAACATATCTAGAATCTTAACTTTCTCACCATCTCCACTGCTATCCCTTAATCTAACCCACGCTCCTTTCTTATCTGGACTATTGCAATTGCCTCCTAATTATTCTCCCTCCTTCCACTCTTGCTCCAACCACAATCTATTTTCCAATATAGCACCCAAAGTGAGCCTTCTGAAAGATATAAGGTCGTGTCATTTCTCCACACAAAACCTTCCAAAGGCTCCCATGTCAGTCAGAGTATAATCTGAAGTCTTTGTCAGGGCCCTTGCGGTCTTATATGATTTAGCTCCTTGGAACTTTTTAAAAACATTTTGCTTATCTCCAACTATTCTCCATGCTTACACCTCTCCAGCCACATTGGCTTCTTTATTTCTTTAACATATCAACCAGGTTTCTATCTGAAGAACTTTGCACTTTCTGTTTCTTCTGCCTAGAGGATGCTGTACCCAGATATTTTCATGACTTTTTCTTCATTTCTTCTAGGTCTGTCAAAAGTCACCTGTTTTAGAGAGACCTTTCCTCACCATACCCCCATCACTCTCTAGGCTGCTTACCTGTTTTTGGTCACATCTATTTATCACTTGATATATTATTTTCTTGTCTGCCTCTCTCCAAACTAATATCCATGTGAATAGGAAATCCATCTGTATTAATAACTGTTATATCCCCAGAGTCTAAAAGTGTGCTTGACTCAGAGTAGATGCTCGATATTTCAATTAATAAGTGAACATATGATAATATATATGTTCAGTGAATATTACAGTTTCATTCATGCACTCATTAATTATAATATACTATTAGAAAGAAGCTCTTTCACATATATATTGAGGGTGACTGACATATGCAGACTGAGAAAATATTAGTGAGCAGTTGTCAAGACTTCAAAAATAGGCATTCCATAAATAATAAGAGTAACTGGTATATACTAGTCTTGGTTTCCACAGAGCTTTTCCACTGTGCCATCTGATCCTCAAAACTATAGGTATGATTAATACTCCTTTTTATAGTTGAGGAAATGTGGCCTGAGGGTTAATGTCATTGTCCCTGCTCAAACAGAAGATATGCGGCAAGATAAGAACAGGTGAGATTTATTGTGCTTTCAGGATATGCCAGGTAGTCTGTCAGTGCTTTTAGGCACTGCTCCACACGTGGATGAGGAATGTACTATTCCCACGCTATCTATGGAAATGAAAACTTAAGTTGCAGAGTTACTTAGGCCAAGATTCAAAACTAGGCAGTCGGAAGCGGGAACAAGTGCTTATCACCCAACACCTCTGTTTCCGGCCACCCTCTGCTCCGCCCTCTGGCGGTTGTGTTATCACCACTGAAGACGCCCTAGCTGACAGAAATGTGGTCTTTTAGGCATGTTCAGAAGGCACACATGCTTTTGTAGGATATGGAGAGGCAGAAGGTTGCTTCTCAGGGAAAAAAAACTGATAACACTTGTCAGAAGCTCTTAAGTAAAATATGAAAAAAATACGAAGTTACTGAACATTTAAGGTTACTGCTCATAAACAGATTTTTCAAATACATCTAGAGAGCAAGGCTACATGAAACAGCTATATATTCAAACGTTTGGTGTGGCACAATTAATGTTGCTGTGAATACCTTTAGAAAAAAATTCTTACGTCTGGCATGCACTTTATTTTTCTTTTTACATTTTGTAACTCAGGACTGAGTAATTTAGTCTTATTCTGAATGATTCCTTAATTTATTGAATAATTTGTATGGATCTGTCTGACTCAACTATTCCAAAATCACGCTGTAACAGATAGTGCATTATTACAGTCAGCTCCTACAAATACAGGCACTTCTTGAATTTGGTACTGCGTTTATTCTTTTGCAGTGTCAAAAAGATAGGTGGGAGGACTGGACTTTCTGTACTATACTAATGAGATTTTCTAGACTGCAATTACTCCCTAACAGAGTTTTATTTTTTTAAAGGTGGTAAATTACTAAACATATGCTGTGTGACTTGACTTGTTTGGTGAAAAGGATGAGTTTGATGAGCCCAGATGGGCCCCTGCAATGAAGAGAGAAGCCCAAGATGGTTCAAATTTTAATTAGGTTTGCTAATAAAATGTATAGAGGGAAAAGGCAGATGTAAGAGTCTTCTCATAAATTCACCATTCATTCATTTGCCAAAATGTATTGAGTGCCTCTGTGTGCTACGCCATGTATTAGAAACTAGGGATCCAGTGAAGAATAAGACATAGTCCTGGACCTTGTGGAACTTATACTCTAATTGTACTCAGGGCTTTCTATGTAAAGACACTTGTCTTAATGAAGTTTAAATAAATTCTAGGTCATTTTCTGACTATATCACATTAACCCGTTGCCAAGACCACTGACCAAAGATCGAAGTAAATAAATATAGACAGATGCTAAGTCCTTGAAGAAACACTATTTGAAAGCACAGGAAATTGAATGGAGAGAGTATGATTGAGCAGTAATGTTACCTTGTTATTAGACAGAAGTTAATTTCCCTGATTCTTAAAAGTTGTCTTTCTGATACTATAGTCTAGTGTTAATTCTGAATACATACCCGGAAGTCTTATGGAGATTGAATACTCATTTTAAAAGAAAATTTAACCCAATTAAGTGGTTCATATGTCAAATATCTTTAGTAATGACAATCATGGAGTTTTGGAGTTTTATAAATTTGAGGACATGTGCTAATGCTAATTTATATATATATGTCAAACTACAGAAGCAAAAGAAATGGTTGATCACTCAAATAGGTAAGGAGAAAAAAGTAGCTCACCAGTTTTTTAAAAATCAAGCATTATTTTCAGGGTGGGACAAGAAGGATTGGTAAGGAAAATCAAAGGTAAACCATACTGTTTCTGTGTTTATAAATGCTTTTTAGCCTCATTTTTTAAAATAAGGGTCAACACTTCAGCCTGTTCTTCTGGTCTCCCCTCCAAAGCAAAGCAGATGGCATTATCTCCTACCTCACGGATGAAATAAAGGCCATCAGAAATCAGCACATTTATTTGTATCCATAGTCATCTTTTCCTATTTCAATTCCTTAACATTGAAAGAAATCCTCCAACTCATCATTATCATCATCATCTTCATCTTCATCATCATCATCATGACTAATAAGAATTATTAAGTGCCACATTCTGCTAAGTGCTTTATCAAGAAGCATTATCTTAAATAACCCCTATCACCCCAATTTTTTCAAATAAAATCAGGATGGCAAGAAGTAAAGGAACTTTCCCGAGGTCACCTAAAGTTGGCAGGTGGATCCAGGTGATCTGTATATGGTGCTGAAGCCTGTCCTGGGCCGGTACTCTATCTCCTGCTCTTTTCTAGATGCCATGCCATCCTGCCTCTCCAGGGACCTTGATAGGTTAATCTGCTGGTTTCTGAACCTTCAGTCTTTCCCTCTCCATGGGCTCCTTCTTGTTTACAAGAAGCAGACACTTTGGGAAGAAGAGATGGGAGGAATGAGGTGATGGAGCTGATCACAGTGTGCACATGACAACAATACACATTGCACTCTTACTTGAGTACATACTCTGGTGGCATTTCTTTCTCAATCCTTTAAACGGGCAATGATGCCAGGTTATGGTGCACTTTCTCAGGGAGACTGAAAAACTGAATATATTCTGCTAGGTCAGTAAAGGTGGTGGTGTTGATTCCAGCCCAGGTCAACCTAATTCCAAAGCCTATGCTCTTTCCATACATTAAATATATACCTAAACTTTGTGGTGTTTGAATATTTTTGCTGGTGTATTGAGAGTTGTTATTAGAAAATCCTACATGTACATAGAGTTCTGAGGAAACTAGGATTTGAAGGGAAAGGATCTCAATCACCTCCAACACTCTTCCAAATGAAAGTATCAACCACTATGTTTTTGTCTCGATGGTCAGCGCCTCTGTCTTCCACTCTGTATGCCTCTGGAAGACCAAATTAGGTCATTTGTCTTTCCTTTGCTTTGAAGAGTTTTATATCTTAATGCTTGTTAATGAATATATTTTTCTTTTGGAGTTCTGGTGCTTCAAGGGCTTAAATCTCATCTCATCTTACATTCTTCCAATTTGTAGGATATCTTTAAGACCACCATGCAAATAATCAATCTGTTTTGCTTTCAATGAATAAAGAAAAATTAATTTGGCTGAACAATTTTCTCTTCCTAAATTTTCAGTACATGGAATTCCAGTCAAAAACAAAACTGTTGAACTGTGACTGTCACTGTGGTCAGCTGTCTGATAACAATATTATATAAGGTGATTACACTGCAAGAATCTGTATAAGTAATGTTTGGACTGCAAATCATAAATACTACTTTCAGTTTGAAAGAGTACAAATATGTTTTTCATATGTCTGCTCTGGCAAAAAAAAAAAATTAAATAGTTTCCCTCTTGTTTTGGGAGGAAAGCCTGGTCTAGTGATATCTTGGACAAACTGTTTGATTTCCCATGCTTTGAATCTGATAAAGGTAATTATTCGATCTAATCACTTGTTATGGATACCTAGAAAATTCAGACTGAATGATGTCATGATATTAAGCCACAGTCAAGGCTCTTAGAAGTCCCCATTATTCTTGCTTTTGAGGCCTTTAAGAAGAGTGTGAGAGTAAAGAGAGTAATGAGAGTATGCATCCAAAAGGAGCCCTTTACGACTTTCCCCCCTAAGTATGCATATTTATAAATGTTTATTATATTTCTAAACCATAGTTGTTACTAGATACTGTGCATGTTGCAGATGTAACTCAGGAATTGTTACACCCAACATGCACCAGTCTCCAAAGGAGAATCAGATTTTTGATCAGTCTCAACATTCACCTTCATCAGGCATCACTATGGGAAGTTTCCAACAGAAACGCTAAAGTTTTTTTTCCATGCCGCAGATTTTAGACAGCGAAAAAGAAAGCAAAAGAATTTCTTCTCACTGGTATTGCAAACATTTAAAATGTAATATGTTTTGAATGTTGTGATTCATTTAGAAATATCCAGAGGATATAAGTAAGTCAGTGGCACAATGGTGATATTTATATTCACTTAGAAGTTTACAAAGCATTATCAGTGCATTAAAAAGGGGAAGAAGAGGGAGAAGAAAGGAAAAGTAACTACCTGTTGTTCTTAGTAGCCAGGCTAACATTGTTACAGGCTCCTCGGTCTCATCTTCTCTTTCACCTCTCCAGATATCTTAACAACCATCCTTTTCATGCCCAGAAACAACAATAAAATATTCCAGTATGAGGTAGTTTGAGTTTTATTAGTTTGATTTTTTGTTTAAAAAAAAAAAAAGCCGGATTTATTTAGTTAGAATAATGACTTAAAAACAAAGTTACATAGACTACTTCCTGGGACGGTAGTGAAAACAATCTTCAACATATAATTGGCTTGCTTTACTCAACGTAATGTTCTCCAGGTTCATCCATGTTGTCACATGTTTAACGACTTCATTTCTTCTTACTGCTGTATAATATTCCATTGTGTGTATACTCCACAATTTATTTATCCATTCATCAGTTGATGGACATCAGGGTTGTTTGCAACTTTTGGCTATTGTGAATAACGCTGCTATGAACATCAGTGTGCAGATGTCTATTCGTGTCACTGCTCTCAGTTCTTCTGGGTATATTCCTAGCAATGGTATTGCCGGGTCCCATGGCAAGTCTATATCCAACTTCCTTAGGAACTGCCAAACAGTCCTCCACAGTGGCTGTACCATTCTACATTCCCACCAACAGTGAATAAGTGTTCCCTTCTCTCCACATCCTCTCCAGCACTTAAATTTAAAGGACAAATACTGTATGATTGCCCTGTTATGAACCAAATATATTATGTGAAATATAAATGCATTATGTAAAATATGAATATGGGTAAAATTGCATATAAAAGACCATTTTTCTTTGAAGCTGAACAAATGTAGGTTAATACTACAAAATGTTAATATCAGACAAAAAAATCCCAAAACATTATACTAAGTGAAGGAGACCAGACACAGAGTACTACATATTGTATGATTCCATTTATATAAAATGTAAATATAAATCAATTTATAAAGATGAAATTAGATTAGTGTTTATGTAGCGCTTAGGAAGGAATGCTAAGGGGTGTGGAGTCTTTCTTTTTGGAGTAATGAAATTGTTCTAAACTATTTGAGATGATGAATGTGCAGCATTGTGCTTATACTAAAGTCCATTGATTATACACTTTGGATAGATCATATGGTATATGAATATATCTCAATAAAACTACTTAACAAACAAATAAATAATTGTGCAAGAATAGTCAGAAATAGCAGCTATGTACAGCAGGGGAAAGAGAAAGATTGAGAAGTGATGAATTTTCTTGTTTGTTTGTATGTTTTTTATTTATTATTATTATTATTGAAATAATGAAAGTGCTTTCATAATGATTGAAGTGATGAATGCACAACTATGTGATTATACCCAATACCATTGATTGTACACTTTGGATAAATTGTATGCTTTATTAATATGTATCAATAAAATTGATTTAAAAATATATATATATAATTGAAAGCATGGCAGTGAAAATGCAATCTTCTAGATATGGTTGGAATACAGGACTCCTGAGCCTCCCTAGAACAAATTACTGCTAAACTGGTAAAAGTAGCTAGAATTGCTTTGGGTAGTTCTTTGCCCTGTGATTTTGAGGTGCTACAGATCAATGTAATTTTATTAGTTCTGGATGCTTAGGGCTACACCTATCCCAAGCTGTTTTTCAGGATCATAAATTACATAATTTCAAAAACTGCATTGTAAAAAACAGACAAGGATAGAAAGAAATAGTGCTAAGGAAAAGGCAGGGGATTTCCCACTAAACAAAATAGCCTCTAGAGTCAGACAAAGCAGGCTTCTAACCCTGGCTTTGTCCTCCAAGCAGCTATGAATCCTTGGACAAGTTATTTCACATCTCTATTTCTTCTTTAGGAAAATGGAGCTACTAGTAACTACCTCATAGACCTGCTGTGAAGAAAAAAAATATTTTTAAAAATTGCATAAAAGAGTTCAGTTTGATTCCTGATACTATGCAGATGCTTAGTATCTTAGTATATTTTTAGTATTTTTATTTTATACATTCTGCAGCCACTACTGAATATATTAAAACCCCAGCCATACTTGAACAGTAGTTTCAGTTGCATCCCTATAGAACTATCAAAATGATTTCTCTTAGATTGTTTGTATCCTGCATGGCTCAGGAGTCTGATAAGTTACAACACTTTCAGAGGTTCAAAATCACATCCATCATATTTACTCCTCCTTCCCTAGTCCACCTAAGAGAATGGCCTTGCCATGCTTTCCGGTCCCTAGCATCTTCTAGCACCCCATCTTCTCCCTAGTTCCCCACAGTCAGTCAACCACCCAATGTAGTTAATTTTACCCCTAAAATATATTTACCTTTTTTTCCCCCTCTTCTCTGTTCATCCTCACTGCTACTCACCTATTTTTACCTCTTGTTACCTACTGCTGAGTTATTGAAATAGCCACCTACTTGGTTTTACAGTCGGTAGGCTTTTTGTCCCTCAAATCAATCTTCCCCTGATACCAGATCAGCCTGCAGAGAGGAAAGTTCTGATTGTGTCACTCCTCTTTGCAAAATGCTTCCACATCTTCCCACTGCCTGTCTGCTGAATCAGATACAAACACCTCAAGCAGGCATATCACATAGCACGAACCCTATTTGCTTTCCTGGATAATAATCCAGGATAATCCAGAATACTTAAAATATTCACACTGAAGTCAATTTATTTTGTTAGGTATTGAGGCTGCATGTTTATTTTTAACCTCCTGCCTTTGCGTCTTTGCTACAGCCGTTCCTCTGCCTAGAACATCCTACCTCCCAATTCCTCCCACCCAAAATTCAGTACATGCTTCAAGAACTGGTGAAAATGTCATCTCGTTCAGGAGATCTTTTTAATCCTCTGTCTGAAAAACTATATATTTTTTGAACTCCCGTAAGATAATGTATACCTATTATGGCACTATCAGTGATGATATTCTTTATTACATCAGCACAGTGTTTTCCTGCTTCTATGTATGGCTTGTAGATTACTTTATTTATAAATTAAATATATTTTATTAAAAATTCTGCCATGTTTTGTGCTTATATATATGTATATATTGGTAATCTCAGTGACAATGCCCTAAAAAAGCATTCTTATCTCACTAAATTATTGAGATTTACGAGGGAAAAATTTATTTTATCCCATTACTCAGAGAGCTGGTAATGAGTTAGGAGAATTTGCAGAAGTTAAGGGCACGGATCTCAACAGTCTTTCAACAAATATATATAAATACCAGCTCTAAGATCTGCTCTGTTCTAAATGATAGTTGGGTAAAAAAACACACAAAAGAAATAGTCACACAAATAGTAATTTATTTTAGCTGTGATGAATGCTATAAATGAGACTAAGTAAAAGGAAGAAGCTGTGGCAACATCAGTGACAAAGCAACATTAGACCAGAGGGAAGTTGTTTTAGAAGAGAGAAAAATAGAGAGGGAAATTGCCAAGGAGAGTAAAATTTCCAGAACAAAATGCTTAAAATGCCTGCAGAAATGTAAATGGATGTATGGTGTGTTACAAAAAGAGAAGTCAAGAATAATTTTAAGATTTTGGCCTGAGCAACTAGAAAGATAGAGTTGCCATCCACTGAGATAGAGAAACCTGAACGTGGATGTGCTATAACTCTCCGCTCTTCTTCTTCCTGAATTATTTATCTATTAGAATATGGCATCAGGAAAGAAACACACCAGTATATCTCCCTGCAAAGTGGAAAAATGCCTTAATTCTAAAATTGAAAACAAGATTTAGCATTGGGAAACTTATGGATCTTAACTGATATTCACAAAAGGATTGTGACTGATAGTAGATCATGTTTGAAGACAGATTTAATGGAAGTATGGGGAGACTGGAACCTAAAGTTTTATTTGAAATAGTAAATGGGTGTACTTTGGGAACAAATAACAAGCTGGTGTTTATTTTTGTGATTATTTCACAATTTCTAATAATTGCTCTTATACAAAAACCTTCCCTGAAAGCATAACTTTGTTCTTAATATTCTTCATGACTCAAATGGCATTGTGATTTTTTTTTTTATAAGTTGACTTTAGCATATGCAATATAGTAATCTTTTAAATCCAAGAGTAGAAGTAATTTGATAAAGAATGATTTTGGACATATTTTGCTAGAATAAATGTTTGCTTTTATATTTGGAATCAAGCAGGTTCAATTCACTTTGTAAATCTTTTTTATGTTTCCAGTTTTTAGCTATCGACATAATATCCTCTACAGATGGTGGATGTCATTTGATCCTTGCCCTTTCTAGCAAATTCACATATGTCAGCAAATGAGCCTGAAACAACTCCAGGTTTCAAATGCAAAACATTTGTAACTTGCACTGATTCATAATCAGGACAACATAATAAACTCCAATCTAGTCATTCTCAGTGGGCCTTATTCAGCAGAAAAAAAAAAACATAGAACGAAAGCCAAGAGAGGATGTTGAGCTTGGCTCTTCCAGTACTAGGCTTTTGGAAATTCAATTAATTGCCTGTGGAAAGCATTGGAATGATAGCCTTTGAGAATAAAATCTCTCATCGTTTCAAAGCACAGAATAAGAAGCCAGGATTGCCCTGTTACCACAAAGGCTCACCAGGAAACTCCATTTTCCAACTTTGAATTAAACACTTTCATGATCAATAAGTTATGTCCTCTGATAATAACCCTGTTTAGCTAATTTGATATCAATTATTATTCATATTTTAGTATCAATCAATTTGGATTGAAAGAGTGTAGGAGGGGTTGTGTATAAAGGCAGAGCATTTTATTGCAGGTGTTATTTTCAAGTACAAGGTTGTACTTATAACCTGAGAGAAGTGAGGGATCACAAAGTCATATAAACCCAAACCAGGATGACATTTTAAAGGAGTTAATATAACTCAGGTCTCAACAGGCAACTTGTTTTTTTTTTTTCAAGCCTCAAGTCTCTGCTAGGAAAAGAACAGAATAGGAAGTTGACACGTGAAGGACAGAACTAGTGAATCTTCTGTGTATAAAAATATAAGTTTTTGTTATTTTTGCTTTATTCCTTTCTAGCCACACTATGTATTTATCATTACACTATGTATTAGTACTTGAAATAAATCCAAAGCATTCAAATATAACAATACGTTTATGACTTAAGGTATGGGCTTTTTAATCAGTGTTTGAGAAAAAAAATCTGCAAGTGAAATAAATATTCTAAATAACGAAGAGTTTAAATTTATAAAATTGGATAAATTATGACTGTGATCATCTAATTATTTCATAATTTAGATTTTTATTTATATACAATCTTATTCTGGAAAGATTTGAGGCAGCCTAAAAAGATGCAGACACCATAGAAAGACAAATTTTTAGAAAAGTAAGAGAAACCTAATAAAGGAAGAAATAAGGGCAGGGAAATAAAATGAATCCCAGAGTGAAAGCCACAAATAGTGCAAGCAGTTAAATCTTACACACTGGTGGGAAACAGGCCAGGACATTAATCTGTGTCTAATGCTTTCTACAAGGTAACAGAAACTAGAAAACTTAGGAGAATCATAGCATCCATAAGTTAAAAAACAAACCATTTGATTAGGACAAGAACAAATATTCTTTATACTGAGATAGGAGAAAAATTACTCTGTATCTTTATATAGAGATACTGTGAGATTTAATCAACACACACCCTCTCACCATCCTTAAAATTACTTAAAATACTTCCTCAAGTAATACTCTGCCATTGAGCTTTTTCTAGCATCAGGAAGAAACCTTAAAAGGAGAAGAGAACCAACCATGTATTTAAAATATTTATTTAATCTCTTTTATTCTCCTCTCTTCCCAGAAGGGAATTCTCAATGCAGATTCACCCTTGATGAACATGAAGTTCCCTAAAAGAAGCCTTCCCTGTCACCAAATGACTTCTGTTTTTAACCACTTGACATTTAATTACTTTATATTTTTGTTTGTTTTAAAGACAGCTTTGTTCTCTCCTGTTGGGAATTTAGTCAGCGATTTACTCTGTCGACTGTGCTATTGTAGAACAAGCTTCACAATTTAAGTTTTGCAGCACAAATATGCCTTTCTTGCATCCAAAAATAGTTTCAATCAAACAAGGTCAGAATAACGGTTACCAAGCAGCCTACAAAAGCAAGGACATCCGACTTTCCAGTTTATGGTCAGAGAAGTTACTTATAAAAAATGAAATAGGTTTCATTGTTAAGCAAACACTCATTTGGGAGAGTGATTTCAAAAAAGTGTGGGAGACTTATCCGAATGTACAACTAGCAAAATTTCAGCTAAAGAATATTAAAGACATAAGCTAAGTCAAAAAACGTGAAATATAAGTGGAAAGTAAGGGGGAAAAAAGGACATGTAGGCCCTAAGAAGCTATTTCTAAATTAAGCAAGTCCTGGTTACAGTGTGTGTGGTTGGGAAGAACTGGTTAGCTCTCAGAGATTCCAAAATGACACATGGAAGGGCAATTGTATCAGTTAAGATTAAGTTCGGCTGTGAATAACAGACATAAAGAATGAATCTGAAAGGAAATAGATTTTAATATTTCCTTCCACAGGTCGTCAGGACCCAAAGGACCCAAAGGAATTTGGGTAGGACCCAAAGGACTATCTTTCTATTTCACTGTTCTAGCATATATCTTCTATCTTCAAGGTGTTCTCATGTTTTCAAATGAATGCTGAAGCAGGCTAGATAGGGAATCAATAGATGGATCTGGAACCTGGCAAGAAGTCCATGTAGGCATCAAGACCCCCAAGATGGCTGCTGGAAGACCTTCATGAGAAATCCCATTCAGAGTGAGATTTCCTCCAGAAGCCAGGAGAAGCCCCGGATATTCTCCAGGGACCTCATCATTTGGTCCTCCTGGGGGATTGATGGGTGGGGTAATCAATCAAATAGTGAACAGCTGGAACTCCTCCCATGTCATTAGCAAAGGGGTGGAATAATTAATGGTTTAAAAAGCAAACACAAAGGCCTTTTGCTCTCTTGCCTTTTGACCCCTTTTCTTGCCTTTTGCGCCCTGCTCTCACCATGTCCCCCCACGCCCCTCGCATGGATCAACATGAAGTATAACCTGGACATTTATAATTTATAATGGGAAACTGTAATCTGTAAATCAGTCCTCTTTATCACTCTTCAGCCCCTTCCTCTGTTCCTGGGACCCATGATCTGTTATTTCTTCCCATTTCTCTTCCCTCCCTACCTTAACAAATTACTGGCCTAATCAATATGGCATGCTCTTGAAATTCATTTCCTGCAGTTTAGCCAAGGACTTAGACAAAATCCAGCTACATGGCCATCATTTCAGCATTGCAGACCAGGTGAAGGACTAATGAAAGAGGAAAAAGTATCTCTCTCTCTCAAATCTTTATGTCACATGCTTTCACCTGCATCTCAGTATCCAGCATTAAGTATCATGTAACCACAGCTAGCTACAAGGGAATCTGGGAAAAGTCAATTTTTGTTTGTTTCTTTCTTTCTCTCTCTCTTTTTTCTAATTCTGGGAGGCAATGAGCCCAGATGAAATTAAAGTTCTATGATTACAGTAGAATGGGGGAAATCAATATTTAGTGCAGACATCTAGAGAAGCTTCTGCCTATGCAGTCAAATGGACATAAGACCACCAAAAAGAGAAAGCAGGGATGTGACTTTTGCTTAAAGAAAAGCAGAGAAAAAGAAACAGAACTGAACAGTGACATTCCCTACAAATAATGACCACAGGACAAAGTGTCATTCTCTCTCACCAATCCTCAGGACACCAGAAAGTGTGACCAGTTTAGTGCTGTGTATTAACAGCAGCAATTCTGGAGGGTTGCTCTATGACAGTTGTTTGGATAACGGTGAATTTAACACTCTGAACAACCGTGTGATATAGATACTACTTTCTCCATTTTGCAGATGAGAAGGGAAGTAAACTGCCAAGGACACAGAGTTGAAGAATGGTAAAACCATGACTTGTGACCAAATGTTTGTACTCCAGGGCTTCACTCCTTACCAACATGCTATATTATGTTCCTTTTTAAATATCTTTAACAGAGCTGGGACTAGGGTGAGGTAGCTGAGAAACATGCCTCAGATGTAAAATTTAAGGGAGTGCCAAAAGAACTC
This sequence comes from Tolypeutes matacus, assembly GCA_026826555.1. Lineage (NCBI taxonomy): Eukaryota > Metazoa > Chordata > Mammalia > Cingulata > Chlamyphoridae > Tolypeutes > Tolypeutes matacus. Next base: position 29,900,845 of record JAKSZT010054334.1, read on the forward strand.
AGTAATCAAGAGAGGTAGTATTTTGATGCAATATTTTAAAATATAAATATTAATAATAAAATCCATAATGAACAAAATATCAACATGTCAAATAAAGATATAAAAGTTTGAGGCAGGAAAATGACTCTCCTATTACTCTTGGCTCTATGACATCTGACAAGAGAAAGGTGGATCCCTTTTTGTTTGTTTGTTTAATTTGTGCATTATCTAGACTGGGATTTCTTAATAGTGCCACTACTGACATTTTGAGATGGACAATTCTTCGTTGTGGGGGACTGTCCTGTGCATTATAGAATGGTTAGTAGCATCTCTAGACCTTCTCTCCAGTTGTGACAACCAAAAATGTCTACAGACAAAATCACCTGCTATTGTCTGTATAGCAGGGTCTGTATAGACCCTGACCCATCTGATTTTGATTTTGTTTGAATGGAGAAAAATAATTTCAAATCTCTTTAAAATTGCACAATTTTCCTATAACACATTCATTCAAGAATTGAAAATGACTCTACTAGTGATGGTTTTTTTTCCTACCAGCACACCACACCCAGGTAGTGAATTCATCCGTGGCTCATTGTAATTTAAATTGTCCTCTGGAATTTGATTATTGGCTATTTGAGGAGGAGAGAAGAGCTCAAGTGAGCTGAAGCTAAATTTTCATAGAACTATCATTCTAACATTAGATAGCAATTAACTTTTATATGGTTCTTATCTCAAGCATCTTTGTTATTCACAATTAAGCCCTCATTAAATAAACAAACAAATCAGATATACAAAAAAAAAAAAAAAAAAAAAAAAAAGAGGAGAGAGAGAGAAGCATGAAGAGCCCAGGTTGGTACACAGATGACACCATACTACCTGCTGGTGTTAATAGAAAGAATTTGCTTGGGCTTTGGAGACTGGCTGACCTTGCCTTGAATCCTGACCCTTCTTTTTCTTAACTGTGTGATCTTCCCAAAGTGACTAGCTTCTCTGTAAAGGGTGCTCAACAATTCAAGCCTCTCAGGGGTTTTAAGGAGACTGAGATAAAAAGTGTCTAGAACCGTGCCAGATACATAATAGGCAGGCAATCCATATGCGTTTCCATTATCTTTTTCTGTTTATGTTCAGAGCATTTCTTTCCTCACTGGGCCTCTAACTAATTTTCTAATTCTCCTGAAGCCCAGGAATACAATGGAGGGGAACATAATTTCTATGCAAAATATCAGTGCAACAAAATAATATATGTAGCCCATAAAATTGGTCTTGATTGTGTTTATTTGATCCTTATTTTACTCTGCAATTCATTAATTCCTAGCTAGATACAACTTTCCTTTTCTCTTCACCGCTGAGATAAAGAGACATGGTAGCAAAGGATTGTATCAGATTTTCAGAAACATGGGGATGTTAGGGCACAGAGGTTGTGGGGAGAAAGCCTCTTGATATTGGTGACCACATTAAAAGCAAACTACTCTTGTCAATTCATATAATTGACACTGTTTATATTATTTCATTATGTAAAAATTAAAATCTTAAAATATTATAATATAATTAATTATTATAATTAATGACTCAATGGTCCATTTTTCCATTTCTTATATTAAGATACCATTGAGTTAAATCGATTCTGAAGTGGCCCTCGAAGATGTTCAATAAGAAAATATCCCTTCTGCTTACATAGTACATCCTGTTTTAGATCTTGTTTACATACTTTCCAATTTAATATTGATTATTGTGAACTAAATTTGTTTTTAAATGTTTAGTACTGCCCTTCTTTTCATATCTTGATTCCAGCTCTTCTTTTTCATATAAGAAATAGTGAAATTTAATTTTTAATTTAATAGTGTAGTTTGAGATAAAATATAATGTGCTTAGAAATTATGCTGTTTCCATGAATAAAGAAACATCATAGGATGGCTAAACATCAAGCAACTGAAATAAAGTTAACCTCCACAATATTCAATGTCCTGTTAAATAACCTGCCAAACATCTACTGGTGAAATCAAATTATCAACAAGCATTGCAGTTTTCAAAATGCATTTAGCCAAGGAAGCTATAAATAACAAGTTCAATTTCCTTAACTAGTCAATGCATTTAATGAATCTGCAAAGTGTAGATAGGATATTTTACTTAGGTTTATGCTGCATAAGGAAAAAAGATGATAAAATGTTATATCAGAAAATACTCCCCCAGCACAATGAGAAGAATTTTATTATTGAAACTCAGAAAGAATACTATCATAGAACCTGAGCTGACCAATGACTGTTTCAATAAATTAGAACATACTGAAGGAGAGGTACTGTTTTAGTTTGGGCACCTGAGGAAGTAGGCACTGAGATGGAGATTAGCATGCAGGAGGATTATTAGGGAGTGCCCTTGGGATCAATACCTGAGAAAAGGAGTGGGAGGAAGGGAAGGGAAGGAAAGGGAAGGGAAGGGAAGGGAAGGGAAGGGAAGGGAAGGGAAGGGAAGAGAGAGCAAGGGGAAGGGAGGGGAGAAAAGGGGAGGGGAGACCAGGGGAACAAGATTAGGCAGAGGAAGATGATGGATTATGATGCAGTCATAATGAAGGTGTTAGTTAACCATATGGGGAGCTTTGGATTAAGGATGGCCCCTTTGTAGTTGTCTTGAATTGGGGTTAAGTGGCTGAGCCTTTATATCCCCACATCCAAGAGGTGTGACCTTGGGCAAGGTGGTTCACCTCAGCTGGAGCAACTAATTCCAAAGAGTGCTGAGAGCTAGGGCTGGATGCTGGTGGCGCTCCCAGGAGCTGGGGAAATAATGTCCTTCAGTCTTGAAGCAGGATCTGAGTGCCACATCACAACTTCTACTATTACACTGTTTTGTCTTTCATAGTTTTGTCAAAGATACTTTTTAATAAACACCATTAAATAAATTCTCAAAAACCATCATTAATATCCACATGAAAGAAATAAAGTAAGCTTACTGGTTAAAGCTATAAACATAGAATTAATATTTAAAAGCATCAATGATTATAGCTCTTGGCCAGTCAAATTTAGCAGATGGAGACACTGAGGTGTCAGGAGGAAAAGGGTCTTGTTCTAAGCCACAATGCTGGCTGGTGTAGACGCAGGTCTCCACACTCCACCATCCTTTATCCCAAAGTATCCTGCACAGTGTTTCTCTCTTGTTCTCTAACAAATCTATTTCTCAGCAGTTATAGATAAAAACTGATCTACAGAAATAGGGGAAACTAACAAGCATAAACAAAAATCATAAACATATTGGGGGTAGAAAGGCTATGTTTTTATGGTCAAACCCTAGCAAATTTCCAAACTTTCCAAGGATATTATGATCACTTCCATGTCTTCCTTCATCCTGCTCATTGGAAATGGATATACGGTGTTAAAGGGTTGGTTGCTCTGAGGTGGCAGAGTCAGAGAAACTGCCAGTACCACATTTACCGGCCCTGGGGTATTAGCATTGTGTGGCCATGATGGCACTGTATTTGACTGGATTGTTGGACAGGAACAGAACACTGAAGTTGGTCACATTGACCTCCTGAGGAATTAAGTCCCTTACAATCCTATTCTAAGAAGTGTTTCCTGGCACTGCCTAAATGGAGTATCCAGGTCACTTAGAGATCCCTGCCAATGAATACACAGGACCTCTCATTGGGGTCTCAGTACCAGTCTACTTCCATCTTCACCTGTGGTCCCAGTCCCTGAAATCAAAACACTCAACAATAGAGACGGAGGGATCATTATGGCTGTCTAACCCCCTCCCCAAAGAGAAACAAAAACCAGAAAAGAATTGCTGATCCTCCTGAGAGTATGAAATGCCATCAATAGTTTATTCACCATGGGGGGCCATACAAGTTTCAGGATGAACCACTGAATATAGGATGCTCAGGGACATGCCTTCTTGCTGTCTGATTGTGTTCCTTCAGCCATATTGGATACACCAACCCACTTTTGACTCAAATAACAATAAATGTTGATGTACAGAAAGTCAGCCATCCTACTGGCCCTGCTGGACAGTATGCAACAGTCCCTTTTGTGGTTCCAGAAATATGCAAGCTGCCAGTGATGGTGGTGCCCCATGTGGCCAATACGGGTGGCAGTGATGTTCTGATGATGGCCAATATGGGTGACACTGACTAGCTAAGATGGAGAGAGGGCCCATTCACAGCAAGAAGCCTGGCAAGTTAAAAAATACAAACCTAGGGGGCAAGATAAGTGAAGCGTGTGTCTGTAATTTCTGCTTTGCCCTTAGAAACCTGAATGTCACGGGCCTGTGGCAATGTTTAGCCTTTGAAAAAGTCATGCATATATTATGAATCCCTTTGCCAAAGAAAATGTGAAATTGAATGTGGGGTGAAAAAGGTATGAGTTAAAGGTACTACCCCAGTCAACACTCATTTAGAAGGCAGAGCCATGGTTAATTCCAAAGCAGGAGTCATCCCACCTAAACAGACAGGTCAATTGGATTTTTCAAATTGAATGATGAGGTAATTTTTATGCTCCCATCCTAGGTCGAAGACCAATAGGCATGTTGCCCAAACACTGCAGAGCCTGGCAAACTGAGCACACAGAAATAGCTTAGATTTTATCCACAAGTTCAGTCACTTCTACTAGTTTAATTAAAAGGTCTTCCTTGGCAGGCCTTAGTTTTATATACACTCACCATTATTTGGCAAATTTCATGAATTCTATTTTTCTTTAGTGAGGCTTATTTCTGGAGCTATGAGAGAGATTCAAGTATAATGCATCGACTTCTGGCACAACTTACCCCCAAGAGACTCTCTCCTTAAGACCAGACTCAAGTGGGACAAAACTCTTGAGCTTCATCAAATCAACTCAGAAGATAAGCCAGCTAATTAATTTTAGGATGAGGGTGGAGGAGGTATCTCAAAACTTATCCCTAATATTTCCCAGACATCTCTCTGGCAGCCATAGTAGGGAGAAAATTGCCAATTTATACACCTATAGTCCTTAAATTCCACCTGTTACCTGTTTGAGAAAATTGAACCATGAGGGGAAGAAAATGAGCCTTTTAAATACTGACATCTTGATTCCCACAAAGCCTACAATTCATTCTAAGTCCTAAGATTCCATCTGATTTGAGGCTGCCTGTCACTATGAAACATTACCTGAATATTAAAATCCTGACTTCTCTGCAATAATGCACCAAAGATATGTCTACTTTACTGCTTCATAAGGCTAGAATATAATATTATGATACTTTTAGAATTGTAAGATATTTTGTTTTCATTTCTGCATCAGAACTTTGTATGACCTTGGTAAGTCGATTCTTCATTTATCAAGTGAGGAGCTGTGATCAGATAATCATCAAGGCTGCTTGCTGGCCTTCAACATTCAACAACTCTACATTTATATCTGCAAATTTAACATTTATAAGACAAGTCAAAGTCTTACATCTTGCTGGGATCAGCTTTTTAATCTACGTGCTTCTTTCTCACCTTGTTGCCAACAACTAAATCCAAATAACCCAACCTCTCTTGCTTAAATTACTACAGTGACTTTCTAACTGTTCTGAGCATGTTCATGATTGTAGTTACACCCAAACCTAAATAATCTATTCTCCAAACAAATTCCCGAATGATCATTTTACCTGCAGTGGAATCCCATTGCTCTTGGGTTTGAGGTTTAAAAGCCTTCATAACCTAAAAGATTCAGTGTAATCTGGGCCCTACCAGAGATTTACATCTCATTTTTCACCACATTCCTGCTAGTACTTCATTTATATATACTGATGTGTCCCACTTCAGCATCTTCCCACACTTATTACCAGATCACTTAATTACTATGTTAACTCTAAATCTCATCTCATCCTTCAGTTCTCACCTTAAATGCCATTGCCTCAAGGGAGGGCTTTCCTGATCCTCCTAGATCAGTTTTCTATGATATATCCCATCTTAATAGCTAGTGTTTTCCTTTATAGGATTCATCACAATTCTAATTGAATTTATTTGGTGGGATAATTTGTTGAATAACTGTCTCCCTCAAAAGGCTGTTTTGATAAATGGTATATACTCAGGGTCTGGCAAAATGTTTGGCACCAAGCAAGTATTTGAAAAATGGTTGTGAAGATTGAAATATCCCTAATAAATGTCTAACTTCCCTTGGTATAACCCAGACCTGGTAGCCTCGTCCCCATCCTTCTTATTTTTCAAATTTTACATAGTTGCCATGGATCAAAGAAAAATATGCATGTTGTTAACTGTCAAATTATAAGATTTAAATTGCTGGCTAAGAAAGAGCACTTTACATTTGAAAAATGTCCTGTCCCAAATATTCTTAATACACATTCCTCAGCATATCCACATGAGTCATGTCTGGTACATTCCAGACATGAATGTAAAAAGTAGCTCTGCTTATTTAATCTGTGCATGGCATGACTTCAGTCAACTGCTATTGGAAAGCAAGGGACAGAAAAACAGTTTCTACCAATCACACTTATTCATTTGGATCACTTATAATTAGTGTTGAAATAGTTCCCATGTACTAATACTTAAATGTAAGAAAAGACATGATGTTCTTTTGAAACAAACAAAAAAAAATACAGAAGTGAAACAATAATGAAAGTTTTATAGGGATTTATGAAATAACTTTACATTTCGTTTGTTTTGATTTACAAAAACAAATTTCTATGCACATATCAAATAATGTATAACACATCATGTCCATTTTGAATCTAAAATAAAATGAAAAAAACCATAATAAATATTTTTAAGTTACCATTCAAATTTATCACAGTATTTCTCATTCTACAGTAGAGCTCATTTGCATCAAGACTCATTCATCTGTAGGACCAGAAAGGGATGTCCTGTAGCATATCACCATTGTTTCAGGGTTTGAGATAGAAGAAAGGAAAAGAGGTAAAAGCAATGCAATTCTAATTCTCTAATTCTCCACCCCTCTCCCCCTCTGCTTCCTCTTCCTCCTTCTTCCTTTTCTTGTTCCTGTCTCCAACAGTAAAGAGATAGGAGCAAATTAGGTTGGTGGGATGGACAATGGAAAGAGAAAAAAGGAGCCAGAGAAAGATTGCACAGACTAGCTGTATAAAGTATTTAGAAATCATTTTTTCAGCAGGAATGAAATAAACTAAAGACAAGCCCCAAATTATTAGAACATTATTATTGTTCCTTATTCCATACACGTAGACAAAGCCATACATGGAAAGCCAAGGCAAGAACAGTCGCTGCTACAATTGTGTCAAAGAAGACTAAGCATGGTTACTTATAAGCCCTTCTTTGCTTCTCTCTTCTGGCTATCTGATATGTTCTTTTGCTCTATATGGATGCCATTGAAACAAGGGATTCAGAAGTGAGGGAATAAATATGCTTCATGGAACAGGGATGGCTCACCGTGGTATCCTCAAAACAAGGCAGAGTACAAGGGTATATCTGTGAAATTGAGCCACATGAGAAGACAAACGCAGAATGCCTGGTGTGGAGACCTATTCATGCATATCAGGTAGACAATGCTTGTGGGAAGCAGGGCTTTCTCTGGCAGTTTCAGTTCATGCTTAAAGTGAAAGTCTGTATTTCTGGTTTTAAGTGTTATATGATGACCAGTCCCCAACACAGACTCTCCCCGTTTTCACTAAATACACATATACACAGGCAGGCAAAGACAACAACATCAGCACAAACACACACAAAACCCCGAAGAATAGAATTATCAGCCAACATAGCACCAGAATATGGAAGAAATTTCTATTGACAACAAAGTTAATTTAAATTGTTTGAAAAGTTCCAATGGTGAGCCATGCCTTCCACACCACCAGAAGCACACTACACTATACACGTAAAAGTAAATACATAGTTAGACCCTGCTTCCTTCATCGGCTCAGGAGCTGGGTTAACCAAAACCCCAGCCAGCCCTGCCAACACTATTAGTGCTGTTTTTTGAGATTCCAGCATTTTGGGTCCCCTCATTTGTATCTCGCATCAGCACTTCTCTTTTTATTTGCTCTTAGACAATGAATCCGGGAGACATTCCTCTTTTAAGTCTAGTGCTATAGGTGAAAGCAAGGCAAGGAGGCAAGAGAGCTTAGGATTAAATTCTTTCATGTGCTCCAAAAAGTCACAGTGACAGAGTCAGACCATGACAGAAGAAGCTCTCCTGGTTGTCTAGTGGATCTTCATTGGGAAAAAACAAACAAATAAAAACACTGCTTTATAATGGGACTGCCTTGGAGCTCAATGTGACCATCCTTTAAGTAAATTGAAAGCAGGCCCAAAACAATCACTACCAAAAATAGGTAGATTTCTACTTATTAAAAAATATGTAGTGAGGGAGAATAAAACAAGACCTGTTAAGAAAATCCTAAAAAAAATAAAATTTAATTTAAAAAAAAGGAAAAGAAAATCAATCCTTTGAAATCAGAATCAATGTGATTACACTATTTAGAGGGGAGAAAGCTCAAAATTAATAGCCATGTTATTTAGAAGAAAAAAAGCTGTAAAAAGTTTGACATCCACATTAGAAAGCAAGAAGACTGACGGCTTCAATGAAATATGAATAGAAAATTATATGGAGATAGCAAGCTGGAATGAAAAATGGGATTTAAAAAGAGAAGAGTAAGATAAGGAAGGGTCAAAAAGAAAATTAATAATACAATATTAAATTTAAATTTACAGTGGCAATAAGGAAAACTAAATACATAAGTCAGAGGAATAATTTGGTAAGCTATCACTAAAACAAATGAAAAGGACAGGTAAAGGAAAATGCTGAAAAAGGATATATAGATGCTTCCAAAGAGAGGTGAGGAGAGTGAGGAATGTGAACATTTGGAATAGAAGAAATATTAAAAGCCAGAGTCTCTCTCTCTCTCTCTCTCTCTCTCTCTATATATATATATATATATACATATATATATGTATGTATGAATTGGGAAAATAAATGCAGATCTCAAACAGGATCTTAATGTCTAAAGTAAATAAGTAAAAAGAGACCATCTACCTTATCTTACCAGGAAATATATATATATATATATATAAATTTTACAAAGAGAATCTTACAAGCATCCATACAAACAGGTTTCTAGGTTTCTTACAAAATAAAAACCTCAAATGTGTCCTCTGTAATCCTTTGAGAAAATGAGTTGGGATAAAAGAAAACTTTGTTCAAACTCTTCTATGAGTGAAAGCAACAGAAAGGCATTCTCAGGTAACACAAAAGCTCAAAGAACATCATCAGGAATTTTTCTTTGAAATCAAACAAAAATGTTAAACCTACTCCAGATTACTGAGATGAGAAAAATTTAAGAACTCATGGATATAGATTTTAGAATTATTATTTAGAATTATTTATCGTTATTATTATTCTTTAAGAATAAAAGCAGTTAACTTTTATTAGGCGTGCATGAGTGTGCTAAGTACATGATGTGAATTATGTCATTTTATGCTCACAATTACCTCTGGGTTTAAATACCATTACCTCTTCCCATGTACAGTGAGCACACTGAGGCTTAGAGGCATTAAAAATTTCCCCATGATTGTTACAGCTAATAAATGTCTTGCTTGAATTTAAGCTCACAGTTTTAATCATTACACTAAGGCTTTCCTTACTGGGTTTGAAACACATGAAGATTAGTAGAATTAATTGTAGCCTGAGGTCAAAGCTTGGTTCAGCTGTTCCTGCTCTATTTTCACTCCTTTGCTAGTCTCTGACAAAGTGTTTTCTTTTACTGCATAATTCATAGTCTCTCTCACTACATACAAATAATCCTTTAAACAATAAAAGACATGCTGTTCTGGAAATGGTCACAGCAAACCTGTACATAGCACTTACCAAGAAGAAGGCACTCTTCTGAGCAGTTCACACATACTAAATCATCCATCCTCATTTTATAGATGAGAACACCAAGCACAGATTAATGACTTGTTCAAGGTCACTCAGCTTCCCAAGGGCAGAGTCTGGATTAGAGCCCGTGCTCTTGACCTCTAAGTAATATTGCTTCTATTAAAATGGTTGAGACATTAAGGGAATTTTTCTTGACACCAGAGAAATGTGTAGAAAAATATAATGATCATTTTCATTTCCAAGGAACTTGAGAAATTTTTTTTCATATTTTTAAATCGTATGTTAAATGACTTGATTCCTTGCTTTCATTCATTGAGAAAAATTAGTAAATCACTTAATCATAGAAATATCCTTTCTTACCAAGCCCCAGTGTATATCTTCTTACATCAGAAAGATCCCTCTGATAACATTCCTTCACAAACAGAATATAAAATACATTGTAGCGTGGATAGGAAAAAGAAAATTAAAAAAAAAAAAAAAAAAAAAAAAAACAATAAAAATCTTAAGAGGATATATCTGTTCATGGAGTTCTGGATATTTTCTTCTTTATCCTCCATGCATTTTTCAAATTTTTAGCTTTGCCTTTATATTTCTATATAATTATGCATATAATATATAAATATGTAAAAAATGATGCACAGAAATACTGTAAAGGTAGATAATAGAAGGTTAGAGGGTGAGATTATAGATTATAGAT
>JAKSZT010054334.1:29911711-29950111 GCA_026826555.1 Tolypeutes matacus
TGTTGTGTAGTTTTCTGTATATAAGTCCTTTACATCTTTAGTTAAATTTATTCCTAGGTATTTGATTCTTTTGTTTACTATTGTAAATGGTATTTTTTTCCTGATTTCCTCCTCAGTTTGCTGGTTATTGGTGTATAGAAATGCTACTGATTTTTGAGCATTGATCTTATCGCCTGCAACATTACTGAACTCCTTTATAAGTTCTAGAAGCCTTGTTGTCGATTTCTCAGGGCTTTCTATGTATAGGATCATGTCATCTGCAAATAATGAAATTTTTACTTCTTCCTTTCCAATCTGGATGCCTTTTATGTCCTTTTCTTGTCTCAGTGCTCGTGCAAGTACTTCTAAGACAATGTTAAATAGGAGTGGTGATAGTGGGCATCCTTGTCTTGTTCCCGATCTCAAAGGGAAGGCTTTTAGGATTTCACCGTTGAAAATGATGTTAGCTTTGGGTTTTTCATATATATTGTATAATCATATATATTGTATTTTTTGTGTGTGTGTATTTTGATGCATTGTTCAAATTGTTCATAATCAGAATGCTTTATTTTTGTAATGAAAAAAAATCTGTAAAAGATAATTACAGTCGATCACACAAATTTATGCACAGTAGGTCATTTTCAGTGGCATGGGCTTCACACATGCTGTACACATTCAGAAACTGCTCAGCTGTGCCCTATGTCACAGGCAGGGTTTGCTTCCCTGTGGTTTACCCAGATTGTAAAAGTCACTTACGGTGTCAAACCTCTATTCACTAAACCACACTGGAAAATCCACTAGATATTATGTCATATTTTAATGGAAGCCTATTTAAATAATCTTTCTCACATATAATCTTTACTCCCTACAGAGGAAATAATTTATCAAAAAACATAGTGAGTATTAAACACTGATTGTTTATTTATAACATTTCTTTAAATAAAAAGATTACCTAGAGTAAAGCGGTTAATGTAGTCTATGGATTTTGACACTGTGGATAGACAGAAAAATACAGTTTTTTAAAATTTAAGTTTAAATGAAGGAGTATTTACTAGTGATTTTTAGATATCAGGCACAGTGCTAAGAGAAGAAAAATCCTGTTTGCTAAAATTCCATTAAGTGAAAAAAAGCCTCATTCTTTTTCAATAAGAATGAATACAATTATTCTAAATTATTTTAAATGTTAACATGCTATTTTATTGAGAAAATTTCAGAATGGACATTTAAACATTTGTGTTGAAGAAAATACCAAACCTTGAAGAAAATATCAAACCTTCTTTATCTTATCTCATGATCATCTCTTATTAGAGGTAATATACTAGGGCTATTCTCCCATAAACTAGAATTTAGTGATAGGTTTGGCATTCAGTAGAAGTACTGAGATAAAGATTCATAAAAATTTTGTTTCAAATGCAGTACAAATCCCTGTATAAACATCATTAGTACTCAAAGAGTTGGCTTGAGTTTGCCTTAAGTTTTTTGGATGATCTCATGCATTATGTAGAGTCTATGGGTAAGACAATCCTACATAATTTTATTCTAAACAAAACAAAGTAAAATTAATACATTGAGATTTTGAGATTAGAATATGCCTTGAATCTCAGTGATGAATTTGAAGAATGGAGGAAAGGAAAGGCAGGGGAGAGAGAACAGGGTACAAAGAGGTAATATTTTGATGGATGGAAGAAGAATAACATTTATTTGGTTCTGCTATTTATTCATTTATTTGACCATTCAAAAATATTTTTGATGTATCTAGTATGTGTCAGGGTCTGGGGCTACATAGGTAAGCAGAAGCAGTCAGCTTCCAGACCCAATGGAACTCACCATCTTCTACATAGCACTATGTTAGATATATGGACTCCAAACCCAGATTGCTTGCCCCTAATTTCTTGTACTTAAAACAAGAACTTGCTAATTAAAAGTAGACCACTTAGTTCTTCCAAGATGCCCTTGAAACTGTGGTCCTTCAGACGAATTCCTGTGAGCAAACTAAAGAAAGTTTTATTTGTTACTAACTAGCATGCAGCTCTTTCTTTTCCAAATTGTTCAAAGAATTCCAAATGCATTAAAAATGTTAAAACACACACACACACACACACACACAGTCTCTGGGAATAGCCCTCTTTGATTGGTCTCAGGCAATTATCCTACACCAGGCTTTTCTTCTATGATAACATAGATCCCTTTTAAAACCTTCCGAACTCACCTACTGTATTCAGATCCCTTTAGTTACTATCTACTTTTGTACCTGTCCGACCCTGAACACTCCACATATATATGTGCTGTTGCTATCCCTCAGTCATACCCTGCTCTTGTCCAGCTGCAGTCCTTGCACAGATATTATCTTCCTCTGATGTCACTGTTTCCTGCATCTATCAGTTCTGTACTTAACCTTGATCCACCCTCTCCAAGGAACATTTTCTGACCCACTAAGCAGAATTAATCCCTCCTTTCCTTACAATTGCCTGGGATATGATTCAAGACTCTTTTACTATCTTTCCTTCTTTCTATTCCCTTCCATGAATTCCCATTTCACTTACAATAAATCCAGATCATTTACCATGACTTACATGATTGAGTCCTGTGGCAGACATCTAAGGTGGTCCCTAATGAGTCTCACCCTTGTGTAATCCCTTTGACTGTGGAAGAATCTTTGACGTGTTCTAACCAAAAGAACATGACAAGGATAATGGATTCATAATTGTTACATTATATAAACCTACATCATAGCAGACTAGAGCAAGCTTTCCTGTTGTTCTCACAGAAGTCAGGTGCCAGTGAGAGGTCCATGTGGCAAGGAACTTTAGGTGACCTCTAGAAGCTGAGAGAGTCCCCCTACAGATGGACAACAAGAAAAGAGAGACCTAGTTCCTGCAACCAAAAGGAACTGAATTCTGCCAATAGACACAGGAGCTGAGCTTCAGAAAGGGACAGCCTGGCTGACATCTTACTTGTGAGACTAAGACTCTGAGCAGAGGCCATTCCCAGACTCCTGACCCATGCAAACTGAAATATATAATAAATATATGTGGTTATAAGCCATTAAGTTTGTTGTAATTTGTTGCACAGTAACTGAAAACTCATACAAGCCCTTATCCTGACCCTTCCCCCCCTTATATCACTAAGACCTGGTCACGCTGGACATCTTTCTGGTCTTTGGTTCAGGGATTTTGCACATGTAGATCCTCCTGCTTGGAACACTTTGTCCCCACTCTTCCTGCAGCTGGCTCATTCACAACCTAAGCCTTTTCATCTTAAGTGACCCCTCACCAGAGAATCCTTCTCTGGCTACCGTGTCTCAAATTGCTGCTCCCCCAACGAAACTTGCTTCTTTAATGGCACTTATCAAGATTTATTATAATTTAATTGTTTATTTACTTAGTTCTGGGTCCTCCTCTAGAATCTATGATCCCTGAAAGCAAGAAAACATATATGTCTTACTCATTACAGTATACCTAGCACCTAGCCTGGCATCCAATAAGTACTCTTGTCTAACTGAAAGAGTAAGACAAGAGGTCAGATCATGCAGATTCTTATAGATCATGGTGATGAGTCTGTGTTTAAGTTGGAGGTGGCCATGAGTCAAGAGACTTTTTAAAACACCAACTCTAGATGTTGTGTAGAGTTGATAATGACCACAGTAGTGAGGAACATTTAAGATTTATTATTTTGGAGGCAGGCTTAAGAGGACATGGTGATAGCTTGGACATAGAGAATGAGGGCATGAGAAGCATTAATCAATTAAGGTAGGGAGGTAGGAAGGTAGGTAGTTGGATAGGGAATTCTAGAAAAAAGCAGGAATGAATGGTGAAAAATACAACTGACTGGAGTTGATGGCTATTTTCAAAGAAGAAAATAGGATGACACAATTAAGTGAACTTCCAGGTTCATAACTCAAACTTGGCTCTCCGGGTGGTTCCAGGTCCCACTTGCTAAAACCCAGAATACAGAAAGAGATGGAGTCACTGTCCTGATCCACACAGATATATTCAAGTGTCTGTCTCTCCAATTGTAGTACAAGTTGCTAAGAGAGTTTTAAGTGTTAGTGCCTAGAATAGGTTTTGTAAACAAGTGTCAAATAAGTGTTATTTAAATTGTTGAAATAACTGATTAAAAGGTTTTAAAATGTTGCCCTATGAAACAGAAAGTGCCTTGGAATTGGAAAACATACTTGGTAGGAAAGAGAATTAAAGGAAGAAAATATGACAATAGATTTTGGTTTAGTGCTGAGATATTGTGGTTTGTACTGATAATATTTAAATAATGTCTCTTGCATCCCTCTCTGCCCCAATATTTAATTTGACTCCATTATTTGATGCTGATGATTCCACCTCATTCTAATTTTATTAAAATTAGTGAAATAAAAAACAACTAGGTAAAACTCTGCTGTTATATGGGCCCTAATGGACTGAGACTGAAAGTAAAATGCATGACAAATTACCTTGTTGATAGACACTTTCCCATAGTTTAGTTGAAACAGAGCCAAAGTGGCCATAATACAATTTTGACCTCTCTCTCAGGGACATGCTGATTTAACTAAAATGGACAGCATTCTGTTCCATGACGTTCTCTGATAATTACTAATTCATTGTCAATAAAACCAATTGCAATGCATTGATACCATCTGAGAGTATATATATCCTCCAATGAGCAAAGAATTGCTTTGGTGGGATTTAGATGGCCTGCCAAGGAGTCTGGACCTTATTCTACAGGTAATGTGTAACTTGCAATGTTTGTATGAAAGTGACTGACATGATCAACTTTGTTTTTAAATAAGTGGCAACAGAATGCAAAATATTTTAGAGAAGTTTATTTCTCAATTATTCTGCCAAGAGTAAATGATTAATTTTGATATATATTTTAGTAAATATTTCACATTAATTATTACAGCAGAGTCAAAGTTGTTCCCGTGCTAAAGACATCTTCCCATCCTTGTATTCTTTCATGGCATCACAAATGAAAGCCCAGAAATTGCACCTGAAACCCACAGATGAGTATATCTATAAAAGTGAGGAAAGAATGGGGTTGAGTGTTTTGAAAGATACTAAAGAGGTGGAATTGACATAAATTAGTAAGAAAATATACGAGAAAAAGGCATTATCAGGGATGACTCCAGGATTTCCAGGTAATAGGCAAATGCATAAAATGTGATAAGGAATAAAGGATACCATACTTTGAAGGTGATAATCAAAATAAATCGCCAAGGTTTTACTGCTAGAAATACCAACACTCTCACCTGAAACATTTCTACTGCTTAGCCACTGAGAATAACAGTGCATAAACATTCCAATATATTTGTGCAAATGAAATGGCTTATTTAAAAAAAGGAATATGAAAGAACCATATGCATTTAAATCTACTCAATTAGTATCTGTTGTTTAAAGATTAAAGGATCAAAAACTAAACCACCTATATAATGCCTACAATTTATGATTCTTGCCCTCAATAAAATAACTGGGCCAATGGAATGTTTCAGCTCAATGAAATCAGTGCACTACAAGACATAGTCCAATAATTCACACCCCCATTCAAACTACAATTAGTCCCAGATTTATCCCATGAATGCAAAACAAAGTAAAGAGTTGTAAATAGCCAAGAAAATCTGAAAAACAAATCCCAAACATCTTGCCTCAATTATAAAATATTTCAAATTGATAATTGATACACTTGTATTTATGCTATGTGAAATATAAGTTATTAAATTATTTTAGCTTGTTTGTCTAAACTAAACTATACCATTTGTACATGTGTTTTCCCTACTGTTATATACACATCTATGTTTCTATAGCTATAAATGTCAGCTAATGCTGATGCTGAAAGCTTTTCTTTGTTGGTCTAATGAGTACAATAATTCAGTACAAGAGGTCTGATATGCTGATTTTTTAAAAAGCTGGCTCAACATAATCTGGTACTTTTGGTGCAGTCAAACTTGATTAATCTGAATAAGTGTGCCAATTTCTTTTTCTTGTGTATTAAAATATGTCTAAAATTAAAAATTTAATGGCATATTACTTTCAACTGTCTTGTTACTACTTAAATATAGCAGGCAAGAAAACCATGAAAATAGAGAAACCAAACATAGAATAACTGAACATGACTAAATTCTTTCTTTCTATTAAAATAAATGCTTCATTCATTATTTTCAAATGAACTTTTGCTCTGAAATCATGCTATGTGAAATTACTTATGATGATTTTCAATGAAGGAATCTCCATTTTATATCTTCTGCTTCAAGGAGCCTGTAATGAGTGAAGCATTTCAGATAAAGTGAAGTTTATCTCAAGATCACTTTGCTACTGATAGACTGCTCACTGCTGACAGCAGATCAGTGACTCATAAAAGTGCTGTGCTGGTGTTCAGCTGACACTCAGATGGTGATGCATCTACCTTGTTTTCATATTGATGCTAATATAGAGTGTGAAGATCCACTAACAAGACCCACCTGAAGAGATGATTACCTCCCATAAAAGTGTATGATTATGTCATTAACGGTATTTTGAAAAGTTTAATGGATCCCTTGAATCAGACTCTGTAAATAGCCAAACTGTCACTCACTTATTGAAGGAAAGTAGGAGAAAGTCAATATCTGACAAGGACATAAAAAAAATAGCCAGCTTCTCCTAGATGTTAAATGTATTTGTCCTTGAACTCCAACCAGTTCATAAATACTTCCTTTAGCAATTTTTTTTTATTCTCACGTGCCTCTCTGTTTATAGTTAATGGTGCAAAATTTTCACTCTTTTAAATATCAAATTATTGTTTTGTATTCATACTTCTGGACAATTGTTACTCTCTAAATACAGTATTTAGACTATATTCTTTTTAGAGCATAGCACAACTGTATAGCTACATTCTATTAAGAGTTTTGCACAAAGATGTGTTTCCTTAAATTAATTTTTGTTCTCAGCATGGGGTACTCTATTATAACATGCTGTTAGAAGGTTATTATGAAATGTCTAACATCTATTAGTCCATATTGCTTTCCATAATAATATATATTTGCTGAACACCTGTGGTGAATATGGCACTGCCTTGTATATTATAGCATTATGTAGAATGAGGAGAAGACAAGTCCTTGACCTTGAGGAGCCTATCATCAACCTCCTGACAGGATACTGGTAATGGATTTTTCTTACAAAAACAGAACAATGATAAACAAGATGCAAGTAAATATAAACAGAGGCTATTACAATGAAAACTATATTATGAAGTTAAATATGTTTTGTGATACCCAAGTTCAAGAAAATCATATTTCTTTTATTTTTCTATATTTAATCAGAATTTTAGTCTTTAGATTTTAAAATTAGATTAAATCTAGATCAGCCCCCAGTCACCTGGCTATTGGGAAGTTCAGACTGTCATATGGGAGGTTTGGGGGCACTACCTTCTTCCTTTTGCAAACCCAGATAATTGGGAGTAGGCTTCCAATCTTCAGTGTATCCTGCCACCAATGAGATGTTCATTGTCCCAGCTCTCATGGTCCCTTCCAAGACAGAAGCTCTGCTTGCAGCATTTGTTCCCTTGCAGAATCCAAGCTCAAACCACAGGGCTTGTTCCTCAGGCATCTACCCAGCCAAACCCATTAGAAGTCCTGCAGCCTCCCAGGCTTCTTGGTTAGAAGCTATAGTTAGGGACCTTCTCCTGCCACTCCCCTCTAGTACAAAATCCTCTATCTGGTCTCTTTCCTCTATAATATTCTGTTTTTTAATCCATATACCATAAAAGTTACCTCTTTAAAGTGTACAAATTCAATGATTTTTTACATTCACAAGATTATACAACAATCACCACTAATTTCTGAACATTTTCATTACCCCCTAAAAAAAAACTATATCTTTTAGCAGTTACTCCCTATTCCTACCTTCTCCAGCCCCTGGAAACCACTAATCTACTTTCTGTCTCTATGGGTTGGTCTATTCTCAACATTTCGTATAAATGCAATCATACAATATATGGCCCCTGTGCCTGGCTTGTTTCCCTCAGCATAATGTCTTCAGGGTTTGTCCACATTGCAACATGTATCAGTACTTCATTCCTTTTCATGGCTGAATTATATTCCATACAATGGATTTCAAATATAAAGATGCTTTCTTTCTAGAGCAAGGTAGGTCAGAATTCAAAATATAAAGCATGGGTAGTTTGCCTGAGGGAACATAGGGAAATTATTTTCTTGCTTATTGGGTCACAATAGCCAAAATAAAAAGGCCCTTTTACATTTTTTTAGAGCTCATCCTTGTAATATATTAAAAATTACAGTTCCTTAAATCTATCTCCATCCTCAAGAAATGAAAATAGTTTCTTTCCATGTAATAAAAGAATTGCTGGAGAATCATGTTTTCCAGTCATGATCCCACAAGATAACACATCATTCCCTCTGAATGGCTGACCTTGTTGAAAGCCATAGTCTGAAGGCCCACTCTGTGATAACAAAAATTATTCGCTGAGAGTTTTGCCCTATACAGGTTACCTCTGAAGGAAACTTCCAGGGGAAAGAACCAGAATGTCTCTACTGGGATCTTCTTTCCTCTTCCCAGCTGCTCTCCCAATACTTGCCATGTTACTCTGGCCATATTACCTTTGTTTTACTCACTTATTGATATTTTTGATACCACAAAACTTCTATACATTAATACATTTCTATAGACAGCCATTTGTTAAGCCAGCTTTGCATTATGAAAGTGAATTAATAGTAATAGTTATATTAACTAGAATGCAATGGGAAGGAAAACTCCAAAGCAAAGTATTTTCAGGTAAATTATTTCCACTATTAGAATAATAAAACATCTGAAAAAAATTATCACAAATTACATACATTGGCAAAGATAAAAGTTAAAGCTACAATGATATAATTGGATAAACTCGCTTTTACAGTGTGTATATCAAGGGCAAAATAACTTTCAAGTACTTAATGTCTTAAAAGATATTTAAGTTCAGAAATTTTACTTACTTTTTGTCATATATATATTATTTGGGTCTCTGGAAGGTGAGAAACCACATTACAAATTTGTGTTCTAGAAGTATTTGTTGAATTGGTTTGAGCCATGTCCTGCAATTTCCCTTGTTACTTATTTTTATATTAGATATGCTTACTCATATCCATTCACTGACTTAGAGATTTAATCCAATTACTTGATGACAATGCAGTTACTAATTCTCATTCACTATACTTTTGGTTTTTAAAGGGGTTTTTGAGTATGATACAGCATCTCAAACCTGATCCTTGCTAAAATCTCTGGTGTGACTATTTCATGGTTATTAGTCATATTTTGCGAGATCTCAGAGTTAGAAGATACAACATTTATTCTTTCTATTCTTTCCTGAATTCATAGATGAAAGCGTGTCTCTGAAATGTGTCCATTTAAATATTGCCATAAATATTTGATTTCTATATTTGCATTTACCTAAGCATGTTTCCAAAGATTTTGTTTAGGCTTCAAATATTATTAGAGATGATACTTGAGTTAAATTTCTAATACTGACATAATGCCAATTTTCTCCCAGATTGTAATTTGAACTGGAACATATGTTCAACAGATTGACATCACTAAAGAAAAAGTAGGCATAGGAACAAAACTGATTATAGGCACATTAATATTAATAATATTAAGATTGACGGAAACAAGAGAATAGCTACTGTGAAAGGATATTAATATCTTGAGATGAAAGAAAACAATCCTCCTGTGTATCCTAATGCTCTAACAAGAAAAAGTACATACATGAATAAGCATATTTGTTTCTTGAGCAAAGGAAAGACAACTCTTGTTCATGGATGAAATGACAATATCATAAAGGTTTGAGCTCTCCCCTAAGTTAATTTACAAATTTATAAATAAGTAACAAGGGAATATCATTATTTTTTTTTTCTGATGCAAAACAAGTGGATTATAGTAAGAAAGAAAAAAATATGCAGGAATAGCTAGGAAGACTTTGAAAGAAATGCTAGGAGAGAGGAATAGCTTCACATGTTAAAACAAACTATAAAACTTTTCTAATTAAAGTAGCATGGAACTGATAACTGAATAGATAGATAGACCTATGGAATACAATAGAAATTCTGTAACACTTATTACATGTGAAAATTTAATATTTGATAATGATGGTTTCACAAATTACAACTGCAAAAATAGATCTTTTAATAAATGGTGGTCTGTCAGTTGTATAAACATTTTGAGAAATAAAACATAACTATACCTCAAGCATACAGAAAAATAAACTACAAATGATTCAGAAATTTAACTGTAAAAAGTGAAACCATAAAAGTACTAGAAGAAAATGTGGAGAATTCCTCTGTAATCTAGATGTTGGAAAAGTCTTTCTAACTACTTCTCAAAATCTACATGAAATTAGAACCTGAAAACTTTGCATAAAAATAGAATAAAAATTACAACTAAAATGAAGAAAATATAAATAGCTTGACTCCTAAAAACATAAGTTGAGTTAAATGACAAAAATGGGGGAAAATATTGGATACAAGTTAGATAAATGCCTAGTTTATCATGCAACCTCAAGATAAAGTTGTTTGAGCAATCTTCATTATCATTATCATCATCAAAACAAAAATGCATATAAACCTCACAAGATGTCAGGCATTATTCCAAGAATGCACAGTGACTTTAAATATAGGAACTGTTTTCATATCCATTTTGTACATGAAAAAAACTGAGGAATAGAGAGGAACTTAAAGTTAAAAAGCTAGAAAGTAGAAAATAGAATAAATTTTAATATATTATGGAGAGCCTTTAAACATAACATTGATACTTCTTCTCCATTACCAATGTTACTTAATGGTCATAGTTGAAAAATATGGAAGTTTCTATTGTATTTCTTATTAACCTTGGAAGTGAGTTCAAGGCACTGGAATATTTCATACCTTTATTATAAGCATTATATAAAGTCTGAATTAATAATTTTCATTAATAATTTGTTTATGGGTACTTTCTCTCTTTTTGAAATGCTACAGGTTTATTACTTTTTTTTTTTTTTTTTTTTTTTAAATTTTTTTTTTTTTTTTTTTTAAGATTTTATTTATTTATTCATTTATCCCATTTATCCCCCCCTTGCTGCTTGTGCTCGCTGGGTCAGCTAACCACGCCGTGCGGGCGAGCTTGCCTTCACCAGGAGGCCCCGGGAACCGAACCCAGGGCCTCCCATATGGTAAACGGGAGCCCTACTGATTGAGCCACAGCCGCTTCCCGGTTTATTACTTTTAATAGCCCTTCCCAGGGTCAGGACTAGGGCAAAATTTAAGGGGGGCACCAAGCTATTCAGAAAACAAGATAAATTATAATTTGTGCAACCTTCTATTTATTGTAGTGGTATTTTTATTGTGTATATATATAAAACATAACACTTCCCATTTTAGTCTTCTTCAGGTATACACAGAAGGATTAATTACATTCACAATTACAGGTACTACCATGACCACAATCCATTACCCAAACTTGCCCATCACCCCAAACAGAAACCCTGCATCCATTAGTATTGACTCCCAATTTCCTCCACCCATCCCACCCAGCCCTGGTAACCTGTCTCTCCCTTCTGTCTCTATGAATTTGCATATTCTAGTTATTTCTAGTTATTTCATTATAATACAATATTTTACATTATAATATCTGTCCTTTTGTGTCTAGCTTCTTTCACTCAACATAATGTCTTCAAGGTTCATCCATATGGCAGCATGTATCAGAACTTCATTCCTTTTTAATGGCTTTTTAAATCCATTGTATGTATGTGCCACATTTTGTTCATCCATGTGGTAGCATGTATCAGAACTTTATTCCTTTTTTAATCCATTGTATGTATGCACCACATTTTGTTAATCCATTCATCTGTTGGTGGACCCTTGGGTTGCCTCTGCCTTTGGACTATTATGAATAATGCTGTTGCTATAAACACTGGTGTGCACATATCTGTGATATACTCTAAGGGCACCTTATGGTTACAAAATTAATGATAGCCAGTAAGCCTAACAAAGCATCTTGCAAGGCTGACACTACATGTCACTTAAGAGTATTAAGCAATCTTAGCCAGGGGATTTCCACAATCAGGGCCACCTCAGCGTAACTGTAACTTTCAGAACTCTCTTCATGAATGAAACACCTGGTAAATGACCTGGCCTGAATACAGTTGGAAAGAGAGGAGACTCCCCAAACTTTGAGAATGGTCTCACACAAAGACCTCCCAGTCAGTGGGTTGTACGAACCCCTGACATATCAGTACCCATGATATTGGCTTACTCAAACTGTTACTCTTATAAAAGCACTGCTTTAATAAACTTGCTTGATTATCAGACAGTGCCTGACACTCATCATTTCACATTTTTTATTAAGGGCTGCAAAAATACCCAGAAAGATAAATAAATATGATCCAGTGATATATGCCCTAATATGAAGAACTTACTTTCACTGCATTGGTTTCTTTCACAACGGCCTTGAAATCACAGAAAGCAGTGATTCCATGTCTTTTCCTCTTCTTTTAATACATGCTGCAGGATTTCTAAATCAATATCCCCACCATCCACTCTCTCATTGATAACTCCAATTCATTTCAATTCATTATTTAGAGGGAATGTATTTTTTCTGTTCCACAAAGAGGACTTTTTTTGTTCACAACTGGGTCATAATGCAAGAGTCAGTTTCTCTGGTACTTGGCTTCTCTTGGTATTAAAGGTAATCTGTCCCAGCTTGAATCATCATTTTCACCAGGTTGGCTTTTTACTTGCTCTTGACAAAGGAGACCACAGTCAGAAACATGGTGACAGTCTCCATAACCTCTGAGACTCATCTTTGACGCAGATCAAACCAAGGGGAATATGTCAGCCCTGTGGGCTCTGCCAGCTGAGGCCCCTGAATATAGCAACATTGGTTCAAGTCCCTGCTTTCAGTTCTTTTGGTTATTTGCCTTGAATTGGGATTGCTGGGTCATATGGTAATTCTAAATTGAACTTTTTGAGCAACTGCCAAACTGTTTTTCACACGGCTGCACCGTTTTATATTTCCACCACCAACAAAAGAGGGTTCCTATATTTCCACATCCAAGCCAACACTTGTTATTTTTCATATTTTTAATATTAGCCTATCAAAAGTGTGTGAAGCATTATCTCATTATGGTTTGTTTGTTTTTTAATGTTTTATTTTGAAATAACTTCAAGGACAGGATGCTGCAAAAATAATATAAAAACAAAACAGAAATTCAATATAGTATTCTACCCAGATATCCAGATTCATCAACTTTTAACATTTTGCCACATTTATTGTATCATTCTATCAATCAGTCTGTCTATTCCTAAACATTTGAGAGTAGATTGCATAGTTCTTGTATTAGTCAGCCAAAAAGGTGCTAATGTGAAATACCAAAAGTGGGTTGGTCTTTATAAAGGGTATTTATTTGGGGTAGAAGTTCACAGAGACCAAGCCATAAAGCATTAAGTTTCTTCTTTCACCACAGTCCATTGCCACGTGTTGGAGCAAGACAGCTGCAGGCGTTTGCCAGGGTTTAGGCTTTTGGGGTTCCTCTCTTCCCGGGGCTGCGTTTCTCTCCGGGCTTAGCTCCTGTTTCCTCTATAAGGTTAGCTGTAGACAATCAGGCAAAGGGCTTGCTTCTTTTCTTCTGGGGCCTTCTTTCCAACATCAAAACTTTTTCTTAAAACACTGCTTTAACTGTTCTTTGCCTTGCCTTTTTATATTCGATTCCCCTCCCACCAAGGGGTGGGGCTCAACACCCTAATCCTAACCTAATCATGCCCAGATTAACAGATCAGTTTACAAGCATGATTCAATTATATTTTTGGAATTCATAATTACATCAAACTGCCACACTCCTCTTACACAAAATACATAAGATTTTAATGCAATATTAAAAAAAAACAAAAATTAGTGCGAAATTTCATGATGAACAATATCAAACTTTTAAATTAGAAGATTTTAAGTGAAGACAGCATTGAATTTGCTGTTGCACAAGTCATCTCACTTTCTTCACCCCAATTCTAATCCTGTTTTTTCCCCAACAAAATTAGTTTTTATTTTTGTGTATTTTATTATGTCTTTACCTACTGCTTCATTATTTTTTCATATATCATTTTATTTTCTTTTTACTTTCCTTGGGTTTAATCTGTTATTTTCTTAACTACTGCAGTCAAATGCTTAACGCACCAATTTTCAAACCCTTAACTGTTACATGCTTAAAAGTTTTTTTTTTTTTAATTTTTAAAGAAGCTTTAGATTACATAAATGTTACATAAAAAATATAGGGGAGTTGCAGCTCCACCTAGATTTCATGCACACCTGGCACATAGGTAGGTGGGAGGCTCCAGTCTCTGGAAGTATACCTAAGAAACTCCAGCATCACATGTAGGTTTGAATAGAAGGGACTGGTGAACCATGTGCAGGGAGGACTTATTTGAGTCTAATTCTGTCACTCTCAGGAGCACAGATTACAAAATAGAACCCACTGATAAGGCATCAGTCTCTGGGGCTATCCCCCCTTATATAAGACCAGGGTGTCTCCGGAGCTCTCAGGAACCCCACTGAGTGGGGTGATAGGCACTTAGATGTTCTATGAGCTCCTACTGAGGTGTGCGTAAGAGTTACCTCTGGGATGACCTCCTTTGATTTTTACCCATAATAAAAAAAAAAATTAAAAAAAAAAAAAAAAAAAAACCAACTAATATGAAAAAAAAAAAAAAGAAAGTGCTCAATAAATATTTGTTAGTATATAAATAAATAAACCCAACAGGAAGTAAAAATTTACAACATGAAAAAAAAAAAAAATATATAGGGGATTTGCATATGCCCCATCCCCTAACTCTCCCACACTTTCCCACATTAACAACAGCCTTCATTAGTGTGGTTCATTTGTTACTATTGATGAACACATATTGAAGCATTGCTACTAACTGTGGACCATAGTTTACATTATAGTTTACACTCTGTCCCGCACTATTTCGTAGGTTATGACAAAATGTATAATGCTCTGTATCCATCATTGCAATGTCATGCAGGACATTTCCAATGTCCTGAAATTGCCCTCTTATAACACCTATTCTTTCCTCCCCCTCCCCCTCAGAACCTCTGATGGCCAGTGCCTTTAAATCAATGATACAATTTCTTCCATTGCTGGCATAAGAAGTCTATAATAGAAGTAATAGAATAATAATGTCTACTTTAGTCCATTGTTCATTCCCTAATCTTGAGGATTTGGGGATGGTGATGCCCACTCTGTTTATAATTGATAGAGGGCTTAAGATCCCATGGGAGAGATGGAACTATCTTGCTTGCAGTTACAGACACTCTCTGTTCCTTTAGATGGGCATTGTCCATCATCTCCTTGTTAGTTGTCCAATGAACTGGAGAGTAGGTGTTGCAACTCTGCTGAGATTCAGGGCTCTACTGGCACATGAACGGACCAAAGATTTAAGTCTCTGGGATATATGTTTAACAAGTATGGTGCTAATTATAGGTTCAAATGAAAGGGGCGGAAGAGCCATGTGTAGGGAAAACTATAAATGAGCCATGTGTAGGGAAACTATAAATGTGTCTGACTCTGTTACACTGGGCAGCATAAACTATAAATGAGTCTGACTCTGTTACACTGGGTAGCATAAATTCCAAAATAATTCCACTGACAGGGTGCCGAATTCCTGAAATTGTCTGCCCTGCTTATAGTATCTGGATGTCTCTAGAGCCCTCAGGAGCCCCGCTGGATCCTGATGTTTAAATGTGTAGTGTGTTTTATGTGATTCAGTTCTAAATATGTTATTTTTAAAAATAATATTTTAATGAGACTATTTAGATTGTGACTTTTGTTTCAGATTTCTAATTGCATTGAATTGTAGTCAAAGAAGATAGTCTTTTTGATATTGGTCTAAGCTATTTTTGAGATTATTTTTGTAACCTAGAACATTGTTAGTTCTTGAATATTTATTGCTGTATGATTGAAAAATTTGAATTTTCCTTTAGTTTAAGGCTCATTAATGTGTCTATTCAATCAAGTTTGTTGCTCATCTCTTCTATTTTTATTAAAAATTTTAGTCAACTTGCTCTATTTTTGAGAACTATGTGCTAAAACAATCTACTATGATTGTGGAATTGGTGATTTCTCCTGAGAATTCTCTCAAGTTTTATTTTATATATTATGTGGGATTTGTGTTAAGTGCACACTATTTCAGAATTGTTATATATTCCTGCTAATAATTTCCTTTGCTCATATGTAACCCTTTACCTCAATAATCTCTCTTTTTTCTTTTCTTCTTCTTCTTTTTTAGTTTAAAGTCTATTTAATTTAATTTTAATCTTGCAACACTGGCGCACTTCATTTAGAATTTGCCTGATTCATTTTGCTCATTATTATTTTCAGCTTTTTAAAAATTTTATTATGTTTTAAGTGGATCTCAAGAACATCATTCAACTAGACTACATTTTGTTTTTTAAATCTCATTATAAAAATCCATTTTTTAAAAGTCAAGTGTAATCAATTATACATTGATTGTGATTTCTCATGTCCTTAGATTTATTCCTTCTTTCTTATTTTTTCATGCTTTTAAAAAATTCCTTATCCTCCTTTTCTGTCTATTGAACTCTTTCTTATTTCTTGTATGTCCTCTGCCAGTTAGAAGTATATACTCTATTCCGTTCTCATAAGGGATTTTGTTAAAAGTTTAAAGAGCTAACAAAGTATTATATCATTATTATATCTCTCCTCTTCCTAAGTGATGCAAATACCATATATTTAAGCAACCTACCCCAAGATTAGTTGTTAAATTCTCTTTTTACTGGAGTTTAAACATTTTTATTCAAAGGTCAATGAGTTGTAAAATCTCTTAACCCTTTTTATTTGAAATTGTCCTTATTTTTCCTATACTCATAGGAAAGGTCTTTATCTTTCCCATGGTTATATGGAATTATAGGAATGAAAATTTTGCCGAGCATCAATTTCTAAGGCAGTAGCTATTTTTCCTCCACACTTTTATTATATCATTTAATAACATACAACATGTTATTATTAATAAGAATTTTGTTCAATCAAATCGGCATCTTTTGTAGAGAAACTCTTTTTTCAAACTACTTTTTTCAAGATTTTTTTTTTTTTTTCTTTCAGAATGTTGCTGTTTCCAAAGGTGGTGCTAGGTGTTTTTTGTTTTTATTTATCTTGTGTGGGGCTTGGATTGTTTCTTCAGTCTGCAGGCTGATGTCTTTTTTCAACTTTGGAAAATTCTCATTGTTCTTTGAATGCTGTGTCTTTTATATCTTCTCATATGCCTACTCACCTGTAAGCTGAATATCCTCATTCTCACCTTCATGCCTCATAATATCTCTTTCAGTTGTACACTGTCTGCTTTTTAAATTCTGATAGAGATTTAAGTCAAATGAATGAATTTTATTTCTATTTGGTGATTTAAAAATATTTTTTCCTGGTCTTTAATCAGAATATCATATTTTTTCAGAATGGTTTGTGTTTATTCTTTTATTTATTTTTAATCATTTGAAATGTGTTGATATCATAATCTCAAATTATTCTACTATTTTCAGGACTTGAGTGAATTTTCATTTTAATTTTTAACTTTTAATTTATTTTGAGTGCTGACACACTTCAGTCCTTCATTACAGTTCATTTATCCATGTTGTCCTTAAGGTTTTTTTTTTTTTCCAATTTTTAAAAATTGATTTTATTGATACATATTAATAAAGCATACAATTCATCCAAGGTGTAAAATCAATATTTGCTATAGTCACATAGCTGTGCATTCACTTCAGTCATTATTAGAGTTTTCATTATTTCAATAATAATTATACTAAAAAACAACAAAAAAAAAACAGACACACAAACAAAGAAAATTCCTCACCTCTCAATCTCTCTATACTTCCCTCATTGTACATAGCTGCTGTTTCTGTCTATTCTATCCAAAGTGTATAATCAATGGCTTTCAGTATAACCACAATGTTGTACATTCATCATCTCAAATATTTTAGAACAATTTCATTACTCCAAAAAGAAAGACTCCACACCCCTTAGCATTCCTTCCTCAGCCCTGCATAACCACTAGTCTCATTTCATCTTTATAAATTGATTTATATTTACATTTCATATAAATGGAATCATACAATATGTAGGACTACGTCTGGTTTCCTTCACTTAGTATAATGCTTTGGGTTTGTTTTGGGTTTTTTTGTCTGATATTAACACTGTGTAGTATTAATTTATATTTGTTCAGCTTCAAGGAAAAATGGTCTTATATGTGCAATTCTATCCATATTCATATTTCCCATAATATATTTATATTTCACATAAGATATTTAGTTCATAATAGGGCATCACACACTATTTTTGCTTTTGTGTCTGGCTTGCTTCACTCAACATAATGTCCTCCAGGTTCATCCACATTGTCATATGTTTCACGACTTCATTTCTTCTTACTGCTGCATAATATTGCATTGTGTGTATACTCCACAATTTGTTTATCCATTCATCAGTTGATGGACACCTGGGTTGTTTCCAACTTTTGGCAATAGTGACTAATACTGCTATGAACATCAGTGTGCAGATATCTATTCGTGTCACTGCTCTCATTTCTTCTGGGTATGTACCTGGCAATGGTATTGCCAGGATACATGGCAAGTCTATTTTTTTTATTTTTTATTATTTATTCATTTATCCCCCCCTTGCTGCTTGTGCTCGCTGGGTCAGCTAACCATGCCGTGCGGGCAGGCTTGCCTTCACCAGGAGGCCCCTGGAACCGAACCCAGGGCCTCCCATATGGTAAACGGGAGCCCTACTGATTGAGCCACAGCCGCTTCCAATGGCAAGTCTATATTCAACTTCGTTAGGAACTGCCAAACAGTCCCTTACAATGGCTGTACCATTCTACATTCCCACCAACAGTGAACAAGAGTTCCTATCTCTCCACATCCTCTCCAACATTTACAGTTTTCTGACTTTTTAATAGCAGAAAGTCTAATAGGTGTGAAATGATATTTCATTTTAGTTTTGATTTGCATTTCCCTAATCACTAGTGATGTTGGACATTTTCCCATGTGTTTCTTTACCATTTGTATTTCTTCTTTGGACAAGTAGTCTTTTCAAGTCTTTTGCCCATTTTTTAAATAGAATATTTTGTCTTTTTATTGTTGAATTGTATGATCTCCTTATATATCATGGATGTTAAACCCTTATCAGATATGTGTTTGCCAAATGTTTTCTCCCATTGAGTCGGCTGCCTTTTCACCCTTTTGACAAAGTGCTTTGAGGTGAAAAAGTGTTGAGTTTGAGGAGGTCCCATTTATCTATTTTTTCTTTTGTTTCTCGTGCTTTGGGCGTAAGGCCTAAGAAACTACTGCCTATCACAAGATCTTGAAGATGTTTTCCTACATTTTCTTCTAGGAGTATTATGGTTGTTGTTTTTATATTTAAGTCTTTGATCCATTTTGAGTTAATTTTTGTATAAGGTGTGATATAGGGGTCCTCTTTCTTTCTTTTGGATATGGCTATTCAGTTCTCCCAGCTCCATTTGTTGAACAGACTGTTTTGGCCCAACTGGGTGGGCTTAACAGCCTAGTCAAAAAAATCACTTGACTGTAGATGTGAGGGTCAATTTCTGAGTTCTCAGTTTGGTTCCATTGGTCAATTTTTCTGTCCTTATGCAAATACCATGCTGTTTATACCACTGTAGCTAAGTAATATGCTTTAAAGTCAGGAAGTGAGAGCCCTCCAACTTTGTTCTTCATTTTTTAAAACATTTTTTTTTGCTATTCGGGGTCCCTTACCCTTCCAAATAAATTTCATTATTACCTTTTCGATTTCTGCAAAAAAGGCTGTTGGGATTTTTATTGGGATTCTGTTCAATCTGTAAATCAGTTTTTGGTAGAATTTACATCTTAACCATATTTAGTCTTCCAATCATGAACATGGAACATCCTTCCATTTATTTAAGTCTTCTTCAGTTTCCTTTAGCAATGTTTTGTAGTTTTTTGAATACAGGTTCTTTATGTCCTTGGTTAAGTACCTGGTATAAAACCCAATTGATCGTGGTGTACAATTCTTTTAATGTGCTTTTGGATTCTGTTTGCAAGTATTTTTTTGAGGATTTTTGTGTCTATATTCATTAGAGATATTGGTCTGTAATTTTCTTTTTTTGTAATATCATTATCTGGTGTTGGTATTAGGGTGATGACAGCTTCATGAGTTTGGTAGCATTTTTTCCTGTTCAAATTTTTGGAAGCGCTTCAGCAAGACTGGTATTATTTCATCTTTGAATGATTGGTAGAATTCATCTGTGAAGCCATCTGGTCCCAGGCTTTTCAACTTTGGGAGGTTTTGGATGCCTGTTTCAATCTCTTCACTTGTGATTGGTTTGTTGAGGTCTTCTATTTCTTCTAAAGTCAGTGCAGGTGGCCTCATGTGTTTCTAGGAATTTGTCCATTTCATCTACATTTTCTAGTTTTTGGCATACCATTTTTCATAGCATCCTCTTATGATCTCTCTTATTTTTATGGGGTCAGTGACAATGTTCCCTCTCTCATTTCTGATTTTATTTATTTGTGTCTTCTTTTTTTCTTTGTCAGTCTAACTAAGGGATTTGTCAATTTTGTTGATCTTCTCAAAGAACCAACTTTTGGTTTTGTTGATTCTCTCTATTGTTTTTTTTTGTTCTCGATTTCATTGAATTCTGCACTGATCTTTAGTATTTCTTTCCTTTGGCTTGGTTTGGGATTAGTTTGCTGTTCTTTTTCTAGTTCCTCCAGGTGTGCAGCTGGGCCTTCAGTTTTAGCTCTTTCTTTTAGCTTTTTCTTTTTTAATGTAAGCTTTGAGGGCTATAAATATTCCTCTCAGTACTGCCTTTGAGGTGTCCCATAGGTTTTGATATGTTATGTTCTCATTTCATTCGTCTCAAGATATTTGCTGAATTGTCTTGCAATTTCTTCTTTGACCCACTGGTTGTTTAAGGGTGTTTTGTTTAATCTCCAAATATTTATGAATTTTCCCTTTTCCATCTATAATTGATTTCCAGCTTTATTTCTTATGATCAGAGAAAATGTTTTGTGTAATTTCAATCATTTTAAATTTATTGAAACTTCTCTTGTAACCCATCATGCGGTCTATCTTGGAGAAGGATCCATAAGCACTTGAAAAGAATGTATATCCTGCTCTTTTGAGGTGCAATGCTCTATAGATGTCTGTTAGGTCTAGTTCATTTATCATATTATTCAAGTTCTCTGTTTCTTTATTTATCCTCTGTCTAGATGTTCTATCCAATAGTGAGAGTGGTGTATTGAAGTTTCCAACTCTTATTGTAGAGACATGTATTTCACCCCTCAGCTTTGCCATTGTGTGCCTCATTTATCTTGGGACACTGAGGTTAGGTGCATATATATTTAGAACAATTATTTCTTCTTGTTGAATTGTCCCTTTTCTTAATATATATTGAACAGCTTCAGCCCTTATAACAGTTTTGCATTTGAAATCTATTTTGTCTGATATTAGTATAGCTACTCAAGCTTTTTTTTGGTTACTATTTGCATGGAATTTCTTTTTCCAACCTTTCACTTTTAGCCTGGTTGTGTCCTTATGTCTGAGATTAGTCACTTGTAGACAACATATGGATGAGTCATATTTTTTATTTCATTCTATCAGTCTGTGTCTTTTGATTGGGGAGTCCAAGCCATTAACATTCAATGTTATAACTATAAAGGCATTACTTACTTCATCCGTTTTGACCTTTGGCTTTTGGTTTTCATATCATATTGTTGTCTATTTTTTTACCCTTTCTAATATTCTTCATTTCTACACTCTTCTCCAAGTCTCTCGCCCTTGTTTTATCCTTTCAGACAGCAGGAAAGAGATACTCCCTTTAGTATCTCTTGTAATTCTGGTCTTTTGGTTACATATTTTATCAGTTCTTGTTTGTCTGTGAAGTCTTTGAACTTCTCTTCATTTTTGAAGGACAGCTTTGCCGGATACAGAATTCTTGGCCTGCAGTTTTTCTCTTTCAATACCTTAAATACATCACACCACTTTCTTCTCTCCTCCATGGTTTCTGATGAGAGGTCAGCACTTAATCTTATCAAGTTTCCCTTTTCTCTTTGCTTTGCTTTTATCTTGCTGCTTTCTAAATCTCTGATATTTGTCATTCTGCATAGTAGGTGTCTCAGGATAGAACTTTTCTTGTTTATTCTATTTGGGGTGTGCTGTCCCTCTTGGATATTGATATTTATGTCTTTCATAAGGGTAGGGAAGTGTTCAGTCATTATTTATTCAAATATTCTTTCTGCCCCTTTTCCATTTTCTTCTCCTTCTGAGACGCCAATAATACATACATATGCTTTTGCGTTTTGCAATGTCATTCAATTCCCTGAGACCTTGTTCCATTTTTTCCATTCTCTTCTCATTCTGTTTTCCTGTGTTTTCCAGTACAGATGTTCTGTCCTCAAAATCACTAATTCTGTCTTCAAGCAGTTCAAATCTGTTCTTAGGTGCCTCTAATGTATTTTAAATCTCATGCATAGTGTCTTTCATTCCCATAATGTCTGTTACTTTTCTTTGCAGACTTTCAAATTGTTCTTTATGCTCACCCAGTGTCTTTTTAATATCCTTTATCTCTTTAGTCATATTTTCTTTAAATTCTTTAAATTGATTTAGGAGAGTTGTGTGATTATCATTGGTTAATTGTCTTAAATCCTGAATCTCTTCTGGATATTTGGTTAGTTCCTTTGGCTGGGCCATCTCTTCCTGTTTCATAGTATCTCTTCCTGTCTTCTAGTATGGCTCAGTAACGAGCACTGAGCTTTTGCTGATGTCTAGGCATCTGATATGTTGGTGAGTTTACACTAATGGACAGTTTTTCTTGCCTAATGTTACTATTTTTTCACAGCTCTTTGATATTTGGTTCAACTTATCCTAAGTCTTTAAAATTGCCCAGCTTAAGTTACCAACAACCATTCCAGGGACTCACTAATGGAGTGCTAGATTTTCTCCCAGGGGTGGGGTAAGAGGGCTTTTAAAAAGTTTCTGTCCATGTAATTTCCAGAATGGCCAGACGATGGTGCTTGTTGGCACACCTTCCACAGAGGTGTATCTCTGGGTATTCCTTTGTTCTTGTCTGGCCAGAGTGGAGATTCAAAGTGGGCTCTGCTGACCAAATTCACTGAAATAAAAGCCCCCTGCCTCCCCATCCCTTTTCCCTCGTAACAGCTGGCAGGGAGGAAGACGTCTGCTACTCTCTCAGTCAGCTTCAATGGGTCACCGGTTTTACCACCGCTGAATATCTCATAGTGGGGGAGGGGAGCCCTTCACGGGGGCAGGGAAGTTCAGTAAGTCACAGTTTGTTGTTTTGTGTTGTCTTTCTGTCCCTCACCCTCCTGAGAGTTGTGGAGCACTGTCCTGGTCTGCTGACCCCCAAAGTAGGTCCCTCTGGCAGCTTTAGGCTCTTTCTCTGCTGTTTTTGTGAGAGCGCTGAGCCTTATCTCTTAATCTGACACCATGTTCCCACAGTTCCTTGTCCTTAAGTTTTTTTTTTTTTTTTTTATTTTTATTTTTTAAATTTATTTATTTATTTATTTTTAAGGATTTATTTATTTATTTACTTTTATCCATTTTTACACCCCTTCCCCCCCCCGTTTTTGCTGTTTCTGTGTCCATTCGCTGGGCAACTCTGTGTCCATTTTCTGCCCTCTCTTCTCATCCTTCTCCTCCTGTCTTCACTGGGATTCAATCCTTGGAATCTCTGATGTAGGAGAGAGGCATCCTGCCCGCGCCACCTTAGTTGCTGGTTTTTCGGTGCGTCTCATCTTGCCTCTCCCTTGTGTCACTCTCCTATTATGTCATCATCTTGCTGTGTGGCTCGCGGAAACTGGTGGTGCACCCGCGCACAGGGCCTGGCGGCCCACGCACCTTCTATATATTTTTAAAATTTTTACCAGGAGGTCCCGGGGATCGAACCCAGGTCCCTCCATATGGGAGATGGACGCCAACCAGATATAGCCCCCTGCTATATCTCTTAAGGTTGACCAGAGATACCTAAGGTTACAGTCTTTTCCCATACAGGATGGTCATATAATAAATCAGGCTTAGTTTATCACCAGCATTCTAAAAACCAGACCTAGGGAGGAAAACGAGGTCTGGGGACACATGCATGGTTTCTAATATAGCGAATGTTTAGCCCACCCTGATTATCACAGAATCAGGACAGTGAGAATATTCGCATGTCCTTAAGTTTTAATTGTGAACTCACCTTCAACCCTCCCCCACTTCTGTAGGAGTTCCTCAATTCCTTTGTTGTGAAATTGTTCCAGCAGAGTTATTTCAGGTCTCAAGTTTGAACTGATTTTATATTCAATTCTAGATTTGCTAGATTTTCTGCACCATGAAGTTAATATAAACTGGGTCCCCATACTAATGCATGCTGTTGACTTGGGTTTGTGATTTCCCATAGGCACTTTTAACTTCCCTCCAATCAACTCCCACCTGAACCTCTAACAAAGATTATAAACTCTCTTGTGGTGTGCCTGTACTGCTGTCAAAACATTCTGTTTTAGACAGGCAGATTCCTCAAGTCTCCAGGCTTTAATCAGGGGTATAATTTCAGTTCTCCTCTTCATACAGGCCAAAACTACTTCTATCCCCACATGCACATTGGCACTCCACCCACCAGACACAGCTATTTCTGTATGAAACTCCATGGGGTAGCTGAAGTTTTAGCCTAGAATAACTGCTTTGATGTTGATTCTTACTTTCCCTTTCTACCCTCTAGGCATTGGCCTTTCTTCCTTATTCTACAAATTAAATTAGGTGTTCAAATGACTATATATGATGTAATATTCTTATGTGTTTTTAGCAGAAGAGGGCTCCATCTACATAAAGTAAGTCTTCCTTTTGGACCCACAACCCATTTTTCCCAAGAAAAATGGTTCATTGTTAATATCTCAGCACAATTTTGGTAACTGAATGTTCAGTTGCTTTCTTGTTCAATTTACTGCAAGCACTGAAGGCAGTGGCAGTGAATATCTAGCCCATCACTAAATTCATAGTGTGTTACATGATATCAGGAAAATGGCAGTTGCTCCAAAAATATTTGCTAAGTTAATTTATGTTTAGATGTTGATTTGAAGCAGAAGCCAGATGAGAGTGGCACCCATGATATACTCAGTAGAGTAGCCTCCTTGAAGATGAAGGGATGTAATAGAAAATACAAGCAGAGAAATTATTTTTAAATTAGAAGTGAGGATATTTTATACCATTGTGATAGGATGGGTAAAGGACAAGAAAGTGTAAATGTAGCAAATTTTAAACGGAATATCAGAAAATTAAGAATTTTTCCATCTATGGACTTTGTTTACCTTTAGGGAGTAGGTGGAAAGGTAGAATGATGAGTGTGAGGGATGACGTGGGAAGTAGGAACTTGGAGGAGAGTGGAGAAAGTTTGAAATAGTCACTGTGAAGAACCAGGGAAATGATGACTAAGGACTATTCTTGGTGGCACTATCACAACAATTTATGGAAACTAAGAATATGAAGTGGTAATAACCTACTTTAGTGTAAGATTTTCCCCAGACACTAGGTGTGAGAGAAGAGAAAGGGGACAATTAGTATGACCCAAGACTGAGGTGCTTGGGGAAGTATGAGAGAAGGGCAATGACATTTGAGGACAAATTCTAGTTGGTCAAGTTATATGAAATTGCTAGTGTTTTATCATTTTTAACCTAGAAAATTGAAGGTTTTTAATGATTGCCCTATAGTACTAGTCTTGGAGCAGAAAGCTAAAGAATTGGAGTAAAAGTTGATGAGTAGAGAATATCATGCAACTAAGTAGCTAGGGTGTTATAGGGTTCATTCCAAGGGTTTTGAAATTGCACAGGTGTGATGCATGAATGTATCAACTAAGTTCAAAGCCAAAAGAGAGGAAGAGGATGGTTTAACCAATTGATATGAGTACCAAGAAGGAGTTTAAAAAAAAAAAAAAAAAAATATATATATATATATATTTTAAAGGTATTTAGATTACATAAATGTTACATAAAAATACAGGGAATTCCCATATGCTCTGCTTCCTACACCTCCCACATTTTCCCACATTAACAACATCTTTCATTAGTGTGGTACATTCGTTACAATTGACGAAAACATTTTAGAGCATTGCCACTAAGCATGGATTATAGTTTACATTGTAGTTTACACTCTCTCCTGCACAATTTTGTAGGTTATGGCAAGATATGTAATGGTCTATATCTGTAATTGTAATGTCATTCAGGAAATTCCCAAGTCCCCAAAATGTCCTCATATTTCACCTGTATTTCCCTCTCCCTGACCTCAGAACCTCTAGTGGCCACTGCCTCCACATGAATGATATAGTTTCTTCCATTGCTAGAATCACAATAAGTCTATAGTAGAATACCAGTAAGTCTACTTTAGTCCATAGTTCATTCCCCAATCCTGAGGATTCTGAGTGGTGTTGCCCACTCCACCTCTAATTGAGAGGAGGCTTTGATCCCATGGGGCAGATGGATGGGACTCTCTTGCTTGCAGTTGTAGACTCTCTCAGTTCCTTGGGACAGTTGTTGTCCATCATCATCTCCTTATTAGTTGTCCTGGGTGAGTCCAATGAACTGGAGAGTAGGTATTGCAACTCCATTGAATTTCAGGGCCCAGCTGGCACATGGACAGCCCAGAAATCAAAGTCTCTTGGATGTATACCTACCAACTCCAGCACCAACTATAGGTTCAAATAAAAGGGACAGAAGAGGCATGTGTAGAGAAGTAACATCTGAGTCCAACTCTGTCATACTAGGGAGCACAAACTCCAAAGTAGGACCACTGGCAAGGCACCAAACTCCGGAGTTATCTACCATGACCATAGGACCTGGGTGTCTCCAGAGCCCTCAGGAGCCCCACTATTTGGGGTAGTCTCTACCTTGGCCGGCAATGAGATCCTGCTAAGACATGCGTAAGCGTTACCTCTCTGATGACCTCCTGACTCACTTTGAAGTCTCTTAGCCATATACACTCATTTGTCTTTACAATTTCCCTCTTTTATTTAAGGTCTTTTTCCAGTTGTATCACCAGCCGGTGTCAAGCAGAAGATTTTAATACAGGATTAGAAAATAATTGTCAGGAAGAGGCACTGGGAGAGAGCATGTCTATTCTACATCACACTATGTTTACCTTGTATTCTGGTTTGTCCTGAAAAGTCCCAGTTTATGTTTACTTTCATATTGTAATTATTAATTGTGTATTCATCTGCTCCAAACAATATCCCAGTTTGAACAATAAATTATAGAATCACTTCAGCTATAGGGGATATGGGCATTTAGAAGAAGCAGATTTCAATTGATGCAATGAAGTGAATGGATGGAATGTTTAGTGAAAAGTTTGAGGATATAAGAGGTTATATTTACCATGAAATGGAGTTCCAGAGGAATCATGAAGAATTTTAAGAGGGAGATGGTGGGAGGTTGTATCAAAAGATGCCAGCATAGTGCAATGTGTATAGGAATATATGGGAGAGTATAAGTAAGGGAAAAGTGTATAGTCTAAGCAGGAATGGGAAGCAAGATGGGTTCATAATTGATTAAAGAAGCTCTCTTATGGTGTACGGTTCTTAGTTCTTACCAGCCAAGCCTATTTACTTTTCATAAAGTTGGACTCCAGATGATCTGGGCAGGAAATAAAAACTAAATAGATCCCAAGACTCTTTTAACATGTTTTTAATGTCAGTATATGCTATAGAAGGAGTCATTTTGATGGTGCTTCTGAGGAAACTCTAGGCCAGCTGAGCAGGTCAGCATCAAACATAGTTGAACTAGAGATGTTTAGCTTTAATGAAGAAGAGAAAATTCGGAATGGCATGATAACTATCCAAAAACCTTCAAAAGTATCTCATACTGAAGAGGGTCCAAAATGTAAACAAAAATCAATTCAGAAAAATTAGAAAGATAAAGCTTTCGGCCTAATATAAATCTTCTTCTAACATTAGGAGCTAAGCAATGGGTGGACTGCCTGTAGACTGAGTAAACTTTCACAATCTGGAAACATTTCAAAAGTGCTTGTTGGATAGACATGCACTATGCAGGAGGTAGGCTATTGAACCAAATGACCTCCAAAATTCTCCTAAGACTACGCGAGTGTGTATGTGTGTGTATGTATTTCAGATGGTCACATCAAGGGAATATTCATGAAAGAATTGTTTTAAGAATTAACTCATGAAACTGGGTAGTAGACAAGACAAGTAGAGCATTCTTGAGAGGAGTAACACTATCAGAAGCAGCACAGCAGTAAATTCACATAACAAGGAAGCTATATGTGTGGAGTCAAAGACCAGAGTAGCAATGCAGGATGCTTGGGGCTAAGGGATAATTGATAAGCTCGACCCAAGGAGACACACTCACCTT
The DNA here is from genome assembly GCA_026826555.1 of Tolypeutes matacus. Taxonomy (NCBI): domain Eukaryota; kingdom Metazoa; phylum Chordata; class Mammalia; order Cingulata; family Chlamyphoridae; genus Tolypeutes; species Tolypeutes matacus. The sequence goes on from JAKSZT010054334.1 coordinate 29,940,067, forward strand.
TGTCAATGGAACTGCAGTTTACAGACTTCCAATAATTAGGGATCTCTGAGTATCCAGTAAGGTTTCCTAAAAAGGGAGAATTCTTTATCTGAGAGCCAACTCATTTAAGATAATATGAATTAGAGTCGAACCTATTAATTTAGCCTTATGTTTTTTTCTCTAAAAGGGTTTAATCATTTGCATCATGAAGAGCAATCTCATCTTATGAATCCACTACATTTGAAACATGGATTCATTTGCTTCCCAATTTCTCATATCTAATTCATTTTTAAGTTTGAGAATGCCACCTTTCCACATTTACTGTGATAGTTCCTAATTCCAGTCCTCCTTTTATACTGTACCTTGCTAGGCTGATCTCTGGGCAGAGGAAAAGCTGCATGTTCAATAATTTAGAGTCTATAAGGGAATAATGAAATTATGAGTACTGTGTATACATTTTCAAGTACTCAAGCTTTTGCTGTTATAAAAAATAGTTCAACTTTATGTGATAAATTGCACAATTTTGTCCCTGTTTCATTAATGATTTTAATCTAGGGCCTTATTTGTTAACCCTAATGAAAGTATGCCCATTTTTTAACTGATGACCAATTCTTTGTAAGCATTTGGCTCTGTGATTCAGGGAAAACCAAAGTCATACATAAACTTCACTCATTCATTCATTCAGTCACTCAGTCAATTATTCATTCAACAAATATTTTTTGAGTACGAACCATGTGCCAGGTAGTATTCTGAACACTTAGGGAGAAAAATAAAAGACCGTGTTCTAACGAACATTCTAGTGAAGGGAGACAGAAAATAAAAAGATAAATAAATAAACAATACAATTTCAGCTAGTGGAAAATGTAACGTAGCAAACGAATTGGGTAGTACTGGGAAGGGACTGGGTGAGGGGGCTACTTTAGATTGAAGGGTCCCAAAAGGTCTCTCTCTGAGGGTGATATTGGGCTGAGACCTGACCTTTAGGAGTCAGACATGTGACTGAGAACTGAAAATGCAAAGGTCCTGAGGTAAGAGTCTTTTTTAAAGGCACCTCAAGCTGGTCAGAAAACAACAGGGTGAGGCCACATGTATAAGCAGAGCCAGGTCACAATACTCCTTTAGTTTTCTGTGTTTCCTGCGTGTTGGTTGTCAGTAAGGGTGTGATATGTGTGTTTAGTCCAGATAATACAAATGTGTAGGAAGAGTTTGGGGACAAATAAGTGCAAATGCACCACTTCAGGTGGATGTGTTAAATTGTACTAAATGGATAAATGTATTACGGACATGAGCAGACTCCCAGCTTTGCTTCAGTGAGCACTCTTGGATCCAATTAAACAACCTGACTGCTTTTGTCACTATGTAATCAGTCTGCATCCATTTAAAGCAGCAGAAGAAATATTTCTAAATTGTTCTACACTTAAAATTAGCTTATTTTAAGCTAGAGTTCAGGGCTAGAAAAGGCTTACCTTATTTCTGTCACCCAAAACTAAGGAAGATGGTGTTTACAAAGGTAGAAAGTGGAGAGCTAATTCTATGCAGGGAATTCAGTTAACACAAAGATCTAATCTGGGTAATTTATATGAAAAGCCGAATTTCTCAAATTATATGTTTAATTGTCAATTCTATACTTGTCTTTGCAGATGCAACTAGCAGGCTATAGTCATTTATACTGGAATTGTTTCTTTACAATATCAAAGAGTTGGTGGTGGTTGTTTTTTTTAAGTTTGGTAAAACATAAATAGATTTATATATATTTTGCTAAGAAGCAGAATGTTTAAAAACATCTAAATAACCAACTATATTTTTGAATATTATTTTCATATCTGGCAGCTTGTAATTAGAGCTTTAGTGTATTAGTGACATAAAATAATGTTATACTGACTGAGAAGTTAGTATCGAATACAAACTGCCAGGTGTTCTCATAATGATTGTTGGTATCATCAAATGACAATGCTATGATCTGTATTAATGCTCAATTTACATCAAGTTTTGAAAGGAAATGTTTTCTAAAACCCACTTGAATGTAAAGTCATTTCATATTAACTGTTGGGTTTTCTTCTCTTCCATTGGGTCAAAAGTTTGTCAAATCACTTAACTCTTTCCTGTGTTTTGTTTTGTTTGGAGGGGGCATATTGCAATTGAAATTTTGAGCATAGAAATTAAAATTAGAGAGGATGGTAAAATGGACCTATTCCTCAATTTCTACCATTACCAATGTATGGCGACTCTTATTTCATATATACACCCACACACATATCCTTCCCACCCTCCAAAGGGTTATATTGAAACAAATCCCAGAAATGGTATAACCACATATGTATATGTAACATTTTTCTTAGATCCCTGAATGGTGCAACAGAGGGATCAATCCAGCAAAATGAGGAAATATTCTAAGTCCCTTTCAGTTTCTCTCTCTTAGCAAAACAGGCTGAATGAGGCTAATTAGATCCCCGAATCCATTTTCCTCTCCCTTAAAGTTTTAGGCAAACACAACACAAAACTTTTCTCCTGGGTCATCTTGGTCCCTTAGGCTTCAGGGATAAAAATAGTTTCCAATCATAAGGCAGAGTCAGCACCAATTCGTAGTACCCCAACAGAACAAGAGAAAATATATATAAATAAAAGTGGCCCAAGGGCTCACCCATACTTCAGAAATTCCCAGGGTTTTTCTCTTTCATGTAGGTTAGTTTTATAGTTCCTGTATATCCCCAATCAACGGTCCACCATCCTAAACTAATCCCGGGAAACTAGAAACAAGAGGAGACTCGGTTGTCCCTTCTTCTGGCAGTGGTTTCTGAGTGTTGGGAAGAAGATTATTGCCTTACTTCATTTAATCATTTCTCTGGGATCATTTTTTATTTTGGTCCCCATTTTATTTTCTTGATGCCAGTTAAAGACTTCCCTTCCTGTAGAAATCTCAGTAGGGAATAGAGGAATTGGAATGTTGGAGACAAGAACAAAGAGTGAGGATCCAATACCAACTTATCAACTGATAAACATATATGTGCAAAACTGAATATTAACCACCAATGAAAATGTAACCAAGACCATGAAAATACATGGAGGAACATACAATGCATGTTGCTTATGTGAAAGAAATAGTCTGAAAGGCTACATAGTGTATGATTCCAACAACATGACATTCTGGAAAAGGCAAACCTATAGACACATTAAGAAAATCAATGGTTGCGAGGCTTTAGGGGCAGAGGAAGGGATTAATAGGTAGAGCTCAAAGGATTCTGAGGGCAGTGAAACTATACGGTGTGATACTGTACTGGTGGATAAATGACATTATGCATTTGTCAAAACCCATAGATGTGTACAATGCAAAGAGTGAACCCCAACGTAAACTATGGACTTTAGCTAATAATAGCATATAACTATTTGGTTCACCAATTGTAACAAACGTACCACATTAATGCAAGATGTTAGTTAACAAGAGGGGAAACTATGCATGTAGGGCAGGGGAGGGGATACTGAGAAGTCTCCCTACTTCCTTTGCAAGTTTTCTATAAACCTAAAACTCCTCTAAGAAATAAGGTCTATTAAAAAATGTAATCAGGAGAGCTCATACAGTATGTAACATGCAGAATGTGGCCACCAGTCTTATTTATCATTAATAGAAAGTATTTTTAAACCACAAACATTTATTGAAATAATGCTGAGTCTGTTGGTAGATTACTAAGAGGTGTAGGTATATTTCCATAAAACTAACTATTCTTTCTTCAGTCTCATATTTTCTAGGATCTATAAAACATATCCATCCAAATGGTACACAAACAATCCTTCGTATGTAGCTTATATTAATATTCAGCACCTCTCTTAGCTACAACCGTGGGACCTCCATGGTTCACTTATTTAATTCCTAGATTAGTTTGACGTTAACCAAACTCATTTGATTTTTGTCTACCATGTAATTACCTTAGAGATACTTTCTTTGAAACTGCTGTCTTGCCATTATATAGCAGTTTATAAGCATCTATCTGTACATGGTTTATTTTATCCCCTCAACCTATAAAAGGAGGAAGTAGTCTTTTCTCATTAAAAAAAGAAGTGATGTGTTTATTTATGGGAAAGTTCATAGATAGTGGGAAGGATATTAGGATTAAGAGTGAGGTATGCCCTCAGGGACTTGGAAACATAACAAATAAGGTTGCTCTAAAAATCACCACACCATGGAATAGAACAGAGACAGAGAAATGCAGTGATTTAAGAGAAATGTCAGCTTTCAGGTGTGTCATAGCTGACCGGTCCCTGCCTGAAGGTACCAACACAGACAACAAGGAGTGTCTCACTCAGAGGGTGGGTCTGAGACAAGTCATTGAGGTAAGCAGTGGTGTCACTAGGTGCTGGCCAGAGACACAGTGTTCTCTCAGGACCTCTGCTCCATAAGGAGCAGAAATGGCATTTCTAGTCTGATGAGCAAAGTGAATCTCATGATGGTTGCAGGGCTAGACCTACTGCTATATATCACCAGGGCATTAATTAGAGCCAGGTCTGAGTTCTCTCATGCCCAGTGTCCCTCTGTCTAGGTCTCAGTGTGGTCCCTACACCAGCAGCCTCAGAATCACCAGGGAACTGGTTAGAAATGCAAATGCTTGTTTCCAGCCATGAACTAGTGAATCAGAAACTCTGAGTGGGGCCCAGAAATGTGTGTTTTCACAAGCCCTCCAGGTGAACTTGATATACATTCAAGTTGGAGAACTACTGTTCTAGGGCCATAGCACAACGTCTTGCAAACAGTTGATATTCAATACATGACTATTAAACAATTTTCCAGAAGATGTCACACTCTTTCTCATACTCTCTATCCTATCGCTAGGATGCTGAGATAGGAATGAAAATGAAATATGTTTTAAATGCCATTTTCTGGGTTTAGCAGGTTAAAGGGAGAAAATCTAAAACAGTTTCACCATTCAGATTTCTCTAGCATTACACACTGCACTTTAATTAAGTCCCCACTGATAAAGAAATCAAAGTGTATCTTAGCACAATGCTTCTGTTGAGGGGATGATGAAGATTCGCTGCTGATAAATTGCTATGTGGATAATCCACTGCTGGCAACTGAAAGTTAACCATAGTTAAGAAAAAGTGATAAGAACGATTAATGCTTATGTATTAAGACATTGCATTGGGAAAGATGTTATTAATAGTGGAAAATGTAAGAGTGGAGGGGTGGGGTATAAAGGAACCCCCTATATTTTTATGTAACTTTTATATAATCTAAAAATTCTTTTTTAAAAAAAGACATTGCATTGGATTTAAATTTTGTTTTTAAAAGTCTTTCCTCTTCTCTAGTTAATGGATAGGTTTCCCTCTTAAGCAAACTCACAGAGCTAGAGTCTGGAAGTTAGGTTTACAGGAGACAGAAAGGGAGTAGAGGGTGGTGAGCCGATGTCCATATGGACAAAATCTATGATGAAGTGGAAGAGTGCAGTTGGGCAGTGGGTGGTAGTGAGAGTGTGCAGTGATGTGATTGGATTAGCGGTGCTGGTCTGTGAGGGGAGGCTGGGAGGTTGGTTGGACTATTCATGGAACTTGGAGGAAGGGTGGAGGAAGGGGCAGGTGAACTCTGGGGATTTGTAGATTTGATTAAAACTACAATTTTGGGAATGTTCTTTTAGAAAATATGGCAGGGGAGGGTAACTGGTATAGGGCATCGCGTGTGGGGGGACATACGGGATAGGGCCCATCTGGGGCATGCCTCTGTGGAATATAAAAGTGTCATCTTGTCATAGTGTGCTATCTCAGTGGTGGAGACCCACACAATAAACAAGAAAATATTAGACTCCCATCATGCTTAAATAATTTTGATGCCACTCCTTTCAAAAGTCAATAATGTAATAATCTTACATCTCAATAGAGTTTTATAATTTCCCATCAACTTTCTCCTGCAGACCTCAAAACAACAATGATTAAGTAGCTGAGGGAAAGCCACATTTCTGACAGGTGGAAGAACTTGTGCAATCCTAACATACGTGCAAATTATTTAGAATTTTCATTTCAGGTTATGTGTAATACAGATACTACACACACTTAAGAAGAAAAATAATCCAACACTTTGAGGTTTGAGTGTTTTCCATGCATCTGGCTTTTCTGTTTGATAGCAATGATTGTGTATGGTATCCTTGTGCTGAAGAAATTCACATAATGTACTGTTCTGTGAGAAATGCAGGATTCATTTTCAAATCTTGCTAATGGCACCCTGCTAGCACATTCTTTGGCAAGACTCCAAAGACAAAGCTGCCTGGGTGGCCGCTATTGGGTTTGTTTTTTTTTTTTAATTTATGGTTACTTGAACTAACACTTAAACATGGACTTAGTGGAAACATGCAGACACTTAATCCTTAACTTTTCCAAAATAAGCTTGGTTATGGTTGCCACTGGGAAGCTACCTCAATCAAAATTCAATTCTGTGTTCCAGATTCAAAAACTATCTTCCTATCAAATCTAAATAATTTACTTTCACTGGTATGTTCTCATCACCTCTAATTTCAGTGAATACGGGTTATTCAGAAAATCAGTGCTCTGTAAGTTCTTAAGTGTTTTAAATTTTCATGGGTCACATTTCAGAAAACTGACATCAAAATATCCAGTTATAAGCTTGCAATTTCATGTTCCAGACCATGCCTTTACAAGCCTGCACCACTGTATAATCATATAAAATGACCCTCAGTTATGCATGAGATTTTTCCTTATTTCTTATTTTTCAGTTTCAATAATCTTGCCCATTTTAATGAGACTTTCAGCCTATTAAAAGTTATCAAAAGAAGTATACTCCAAATTTAACTGTGTTCCATGACATTTAATTTTTTTTTTCCAAATAAATATCCAAAATAGCTTCAGATTTCCCCAAAATACTCCCTGGGACTTGCATATAAAAAAGATGATTTCTTTATTTTCCATATCACAAAAAACCTGCAATGACATGGCCAGCCTACAATTGCAGATAAGCAAAAGATCACTACTCCTTGATTTTCATATGCATGACAGGAATTTCTTTTTTAATAATAGTGTTCTTAGATTAACATCAGAATTAGTTGGCATTGCCTGTCACACAATCAACTGACAACATAGAAAGCATGCCAGGAACATTCAGAGCACCTGGAGAAAGAAAACTTAAATTCTAAAAAGAGTTACAAGTAATCTACCAGGAGTCATGAAAATGCAATATAGAGTGGTAAGGGGCTAAAAGGATTACAAGCACTGGTGTTTCAATTTATAGTTGGCTGAAATGAGGCCCGTTAAACTAAATAACTTGTTCAAGGTCACAGGGTCAGTTAGTATCATAGGAAAGACTCAAATGTAGCATTCCTGGTGCTCAGAAACAAACGGGGTCCAAAATTTATTCATCACTTACCATATGCCTTATGTTGCATTCCACTACTGTCTTACCTGTGCTTTCTGCTTTGTCCTTTCAATTCATCTTCCTTCATTAATAACAGTAACAGTGGTAGGAATGGCCTTTTATTGAGTATGTACCATCCATTATTTAAAATTTTTACAAATATGTCATGAGGTGGAGATAGATATATCAGTTAATGAAATACAGCTAAGCATGAGATATATCAAGTTAAAGAATTCAGAGTTGGGAAACCATAGTATAAAAATTGTCAATATGATTGTATATGTAAAAATGTAGAACACTGTGTGAATTATGGTTATAGGACAGAATGTGAGTATTATAAACCTCAACCATTTTTAAATAGTAATGTGATTAATAGAAATTATTAAAAAGATGGGGAGAAAGCATGGAAGTGGAAGTGAGCTTGTGGCTTCATCTTTCATAGTTGAGAGGCTGAGAGACAAGAGGCCCAACTTAATATCAATAAATCAAGAAATAGAAATTTATGTATATTATTTAAACTTATCTACATTCTTCAAAGCTATGCATATTATTTAAGGCAGCAAAGAACACAAGGTGATGGATATGGCAGATAGGCTTGATCAACATTCATGTGTTTTTAAAAGTCTCCCTATATTGCAGCAAACAGACAGCTAAAAACTACATTTCCGAAAGGTAGGGAAGGCGGCCAAGATGGCGTTAGTGTAGGAGGCACACACTGCAAGCTCCCAGAGCAAGGCGAATTGTGGACGGGGTCCTGCCCGGGAGTCTGTGCTGTGCACGCGTGGAGTGAGAAGCTTGGGACATCTATCTGCGCGGATTGGCAGCGTGGACGGAACGGTGGAGATTCGTGAGTTTTGAGGCTGCCGGTGAAGGTTGGCACTGGCGGCTGAGCCCCGCGGTTAGGGAAAAAAAAAAACAATTAAATAAAACGGCCATTTGGAGCCACGGGCAGGGCGAAAAAGTTTTATTTTCTGGGGATCTGGCTGCCTGGCGCCCCTTGGACCTTGTGCAAACCTGTGCAAAGGTTCATCCGAATATACATGAAAGATATACAAAATCATTCAAAGGATCGGGGGATGGGGCATGGTCACGATGGGTGGATAATCACACAATAAATGAGGGAATCTGAATTCCTAGCCTGGAGAGCTCTGCCACAGTCTCCAAGGGAGCAGCAATAGTCCTCTGAGTGTAGGGACAGTGCCTGTCAAAATAGGATGACCCACTGATGTGTTTTTTTTAATTGATGACTACCCTTGTGAGTCTTTGCTCTTGTAAAAGAGACTTAGCCTGCAGTTGTGGGGTGCCTAAGGGTTGCCACCTGAGAGACTCCTTGTTGCTCAAATGTGGCCTCTCTCTAAGCCAAACTCAGCATATGATTGCATTACCTTCCCCCCAACGTGGGACATGACTCCCGGGGATGAGCCTCCCTGGCAACGAGGAATTAATACCAAGTGCCAACTGGCAACACAACTGGAAAAAGACCTTGAATAAAAGGGGGAAATGGTAAAGACAAATGAGTTCAAGTGGCTAAGAGACTTCAAAGAGAGTCGGGAGGTCATCCCAGTGGTAACTCTTACGCACACCTCAGTAGGAGCTCATAGAACATCTAAGTGCCTATCACCCCACACAGAGGGGTTCCTGAGAGCTCCGGAGACACCCAGGTCCTATATAAGGGGAGATAGCCCCAGAGACTGATGCCTTATCAGTGGGTTCTATTTTGGAATCTGTGCTCCTGAGAGTGACAGAATTAGACTCAAATAAGTCCTCCCTGCACATGGTTCACCAGTCCCTTCTATTCAAACCTATATGTGAGGCTGGAGTTTTTAGGTATACTTCCAGAGACTGGAGCCTCCCGCCTACCTATATGCCGGGTGTGCATGAAATCTCGGTGGAGCTGCAACTCCTACCCTACAGCTCAATGGACTCATCCAAGTCACCTGGTGAGGAGACAACGATGGGCAATGGCCATCCCAGGGAATGGAGAGGGCCTGCATCTGTAGGCAGGATCATCCCACCCACCATATCCATGGGATATAAGCCCTCTCTCACTTGGAGTTGGAGTGGACATCACCATCCCAGTCCCTTCAGGATTGGGGGAAGAACTATGGACTAGAGTGGACTTGATGGTATTCTCTTGTTCACATATGGTGATTCTAGCAATGCAAGAAATTATAACAATGACGTGGAGCCAGTGGCCACTTGACACTTTTGGGGTAGGGAGGGGATCAGCAGTTGAAATACAGGGGCTTCTTTGGGAGTTAGAGGTTGTCCTGAGTACCGTTGTGGCAACGGATGTAGGCCATTTTAAATCAGCACACACCACTCAGAACTGAGTGGGAGAGAGTGTAGTCTACAGTGTGAACTGTGGTCTATGGTTGGTGGCAAGGCTCCAGGATATGTAAGTTCATTGAGGGTGGTGGGCCACACTTGTGGGAGATGTTTGTGTGGGATGTGGTGGGAGGTGTGCGAGGTGGGCAACATGGGAATCCCAGTGGGTTCCGTGTAATATTTTGGGTAATCTAAGCACCTCTTAAAATATATGTATATATATATATATATATATATATATATATATATAACATTTCTGTAAGCAAATACATATATATGCATATATATTTATATATCATTTTGCAAATGTTTGTATGTATTGTGAGAATTTTGATTTTTACCCACAATAAAAATAAATTAAAAATTAAAAAAAAAAAAAAAAAAAAAAAA
>JAKSZT010054334.1:29950511-30031794 GCA_026826555.1 Tolypeutes matacus
TATATATATATATATATATATAACATTTCTGTAAGCAAATACACATATATGCATATATATTTATATATCATTTTGCAAATGTTTGTATGTATTGTGAGAATTTTGATTTTTACCCACAATAAAAATAAATTAAAAATTAAAAAAAAAAAAAAAAAAAAAAAACTACATTTCCCAGACTCCCCTATGCAAGCGTTTCAGGTATAATTTAGGATGTACAAGACATGCATTCACTTGAGACTGGAACATGGAACCGAATTAAGAGAGAGGTAGAGTACAAGCATGCATTTTCCACTATACATCACAGCAGAATCACTGTGACCTAGAAAAGAAGACAAGCCACAGTGGGAATGGCCGTTTTCCAGATTGTGGCAAAATCAATGCCATCATCACATCTTTCAATTTCAATAGTTTCCTGTAGCCATCACTGCAGGTTTCTCAATCACATTTGTGGCAGAGTCAGTACAACCCCAGAGGCAAGTAACTCTGCCCAGAGCCTGTTTGTCTAGCCCTTCCAACAATTTTATAAACCACTGAATTACCTGATAGTAAATCCTCTTCTACTTAAACTAGCTGGAGTGGTTTCTGCTGTATGCAGATAGACTCTAACCTACACACATACACATACCACATAGAACAAAAGATAGACACAAGGACAAATAAAAAATTAAAATGAGAGGATTAAGTACAGCAATTATAATACTATAGGCAATGGGATAAATTTACTTTGTATCACATTACATTAAAAAAAAAAATCAAAACCCTGGTGTTTGCTTTATAGAAAGAGCTACAACCACAACAGGGTGGCTGTAAGAGGCTGAAGGATGCAAACAGAGAGAAAGCAGGTGTAGAAAACAGATATCAGACGTTAAATTTCACTACAAAATACAAATAAACTAGAAGAAGAGTGGCCCTTTAAAACGATAAAAATTAAGTGGCACAATGAATCTTTGGAAATCGGGTAACAAAGAGCCAAAATACAAGCATTAAATATTTCTGTAAGTACAAGATGAAATTGACAGAAGCAAAATAGTAACAAGAAACTTAAGTTTGCCTCTTTATATGAGGGCTGGTCAAACTTTTTCTCTAAAGGGCCAGATAATAAATATCTTAGCTTTGAAGGTCATATAGTCTCTGTCACACACTATCGTGCCCTCATAGCAAGAAAGCAGCCAGAGATACTATGTAAATGAAAGGGTGTAGCTATGTTCCAATACAATTTTATTTACAAAATCAGGTTACAGGTGGGTTTACCCAATATCTGTAGTTTGCTGATTCCCAGTCTAAACCACAATTCATCAAATTAGTAAATATAGAAGATCTGAAAAATATAAGATTGATCTAATAAATATAAATTAATCATTATTCTAAATAGAGAAATAAATAAGGCAGTAGCAGTTGCTAACATTTGTTGAGTGATTTCTATGTTTCTGATATCCAGAAATTCACATGGATTTAACTCACTTAATCCTTATAACAATCTCACAAAGTATGTAAAATTATTTATATACTCATTTTACAGGTAAGGAACTATATGTTAGGTTAACAAATAATGGGTCTACCTTATCAGCCTCTCCTCTGGCTTGCTCCTTATAGTCCACAAAAGCACGTTTTCAGTATGTCGAAGGCTTCCTGTCTCCACACCTTAACTCTTGCTGTTCATTCTTCCTATCATGCCCTTCCCTTGCATGTCCACCATCAAAAGTCATCCCTTATTCAATTCTAGCTCATATGATGACTCTTCTATGAAACGTTCCCTTTCCTTCTATGTACTCACAGGACTTTGTTCTCTAGTTGCAATTTTCCTTTATATTACATTGCTAGTTATGTACATGTGTTTTTTCCTGCTTTTTTTGAAAGCTGTTGAGTATGTGAACTTATTCTAATTTTTAAATCTGTCAGGACAAAATAGTAACGTGCAAAGTAAACATTCATATATGAATTCAATTTACTATATTACATTTCTCTTTTTATAATTTATCAATCTTTCATTTCTCAGATAATTATTTTAGGGCAACTTTCAGAGTTCACTAAAAAGCAGGTAAGATATACACACATGTGTGTATAGATATACACATATGAACACATATATATATGATGTAATTCCTACATGTGCATCTTACATATAATGGGAAAGTAACATATGTGTATGTGTCTATGTGGGTATCATTAGATACAATTCTTAGCTTAAGAAAAGAATGTTGGAATCTTCTTTTACAAATGTCAAAAAGCCTTTGACAGTCCAGTGATTAAAGTGCTATGTATGCAATTATTTAAATTGGGAAAGGAAAATATGGTAGAAGGGAGACCCAGAAAGTGACTTGATTTTCAGAGTTGAATTAAGTAGTACAGGACAGAAATGTTCTTAGATCATTTCCTTCTGGGGTTCCCTCATGGGCCAGAACTCTCCCTAGAGAGTTTCCCCATCAGAGTATCAAGTGGCAAACCCCAAAGCCATACGGTCACACTAATGTGCCCATGCTGCTGTAGCATTTACAAACCCAGAGAGGCCACCATTCCAGGGAATGTGAGAAGCCTTCTGTAAACAATTTTAGCAGTCATGTGTAATCAAAACACATTATGTAACAGATGTGCCAACTAAATTCAATTTAAGGGTAGAGTGAGGATTCATTGAATTGAGTAGAATTGTTTGACTAAATGTGAGATTTCTACATAGTTATCCAGAGTTTCTACAACAGAAGATTCCTTCACTGTATTTTTCTGTGCTTAGATATATGTATAGTTCTTCAATGGAAAAAGTTAAATTAAAAATTTTGCTTATGGTTTTGCTGGTGGTGGTAGCAGCTCATGATTCTGGTTTGCATGCTGATTATGTAATAGCTCTCAAAACACCCATTTTCTTTTACCATCCCCCATTTGCATGAAAATACATGAAATCTTGTAAGGAGGTACAACTTTAAAATTAAAAATAAGAACTACAGAACAAACTAGCTATTGCCTGCATTCAAATATGGAAAAGTATCTGGTAAATTGCAAGTTGTACAAGCTTTCAAGAATTTCTGTGGAAGAAATGACCTCTAATGAGCAGGTTAGAGAAGGTTCACTCCAGGTTGGTGGTTCTTCAAAAAGTTCAACGTAGAATTACTATATGACCCGGCAACCCTACTTCTAGGTATATACCCCAAAGAATTGAAAGCAGGGACTCAAACAGATATTTGCATACCAAAGCTCACAGTGGTATTAATAACAATTGCCAAAATGTGGAAGCAATCCAAGTGTCCAACAACAAATGAATGGATATATAAAATGTATATATATACAATGCATTATTATTTAGCCATAAAAAGGAATGAAGTGCTGACACATGCTGCAACATGGATGATCCCTGAAGACGCTGTATTGAATAAAGTAAGCCAAATAAAAAAGGACAAATATTGTATAATCTCACATATGAAGTAATTAGAATATGAATATTTGTAAAGTCAGAAACTAGAATACAGGTTACCAGAGGCAGAGGTAGGGGTGGGAAAAGGGAGTTAATACTTAATTGGTACAGAATTTCTGATTGGGGTGATAGAAAAGTTTTGGTAATGGATAGTGGTGATGGTAGCATAACATATGAAAGTAATTAACACCAATGAGTTGTGTAGCTGAAAGTGGTTAAAATGGGAAATTTTAGGTTGCATATATGTTACCGGAAAAAAATTTAAAAACACAAATAACTGTACAACACAAAAATTATTGTAGTAATTTAAACTTTGGGCAATAGCTAATAATATAAATATAATAACATTGGTTTATAAATTGTAATAAAGTTACCACACATATGCAAAATGTTAGTAGGAAAACTATATGTGGGAAGGGGTATATGGGCTCTCTGTACTCTCTGCATGATTTTTCTGTAAGCCTACAACTGCTCTAATAAAATTTTTAAAAGGCAAAAAAGAGAAAGAAAAGAAAAGAAAGAAAGAAAAGAAAAGAAAAGAAAGAAAGAAAGAAGGAAAGAAAGAAAGAAGGAAGGAAGGAAGGAAGGAAGGAAGGAAGGAAGGAAGGAAGGAAGGAAGGAAGGAAGGGAAAGAAAGAAAGAAAGAAAGAAAGAAAGAAAGAAAGAAAGAAAGAAAGAAAGAAAGAAAGAAAGAAAGAAAGAAAGAAAGAAAGAAAGAAAGAAAGAAAGAAAGAAAAGAAAGAAGGAAAAGAGAGAGAGAGAGAAAGAAAAGGACTACACAAAATGAAAGGGATTGTGTAAGCTTTTCTGTTTATCTCCTTTTTTCTAAAGGCAGAGGACAGCACTAGCTCATTAAGCTTCACAACATGTTTGATGAAAGAAACCAATATCTTCCCCCATTCTATAGACAGAGAAAAGTGGAACCCAAGCACTTATTTTCCACAAGGAAAACTGTCTTCACCACACTATGGTCCCTGAGGGAACAGGTATGACTCTGGATCTATAAAAACAAGAACAGAAAACTTTGTTTTCCTTTAGGCAGTAATATACCTGAGGTGGAGACCGATCTGACCTTTCCCTTGGTCCTGCAGCAGCATTCAGTATGGGCAGCTTAAAAGAGAGGATTGAGCTGAAAAAATAAAACATTTTAGAAGGATCCTATGAGAAGTTTTGAGTAGAAGGCTATGGATCCAGTAGAGATAAGGGCATGCTTCTTTGTGTTCTTCATTTGTACAGTAGAGAATGACTGACCAGGAGTGAATCACAGTCATGTGCGGAGGACCTGTGGGTGTCAGCTTGCATGTTAACTCTGAATGGTGGGAATCTGCTGCTCTGAGAACTTGTGGTAAGAACTCCGGGGTCAATCCAGTCTCAATAGGAACAGCAATGGCAGCCTCTGGAGTCAACACACATTAGCTGCCCTTCATTTTTCCAACCCCTATCTTAAAGTGAAGGAGCGTACCCCATCTTACACAGCTGGTAAAAATTGGGCCTTTGGTTCCTAGCTTAACATTCTTCCAAAACATCCGCTTGAAAATAAGAAATCTCTGTGTAAAAAAAAAAAAAAAATGAGCTAACTATGTTTAGCAAAATATATCAATTGTATTTTGATAGAACAGAACTTAATAAAGTGCAAAAATGGTCTATTCCCTTACTTTTACCATTTAGTATGAAAGGAGCACAGTAACAACAAAAAGAACCACAAGAAATACAAATAATATCACTATTCAGAGTGACAAAGCAACTAATAATGATATTAATAACTGAAAACCACCACCACAACACAATAATGGACAATATTTATTAGGTCTATGTGTGCCATGCAGAGGTTTAATATTTAACACATATAATCACAATAAACAAGGGGAATAAATAAAATATATGTTAATGATAAATACTGAGAAGATATGCAAGGCAAACATGGGTCAGTGTTTGTTTGTGTGTGTACGTGTGTGTACAATTTGGAGTGTTTCCAATTTAGAAAGGTTGGCCTGCACAGGCCTTTATTTATTCTTTTGAAATTGGCACTTATGGAGGTACTATTAAGTACAAAATATGGGGCCTAGAAGTATGATTAAAATATAGCTCTACACTCAAGAGAATCACAGCCATATGGGAAGCCAGAGACATGGTGTCATAATTATAATCTGAAATGGAAAGTGCTTAGATAAAACATATATAAAATGTGGCGGATACCACAAAAGTTTGGAGAAAGTGGGGAGAAAGTTTGAGGAAGGCTTTGAATTGAAAGATACATTCTACCTGAGAACTGAGATATATACAAGGGAGCAGCCATCATTTTGGGCAGAGAAAATATCATGGGGCACAAAAAAGCTGTGTTTTCTGGAAACACAAAGAAGGTTTACATGGCAAAACACTGGTTGACAGGAGAGGGAAAAGTAGGTGAGATGAGGCAGGAAAGATAGATTGGAGCTAAGTCATGACTCATAATGTATAGCATTTTTGAATACTTAATTATACATACTTCTATGTATTTAACATGTAGCAACTGTTTTAACCCTCTTAACCGCTGTATGAGTTCAGTATTATTACAATCCCCATTTTACAGATGAGGAAACTGAGGCACAAGTAGTTAAATAACTTATCCAGAGTCACTCTTTTAGAAAG
This sequence comes from Tolypeutes matacus, assembly GCA_026826555.1. Taxonomy (NCBI): domain Eukaryota; kingdom Metazoa; phylum Chordata; class Mammalia; order Cingulata; family Chlamyphoridae; genus Tolypeutes; species Tolypeutes matacus. The sequence continues at coordinate 29,956,543 of JAKSZT010054334.1, forward strand.
GGACAGGGCCTAGCTTTGAACTAAGTTTAGCTGGCTCCAGAGGTCAAGCTCTTAGCTTCACATGCCGTGCTGCATCCCATATGATCCCTGAAATTGGTCATTCAGCCTCGAATTAAGTGCAGTGTGGAGAAAAGACCACAGATGGGAAGTTAGGAATCAGAGTCATAGCATCAGCTTTTCCAGAGCATAGAAGAAACTTTGTGGTACTCAGTTCCACTACCTATAAAGCAAAAAGATGCTAAGGTTGTTTCCAGTCCAGAGTCTAGGTAATAAACCCTTCCCCCCATATATAAAGCCTCACTTGTCTGTGACTTCAAAATAAAGAAATACTTTTATTGCATTCTCATATTTTGGCATGAGTTCTAAGCGGCCAAATTATGGGGGCTCACCCTGCACCCTACCCTGTGGCTCTCTCTGAGTTTCCTGCTCTTGGCAATGCCTCAGTCTTCAGTCTTCTCAATTGGCCACACCTCTGCTGACCCGACAACATGCTCTCCTCCACTGGAGACTGTCCCAAACCCTACCAATGCCTCAAGCAGGGAGCACAGTTATTCCTTTTCCTATATAAGAGCAAACAACTGTCTGTGACTTTTCCAGATGCATCTCTAAAGACTTAGGGATAAGGAGAGTACAATAGAATTGGCTAACAGCCTGATTCTAGACCCTGAGTGGGAGATCACCAGGTCAGAAACTCCTGAGGGGGTATCAGGTTACTCTTATTCATGGTTCCTGGGGATATATTTTCTTTTGAGCTCAAATATCTACTTTTTTGTGTGGTTTTACTAATGTATGTTTTAGGAAGGAAGCTTTAGCTTAGTCTGCCATGTTTTGACAATATCGGAATATAGTTTTAAAGTCAGTCTCATACTCCAAATACCCTTTCTGTAGTTCACAAGTTGGCAGCTTTATCTTAACTTCATTCTAAATTCTGTTTTAGTGAAAGTCAATTCCTTCCACATGGGTAAGGTCTTTAAAAATCTATTGGAATAACTTTTAAAATTATATTCAGCAGGATTTTTCTTTCTTCCCTTTCTTCCTTAGTTTTGAAAATATTCCTGGTTTAAGAATATTTGAAAAATAGACCAAGAGAAACTTGGTGGTCTATCCAAGTTGACCAATAGTGACAAGACTAGCTCTTCTCTCCTGTGCACCCTGTGGTAATTGCTGTCCTTCAGTTACATCTGTTCCTTTCTGCACAATGTCCAGATAACTGGGTTGGGGAATTGTCTTACTGGACCTTCACTGAATCCATCTGGTCTACTAATATGGATGAGGCAATGATCAGGTACTAGGAGTGTGCTTTTTGTTTTGCTGCTTTAGGCTTGGTTGGAAATAAATGATTCATAGGTTGAATATGTAAGTGAGACAGGTGGTGTACTTTGAAGTTCATCTGAGACCAAAAGGTTATGAAAATAGATTTTCAGCAAAGAAAGAGTGAGAGAAAGAAAACAAGTCTGGTGTCACTTTGTTGAACCATTTTCTGATTCATAACAAGGAAAACCATTTATTATATTCTGCTTTCAGCCCTTTGTTAATGTTCAGAAGATGCAAACACTTGAGACTTGTGCAATGCTGAGGGCAAGCAAATGCTCAAAGCTAAAATTTAGTCAATAATTGCATTCAATGAATTCCTATTCAATGTCTTCTATGTGCTAGGCCTTGTATGTGTCTCAGGAAAAACAAAGGTAAGAAAAAGTCATGGTTATTGCCCTCACAGAGTTAGAGTCCAGTGTGAGAAACAGACATGAGCAAAATGACCATACAGATGTGCAATTTACCTACAACTGCATTCATACAATGTGGTTACTATCAGAGAAAGACATGATCCCATGTTCAGGTGCCAAAGCCAATGCTGTAATTCTCAAAAGAAGGGATTTAAAAATGTTAAAAATCCACGTATGTAAATACAAATGATAAAAAAGAAAGAGGTATCTGAGACACCCACAGTGGTCCAGAGGGCATTTTATTATGTAGATTGGTTGTTTTTTTTGTTTGTTTGTTTATTTATTTATTTATTTTCTTCTGTAGATTGGTTGTTAAATGACATGTACAAACTATGAAGAGAGAAGTCTGTACCCAAGGACAAACACACAGGAGTGCTACGATACCATGAGCACGTGCTCAGGATGTTACATTCCAGCATGAACTGGGGTTTGAAAAGAATGGCAGAGAGCTAAAAGGGCTTTATCTTAACTATGTTTTGGGCAAACAGAATTAAAAAAGAATAACCTCACTGTTTGGAACAGATGATGAAGAGGAGAAAGAACAATTAGGGTTTTCCCTACGTAAGAGACAAGTCTTTGAGCTGGAAATGACACACCAAATAATATAGAATAGGGAACAGAGAAGAGAAATGGTGGGACCGTCTAGATATTTTAAAGCAATTTATGTCAACAGATTAATTGCATCTCAAATGGCAATATTTGAATAATCATGTCAAGAAGAAAAATAAATCTAAGACATGAGTAAGCGCTGTCCCTAGTTTGAAAAATGAAAAGGAAAGATAATTCAAGGAAAAGTAGCTCAATTAAACATCAGGCAAAATTCTAGAATAGATTATCATTGATCACCCAGATGGATTGTGGGTATTAAGAAAAGAACAACTTGGTCATTAGGGGCATTAATGTAGTCTCAGAAAGAACAAATGTCAAATATGTTCAAATATGTCAATGTAACCATATATTTTCATGTAGTCATGACATTGGTAGATCATAGGAAGAGATCAGCTAAATCTTTGCTAAATACAAGATGTAAAAAGATTGAGAAAAGAAGGAAAGAAGTAAAGAAAGAGAGAGAAAGGCAGAGAGAATTAGACCTATCATTTGAGAATACAGAAGAAAGAACCAAAACTAATTAGTAGAAGCTATTGTGAGAGACACTTTGGATTAAAGAAAGAAAGAAAACAGAGAAAGAGAAAGAGAGAGAGGGGAGAGGGAGACAGATTAGATGAGAGAGAGAGAGAGAGAGAGAGATGACAGATAAACCAACATTTAAACTTCAACTCCCTACCAGGTGTCGCACCAGACAATTATATAAATTAGATCAATCAGCCCAACAGCTTTATGAGAAAGGGATTTTATCTACTTTTTATAGATGAATAATTTGAAGCCCTGAAAATTTGTCATACATGTTCAACATCCAAAAAAAAATGGTGAAACCAAGGTTTATAAGCAGGACTCTCCATCTCCAAAGAACTGGCACTTTGCATTTCATCACTGTGCCATCACTGTATACATCATGGTGGAAGAGTCTCACCCTACCATAAAGAGACAGCTACCAGGAGAGCGGTCTGTTGTCTGAGGAGGGTAACTTCCTGAGAACATAGTGTCTGGAAAGCTACCCATTAGGATTAACAAAGAGGGGCTTTACAATTGGGTAAGGAATTGGACTAAATGTCAAAAATGTCATAAAAGGGCTCTTCCAACTCTAAGGTTATATTTTTCTATAATTCTACATTTGCTATGGTCTGCAAGCTTCCTTGTTGTCATAATGCTTCTAGAATATTAACATTTTCCAGGATTAGATTGTTAACCAAAAGAAGTGATCAAATTTCAGTGGAGATATTTTGGGGAAGGAAAATCTCATCATTAAATTACAGCATGTAGGCAGCTGCCTACATTACCTTAGTTAAGAAATACATGTTTTGTTTCCCTCTCTGTTATGCTTCTCTTTGTGACTAATGGCACATTGCTTATAGGTCTATTTATGTACCATCCTGATAAGGTTTGTTACTTACTTCACAAGGATAAGGATAAACTAATAACTTAATTTGCAATTAAAAAAAGAAATCAGTGCATAGAAGGTTTTTAAACCTTTCTTCCTACATATGGAATATTATTTAACATATAAATCTATACCATCTATTGCATGCTTTATTTATAAGTCAAATCATAGGTTTATGAGCATAAAGAAACAAAAAATTAAGAATCTCCTGAAAGAAAGAAAATAAAATTAATGAAAATCATGCTGCCACTACTGATGTGTCTTTAAAACTTGACTTTATTTTTTAAATTGAGAGTCATACTTCTCTACTTCTCATTCCTTTTTTTTTTTTTTTTTTTTTTTTGAGGACGTACCATGGATTGAACCCAGGACTTCGTACATGGGAAGCAGGCACTCAACCACTGAGCTACATCTGCTCCCCAATGAGAGTTGGTTTTCTTGTTTTGTTTGTTTTAAGAGGTACTGGGAATCAAACCCGGGACCTCATTACTGGGAAGCAGGTGCTCACCCACTTGAACTACATCCACTCCCCACTTCTCACTGCTTTTTGTATTAAATAATAATTAACCTGAAAATGAACTCCATCTACATACTCTTTTTCAGCCCAACTCATTGGCTTTCCTCTTCTACATAAATTATATCTGCTTAAGCCCTCCTTCCCTTGCTGTTGGTTGCTACAATTCTGTTCTGCTTTTTTGACACCGAGAAGATCAGATGGATATAACATTAGAGAAAATACCTCTAGAAAGCAATAAATGGCTGATTTTTCAGATGTTAATCGAAATTTGAATTATCCAAGTTGGCACTGAACTAGAATCTTAAAAGGTCCATATTCTATTCCAAGTAAAAAGTCCATGCTGATAAGTGGATTCTAATCCCAAGAAGAAAGTGACATCATCCCCTCCCTCTTTCATAGCCTGAATGAGGGAAGGGGAGCTAATGTTTACTGACACTGGAAAATAAAACCACGCAACCCTAATCACTGCTAGGCACCTTCCATACGTGATCACATATCAACACAACCCTTTGACAGATGAGGACAGTGAAATGGAGAGCACATTAGTTATTTGACAAAACCACAAAAACAATCAGTGGTGAAGTTAGAATCTGAAGTCAGGATTAGCACTCAAACTAGTATCTTCTTTACTAGATCACTTAAAATAATTTTCATTATTCAGAACTGAGCTATATGGATTAGGCAATAGGCAATACGGCTTTTTCCCAAAGGCCCTAAAGGGTGAAAGGGTTGGAGGAAACTGATTTCTTAGATAAGACGTAAACTCTAAACTCAGAGTTAAGGTCAAAATCTAATCTAATCTATACTACTCAAGGAAATCTTTTAAATCACCCATAATATACAGTAATTCCTACACATTCTAAGCCTGCGACTTATCAAGCTCGATTAAATTTAAAAAGTACAGGGAATAGTCAGCAGTTTGAGCCACACAAAAATATCATTGCTTTTCTTTAGGGTTTACTAAGCTTTGTTTTAATTTTAACCTTCTGTGGTTTTAAAATGTGGTAACATATTTGTTGGTTGCCAAAGGAATTAAATGCAATTTTGGAGTCCCAGCTCACCTTGGATTGAAATCTTAAATTCTAAAGCAAATATGTTAAATGAGGTATTGCATCATAAACAGATGTGTTGGTGAGCTGCAGGATCAGGGGAGAAGTCTTTAAGGAGCTAGCTGGAAACAGCCAAAACAAGAAAATTGAGAAGGTGCCTGAAAAATCAGATGCTACGTCAAATTAGTGGTGATGAAATTTTGTCATGATCTCTATGCAGTAAGTAGTAGACATTTTGTTGTTTTGGCAAAAAGTTCCCAAATCACAAAGCAACCTGCAGTAATAATCATAAGATATATCATTCTACATATATTTGCTCTCTGATAATCATATCATGTATTTAAATTTCTCATCATAGACATGTAAAAAATGAAACTATCAAATAAAGATAATAAGTGGGTTAATCAACATACCAAAATATGTACAACCCAAATGAACATAATTGTTCAAAGTATCAGAACTGAGAATAATCAGTTTTTAAAATGTCACATTTCATTAGAGCAATACTTAGTCTTAAACCTAAAATATTATAGTAGCTAGCATAATCAATATTTATTTCAGATGGATTCTAATTAAGGAAAAAAAAATCAATCTTCTATAAGAGATTAAAAATGTTATCAGATGGAATGTGTGAAGGCATTTCCAAACTAGGAATCCTAAAAATGATTGTTGGACTTGGTGCTTTCAAGGGGACTACCTCTACAGAGCCCTGGAAATGAAAATCTGCTCCCCTTTTTTAAAAATGGATGCATTAATTTATTAAACACTGATATGAAACCAAGGCAAGTAGAAAACTTGCCAAAAGCATTCTCAGATCAAACCATGAGTGAATGACTTTCCTCCATTTTAGTCTTGTCACAGGATTTTGAATGCTGGGAACACTAGACTTCCAACTTGTAGGAATGATTGGACTCAATGCCAGCTGGGTTGAATCACCACCCCTGGATGATGCTACAATGAGCAGAGAGAGAAAAAGTCATTCTTTCCCCTTCTGTGGATATCTATACCTGGGTATTCCTCACTCGCTCTTCCATTCTTTTGTAGCATTTCCCATAAAGTTCTGGCCTATAAATGGGATCACTTCCTCTTCTGAATCCTTACATCATTGTTTAAACTCATTTGACTTTTCTACCAAAGTTGGATTTTCCTTTTTTTCCACTTCAACATATCTTCTAGAATCCAGGATCTACACCTAGTTACAACAGCCATCCTTTATGGAGTGCTTATTATTTGCTAGTCCATAATACAGAGCAGATCACTTGGATGATCTCACGTCCTCCTTATAAGCTGATAAGATGGATATTACTGTTCTCCCCTTTCACATGTGAAAAATGATGCTCAGTTAAGTATCTTGTCCAAGTTTACACAGCTGGTCAGGAAAAGCAGGGGCTGGAACTCAGGTAGTCTGTCTGGAATAAAAGCACAAATGGAAGAAAAATTCCCTGTCTTCTGACCCTGCTATGGGGAGGGACTGTAAATATTTTAGATTATAAAATGTGAATATAATTTGATTATGTCATGTGAACTGTAGAAACATGCCTTTTCCATAAACAATTTTGACTAGAAGGAACTATTTGATAATGAAACACATCCAGTATCTGGATTTTCTAGGAGGCAAACAGATAGCTTCCACAGTTAAACTCAGTATCTTATCAAAATATTCTGTTCCCAATTTTTAGGTATTTTAGATAAACAATTTAAGGCATTTAGTCTTTTGCACAGAATGCCTTCCTCAAATATTTAGTTCTTGGTTCATTTCCTTCTTCCTTTTCTCTCTGAGCATTTTCTAGGCTTTTGACAATTCTGAAATTCTAGTGTGGCTTTCCTCATGCTTGCCTGACATTATTTTTCTCTCCAATTTTGAGCAGCTGCTGTGTGATGGTGTGTGTGCATGCCGACATCCTCCATTCTGACTTTACAGCTCTCGTTAGTATGCCAAGAGCGATCCGTCATTCATACAGAGTGATCCCATTCCTATGCCCTGCCCCCTCTACATGCACTTAAAACTAATTGAGTGAGTTATTTTAAGATAACTGCAATCATGGATTTGGCATTTATCAAATTCTTAAGATAAATCTCTTGAGATCTAAAAGACATAATCCTTATTACTGCCTAGATTTAACAAGGATCGAGTAAAAATGCATTTACAATGCTTAGATCATTAGCAAATGCTTCCAATTACATTTTTAATATATTTTGTATTTGATTATCGAAAAATGTCTTTAAATCTCATACTTAGCCATAACACTCTCCACTGTAGTATAGTGGCTAAGACTGTGGCCTTTTGCACTTTTGAACCTCATCTGCCCTGCAGATCAGGTTTGGAGAGGAAAGACAAGGATTTGGTTTATAGATGTTAAATTTGAGATGCAATCTGATAGGAGCTACATCCAGAAACATGCTTCCCCTGATAGACAGCAAAGGCAGGAAAAGGAATACAGCTACTATGCAACTTATACTTAAGTTCCTTAAGGTTTCTGATGTTAATGACATAGAACACTTCCTACTTACAGCTGATTGGGTAAAATATGTCATATATACTCAACGACGTGGTGGGGGTGGGGTGGGATTCAGAGAAATGCAATCTTACCATGTGCCCAGAAACAGGAGTGTATTTATCAACAATCCTAACAACCTCCACAATATCTAAGTGGAAATGCTGATGAATGATAAATACTTGAGTCTGGAATCAAGGAGAGAGATCAGGCTGGAAATACGTATTTATTATTGATCACATCTATACCAACAGTAATGCTAAGGGACTAGGTGCCATTACCAAGGCATTGGAATATGAGGATTAAGACACCTTCATGTGTAGAAGTAAGGAAGATAAGAGAATTCATTAAGAAATATGGATAAGGAGTGAAGTAGGAAGAAAACCCCAAGAGGCTGAGTATCTAGTTTTAAATGCAGATAACTTGGTAGATTTGAATGAAGGAGAAGGTAGAAATTCTTTTCTGGTTGTGTCTGTTTTCTAGAAAAAATTAGAATAGAGATAATGTCATAGAGGTTTGGGAGAGTAGAAAATGTATGCAATATTTATCTAAGATTGAGAGCATGAATACCTTGCAGAAATAGAGGGGAATTTTCAGGCAGTTCTGGGAACTACTGGAGTTTGGTTGTCACAGATTTAAAGATTTGTCAGAAAAGTCGTGTGATTGTTTTTCCTCTCACCAAGGTGAGAATAGATGAAGGGCTGTAACTAATTGGTGGTGAGTTTGCCAGTCCATAGAAGGAGTGAGGGGAGAAGAAGCTGAGGGTATATGTGGGCTGTGATCGCAATGACTAACAAGGTAACTTAAACTGGGTAAGCAGGTGTCTTAGTTTGCCTGAGTTGCAATCACGAATACCAAAAGTTGGGTTTTGGCTCGTGTTTCAGAAGTCTAACATCAAGATATTGGAAAGGCTGGCTTTCTCCCCAAAGACTGTAGCATTCTGGTGCTGATTTTTGGTGATCTTTGTGGGTCCCTGGACTTCCCTGTTCCATGGCAATGCTTTCTTCTTTCTTCTGCTTTTCTGGTTTATCTACTGACTTCTAGCTTCTGGCTCTATAAGACCTCCAGTAATATGAAGTAAGACGCACCCTGATTCAGGGAGACTGTACCTTAACTAAAAATAACATCTTCAAAAGGTTCTATTTACAAAGGGTTCAAAGCCATAAGGACATGAATTAAAATTAAGAATGTCTGTTTTTTGGGTTACGTAATTCAATCTACTGTAGAAGACACAAAAATTATGACAGAAAGGAGGGACAATAAAAAGTAGGGTAGGATCAATAATTATTGAGAGGTCCTGGGAGATTTGAGAAATTGTTAGAGTTGAGGCACTACAGAAAGTCAACTAGAAGGATGGGAATTAGTCATTAGTCATTGAAGACTGGTAGATCTATGTTGAACATGGGAGTAGATGTCTCAGAATGTAGGACAAGAGTTTTGGAAGAATTAGTTCAAGGGTCTGGAAGCCAGTGTAGTGATGAAATTGGAGTGGATGTTAAAATCCCAACCTGAAAATTTTGATGGTGAGGATGCCATTGTTGGAAGAGAGGAGAACATTGACAAAAACACTCAGAATTCAGTGGATCTCAACCTTAGTCACATGCATGGAAGTACTTAGGCTGTTGGAATCCATTATGCTTTTAAAGAAGAATCGCAATACCCAGTGGAAACAAGTATAGACAGAACAATAACCTGTTCATCTTGGTATCTGTTATACTTGAGGTGCCTGTGGGAATTGAAATTAGGATGTTTAGTAAGCAGTTGGACAAACTGTACTGGTGTTTAGGAGAGAGAGCTGCAATGGACTTATTATTTGGGTATTCATGGCATAGAGATACCTGTTGCAGATATGAGGATGCTCAAGTTCAACATGGGAACTATATAAACCTGGAAGAGAAAAGAACCAAGGGAAGAATGCTGATGAGAGGAGACAAGAACATTTCAATGATATGCAAAAAAGAGAAAAAATTGGGTGAAAATGAGAAGTAGAAGTGTTAAAAGAGAATGTTTCTTAGAAGCTAAAATTTGGCTCCTTGATAGATAACACAAAATTAAAAGGTTAAGGTGAATATGGGAGGATAAAGAAGCCTAAAAAATAGAAGAAGGAAGAAAGTGAAAAAAAGCTTGTTTTAAGCATAACTGGATAATAAATAGGTTCTCCGTCTTCCTCTTTTTCCTGACCTTTCCTTTGCAAAGGTAAATCATCAGCCCATGTTAGACATATGACAGAGTTGGCCTTGCCACATTGTTTTAGCAGCACCTTGTTCCATTTAGGGAATAGGTGGATTTCTGTAATGCTGTATATAAACTATTGTGATGAATTTTATAAGACTGTCATTTTAGCAAACAGTGATGTTATCTTCTCTGTCAGAGAACAACACTAGGGTGTGCTATCGAAAGAATCTTCCTAAAAGACGCTGAAATGTCACATGAGCAGATGATAGAATGCCATAGGAATCAATTCCCTGCTATATTTCTTATTTTACAAAGAAATGAAATTTCACATGCTGCAATATATTTTCATTTATGAATTGAAATCTGATAAATTTAGTTCCAGGATGTTGTATATACACCGATGTTTAAACATAGTCTTAGAATGTTCTAAACAAGATCTGGGGATACTCCCAAACTGCTAGAGACTGAGAGGCTAAAACCATCTTGTTTAGGAGCTCTAAACAAGAAAACTGAGATGGGTCTTTCTCAGTTTTCATACTTTCAGCTTAAACTTCCATATATTTCAAGTTTATTACAACTGTTCTCTTGGAATTCTTGTTAAGAAGTACTTTCAGGATATCTAAATAGATGTGGTTTTAATTTGCAGTCAACCCTAAAATATCTGAAAAATTCCTGTGAATCCTAAACCCAAGTCCTCAGACAACCAAACCAGTTCAGGTCAGGACAATAATCATAGTAAATCTACTCTTAAACCTAAAGTAAATGTGAAAATATATGCTTCAAATTTTTTATGTCATTACCATCTTAATGACTGATAAATTGTCTTCCACATCAAAAGAGTATAATGGGACAACATCTTTCATGAAAGATTAATACCAAACATTGAAGTGTTAATATTAGTCGGTATATACACATGTAAAACAATTTAAGGAGTCAGTGGCCTTTATAATCAATAAGAATAACATTTCTTAAAGTAATGCAGCCCATGGAAAATATTTCTATATAAAACTCACAAAAAAGCAATGAAAAAAAAATGGACTCAGTTTCACTGACATGTAGAAACCGAAAGAAAATTCCTTCATTTTTTAAATCATTGTTCTATTTATGCAAATTATGCGATCCTAAATTTTGCTCAGTTTTTTAGTAGATTCTCAACATATAAGCAAATTTTCCTCACAATTCATCTGATTTTTCAAGAGTAGATTTTCTTGGAGTCTGCAGATTTTCATCTGCACAGTCATAAGACACTCAATTAAGATTTCCTTTTTTGCTGAATTTTGATGAAAAACAAAATGTTTTTTTAAAATGTGGAGACATGAACTAAGCTGTCTCCCAATACAATTTTACTCAAAACTGTCTGTATTCTAGAGGACAATAATATTCCTGATTAACATATACAGCTGTCTGATTGGGCTGGTTTCTCAAAGTCAGGCTCCTTTATGGTAACATATGGCAAGCAAGACATTTTCAGAATGTATTCCACAATTGAAGTGGATAGTAGAAGGATGTACAATAAGCAGGGAACCCTAAATGTTGGATCAATATAATGACACAAAAGTGACTTTACACACATATTTTCATCAGTAGCTCCAGGAATGCTCTGCTCCTCTGTCTATAGGGTATAGTTCTAGTTACTATGCATTACCTTGAAGATCCTTACCTTGTCCTATCCCAGTTTAATGGTGCTTCTTTGGCCAGACTTTCTGTTCCACGACAGCTAATATCTTGTCCTTCAAGTAGCTGGCACAGCTTTAGCAAAACATTTCTCATATTACATTGTATTTATCTTCTTTGATATCACCCTGATGATACTAAGATCACCATTAGAGAATAAACTATCCCTTATTCATCTTTGTATCCCCAACCCCAGTGCTTAACATAGTGTTTCCACTAAGAAGAAACTCCATAAACACAAATTATATGTTTATGTGAGAAAGAGAGAGAGAACATATACACATGTATATATTGCACATACACATGCACTCGTACCATCATATTTATAAATACACTCATACCAGCATGTTAAAATAGGAAACTTTCTGACTTTGGTTTAGCTGAAGTCCCAAGACAACAGGTAGCAACAACCTCCTATGCTAGACCACCTTTAACCAGACATTCGAAAGAGGTAATCAGAAATCATAATTTTCTGATCATAGCCACAAACAGCCACATTAAGATAAAGAATTAATGCTAAAGTGTACAGAAAGATGGAAATTAAGGGTACGTTTATTTTGGAGAGAGTTTTAAGGGCTTTGTGTTCATAGCCCATGCCCATTGGGAAGGAGTGACAGGGGCTCTTCTCTCATCTTACTCATTGTGAGGAAGCCTTCAAGGAGTCCACTTGGAGTCAGTGGATGGATGGATGACTCAAGGCTGAAGAGGTTTGTGGCACCAGAGCATAGGACCACATTTGGGGAACATATGCACCTCCACCAATGACACCAATGGCAAAGGTTTGTGTTTTTCCATGACCAGAAGTGTAACCTACAAGACAGATGTCAGCTCAGGGTTGTTTTCACACATACTCTCTGGGAGGGCTTCCTGTACAGGAAGAAGAGACCTCAGGAAAAAGAGAATGGAGGAATAATGTTAGGGGTAAGGGTTTACAATGCCAGGTAAAGGGAAAGTATCCTCCATATCAAGGGCACTGACGTTAGAGATACCCAAGACAGTAATTTCCAGGGAACTCATCAGCAAGGAAAAGATCCAGTCCAAGCATCAGCCATGGCCAGAGACATGATTCCATGAGTTTCAGTCAAGCAAAATCTGTTCTTGTCAGGCTTCAACCATGAAGGAGTCAGAGGCAGTTAGAGTGAGAAGTGGTAGGCAGGGACAATGAGGAGAAGCTTACCAGGTCCCCTTTCTCATTTGCAGGAGTTCACCTGGAAGCCAGCAAGCCCTAATAAGGGCAGGGAGAAACTTGAACTTGCAATTAATTTCTTTCAGAGTTTCAAATATCACACTGGACTGTATATATTAATTACTAAACAGAGACTGTCTCTCTTTTTTATTTTTTTCTTTTTCCCATTATTTTACTTTGGCAGCTGAAGTGACCAGAGGAATTTTTGATTTTCCAAATAGCCCCAAAAGGCATGGAACCACTCTGAAATTTTATCCAAGAGGAAGGCAAAACAATCCCCCAGAGTAGGTTTTAAAAGGCAATAGGGGAAAAATAAATCTGTATTCTGTTCATATCATATGAGTCCTGATTGTTCAATGTAAATGTTACATATATAATTGTCACTCAATTTAGGGAAGAAATATAGTCCTGTGTAACCAGAGCTTTGGAAATTTGCTTAAATTATTTTTCCTCCAAGAAGCTTTATATAATTAAGTTTAACCCACCCACTATCCCTCTACAGACAAATTGCCCTAGTGTTTGTATTCTTATGTTTGTAAGCTTCTAGAATATCATTATCTATAGAATCTGCAAGTATGTCTATTTTATGCATAAATCAAGTTATATATTTATTTAAAATAATCATTTAATACCAAATTACTTTCTTTGGAGGATCAGGAGGTTCTCTAACTAAAACCAAGGTAATTCTTTTAATACTTAGTAAATAAATGATGGCTTTAGGTGATTACAGGGTGCTCACTGCAGGACAATTTTCAGTAGAAAAAAACATTCAAGTTGAAGTATTTCTAAATAACTGCTTTCCTGGATCCTGAGCTCAAATTTCCATATCACTGCATATCATCTGGTGCTCTTTTTTTCTCATCACACACTGTCAACATTTAATGAAACAAACATAACCCCAAAACATTTGAGATAAACAAATTTGGTAACTGTAGAACTTAAAAAAAAATCATTGAGTATTAATATGGGATTTAGGACAAAAATTTTGATTCCTTTAAAATGATGCTTCAATATTACATAGACATAATATATATGTATATTATATATACACACTCTGCCAAAGAATGTAACTACAAACATTTTGTCTTAAAGTAGTCCTCAAAAGGTTTGTTTCATAAATAAGGCAAATACTTTGCAGTCTTAGTACTGAGACCTACATATCTTCCCTGGGGAAGTAATTCTAGTACTCAATTCACTGTGAGACATGTTTCTTGTGCTAAGTCTTTAAATTTAATCTTTCCATTATCTACCCTTTTGTTAACAATGCAACCAAGCTCCCCCCTCTGTTTATATCCCTTAAATTACCCTTATAAATTGCTTCATAAAATACCAACCATACAAACTTAACCCAGCCCACCTCCATTTATCAAGGCCACCTTCCTTCCATTTCCAGCTAAAGGGCAAAACAAAAAATAAACAAAAATTTACCCACAAGCAGATAGAAATACAGTTTAGCTGGAGGAGAAATCCCCAATCTAAACAGGTGAAAATTCTTGGAGAAGGAATTTATCACAATGCTTAAAAACTCACTCTGATTTTTTAGGGCTCCAGGCTCTGTACAATATGGGGCATCCTGTAAGATGCACACCTCTCAAATATTTCTTTATATGGTGTCCCTAGATTATAATGCATCACTTTGAGTTTAAAAATTATCTATTGCTCTATGTTTTCAGCTATCTATCTAGCTAAATTGTTATGTCTGGTTATTAAAATGATATGGTTTATGATGGCAAAAATTATACCTGCCTTTGCTTTCTTTTACATATTAAGAGTATAACACAATGCCTAGTGAATACAGTTGTGTTTTTTAATGAATTTTAAAACTTCAGTGAAAACAAAACAGTATAATCAAGAAAGTAAAAATCTTCCCAAATTTTAACACACAAAATAATCACTGTTATATGTTGGAGAATTACCTTCTAGACATTTCTTTATCATTTATATAATATATATTTTTTATATCATATGTAATAATGAAATTTTACAAACTATATATACATTTATAGTATTTACACAGTTTCATATAAATGGGATGACATTATACATGCTATTGTAGTTTGCCAGGCTGCTGAAAGCAGATACCATAAAACAGGTTGGCTTTTAACAGTCGGAATTTATTAGCTTAAAAGTATACAGTTTTGAGGTTGAGAAAAAATGTCTAAATCAAGGTATCATAAGATGATGCTTTCTCCCAGAAGACTGGCTTCTGGTGATCCTAGACTCCTCTCACATGGCAAGTCACATGGCATCTGCTGGTCTCTCCCTTCTCTTCTGGGTTTTCTTGCTTTTGGTTTCTTGCTCCCATGGCTTTCTTTTCTCTCTGTGTATTCATCCCATTTATAAAGGACTCCAGTAAGAGGATTAGGACCCACCCTGGACAATGCTGTAATTGAAGTAACCTTATCAAAAGATCCTACTTACAATGGGTCCACAATCACAGGAATGGGTTAGCTTTAAGCATAATTTTGTGGGGGTACATCCAATTTCAAACCACTACACATGCGAATTTAATAATGTATGGGGCTCAAGTATTGTATTTATGAAATTGGGTTGGCCCTAAGCAAAACTGTAAATAAAGCTATATTTAATCCTCCAGCCTCTCCCTTTTCTTTCATTCTCAACTGCCCAGTCTAAACCTAATGTCAGAAAAGATCTAATGTATACAACATTTTGTCATTGCTGTTGTTAGAAGAAGAAAGAGCAGGGAGAGGAGGAGGAGGAGGAGGAGGAGGAAGAAAAGGTGCTAACATTCTTTTCATAAAAATCATTAAAATAGTTCTTCAACCCCTTCATTTTCTCGTGTCTTCCTAACTTCTCATATTCATTTTTTTCTTCAAAATTACCTGCAAATAATGTTCCTTTCCAATCAGTCTGTAGAGATGAGAATATCAGTTTGAGAAGATGGGCTAATGTTACTTTATAAATCACATGCCCACATGCTACACCCTCATTAAAAACATAGGCCACCTATCCGTTGGAGTAAGTAAAGTGATTGTATCTTATGTGACCTTGGGCCTTCACATTTTCAGCCTTATTTATAGTGCTGAAGTCTCCAATTACCACAGCCCAGCCCATCAAAGAAATGTCAGGAAAGAGCAGCCTCCTTCCTGGTCTTAGAATTCTTGTTATAAAAAATGATCCCACAGAACTACTATGCTGCATGCTGGTTCCCTTTGGATGCCTTTCTCCCTTCACCATGAGCTCTTGATGACAGAAATAGCACCTTTGTCATCTTTGCTTGGCAGCACTAAAATACAATGTGATGCTCATAATACATACAAAAAACATATTTGCTAAATGAATAACATCTTCTCCCATAGGTAGTTTTCTTCCTGCACATGTGTAAGGATGGTTTTAATGGCTATTTTCTTTATTATCTTAAATCTGAATTTCTGTGGAAAACATGATGCCATATAGTAACTTCCATTAAGAATACAGATATATTCCTTTTGGCAAATAGATAAAATGATGAGTTAGGCACAATTTCTGCAATTTGAGAGGTGATAAATATTCATGGAAAGAGGAAAAAAAGCAATCCAGTAACAGAGACAAATAAGCCATGATTAAAGTGACAGCCAAAAGTGTTTTAAGGTGACCACAAGGGAAATATGAGCCCTCAAAGAGGGGAGATTGATCTTTTCTGTGCTGAAGCTGAAAAATCAGAGGGAATGACAAAAAGTTAGATGATTTGAGACCATACTAATCATCGAGATAGAAATTTTGCTACAAAGGGATAAAAAGTTACAGCACTGACTCTTCTGAACATTAATTAGAGTCAGTGGGACTGTTACAGCAAAGATATCCATGGTATTGATGTAACAGAAATTTATCTATATCTAAAACATTTTCACAAAAATGAAACGCTGAAGACTGGTCCTAAGAACTGCAAAACCAAAAGCTTGACCATTTGTGCCTTGGAAATTGGCTGGGTGAAGGAGTGGCTCATGCCTCGCAAGGAAGGCAAAGGTACTCTCAAAAGGTGTCCCCACAACTCAGACCGTGCTTCCAGTGATTCTCTCAGTGGAAGTTAAAGCGAACAAGGGCTCCAGATTAATGTGGTTAATTGATGATACATGAAGGATGGGAGATGATATTTTTCATCAGTGAAGGGAATTATCACAGTTGAGGGTTTGCCCTCAACTTACCGTGTTCTCTAGATTATTTCTTAATTTTTTGGGATTCACTTAGAGAAGTTTGCTTTTGTTTTTGTTTTCCCTTAGATTAATTATCAGCTATGGAAAACAACATGCGTCAACAGGTCAGTCCTGACAGAAATTAGATGACCCTTAATGAAATTAAACTGTAGGAAAATCATTTTATGTTTAAATGACACCCACAGCACTGGGAATGACTTCTTCAAAATTCCCTGTTCTCTGCCAAGAAATGCACCATGATATGAATAATGAAAATGAATAATGCAATATGCATATTACACACCAGAAACAGGTCTCCTCAGACTGACTGACTTTGGAAATTACAAACAAGGCTATTTAAACTCAAGATCAATGATAGTATCAAATCGAAAGAGAGGCCAGCTGGAGGTGGAATACCATGTACAAAGGTGCTCTCTTTAGTCACCTGAAGAGAAACGATAACATAGATTCATAAAGAGTGTTGTACAACATGCATAGGATGTGGTTGGCTTGGAGGATAGACAGACAAGCAGGGAAATGTCTTGGTTCACCCCAGGACAAGAAAATTTGGAGGTGTTATGAACCAAACTCTTGGTAACATCTTGGGTTAGGATTTTCAAGGAGTTTGGTACCAGAAAGTTGAAGAAAAGTCTTTAATTAGGAATGAGAATTTCCCTGACCTGTGATCGCCTTCACCATAATCTGGTCAACCACTTGAGCAAGCTCTTACTCCTAATGTTATTTTTATGCTCAGGTGGGGGAAGCCCTTTCAATGGCAGAGCTCAATTTTAATCTTAGTGAGATTAAAAGTATTACTCACAAGAGTATCACAAGAAGAGAATGGAGGTTAAGGCCTTCTTGAGCAAAATGAAAACATCAGAATCTATTTTCCACAATCCTCAACTTCTTTTTCTCCCTCCAAGTCCTTTCAAATGTGCACCAAATTCAATAAAGGACATTCCACATCTGCTCTTAAAGGAGATGACTTTAATTGCTGAACTGTTAATGGAGTGTTTCTCCCACAGAATTTCAATCTGTGTACTCTGATTCCCACACCCTCTCCGGATCTTGTCTATTTCAACCTTTTTTCCCAAATGATCATCATTAATCTCATCCATGGTATCTCTAACATATGGAGAATGGCTCTGGAGAAAAAAATAATGATATCTGATTATGTTGCCTTCTTTCCTTGGGGAAAAAAAAAAAAAGAATGGCGTTTCAAACTTCTCCCAAAATAAAACAAACACCTCCCAAACGGGTAGATAAAATCTAGAACCTGGTGGGAAAACGTTGACTGACAACTTGAAATTGTAAAGGCCAGTTTGTATACTTGATCGAGGATTCTGGACTCATATGAAAAGACATTAAACCATTTTAGGAACTGCTCTGCAACATGTGGAAGAGAATTACATAAATAACATACTCAAAGGAATCCCCACTTCTTTTGGAACATAAAGTGCATGAGTCAAGGTCAAATAAGCGCTACTTTAAATCCATCATCTCCTCATTTGCCCTAGACTTAAGCATCAGAATGAGTTTTGAATCAACTGGTATTTGCAAAAGTCTCAAATTTAAGAAGTAAAAAGAATAATACTTTCATTTGCTTCTCTTTGACATATATCTTTTTTTATGGCAACTGTTAAAAGAAAGAGTATTTCTGGAAAAATCAACCTGCTCATGGGCAATTGTTATTTAAATTAATATAATTTTCTCTATTGATAATGAAAATATGACATTTATGTAGCAAAAAAAATTCTAACTATACTTGTATGAGAATTTGATAGAGAAAACAGAAACTGCTCTAAGAATTCCAATGAGGAAATGTTTTAATACAGATATTAGAGCCGTATACAACTGTTGTAATTTTGGGGGGAGCAAAGTTCAACAAAGCCACTGCCACCAAAGCCAGCTGCCCACAGTACCAAAGCAAATGCTCCTTACCAGCTTCTCAAGGCTTCTGTGAACTTTAGTTCTGCTGTGCATCCTCGAGACGCCTAGAAACCGGTGCTGGAAAATAAAGACTTCTTCTAGTCCGCCTTCCAAATCTCACTTGCAGACTCAACACCAAAAAGTTGGAAAGAGAGATTCTGGTAACTGTAGGTTCTTCTCCTGCAATCTGGAGAAGGATATGAAAGGATTTGGCAATAAATATTTGTTGCATGAATGTAAAAGAGGATGAATAAATTAATGAATTAATTCCTATCTTAGCAGATTAGAGCATTCCCAAGCTGTACAGAAAATAAAATTACAAATAGAATGAAAGGACAAGAAGTTAATTATGTGAAATGAATGCTTAATGGCTGTAAGAGCCTGAATGATTTACTTCATCAAAGGGCTTCAACTAGTATGAGTGGGGACTGGTTGTATCTTTAGTTAGATTTCCGCCTCTTCAGGATAGCATATTGATACCTATTTTTGGCTGTTTGGGTTTCCCTTTTTGTGATCTATATTAGTCAGGTCTTTTCTGATTACACGCTGAGCTTCTCTAAGTTATATAGTGATATTGACTCGTTTTCCACTTAACAAATTCAAGTCACAATCCAGTTTTGCCTCCCCATGATTGTTACTGTTTATCATCTTGATTGAAATGTTGGGTTCCCAATCATTTTAGTGAAATTTATAGAGAACATTTGGGCTATTTCTAGGGATGACCAGTCACATCCCTGAGGATGGATTTTAGCAATTTTACTCTCAAAGGGCAACTTGCTTCTCCTTATATCTTAGATTGTTGCTTCATGTGTGCCAGTAACTTGAAAAAGTATTCTGTTGATTGGTTCTGGAATATTCCTAATGATTTCACATTTTCATTGATTTTCTTAAATTAGCAATTATGCTCTTAAAGAATAAGCAGCCTGTATAGGCATCAACTGAAAATAAAAGCTATATTTTAGTTTCTAAATAAAAGGTAATAAAATTACTTGATTTTCAACTGTGATTAAAACATACAGCCACCAACAAACACTGGCAGTCCTAAAATCTTATGAGTCAATTAATATTTTTACATCAAAGGAATATCATTGTTTTAATACTATAATCATATTTCCATGGAAACTCCACTACATAGTTTTTTGCTGGATGAATTCAACTACTTTGGTGCTTAGAATGAAATATCAATGTATCAGGATAACTCATTTAAAGTAGCTCTGATAGATACTGGAAGCTTCTTTTAAAAACTGTTAACTACTAATGACAATATTGTTGACAGAAATACAAAGTCATGGAAAACATTTCCAAGGACAGCCTGATATTGCTTGGTTAGGAGCTCATAGAGGTCATGATGTCACTCCAGTTCATTGGTTTTCCTCAGCCTGGCTAACACACGTCAAAATTCATGAACATACGGCACCTCAACAGGAGCTGTGCTGATGTGCTCTGCAAAACAGCCTGAAAATTCACAAGGTGCAAAGTCTGTGGAACTGTTTCTCATCAACAACAGCTCCCATAACTAAATATTCTTAAACAGGAAGAGCAGTTTTTGAAATGCTGAGAAGAAAGGATATCTGGAAGGTACAAATTTAAGAAATATAGTTATGTATGTGCATTTAAGAGATGCATAAATTGTTGCCTACATGTAGATGTCTCACTATTAGGGTCACTTCTTTTATTGAGATCATGCTCTTCAGAAAGTTTCTGTTAAAGGGGTTCTTGTGACCACAGAAGCTCACCATGTTAGGAATCAGGATGCCTAAGAGAATAGAATTTAGGTTGGGTGAGTTTTTAAAGGTCAGTTTGGGTCTTGGACATTGAGAGTAGGATACAGTTTGGGTAGATTTGGGTGGATTACAGAATAAGGCAGCCTGAAAAGTAGGGCCATCAGATGAGTAAATTTAAGGTAAGAAGAGAGGAAAAGGGGGCTAACTAAAAGTGTTCAGTCTGGATTTTACCCTAGGGCCAGTCAGTCCTGAGGAAAGAAAACATTGAAAAGCAAAGCAAGTTGAGCAAAAAAATGTAAAGCATAAGTTGAATGTAGTAAAAGGAAGAATCTAAGAATAAGGTTATGCATGAAAATACTGTGACCAATTTTCAAAAGCCTGTAATTTAGCTATATTGGGTTTGGGTTTGCAGATGTCAAACCATCATTCATTTTGTGTGCCTCTAGCAAGATTTCATAGTATATTGCTTGATAAAAATCTTACTAACTACCAAGTACTGTTATCTAAAAATAATTTTAATAAAGAAAATGGCATTATTTATATCTTGAGTATGTTTTAATAGAGACAGAACATATTTGATTTTGAGCATGTATCTATGATATATGTATATATTGCTCATATACATATATTCATATATAAGAGCAAAAGAACATTGTCATCAATTAACTAGTTTAAATGCAATTAAGTTTATATGCTGGCTAATTAAATACTCTCATTAGCAGTTCCAAGTACCGGAAACAGGTACTCTTTGAGGGGGGATGGAGGAAGGAAGGTAGCCCACATAAAGTGAGCATTAAACTTCTCAATATCAGAGTCTTGCCCAAGTAGGAAAGATAACCAGCCCTCTCCACCCCTCCATCAGACAGCTAGGGTGACCACAGAGGAAATAAACTTTATAATAGCAAGAGCCAACTGCATCTGGACTTGATTGGAACACGGAGTAGGTTTTTATTCTCCTCAATGAATCCTCTTAATGTAAGTCCAGATTTACAAACATCACACTTTAAAAACAAATCTCACTACTCCCAGAGGAGAACCTATTCTTTAAGGAGTTGTGCAGCTGTGTCTGGAATATTCCTAATGATTCCTATTTTCAGTATTGTGATAATTTGCATAACCATCATAGATACAGAAAGAGCAGTCATCCTGAAAAGGAAATTACTTATCTCTGTTTTGTCTCCAAGGGGCTCTTGAAGCATAGAATAGGAAATCCGAAAAATGGGAGGTTCCAGGCTCTCACAGACCTCCAAAGGTCTGACTATTGTCCTTGAGTCCTGACTAGGGGTACCAAGCCACACTGTGACTTAATTATCGAAAATTAGTTGGAAAAAAGGTCCCTGTAGGTTAGTGTATGTAAACATAAACAAACAAACAAACATACATAATATAAACAGGATCCCTTTAACTAAATTCTTTCACTATATGTCTCAATAGAATCTGAGTTGAAAAGAATTCCTCCTATGTACAGTTAAAGAGAGTCGTATTAACCAGATGAATCTGACCTGGACACTGAGTCTTACCTTGGTGCTCTAACTAGGCAGGCAAAATTTTAAAAATAGTACCCAAACCAGGACAGTTCCCACCTTGTATGACACAGTAGCACTGTTTGATATGTTTTAAAAAGACAAGAAAACTATTATAGAAGGCAGTAATCACACAAATTAACAACTATATTTTAAACAAATGGGTCACAGTTACTATTGAACGTGGTCTGTGGGGCCTCAACAAATCTCTGGAGTCTTTAGCCCAGTAAACTGACCCATACTGGCCTGAGCCTACGTGGTTGGCATCCTGTAAACTCATGCTGGCTCTCCAGAAGAGACCCTTGCTGTGCCCCTGATTTGTTATGGCTCTCCAGGGTCCAAGTGTGTCCCTGTTGAGCTTCACTGGCCAGGATGGAGTCCTCTCACAATCTCCTGGAAGCCAATCATTGTCCATTATCAAGGTCTGGCTAGGTTATTCCAAGTCCCGGGCTAAGAATGACTCATCCTAATTCCCATTGATACTAGAAAATGAGCTCTACTTTTGCCAATTGGCATTGAAGGACAGCACTGTTTTAGTATCTTATCACACTGGCATTAATTTGTTTACTTTTTTTGTATTCAATGTCATCATAGTGTTGAATTTTTGAGGACTTGGCAAATGCACAAAAATATTTATTTTCATTATAATTATTCAAGGCTCACCTGCTCTTAATTTAACTTATTAATAAGTTTGACTGATAGAATTATTATGCTTTTGTACTAATAAATCCTGCCTGGCAACAGAAAAGTGCACAGTAATTAGACTAGAGCATAATATTGATTTAGATATTCTGCTCTAAGCAAGCCCTTATTTTGCCTGCTACTTTGTCGGCAGTTCAATTGTTTTGCTAGTCTAACTTCCAACACAACAGATTGCTTTGTAGTCAGGGAAAATAAAACTCTACAATGCATTTATTGCCATCTAAATAATACCTTTGTGGTTTTTAAAAATTGGATTCAAATGGTAAGAAAATCATGATGTCTCTCTTCTAATTGTCTTCAGGTGCAGAATTTATTTTAAACTTGAACTTCCCCATATTAATCACAGTAATTGGTTGTAAAGTGAGGAATTATTATCTTTGTTGCTTCTTTTATTTTTACACCTTTTTGAAGAAGAGTCCATTTAAAATAATAAAGATACGCCCAGTGGACATAGTCTGAAGCCAAACTATTCAATCTCAAGGAAATCACTGAATAGAATTTCTAATTTCAGGACTGGAGCCTCAGGTCACAGCCAGAATTCATTCATCATCCCCTCCCAAGCACAAGTATTTAGTTAAAGAGCTTATCTATGATTATGAGCCAATTTAATACACTGACATTCAAAGTGCTCTTGGTGAATTTGACCTAACCTCTTTCCCTGTACAGGGGGGAGCATATGCATTTATATGCCATTTTCATCTCCAGTGTTACCCTCTCCATCAGGACCTGAGTTCAGTATTCACACTTGTAGACTTAGACCATGTGTCTCAAGGACAGATGGGGATGGGAATTGTTCATTTTCTTATAACAACCTCTTCTTTACCCCTTACTTCCCAAACACAAAGGCTATATCTTCTTATTCCTCTTCTAGATAATTCTATTGAGTGACTAAGTGACATTCTGTTTATATGAAAATTCAAAAACCCTTCTCCATAAACAATGGGTATTATAGTAATAATGCTTGAAATTTCTGTAAATAGTTCAGTGATGAAATTACATTTATCAAAAATTCGTAGGGAAGTCACATAGCAACATTAGGTTGAATACACACTATCGTATCTCTTAAAGGCTCTTTTAGTACAGTAATTAGTGTTGAAAACCCTATACATGTACAATGAGGGTGAGTTCAAATTGTTCAGGGAGTTTTAACAATCATACTTTCTGGCTTGTTCGGTTTACATCAAGAAAAAGTCACATAGAATCATATGAATTCATTTGGATGTATTAGTTTAAATTGTTTACTTAACCAGTTGACCCCTTAATTCTCCAAAGCTTCAGTTAGAATCTCAAGAGAGGGCATTGTTCTGTTGACTTCAACATATGAAAAAGTGCTCCATTTGACAAAAAAACATGACCTAGGTTTCCTCTGCTAAGATTATACATCACTTTTTACCTTCAATAGATTTTTTTTTTTCATTTTGAATCTAGACCTTTTCAGGGTCCAGTAAGAGTTAAGCACCATACTGAGCCATTTGATGAACAAGAAAGAAAAATAATTTCTGCCCTCTGGAAGTTTACAAGTTAGAATTAGTTCTAATTTTCTGTTGGATAACTGTATTCATATTCATTAATCAAATTCTGTATTTCTTGCAGCAAAGTACTGCTCTTCATTTGTTAGATTAATTAGTTAAGCATTAGCAAAGGAATAAAAGAATGTCCACTTTGAATGTATATAGTTCTATAATTATGAATAAAGCACAGTCCCTATCTTTTATGACCTCATAATCAAGAAAGGAATAAGATATATACCCCAGTAATTTCAATATAACAGTATAGTATCTTTGAAAGCATAAAATAGGACAGTCGTCTTTATCACATACAGGATACAATTTAAATTCCTTAGCCAAAAATACAAGATCCTTTATGATATTGCTTATTTTTATCTTTCTAGCCTCATCTTCATCCACTCCTTATTGTACATCAAACCCTATTGTATTAGTCAGCCGAAATGGGCGTGGATGCAAAGTATCAGAAATCTGTTGGCTTTTATAAAGGGTATTTATTTGGGGTAAAAGATTACAAGGTCCAAAAGAGTCCAACTCAAAGTACCATAAGAGGTCATTTCTCACCAAATGTCTGTTGCCACGTGTTGAAGCAAGATGGCTGAGTCGCCCTAATGATGTGGTCGATTCAAAGCCCTAATCTTGATTTAATAAAATAAAAGTGAAACATCTGAATTTAATACAATCAAAGGGATATCACAACCAGAGGAACAGACCAGTTTACACACATAATCAATATCTCTTTCTGGAATTCATAAATAATATCAAACTATTTTTATAATATAAAAATTATTAGAGTTCTCTTAATTTATACTTATCTCTAATATAATTTATGTGACATATTTAATAAATGTTGCCTTAATGAATGAATGAATGAATGATGTTTAGAAAAGGGACCACTTCCAGATAACTTGTATGACATATTTAATAAATGTTGCTTTAATGAATGAAGGAGTGAAGTTTAGAAAAGGGACCACTTCCAGATAGTATGAGCAGAGAAGGGCTAATTGAGGGTGTGGCATTTGGGTGATAAAGGATGGGTAGGATTTTGATAGAGATGAGCTGAATGGCTTCACAGATATTTGCCCAGATATGGAAGGCTAAAAGCAATTTCAGGTTTAAAAAGTAGACCAGGTTTGGTTTCTGCACTGGAAGAGTAAAGGCCAGACTGGGCAGATTGCAACCAAAAAGAGATCATTTATTTCAAAATGCAGGAAACCATTATTGTTGGTATAGATGCAATATCATATTACAAGTTAAGTGCAAAATAGTAAGCTTAGCTAGGGATCTTTAAAAAATTAAATTTCCTTGTTGTCTAAAAGAATGGATTCACAAAAAGTTCTATGTAGTATAAGGAAATGGATTTTATAATTGGAAAAGTTGGTCAGGGGATTGCAGGGGATGCAAGGCTGTGTATTGCTTTATTTGTCTATGAACTTTTCCGAGTTCCCTGTCCCCCAAATAGTTTGTAATTGTTTCAAGGGCAGAATCTTTAATTTCCCCGATACTCAGCCCAATATGGCCACAAAATAAGTGCTTGCTTAGTACAGCAAAACATCAACTTTTAGAGAGAAGTAATAAATTTTATGATCACAAATGTCAGAGTGAAAGGAAGAATGAAGTAGGATGATAAAATATCCAAATTCTCTTTTTTTTTCATTTCTTCATCATGGCTTCTTCCCAAAAGATGGGGTAGAACTGGATGTGGTAAGATTGTGCTGTACTCCACCTTCCCTCTGGCATGGAACATGACTCCTGGGAATGAGCCTCCCTGACACTGAGGGATTATTATCAAGTACCGACTAGTGATACATCTGGAAAAAGACCTTGACCAAAAGGGGGAAATATTTAATACAAATGAGTTTTTATGGCTAAGAGATTTCAAAGTGAGTCAAGAGGTCATTCCAGAGGTTACGCTTATGCACATCTCAGCAGGGTCTCATAAACTGCCAAGATAAACAATGCCTCAAATGGCACTGTTCCTGAGGGTTCTAAAGTCATCTATACTATAAGAAGGGCAGATAATCTCAGGAATTTGGCACCCTGTTAGTGGGCCTTGCTCTGGAATATATGCTCCCCAAGGTCACAAAGTTAGATTTATTTATAATTTCCCTACACACTACTCCTCTGCCCCTTTTATTTGATCCTATAATTAGCACTATACTTGTTAATTATATGTCCCAGAGACTTAAATCTTTGGTCTGTTCATATACCGGTTAAGCCCTGAATCTCAGCAGAGTTGCAACACCTACTCTCCAGTTTATTGGACTTGCGCAGGACAACTAACAAAAGGATGATGATGGACAATGCCCTTCCCAAAAAACAGAGTATCTATAACTGCAAGCAAGACAGTACTATCTATCTGCTCCATGGGATCTAAGCTCCCTCTTAATCAGAAACAGAGTGGGCATCACCATCCCCAAATCCTCAAGATTAGGGAATGTACAATGGACTAAAGTAGAGTTATTATTATTCTAATATTATTCTATTATAGACTTATTATTATTCTAGCAATGGAAGAACTTGTATCATTGATATAAAGAAGGTGGCCACCAAAGGTTCTGAGGGAAGGGAGAGGGAAGAATAGGTATAATGTGAGGGCATTTTGGGGACATTGGAATTGTCCTGCATGACATTGCAATGATGGATACAGGCCATTATACATTTTGTCAAAACCTTTAAAATTGTGTGGGGCAAAGTATAAACTATAATGTAAACTATAGACCATGATTAATAGCAATGCTTCAATATGTGGTCATCAATTGTAACAAATGTACCACACTAACGAAAGATGTTGTTAATGGGGGAAAGTGTGGAAAGGGGAGGGTGTAGGGTATATGGGAATCCCCTATATTTTTGATGTAACATTTATGTAATGTAGAGCTTTTTAAAAAAGAAAAAAAAAAAAAAAAAAAGATTGTGTTGGACTGAAGAAGTTTGTTTTGGTTTCTATCCTTCCAAACTTTTCTCATATCTTCTGGAAAGCCATTAGCAGCCTGGAAAATTGATTTTTCAATAGTTCTAGAGAAACAGCTAAGAATGCAAAACCTACCTTTGTGTACTACAATTACCCTTTCTGGATTTTTCTTCTCTTTCTTCTGTCTTCCTATTGACTCATAACTGCTTATGTACCCTCTGACTACAGAACAATCTGTTCAACCCAATCCTAACTTTCCACTCCAAATTTGCAAGTAAAAGCCGTACCCTAATTAAAGAGATGGATACTAATATTGAATGATGAAAATTCTTCCCAGAATCTTTTTGTATTATAAAAATCACCCTTTGATATATTTCTGTGGTGACATAGGAGAACAGGCAGAGGGATTTTCAATTCCAGCTTTGCTACTTACCGGCTGTGTAGATTTTTTCAACCTCTCTGATTCTCAGCAGAATATTGTGAGGATTAGAGATTATATAAGTGTGACCTGCCACTGGGTATACAGTAGGTGTTCAATATATGTAACTATTATTATTGTCCTGAGTTCCTGTGCTATACTTTTCTATTCTATTAGAGGATGTATAGTGCAATGATTAAGAACTAACTCTGGAGCTATACTACCTGGGTTTACACCCAAGGATTACCACTTACTAGCTGTATGATTTTGAGCAAGTTTCTTAACTTTTCTGTATTCTAATCCATAAGAGAGGAAAAATAACCTTATAGAGTATGGCTTTAAATTGCATTTACCTAATATATGTGTATTAGTCAGCCAAAGGCGTGCTGATGCAAAATACCAGAAAATGGTTGGTCTTTATAAAGGGTATTTATTTGGAGTAGAAATCCACAGTTAACAGGTCATAAAGCATAAGATTCTTCCCTTACCAAAGTCCATTGCCATGTGTTGGAGCAAGACAGCTGCTGACGTTTGCCAGGGTTCAGGCTTCTTGGGTTCCTCTCTTCCTGGGATTGCGTTTCTCTCTGGGCTCAGCGCCTCTGTTTCCTCCACAAGGTCAGCTGTAGACTACGAGGCTCTCTGGGCTTTGCTTCTCTCCACAAGGCCAGCTATAAACTATCAGGCGAACGGCTCATCTCTATCCCGAGGACTTCTTTTTTACCTCACAACCAAGCTCCTCTGTCTGCTCGCCTCCCCGGAATCCAGCATCAAAACTCCAACTTCAGAACTGCTCCCTCTGTCCTTTGCCTTGCCTTTTATCTTCAATTCCCTATCCACCAAGGGGTGGGGCTCAACGTCCTACTGATGTTGCCCAATCAAAGCCCCAATTATAACTTAATCATGCCCAGATGAACAGATCAGTTTACAAGCATAATCCAATATCCATTTTTGGAATTCACAATTACATCAAAAACTGCCCAAGGGCTACAATATATTAACCATATATTCATGTACTTATTTGCCATTGATATAGCTTCTTTAGTGTGCTATCTGTTCAAATCTTTTTAATGGGTTGTTTTCTTATTATTGAGTTTTGAGAGTTGTTTATATGGTCCGGGTACAAGTCTCTTATCACATATGTGATTTGCAAATAATTTTCTCTCAGTGTGTGACTTGTCTTTTTATAACAGAGCAGACATTTTTAATATTGATAATAACTAACTTATTTATTTCTCTTTTATGCATATACATTTGCTTTTGGTATTGTATCTAAGAAACTTTTTACCTAAACTTCTTGAGTCACAGAGATTTTCTTCTATGTTTTCTTCTGGAAATTTTATAGTTTTAGTGTAGTTTAAGCTTTAGGTTTTATATTAAGCTCCATGATACAAGGTCATTGAAGGTACGGATCAAGTTCATTTTTTCTGCATATAGATATCCAATAGTTCCACAATGATTTGTTGAAAAGATTGCCTTCTTTCCAATGAATGCTTTCACAATTTGTCAAGAATCAGTTGTACCTATATATGTAAGTCTATTTCTAGACACTCTATTCTGTTCTATTATTAAAAATTTTTTTTACTGTTATTCTAAGATCAAACTGTATTGATCATTGTAACTGTATAATAACTCTTGAAAACATGCTGTATTAGTCCTCTAACTTTGTTCTTTTTCAAAGTTATTTCAGTTATTCTAGGTCCTTTTCATTTTAGGATCAACTTGTGCATTTCTACAAAAAAAAAAAAAAAAAGCCTGCTGGGATTTTAACTGGTATTCCATTGAATCTAGAGATCAATTTGAGGAAACTGACATCTTAATAATATCAAGTCTTGGAACCATGAATATGAAATTGTCTCTGACTCTGGGAGTCTAAACAATTTCATAAGGATTCTTACTGCCTCTCAATCTCTTAGTTCCGTTTATACCTTCATGGTTTTATTTGGCATGCAGGCTGTCATTAAAGTGTAGATGCTGTAGCTGTCAGTAGCTTAAGCCTTACATCTTTCTTACAAGGTAAACCCATGAAAGAGAAATTGTTTTCAAAATAGCAATCTTAGAACAGAATTCTGATTAACGCTTTATGAGTTTATCCAAATTGGATCAATGTGCTGGGGAGCCCAAGATAAACTCTTCCTCCATCCACCCAAAGGTTGATGTTCTCACAGACTCACTATTGTTTCTGTTTTTTTCGCTCTACCCACAGTCCCTATGGCATTATATCAGTAAGGGTCTTGCAGAGAAACAGAATCAACAAAATATATACAAATAAAGAGATTTATTATAAGGAATTGGCTCATGTGATTATAGGGGCTGGCGACTCTGAATTCATAGGGCAGGCTGCAGGCTGGAAATTTTCTAGTGAGAGTAATGTTGAATTCTTGAGTCTAAATTCCTTAGGCTGGAAACTCAGGAAGAAGAGGAGGGTGTAGTCGTGAGGCAGAATTCCTTCTGAACTCTGGAACCCTCAGTCTGGAACTCCAACGGACTGGATGAGGCCCACCCTCATTATGGAGGATAATCTCCTTTATTTAAGGTCAGCTGATTGTAGATGCCAATCCCATCAATGAAATATCTCCACAGTAACAAGCAGGACAGTGTTTGACCAAACAACTGGGCATCATAACCTAGCCAATTTTTTTTTTTTTTAAGATTTTTATTTATTTATTCATTTATCCCCTCCTTGCTGCTTGTGCTCACTGGGTCAGCTAACCACGCCGTGCGGGCTGGCTTACCTTCACCAGGAGGCCCCGGGAACTGAACCCAGGGCCTCCCATATGATAAATGGGAGCCCTACTGATTGAGCTATAGCCGCTTCCCATAACCTAGCCAATTTGACATGAAAAATTAACCATCACAGACCTATAAATGGATCACTCCCAAATCTGATGCCTCACCTTAGGACACTGTCCTTTGTCCAGGCTCACAATTCTCACTGCCAATTAAGCATTTCTTCCTGAATGTCATACTGGCTAATCAAACTTAACATTCCCAGGACGAGAATCTAATATTTCCTCCAAAACTAACTTTACTTTCTCTGTTCCTTGAAATCCAATCGAGTCATTGCCCAGCCTAAAACACTTCAAAGTTTTCTCATTACTTGAATAAAATATAAATTCTTTACTTTTTACTGCATAATCTGGACCCCACAGGCATTCCTAGTTTCTTCATGTTCTATCTTCTCTTCACCCTTGTTTCAGTTTGCAAAAGGGCTACTGATGGAAAGTACCAGAAATAGGTTGGCTTTATAAAGAGGATTTATTGGGGGTAAAATCTTAAATTTCCAAGGCCATGAAAAGTCTAAATCGAAGCA
Organism: Tolypeutes matacus; assembly: GCA_026826555.1. Taxonomy (NCBI): domain Eukaryota; kingdom Metazoa; phylum Chordata; class Mammalia; order Cingulata; family Chlamyphoridae; genus Tolypeutes; species Tolypeutes matacus. The sequence continues at coordinate 29,987,520 of JAKSZT010054334.1, forward strand.
CCGTAAGAGGTGCTCTCTCACCAAAGTCAGCTGCTATGTCTTGAAGCAAGATGGCCGCCAATCTCTGCCAAGATGTCAGCCTTCAGCTCCAGGCTCAAAGTCTCATCTTCAGCTGCTCCGTGGGACCAGACTCTTGGGGCTTCATGCTTAAGCGATCTTCTAGTCCTCTCTTTTACATGGCAGGATCAAATATGGCAGCTTCCTTTCCCTGTGTCTGTCTCTCTCCGTGTTGTTTTTATCAGACCCAGCAAGAGGGTGGAGAGTCAACTCAAGTCACATCTCACTGTTGAGAACCAGTCAAAATGGTAGCATACAGACAGGAATGAATTAGTTCTCTTTTGGGGATTCGTAAAAGAATTTCAAACTGCCACAACCCTCTACACTTTAAAGATACTAAAATAACTCTGTTTCTGGACCAGGGCATCTCTCTGCCCTCAGAGGTTTTGTCCTTGATGTTTTCTTTGTCTCAAACCCTCTCATATCACCTTTTATATAGATGACTCATCATCACTCAGTTCTAAACTCAAATATCATCTCTCTAAGTGGGTCTTTTTCACTCCTCCCTTTCCAACTGAAAAAACACCCCCTTTACTTTCTTATCACCCTGTTTATTTCTTTAATAACTGTATCAGCTTGTTTAGTTATTTGTTTACTTCATCATATCCTGTTTCCCTTCACTAGTTAGCTCCTTGAGACAAAGACTCTGCCTGGGCTCTTCAGTGTCGTATTGGAACATTTTGCAGTATGTTTCAGGGGAGCACTTGATAAATATTTGTTCCATAACTAAATGCATGAATTGGTAAATATCACCACCATCCACTAAAAAATTCTTGACACTTGTCTTTCCCCTACCCTCATATCTGACTTGATACTTATCATCTGAGTCATAAATTCTAATTCTCTAACATAGTCTATCCATCTTTGCTTCTCTCTCCATTATTCCTGCCTTAATACAGACCCTCATCATCTCTCCCATGGGGTTTCTCTAGGAACTTACTAATTGGTTTCTCTGATGATATTTTCAACTCCCTGCAGTTCACCCTTGCATATTTCTAAGCCACAAAATGGATTAAGCTCAGTCCTACTTAGAAACATTCAAGGTATCTGCATTTCTTATAGGCTAAAATCCAATTTTAGTACCATGATATACTGTTTCCCCCTTACAATTAGCCCCTGGCTATATTTTCTTGCTGTGCCTTCCCACTCACATGAAACTCTCCACTTAATTCATATATAACTGCTTGCAGACTCAAACTCAAAATGGCTCACTCTCTGAGTCTTTGTCATGCAATTTTCTCTTCCTGGATTCCCTTTGTTCCCTATTTATCTTGGAAAAAGATATAAAGACTTGCACACATACACAACGTCAGGCAGTAGAGACTAATGTTAAAAACTTAGCTTCTAGAGTCAGACAGCCTTGGTTTAATTCAAAGCCTATCATTTGCCAGCTGTGAGACACTCATTAAGTTCTGCATACTCTCTTAGCTCGATTTCCTCTTCTGTAAAACAAGAATAAAAAAGAATACCAGCTTCTTAGATAAGGTGAGCATTCCATATATGTTAGTTGTTATTAAATGTGACCATTTCCTTCTTTGTGTCCTCACCACATCTTCTTTCATAGCATCTGGAGCATCTGCCCACATATTTGCCCAATGTATGAGACAGTAAATACTTCAAGGACAAGACTTCTATCTTTTTATTCAACACGAAGACATGCTCAATTAATGTTTGTCAAATGAGTGGATACACTAATTAATAATGAAATTTCTACCAAATTATAATTGGATTGATATAGAAGGAAGGCTTTTTTCTTTTCAACTGTAGTTCCTAAATTTCTTGCTTATTCCATGTAATCCCAATTACCATACCTGTCTAGACATAAAACCAAAAAGAATCTATCTTGTAGTAATTTTTTCACCAAGCTGTCACTCTGCCAAAAGCTTGTGGGGCTACTTATTCCATGGACTTGGATGTATAGCGCCTAATACATGTGCTTGTTTAATGAATAAATTTGACCAGTTTATTGGGACTAATTGGGAGGGGGAAAATATTTCTGTCTCTTCTCTCACCAGGTTTCTGCCATGGGCCCTAATGACTGAGGACTTGAGCCTGACCTCCACTCAGGGGGCTGTGAAGGGAGCATTTGGGACCCTTTTTACCTCTACCAGCTCCTCCCCACAGAAGTAGGGATTTCTAAACTGACTGGTCAGACCCAAGAGCAATTGGAACGCAGAGAGCACAGATTCTGTATCTTGATGGTGGAGAGGCTGGAGCCTCTTTCACTGTCAGCACCCACGTACAACACATAACTCACTTGGGCAATAACTGCTCAAGTCTCATTCTGGTGCTGGTTCCTGCTTCATGTAGTTGGCAGGTTAAAACGAGGTAAGTTTCCTTCATATTAGCTTCTCCTGGGGTCTTTAAGAAATTTCAAAGTTCGGGCTATACCCAGACTAATTAATTCACAGTCTTTAGGGGTTGGAGACAGGCATTAGTATTTTTTTGGAGGCTGGTAAGTGCTTCCATTGTGCAAATAAGTTTGGAAAGCATAAGAGACATTAAGGGATCAGGTTCAAACCAAAAGGGCCATTCAAGCCTATTAAAATTACATATTCTGTCATCAGAGTCCAGGAATTGCTAAACATTAGATGCCTTTGCTGCCTACTGATGGGGACACAAGAGGAGCTGTGTTTCCTCTCCATTCTCCTGGCCCCTCCAGGGACCAGACAAGCTCTGATAACACTGGCCCTGCCTAGAGTGGAAACAGTGACATTTATTCTTTCCTCCAACCACAATGCATTCCGAGCAGAGCTAAGAAGTATGTATGCAGGGGTGTGTGATATCTACTTGACTCTCATGAAGTTTGAATAAGGAATGTAAGAAAATTTTTAAACAAATGTTTGGTTTTTTTTCCAAACTGCTTGAAAGAAATAAGAATTTGGCCCATTATAAAAAAAAAAAAAAAAAAATAGTCCAGTTGCATCATTTACTCAGAGGGAGGAATCCTGATAAATAAATGAGAAATAGTTGGCATAGACGTGCTAGGTTATCTACCTTCACTTCAAGAAGTTTAGAACTACTAAACAAGGGAAAAGAAGGGGAGAATATGTCTGGAGACATATATGTTTGTGAGAAACAAAGAATGACTTGAGGGACTTCTGTACTCAGAGTAGTAGCTAAAATAAGCTAATTAACAATTCCACGCCTGCCATTATAATTAGCAACTAAGGATAAACTGAAATTCAGAGAGAGAGTTGGAAACAGTAAAATGGCCTGAGAGGCAGCATGAGGTCAGAGGGAAAAAATAATATAGAAGGCAGGGATTATAGGTTAAGTTAGTAAGAGGGAGCTCAAGTTGTACTTAGGAGTTGTTTATTATTATTTATTAGTGTATTTTGTGATGTAAAATTTGGAACTGAAGCTAAATTTGTGAATTGTCTCAAGAAAAATCAGATTCAGTATACACAGTTTTAAAACTTTCCCTTGTAGTCCTGAGATATCAGAGTCAAAATAACAAAGAATATATGAGATGTTCATTGCATATGAACCGGCCTAGTTTTTTTATCAAGTCACATTTCTATTACTTTGAGCTACCATCTACCTGGTGTACTTACTGGCTTACTAGCCGGATGTAGGAAAACACACATTACCATTCCTTAAAGCATGATGGCCAAAATGTACCAAACATAAAATTTAAATAATAAAACCACACATAAATATTTAAGTGTTTTGTGGGGAGAAAGAATATCACAATAACTCAAAGTCCAACCATTAACATAGCCAGTGTTACAGACTTTGGGAAAATGTTGCCTTATACTAGAACCTACCATATGTACCTAATTTCTGGGCTAGTGGCTACACAATCTTGGTGCCAGGTCTCCAGGATCCATGCACAGTAGCACTACTCTGAGCTAGTATGAAGTCCATTCACAATTCCTCTAGTTAAGTATTTCCATGTGCAACTGTGCCTATCTGAGGGCTGGTAACTGTTACCAGCAGTGAACCTATACTCAGGAAAGATCATCAAAATGATGTCACTTGCCCCAGTCTTTCTAAGATCAAGACAATGGAGTTGAACCCTAAGTTGGGTCTGGAAAGTCCCCACTGTCCAACACATAAGTATGACATATTGATTGATGAAGTTCAGTAGAATGAAAGAACATCAGCAAATTACGTAAAATTATCAGAGGGCTATACCCCTAGTTGCCTTGGTTTCCCAGCTGTTAAAACAAATACCACACAATGGGTTGGCTTAACAATGAGAATATATATTGATTCACTGTTCTGAGGCTAGGACAAGTCCAAACTTAAGCATCAGCAAGGTGATGATTTTTCCCAGAAGAGCATGGCGTACTGGGGCTGGCTGCTGGCAATCCCTGGTCCTTGGCTTTTCTGTCACATGGCATTGCACAGAGTGGCATTTTCTCCTTTCTCTTCCAGGTTCCATTGACTTCCAGCTCCTGCTTCTCCAGTTAGTTTATTTTTAATTAAGCTGCAATAAAAAGAATTAAAGCCCAATGTTTTAGTAATTTTAGCTGCTCAAGCAAATATCATGCAAAGGAATGGCTTAAACAATGGGTATTTATTAGCTTATGGTTTTGAGGAAAAAGTCCAAGTCAACGCATAATCAAGGCAATGCTTTCTCCCCAAATACTGTGAGCATTCTGGGACTGGCTACTAGTGATCCTTGGTCTTTGACTCCTCTGTCACAAGGCAAGGCACATGGTGGCCTTTCCTGGCTTCCAGTTCTGCTCCAAGTTCTGTTGAATTTTAGTTTCTTACTTCCCACGGTGTTCTCTCTTTATATCTGAATTCCATTCTGCTTATAAAGGACTCCAGGACCAGAATTAAGACCCATCTCGATTGAGTGGTCCAGACCTAACTGAAGTAACCTATCAGAATATCCTCACAATGGGTTCACACCCAAAGGAATGGATTAAGCTTAAGAACATATTTTTCTGGGGTATGTACAGTCCAAAACACCACAACCAACCTCATCGGTTGGGCCACACCTTGACTAAAAAGGTCAAAAGGTCCTATTTCTTATGGTTCCCACCCAGGAATGGATTAAGAACATGTTTTATGGGGGGGGGGGGTACATTCTTCAAACTACCATGCTGGTTGAGCTGTTTTCCAAACATATTCCTAGGAAAAATAGAATGAATAGATGGATAGATTGTTCATATATACAAGTGAGGAAAATGAGGCCTGAGATCACACTCAGGGCAGAACCAAGCCTAAATATTCATCTCCAGGCTCAAATCATTTCCTAATTCACAGAGCGTCTACATGTACACATCCAGGAGGATATGTATGTCAAGGTCCTTAAGTCTGTGGCCAATTAAAAATGTGCATAAAGAAAAAATCTTCCAGAATTGTAGATATCTAAATAAATCATCATTGTAATTATTTTCAAAGAACAGTATTGTTTTAAAAAAGCAGTTTTTACATTGAAAAAACCAAGGCTACTCTCACTAAAACTAGTTCTACAATAAAAAGAAATCTTGAATATGTGATTAAATGTGACTTAAGTATATAATGACTATGTCTATGTACTTGATATAAATTTTAATCTTAATCTTTAGTTGCGTTTTTTCCTTTTTTTTTTTTTTTTTTTTTAAAGAAGTTGTAGGCTTACAGGAAAAGCATGTATAAAATACAGTGTTCCCATTTACTACCCTATTATTATCACTTTTCAAGAGTGTGGTACATTTGTTAAATGTGTTACATTTGTTAAAATTCATGAAACAACATTAACTATAGTCCATGGTTTACTTTAGGGCTCACTATTTGTATCATATAATCCTATGGATTATTTTTAAATTGTTTTTACTAGTTAGATATATACAACCTAAAATTTCCCCTTCTAACCATATTCAAATATATAATTTAGTGCTGTTAATTATGTCCACAACGTTGTGCTACCATCACCACCATCCATTACCAAAACTTATATCCATCATCCAAATAGATACTCTGTACAATTTAAGCATTAACTCCTCATTCCCTATTACCCACCCAGCCCCTGGTAACCAATATTCTAGTTTCTGCCTCTATGAATTTGCCTATGCAATATTTCATATCAGTGAGTTCATACAATATTTGTTCTTTAGGTCTGGTTTATTTCACTCAACATCATGTCTTTAATGTTCATCCATGTTGGGGCATGCATCAGAAATGCAGTCCTTTTCACAGTTGGATAATATGCCATTGTATATAGATATACTACATTTTATTTGTCCATTCATAAGTTGATAGACACTTGGGGTGCTTCCATCTTTTGGCAACTATGAATAATGCCTATATGAAAATCATTATGCAAATAAATGTTTACATCCCTGCTATAAATTCTTTTGGATGCATACCTAGAAGTGGCATTGGTGAGTCATATAGTAATTCTATAATTTTCTGAGGAACCATCAAACTGTATTCCACAGTGACTACACCATTTTACATCCCCACCAACAATAAATGAGTGCTCCCATTTCTCCACATCCACTCCAACACTTATAATTTTTAATTTTTAAAATAGTAGCTATTTTAGTGGGTGTGAAATGGTATCTCACTGTGATTTTGATTTACATTCCCTAATGACTAATGCTGTTAAGCATATTTTCATGTGCTTTTTTGACCATTTATATCTCTTCTTTGGAAAAATGTCTATTTGAGTCTTTTGCCCAATTTTAAATTGGTTCATTTGACTTTTTGTTGTTGAGTTGTAGGATTCCTTTATATATCCTGGATATTAAACCCTTATAAGATATGTGGCTTGCAAATATTTTTTCTCATTGCATAGGTTGTTTTTTTACTTTCATGATAAAGTCCTTTGAAGCAAAAAATTCTTAATTTTGAGGAGGTCCCATTTAACTTTTTTCTTTTGTTGCTTGTTCTTTGAGTGTCAAGTCTAAGAAACCATTGCCTAACAAGGTCATGAAGCTGCTTTTCTGTTTTCATCTAGGAGTTTTAGAGCTCTGGTTCTTATATTTAAGTCTTTGATTCATTCTGAGTTGAATTTTCCATAAGATGGGAGGTCGGGGTCCTCTATCTTTTCTTCTACAAATGTAGATCCAGTTTTCATAGCATCATTTGTTGAAGAGATTATTCATTGACCCCTTCTCAAAAATCAGTTGGCCATAAATGTGAGGTTTATTTTGAGCTCTAAACTGTATTCTGTTGTTTTGTATGTCTGTACTTGTGCCAGTACCACGCTGTTTTGATTACTGTGGCTTTAAAATAAATTTTAAGATTGGGTAATGTGAGTCCTCCAACTTCTTTCTTCTCTTTCAAGATAGTTTTGGCTTTGCAGGGCTCCTTACCCTCCAATATAAATTTGATGGTTGGATTTTCCATTTCTGCAAAGAAGGCTGTTGGAATTTTTATTTGGGATTGCATTAAATCTGTAAATTACTTTGGGTAGAAATGATATCTTAACAATATTTAGACTTTCAATCTATGAACACAGAATATCCTTACATTTATTTAGATATTCTTTGATTTCTTACAGCAATGTTTTGTAGTTTTCTGGGTACAAGTCTTTTACATCTTAGGTTAGATTTAATCCTAGATATTTGATTCATTTATTTAGTTGCTATTGTAAATGGATATTTTTTTCTTGATTTCTTCTTCCAATTGTTTATTACTAGTGTATAGAAACACTACTGAGCTAAATCTAGTAAATTTTTCGGGATTTTTTTGTATATAAGAAATGGCATCTGCAAATAGGGAAAAGTTTTCTTCTTCCTTTCCAATTTGTACGCCTTTTATTTCTTTATCTTGCCTAATTGCTCTGGCAAGAATTTCCAGTGCCATGGTGAATAACAGTGGTGACAGTGGGAATCTTTGTCTTGTACCTGACCTTAGAGGGAAAACTTTCAGTCTTTCACTGTTAACCCATTGGTTGTTTAAGAGTACATTGTTTAAATTTTTAATTACCACATGTTTGTGAATTTTCCATTTCTCCCTTTGTAACTGAGTTCTCGTTTCATTCCATTGTGGTTGGAGAAGATACACTGTATAACTTCAATATGTTTTAGTTTATTGAAACTTTTTTAGTGACCTAACCTACGATCTACCTTGTAGAATGATCCATGTGCACTAGAGAAGAATGTGTATTCTGCTGCTGTTGGGTGAAGTGCCCTATATATGTCTGTAAGGACTACATAGTTCAGAGTACCATTCAAGTCTTCTCTTTCCTTATTGATCTTCTTTCTCGATAGCCTATCCATTATTGAAAGTGGTGTATTAAAATCACCTACTATTAATGTAGAATTGTCTATTTTTTCCTATCAAATCTGTCAATAACTGCTTCACATATTTTAGGGCTTTACCATTAGGTGCATGTCCTGATTTGAGTCTTGTGGATCCCAGAAAATTCTGTTCTTAAGCTAACCCATTCTGGTGCATGTATACCTATTTATGTGGGACCTTTTGGTTAGATTCAGTAAATGGACCATTTGATTAGATAACATATGATTAGATCACTTCTGTTAATTAGATTTTGGGACCCAGGGTGGGTCCTAATCTTTTTAGTGGAATTTTATATATATGGAACACAGAGAAAGAGAACTGTAAGCTTTTATGCTGCCATGTGAGAGAGGACTCTAGGATCCTCTACAGCTGCAAAAAGATAGAAACCCAGAGAGGCTGGGAAAGATAGTGGAGGCTGGAATCAGAGGAGCAGCCTGAAGCTGAAGAGATGAGGCTTGAGGGAGAGACAAGCCATATGCTTGATCACCTACAGCTGAGCTTGAGGACATGATGAGCCTGGAAGAGAAGCAGAGACCAGTGCCATTTTGCCTTGCCATGTGGAAGGAGCCCAGGATTGCAGACAGCCAAACTTTGATGAGACAGCATCTCTGGCAATGTCTTGATTTGGACATTTTCACAGCTCCAGAACTGTAAGGTTTTACCCTAATAAATACCCATTCTACAAGCTAATCCATTTCTGGTATTTTTGCATTGGCAGCCTTTAGCAAACTAGGGCAGTGCATGTATATTTATAATTTTTATGTCTTCTTGTTGTATTGACCCCTTTATCAGAATATAGAGACCATTTTTGTCTCTCCTAACAGTTTTTTATTTAAAAGCCTATTTCATCTGATATTAGTATAACTACCAAAGCTCTCTTTTTCGTTACTATGTTCACATAAAATTTTTTCCCATCCTTTCACTTTCAGTGTACTTCTATCTTTAAATTTAAGTTTAGTCTCTGGTAAACAGCATGTAATTGAGTCATCCCTTTTTAATCATTTTGCCAGTCTTTGCCTTTTGACTGGAGAGTTTAATCTATTCACATTTAAAGTAACTACTGATAATGCAGGACTTTTTTCTGACACTTTGCTATTTAGTTTTTGTAATCTTATACTTTTTTTAACCGTCATTTCTTTCATTGATGCTTACTTTTGTATTCATCTGGTATTTTTGTATTGTGCCAAATTGAGTCCCTTTTAATTTCTTTCTGGATATAGTTTACACATATATTTTTTTAACCCTGAGGTTAAAATGTAACATCCTAAATATATAAAATAATTTTTATCTGAAAGCAACTTAACTTCAATAGCATACAAATACACTGCTCCTATACCCCTTAGTCCTCCCACCAATTTAGAATTATTATAAATTATAACCTTGTACATGTTATGCCAATAACCATAAGTTTATCATTACTTCTTATGCATTTGCATTTTAGCTCTTGGAAGAAGTATGAAGTGAAATTACATACCAAAAAATACCATACAAGAACCCTGGCATTTACAATTTCCCCACAGAGTTACCTTTATTGGAGGTTATTTTTCTTTTCTTTTTTTTTTCTTTAAATCAATTTTATTGATACATATTCATAAAGCATACAACCCATCCAAAGGGTACAATCAGTGATATCTGGTATAATCACATAATTGTGCATTCATCACTCCAATCATTATTAGAGCATTTTCAGTACTACACTAATAATAATAATTATAATAATTATAATAATAAAAACAAAAAAATAGACAAAAAACTCTATCCCTTAGTTATTACCCCTTAATCTCTCTCTGTCTTTCCCCTGCTGTACATAGTTGCTATTCTGTTTCTGTCTCTCTAATTTATCTGTATTTAGATTGAGTCACACAACAGGTAGTACCTTTTGTCTAGTTTCTTTCACTTAGTGTACTCTCTTTTTTTTACCTTTAATGGAAGATTATTAATATGTTACTATACACTACTATCCATAGTTTGCTTTATTTGTCTTTGTGCCTGAACTTAACATCTTGTAACATTAATGTGCATTTGTTCAGTTTCAAAGAAAAACAAACTTATATATATAATATTGCCCAAACTCATATTTCACATGAGGTTTTGCGATGCTATACATTTTTAACTTTCGTTCTAGTAATATACATGGCCTTAGACTTTCCCTTTCAACCACTGTTATACCTATATATTAGTGCTACTAGTTACAAACACTATGATGTACTTTCACCATTTCTAGTCATTTACAAAGATTTACGAACAACCTTTTTACCAACTTTGCATAAATTAAAACTCAGCTTCCCATTCTCTAATCTCATTCTATTTTCTGGTGACTTATATTCTAGTTATTAACTCCATGAGTTTATACAATATATTTAGTTCATAATAGTGCAAGCATATATTATTTGTCCTTTTGTGTCTGACTTGCCTCATTCAACATAAGCTTTGTTGTCATAAGCGTCACGACTTCATTCCATCTTGCATTTCCCTAATCACTAGTGATGTTGAACATTTTTTCATGTGGTGTTGTTTTTGTTTTTTTTTTTTTTTGCCATTTGTATTTCTTCTTTGGACAAATGTCTATTCAAGTATTTGACCATTTTTTAATTGGGTCATTAATCTTTTTATTTTTGAATTGTAGCATCTCTTTATATATCATGGATATTAAACCCCTATCAGATATGAGATTTCAAACATTTTCTCCCATTGAGTTGGCTGCCTTTTCACCCTTTTGAAAAAGTCCTTTGAGTTGCAAAAGTGTTTAATTTTGAGGTCTCATATATCTATTTTTTCTTTTGTTGTTCATGCTTTGGGTGTAAGGCCCAAGAAACCACCACCTACCACAAAATCTTGAAGATGTTTCTTTACATTTTCTTCTAGTAATTGTATGGTCCTCATTTTTATATTTAGGTCTTTGATCAATTTTGAGTTGATTTTGGTATAAAGATTGAGATAGGGATCCTCTTTCATTCTTTTGGTTATGCGTATCTAGTTCCCCCACACCATTTGTTAAAGAGAATATTTTGTCCCAGTAATGTGTTCTTGGTAGGTTTGTCAAAAGTCAGTTGGCCTTAAAGGTGAGGATCTGTTTCTAGACACCCAATTTTATTCCAATGATCAATGTATCTATCTTAATGCCAATACCATGCTGTTTTGAACACTGTAACTTTGTAATATGTTACAAGGTCAGGCAGTAATAGTCCTCCCACATAGCTCTTCTTTTTTAGGATGTTTTTGGCTATTCAGGGGCCCTTTCCCTTCCAAATAAATTTGGTAATTGCCTTTCCTATTTCTGTAAAGTAAGCCATTAGAATTTTGATTGGTATTGCATTGAATCTATAAATCAGTTTGGGTAGGATTATCATCTTCATGATATTTAGTCTTCCAATCCATGAACATGGAATGTCTTTCCATTTGTTTAGGTCTTCTTTGATTGGAGGTCTTTTTTCTTTATGCCACTTAATGCACTGTCTAGTGTCCTTTCTTTGTCATCTGAAGAACTCCTTTCAGTGTGCTTGTAATGCAGATCTAGCAGTAATTCTTGGTTTGCAATCATTTTCTCATAGCACTTTAAGTAATTCATCCCAATGCCTTCTTTGCTACATGGTTTCTGATGAGAAATCTGTACTTAATCTAATTGGGACTCCCTTGTACATAACACATTACTTTTCTCTTACAGCTTTCAGAACTCTCTCATTGTCTTTTGTATTTGACAATTTAACTGCTATGTATCTGGGTATATTTCTCTTCAGGTTTATCCTGTTTGGGGTTTGTCGGGCTGCTTGGATGTGCACACTCATGTCTTTTTCTAAGTTTGGGAAGATTTCTGTAATTATTTCTTTGAATATTCCTTCTGCCCCCTTCTCTCTTTCTTCTCATTTGGGACTCCCATAATGTGTATATTGGTGCACTTTATGATGTCCCCCACATCTCTAAGACTATTTTTGCTTTTTATACTTTTATATTTTGCACTCAACCCGACTCATTTCAATAGTTTTATCTTCAACTTCACCGATTCTTTCTTCTGCCAGTTCCAATCTGCTGTAGAAACATCCTAGAAATATTTCATTTTAGCTAATTTTGTTTCTCAACTCCAGTAGTTCCATTTGTTCCTCTTCAAAATTTCCATCTCTTTATTGTGATTCTCACATTGTTAATTCATTGTTTTCCGGAAATCCTTTATTTATTTCCATGTTTTTCTTTGTCTCCTTAAGCATATTGAAGATCTTTTTTCTTTTTAATGATCTTTGTCCTGTATGTCCACAGTCTGGTTTTCTTCATTGATATTTCCTGGATTTTTATTCTCTTCCTTTGTATAGAACATCATTTTCTGGCTCTCTGTCTTGTAATCTTCTGTTGCACATTGTACATTTTAACATTTTAAAATGTTAACCCTGGGATTTAGTCCCTGAGCTGTCTGTTTCTTGAGTTTTTGTCCAGCTAATGATATGACAGAGAATTTCTTGAGTGCCAGTAGCTAACAAAATCAAACAAACCAATGCAAAAAACAAAAACAACGCCTTTCACAGCCTTTGCATTGGCTGGTGCTATCCTTCAGAGTTCAGCCCTTCTAACAAATATGTCAGCCCAAATGCAAATGCAAAGTACCGAGTCTTCCATCTTTTTTGAGCCTGTGTCTTGTTCTGGGTTTGTGCTAACTAGTGGCCTTTTGAGTTCCCCTAATTACAGGCATTTGAATGTCCCCTCTTCTTCCTGGGAAATATACATTTTCCCTCTCCTCTGTGCTCCACCACAGGACTTAAAGAAGGTACATTTTTGCCCTAGGCCACCCAACTCAATTGTTTTTTATATCACCTTAGTTGTCCCAAGCTGCTTTCGCCTAGAGGGCAAATTCTGGGAGGGGAAGGGGATTGAGCTGGAAAGGAGTTTTCTAGTCTTAGCTGAACAGAGGCCAGGAACACATAAAGAGAACCCCAGCCAGCTCCACAATGCTCTGGGGAAGGGTTGAGGGAGAAGCCAGCAAGGGTGCCAGGAGCTTCTTCTATGGCTCTTTGAAGCTGCATTTTCTTGATTTGGCATTTGCCCAGTAAATGTAGCCCTTTAACTCTTTCTGTAGTTTTGAGAAAGGATATTGTTTTTAAGACTTTTCTGCCACTTTTGCCCAAGGCAGGTGGAACACTCTCCATCCTCATTGCTGGGTCTCCAGCAATCTGAAGTACCTGATCAAAAGCAGTGATCAGTGATCAAATCATACATCCCCAGATCTTGGGGAACTAGATATTTATTTTCCACCCTGGCAACTGCAAGCTCAACCAGGAGGCGAGGTTTGGAACAGTAGCCACTGCAAAGAGAGTGAAATTCATCTGTATTTACTGCAATTTAGCAGCATCTTCCTTCCACCCTTCCCTGGATGCTGCACAGTGTTTTACTCACTTGCAGAGTTTTAAAATAGATGATTCAGACAGTTCTTGTTCAATTAATAGCTGTTCTGATGGAGGGATTAATTCCTGGAGCTTCCCACTCCACCATCTTCCCACAATCCTCTCTCCTATAGGTGCATTAATTAAATTAAAGTAATTAATTATTTTTTGTTTAGAGTTGAATTTTAATTAAGGTTTTTTTCTGTTAATACATAGTCTAATGAGACTCTTGTATATTTACATGATAGTCTTATTTTAAAAGTTCATCAAAGTGTGTAAAGGATTGCTCCTTGTGAATTATGCTGATCCTTCCACATATAAGATGTTTTGTTCATTTGTTCATTTGTTTGCTTTATGGCTGAAGTAAGGCAGGAGTCCATGAGGCCATGAAAGGCAAACAGCAATATATGCTAAGCAATGAGAAGAAAGAAAAGGTCCTTGATTTTTTATCTGAGAGAAATCATAGTGCCATGCATATTCAGGGTAAATTCTGGTCTCCCAATCAAAATTTAAAAAGGCAAAACAAAACCCTTTCTAAAATCCTTATTAATTTTAAGGTATATGTTCATCCTGGTAAATTGCATGATCTTCTTTTTTCAGACCTTTTTAAATATACAGGGTCTGCTTGAATGATTGTTCCTATGACAGGGTTAATTACACCCTGATTTTTATTTTAAGGTATGGAAAAGTGTTATCAAGGAAGTTCACATTCTTGTACCTGTGGGACTCTCAATAACTGCCAGAATCCTCCTTATAAAAATGAGTGAAAGTTGCTAGAACTTCAAGGAGAGTTTTCACAGGCATATTCTCTAGGAAATGATCCTCTTGCCTGCTTTGACTCATACCTAGACCTATCAGGAGTTTAAGAAGAACAATAATAGATCAACTATTATAGCTCCTTGTTTTTATTTTGGTTTTGTTTTATTGTTCAAAGAAACTACTCAAAATGAACAAAATAGTTAATCTACATACATTCAAAAGGTTGTTGATGCTATTTTACACAATTTTCACTAAAAATGTGGTGTCTGTATAAAGAGAGAAAGAAAGAGAGAGCTTGTTACACTGTAAAAGTCCTTTTCTAACCCCATGATCTTGGGAGAACCTCCCTGTTCATTAATTCACTTTAGCCTATGAAATGCTTGCTTATAATAATTGAGTTTAGTGGGATTGTTTTCTTTAAAAATTATCCTAAAAAAGCAATAATGTACACAATAGAGACTTATACATCACATGCTTTCACTTATATCAAAATGCAACTAGCTTTTAGCAAAACTTGAGAACAGGCTAAAAAACTGGGACAAAATGCTGAGCAATTGGCATTTATGTGTTCTGTAAATATCACATCTCTTGCCTCAACAATGCAAGTGCCATATGGATTATTATATCTTAGAAAAATTTTGAGCATGCCAAAAATATTCCAAAATTCTTTATTATTTCACAATATTAGTTGGTATGGGATGCCTCATTGAAATATTATTCTATATCTGTGGGAATTACTTAAAATATATACATAAGATCACTTTTGTTATAAATTTAGAATGTTCTTACAAAAAACATTTCATGATACTACATTTTTAGCCATGAAGAACTAGCACTATTTCTTCCCTATAAATGTTATATATGTGTTCAAAGCCACTGGGCATTTCATTAAAAATAGTTAACTTGTTATTTAAAATTTTTATTTAAATTTGAGAAACATTTTTGGAGCATATAATGCAAGATACATAAAAATTAATAAGGCATGGTCTATAGTTTAAAAGATTTGTAGTATAGTAAAGAAATACACGTAAGAAAAAACATATATTCATATATATATGTGTGTTATATATGTTTATGCTGTATATATGTGTGTGTATATATTTAAATGTAAAAGAACCACAAATACATATGATAAAAGGGCAAAGAAAATGGCATAACAAAAAACAATGAGGAGGAGGCAAGATGGCATCTGTTTAGGAGGGCACTCGCTGACTAGCTCTCTGAGGACGGCCGATTGTGGACAGGGTCCTGCCCGGGGGTCTGTGCTGTAGGCACACAGAGCGAGAAGCTTGGGACATCTAGCTGCAGGCAGATCAACGGCATGGAGTGATCGTGGAGTGATCGGTAGAGATTCATGAGTTTTAAGCCTGCCTGTGGTGGTTAACACAGACGGCTGAGCCCCACCCGCAGGGAAAAAGGCTGGTTTGAGCCACAAATCCTGCACCCACGACTCCGCTCCCGGTGTGAGGGAGCATTCTCCAAGAGAGGGAGGGTTCTGACAGAAGTTGGAGAGGGGTTTAACTTCTATGGATTTGGTTGCCTGGACCCGCCCCATAGCTTTGGGGAGCAAATAAGCCAGCTTGAAGCAGCGCCAGGCTGAGGGGACAGGCGAATCTGCTGAGGAAACCTGATTTACCCAGCAGCCCACTGACACTGAGGCTTGGCTCCAGAGGGGGTGGAGTCAGCCAATTTTATCGCTCTGCACTGACAAGCATCAGAGCTTCAGCTCCCCTGGGGAGGCCAGGAAGTGGGAAGTGCTTGATTAGTTTCCACGAGCCTATTTAGGGTTCCCTTGGTGAAGGGAGTGGTCTAGCAGAGGACTTCTTTTAGGTATCTTATATCGCCCTCCCCCCCAAAAAAAAGACAGTCATTTTAAAAAATGAATTCTTCTTCTTAATTTAGTTTAATACCTAAAATCTGCCTCAAAACCTGCAGATAGAACCCTGCAGGGAAATTGATTGATAAACACAAGCAGGCTGAGAGGCTCCACAAAGACCCTAGAAGGAATACTTCCTTCTTAGCTTTGTTTGACTGCTTGCTTGTGTGGTTGTTTGGTTTTTCTCTGTTTATTAGTTGTCTCTTGTTTTCTTTCCTCTTTCCTACTCCCTTTCTTTTTTCCTTCATTTTTTTTTTTTTAATTAGGTGCTGCTAGCTTGCCTCTTATTTGCTGTGCTTCTTCAGTGATTTCCCATTCTCTGTCTATATTGATTTTGGTATCCCAAGCTATCTCTTATCCTTCCTTCATCTTTCTGCCTTCTGCTTTTTGTTGTGGTTTTTAGATACCAACTTTTTTTTCATTAGCCCACAACTTAGAGGTGTCAATTTCTATTCTATCTATTTTGTTTTCTTCTTTTTTTAATAAATATTAAATTTTTCCTTTTAGCCCTTTCTTTACTCTTTCTCTCCCTCCTCATCATTCTAGCCTTCTAAATCATTATATATATATTCCTCTATTTGGTTTCCCAGTCCATTGTAGGTACTCCACTTTCTTTTATTACTCTACACTGCTTACACGAGCTAAATATTCATTTCACTAAGTCTTATTTGGCCCCTCTTCTAACTTTTATCAATATTACTATTATCCTTCTTCCTTTCTCACATCTTTCGATTCCTCTGGCACTAATCTTTTGCCTTCAAGGTAACACAGAAAGAAGGAAGGAAATAAAATGAGAAGAAAAAGTGTCAAAGAGAAAACTTAACACACACACACACAGAACCACCAGCTAAATAAAACTCTAGAGGAGAGAGAGAAGCTAATCAACTAAATAAACCCATCAAGATAAAATGATGACTAGAGGGCATCAAAAAATTACAAACCACAATGACAAACAGGAAAACATGGACCAGTCCAATGAACAAACTAAAAACCAGGAAGTGATGCAGAACATTGAATAACTAATCAAAGCTTTCCAAACAATTATGAACCAACTTAATGAAGTGAAGGAAGAGATTAAGGATATAAAGACGACACTGGGAGAACATACTGAAGAAATTGTAAACATACACAAAAAGGTAATGGATATGATGGTGATCAATGGCACAATCCAAGAAATCAGAAAGATGCTGGATTCACATAACAGCAGATTTGAACAGGCAGAAGAAAGAATTAGTGATGTGGAAGACAATACATCTGAAATCAAACAGACAGTAGAACATATAGACAAAAAAATAGAAAAAATCCAACAGGGATTCAGGGATTTAACTGACAACACAAAACGCACAAACATATGCATTATGGGCATCCCAGAAGGAGAACAGAAGCGAAAGGGAACAGAAGGAGTGTTAAAGGAAATAATGGCTGAAAACTTCCCAACGCTATTGAGAGAGATGGATGTGCAGATCCAGGGAGCAAAGCACGCCCCAAAGAGTATAAATCCCAACAGGCCAACTCCAAGACATATACTTGTCAAATTGTCCAATGCTCAAGACAAAGAGAAAATACTCAAGGCAGCAAGAGAAAAGAGAACCATCACATACAAGGGAAACATAAATAAGATTAAGTGCTGATTTCTCATCTGAAACCATGGAAGCAAGAAGACAGTGGTATGACATAGACAAAGTACTAAAAGCAAAAAACTTCCAGCCACGAATTCTCTATCCAGCAAAACTGGCATTCAAAAATGATGGAGAGTTCAAAATATTCACAGATAAACAGAAATTAAGAGAGTATGTCAATAAGAAACCGGCACTTCAAGAAATGCTAAAGGAAGTTCTACAAGTTGAAAGGAAAAAATCAAGGGAGAGAGAGTTGGAGGAGAGTTTAAAAACAACTAAAAAGACAAAAACAGAAACAAAACAACTTATGACATACATTAGCCCAAAGAAAATATGGCTGAAGTAAGAAATTCGTTGTGAGTAATAACACTGAATGTTAATGAATTAAATTCACCACTCAAGAGACACAGATTGGCAGAATGGATAAGGAAATATGATCCATCTATATGGTGTCTACAAGAAACCCACCTTTGACCCAGGGATTCAAGAAGGCAACCATATATCTGATAAGAACCTAATATCATTCATATATAAAGAAATCCTACACCTTGAAAATAAAAAGACAAACAACCCATTTAATAAATGGGCAAGTGACCTGAAAAGATACTTCTCCAAGGAAGAAATACAAATGACTAAAAAGCACATGAAAAAATGCTCGACATTGCTAGCTATTAAGGAAATGCAAATCAAAACTACAATGAGATACCATCTTACACCCATCAGAATGGTGGCTATTAAAAAAACAGCAGACTCTAAGTGTTGGAGAGGATGTGGAGGAATAGGAACTATCATCCACTGCTGGTGGGATTTTGGAATGGTCCAGCCACTGTGGAGGACAGTTTGGTGGTTCCTCAGAAAACTAACAATAGATCTTCCTTATGATCCAGCGATTCCACAGCTGGGTATATACCCAGAAGAACTGAAAGCAAAGACATGAACAGATATAAGCACACCAATGTTCATAGTGGCATTGTTCACAATTGCCAAAAATTGGAATCAGCCCCGGTGCCCATCAACAGATGAATGGATAAGCAAAATATGGTACATACATACAATGGAATATTACTCAGCTGTAAGAAGGAATAAAGTGCTAACACACGGAATAACATGGATGAATCTTGAAGACCTTATATTGAGTGAAGCAAGCCAGGCATTGAAGGATGAACAGTATATGACATCACTGATTTGAATTGAGGAAAGTGAGCAGTCTCTGAGAACAATTGTCCAAAAGTTAGGTTAACAAGGGAGAGAAAGAGAAGAGTAGGTTGTGAGCCATCACCCATATGGACATAATCTATGGTAAAGTGATAGAGTATAGTTACATATTGAAGGATAGGACAGATGGGTAGTGATATTTCTGTGTTTGGTGGTGCAGGGTTGACAGGTGGGTAGAATAGGAAGGGCAGGTTAGAATACCCAGGGCATGTAACTATGAATCTTGTCATTCCATGAGTCAAGATAGGGGAGTGTCATATGCCCCAGGGGGATAGGGAGAAAGGAGCAGAAAAGATCAAATGGGGTATTTAGTGGTCATGGGAAATGTTTTTCATTACTTTACAGTAATGGACACAAGACATGGTAAATATCATCAAAAATTATTGAACTGTACCGTCTAAATTGTAAACTATACTGTAAACCATTGACAATATTTAGTTGTTATATTTCACTATCTGTATAAGTTATAACAATGCTAACATCCATAAAAAAAAAAAAAGGTTTCAATATGGGGTGGGGAAGGGGAAGGGAGTTTGGGTATGTGGGAGTCTCTAGTATTCTGTGTGTGACTTTGCTGTGACCTAAAATTTCTTTGAAAATTAAATGAAAATTTGGGAGACACTGGGGAATGTGAGGGGGAAGGTGTCACGGTACACTGGACATCTGACAATACAGTGATAAAAGAGAAAAAGAATAATTTTTTTAAAAGGAATTTTTTTTGTTTTTTCCCATTTTTTTGAATGTCCCAATCTGCTAATTATATTACATATTTTTTTTTCTGAGTTTCCTTGTATTTCATGTCTTGCATTTAAGCTTATCGTTATTATTTCATTTTCCTATTAATTGTATTTGGTTCTTATATGGGCTTCATCTTCAAGGAAGGTTTAGAACACAGAAGGGTTACAATGGGGGCTGCAGAGGATCATTGGTGGGGGGTGTCTGGGATGGGGGATTCATGGGAGTAAGTTCATCTGAATATACATGAAAGATATATAAAATTGTTGAAATGATCGAGGGATGGGGCATGGTCATGGTGGGTAGACAATCACTCAATAAATGAGGGAATCTGAATTCCCTGCCTGGAGAGCTCTGCCACATTCTCCAAGGGAGCGGCAACAGTCCCAAGTGCACGACCAGTGTCTGGCAAAAGAGGATGGCCCACTGATGGGTTCTTGTTATTGATAACTAGCCTTATGAATCTTTGCTCTTGTAATTGAAACTTAGCCTACTGTTATGGGGTGCCTAAGGGTTGCCACCTGAGAGACTCCTTGTTGCTCAAATGTGGCCTCCCTCTAAGCCAAACTCAGCATAAAAACGCATTACCTTCCCCCCAACATAGGACATGACTCCCGGGAATGAGCCTCCCTGGCAATGAGGGATTAATACCAAGTGCCAACTGGCAACACTACTGGAAAAAGACCTTGAATAAAAGAAGGAAAAGGTAAAGACAAATGAGTTCATGTGGCTAAGAGACTTCAAAGAGAGTCAGGAGGTCATCTCAGAGGCAACACTTACGCACACCTCAGTAGAATCTCATAGAACACCAAAGTGGATATAACCCCACACAGAGGGGCTCCTGAGGGCTCTGGAGACACCCAGGTCCTATATAAGGGGGATAGCCTCAGAGATTGATGCCTTATCAGTGGGCTCTACTTTGGAATCTGTGCTCCTGAGAGTGACAGAGTTGGACTCAAATAAGTCCTCCCTGCACATGGTCCATCAGTCCCTTCTATTCAAACCTATATGTGATGCTAGAGTTTGTAGGTGTACTTCCAGAGACTGAAGCCTCTGGCCTACCTATGTGCCAGCTGTGCCTGGAATCTCGGTGGAGCTGCAACTGCTACTCTACAGCTCAATGGACTCACTCAAGTCACCTGGTGTGGAGACAATGCTGGACAATGGCCATCCCAGGGAATGGAGAGAGCCTGCAGCTGTAGGCAGGATAATCCCATCCACCATATCCATGGGATATAAGCCCCCTCTTACTTGGAGGTGGAGTGGACATTAACATCCCAGTCTCCTCAGGATTGGGGAAAGAGCTATGGACTAGAGTGGACTTAATGGTATTCTGTTGCAGACATATTGTGATTCAAGCAATGGAAGAAAATATAACAGTGAGGTGGAGCCAGTGGCCACTAGATGCTTTCAGGGCAGGGAGGAAAAGGGCAGTTGTAGTACAGGGGCTTTTTCAGGACTTGGGGGTTGTCCTGAGTGATGTTGAGGCGAGGGATATAGGCTATTTTACATCAGCATATACCATGCAGAACTGTGTCAGAGAGAGTGTGGTCTACGATGTGAACTGTGGTCTATGCTTAGTGGCAAAGCCCCAGGATGTGTATATCCGTTGCAGGTGATGTGCCACACTAATGAAAGATGTTTATGTGGGATGTTATGGGAGGTGTGGGAGGTGGGGAACATGGGAATCCCTGTAATTTCTTTGTAACATTTAAGTAATCTAAGCACCTTTTAAAATATATATATAAAAAAATATAACATTTATATAAGCAAATGCACATATATGCATATATATTTATACATCATTTTACAAATATTGGTTTGTATTGTGAAAATTTTGATTTTTTTACCCACAATAAAAAAAAATGATTGAAAAAAAAATGCAGATTAAAAAATTAAAAAAACCAACAACAATGGGTGAGAACAAAGCATCTGCTAGCAGATAAAGCTCAGTGCTCTCACAGAAACAAAGGAGAAAAACTCTAAAGCTGCCAGAGGGACCTGCTTTGAGGGTAAGCAGACCAGGACAGCACTTCACAACTCCCAGGAGGTTGAGGGACAGAGAGACCAAGAAGTAGCAACTACAAACCGCCAGTTACTAAATCTCCCAGCTGTCTGGAAGGACTCCCCTCCCCCAGTCTGGAGATATTGCACAGTGGTAAAACCCTTGGAGTATTGAAACTGACTGAGAGGAGACCAGATGTCATCCTCTCTGCCAGTTGTTACAAGGGAAGAGGGGGGAGGGGAGTCGGGGGCTTTTCTTCAGTGAATTTGGTTAGGGGAGCCCACTTTGAATCTTAGCTCCAGCCAGAGGAAAACAAAGGAATACTGAGATACACAGCTGTGGAAATGTGAGTCAATACGCGCCATCTGCTGGCCAGTATGGAAATTACATGGACAGAAACTGCTTTTAGAGCTCTTTACCCAACCCCTGTGAGAATGTCTGCACGTCATTAGTGAGTCCTGGCCACAGTTTTTGGTAAGTTAAACCGGGCAATTTTAAAGACTTAGGATAACTTAAACCAAATATCAAAGAGCTATGAAAAAATAATTACAATAAGCAAGAGAGATAAATTGTCCATTAGAGTAAATTCACCAATATATCAGATGCCTAGGCAGCAGCAAAAAATTAAGAGCCATACTAGGAGACAGGAAGAGATGGCCCAGCCAAAGGAACAAACCAAATATCCTGAAGAGATTCGGGATTTGAGACAATTAATCAATGATAATTACACAACTATCATAAATCATTTTAAAGAATTTAAACAAAATATGACAAAGAGATAAAATATATTAAGAAGACACTGGGTGAGCATAAAGAACAATTTGAAAGTCTGCAAAGAAAAGTAGCAGGCCTCATGGGAAAGACACAATGGATGAGATTAAAAATGCGTTAAAGGCACATAAGAGGAGATGTGAAATGCTTGAAGACAGAATTAGTGATTTTGAAGACAAAACATCTGAACTGGAAAACACAGGTAAACAGAAAGAGAAGAGAATGGAAAAAATGGAACATGGTCTCAGAAAATTGAATGACATCACAAAACGCAAAAATATACATATTATTGGTGTCCCAGAAGGAGAAGAGAATGGAAAAGGGGCAGAAAGAATATTTGAGGAAATAATGACTGAAAACTTCCCTACCCAGAAGTAAGATATAAATATCAATGTCCAAGAAGAACAATGCACCCCAAACAGAATGAACACAAATAGACCTACCCTGAGATACCTACTATACAGAATGACAAATATTCGAGATAAAGAGAAGATTTTGGAAGCAGCAAGAGGAAAGCAAGTCATCACATAAAAGGGAAACTCGATAAGAATAAGTGCTGACCTCTCATCAAAAACCATGGAGGAGAGAAGAAAGTGGTATGATGTATATAAAGTATTGAAAGAGAAAAACTACCAGCCAAGAACTAAACTTCAAAAATGAAGGGGAATTCAAAGGCTTCACAAACAAAAACTGATAGAGTACATTACCAAAAGACCAGAATTACAAGAGACACTAAAGGGAGTACTAAGGCCTGAAGGGAAAAAACAAGAATGAGAGACTTGGATAAGAGTATAGAAATGAAGAATATTAGAAAGGGGAAAAAAAAAAAAACAGATTATAGTATGATATGACAACAGGATGAAGTAAGTCATGCCTTTATGTAATAACACTGAATATTAATGGCTTGAAGTCCCCAATCAAAAGACACAGACTGACAGGATGGATTAAAAAATATGACCCATCTATATGCTGTCTACAAGATACTCAACTTAGACATAAGGACAGAACCAGGTTAAAAGTGAAAAGCTGGAAAAAGATATTCCATGCAAATAATAAACAAAAAAGAGCTGGAGCAGTACTAATATCAGACAAAATAGATTTTAAATGCAAAACTATTACAAGGGATGAAGAAGGTCATTACATATTAATAAAAGGGACGAGTCAACAAGAAGAAACAAATGTTCTAAATATTTATGCACCTAACCTCAGTGCCCCAAGATACATGAGGCACACACTGGCAAAGCAGAAGGGAGAAATACATGTCTCTATAATAATAGTTGGAGATTTCAATACACCACTCTCAGCACTGGATAGAACATCTGGACAGAGGATAAATAAAGAAACAGAGAAGTTGAATAATATGATAAATGAACTAGACCTAAGAGACATCTATAGAGCATTGCACCCCAAAACATCAGAATATACATTATTTTCAAGTGCTTATGGTCCTTTTCCAAGATAGACCATATATTGGGTCATAAGACAAGTCTCAATAAATGTAAAAAGATTGAAATTATACAAAACACTTTCTCTGATCATAATGGAATGAAGCTAGAAATCAATAATGGACAGAAAAAGGGAAAATTCATAAATATATGGAGATTAAACAAAACACTCTTTAACAACCAATGGGTCAAAGAAGAAATTGCAAGAGAATTCAGCAAATATCTTGAGATGAATGAAAATGAGAACACAACATATCAAAACCTATGGGACACCACAAAAGCAGTGCTGAGAGGGAAATTTATAGCCCTCAATGCTTACATTAAAAAAGAAGGAAGAGCTAAAATTGATTATCTAACTGCACACCTGGAAGAACTAGAAAAAGAACAGCAACCTAATCCCAAACTAAGCCAAAGGAAAGAAATAGTAAAGATCAGAGCAGAAATCAATGAAATCAAGAACAAAAAAACAATAGAATCAAGAAAAGTCGGTTCTTTAAGATCAACAAAATTGACAAACCCTTAGCTAGACTGAAAAGAAAAAAAGAGAGAAGACACAAATAAATAAAATCAGAAATAGAGGAGGACATTACTACTGACCCCATAGAAATAAGAGAGATATAAGAGGATATTATGAACAACTGTATGCCAAAAAACTAGAAATTGTAGACGACATAGACAAATTCCTGGAAATACATGAACCACCTACACTGACTTTAGAAGAACAGAAGATCTCAACAAACCAACCACAAGTGAAGAGATTGAAACAGTCATCAAAAATCTCTCAAGAGGCAAAAAGCCTCCACAAACCCCCTGACTCCTACCAGCCACCAAGTGGGAGAGAGGTTTCTCTGTTGGTGCTGGAGTTGGTAGGTGTATGCCCCAGAGACTTGAATCTTTGGACTGCCATGTGCCATCTGGGCACTGAGCCTCAACAGGGTTGCAACACCTACTCTCCAGTTCATTGGACTCACCCAGGACAACTAACAAGGAGGTGATGATGGACAACCACCATACCAAGAAACCAAGAGAGCCTACAACTGCAAGCAAGAGAGTCCCATCTGTCGGCCATATCTGAATTAGAGGTGAAGTGGGCATCACCATCACAGAATCCTCAGGATTGGGAAATGAACTATGGACTAGAGTGGACTTACTGGTATTCTACTATAGACTTATTGTGATTCTAGCAATGGAAGAACATATATCATTGAGGTGGAGGCAGTGGCCATCCCTGAGGTCAGGGATAGGGAAAACAGGTGTAATATGGGGACATTTTCGGGACTTGGGAATTGTCCTGAATGACACTGCAACAACAGATTCAGGCCATTATAAATCTTGCCATAACCTACAGAATTGTGTGGGAGAGTGTGTAAACTACAATGTAAACTATAATCCATGCTTACTGTCAATGCTCCAAAATGTGTTCATCAATTACAATGAATATACCACACTAATGAAGGATGTTGTTAATGGGGCTAAATGTGGGCAGTGTGGAGAGTAGGGCATATGGGAATCCCCTGTATTTTTTATATAACATTTATGTAATCTAAATATCTTTAAAAAATAAAATAAAATAAAAAAACTCCCAAGATGAAAAGCCCAGGACCCAATGGCTTCACAGGTGAATTCCACCAATCATTCAAAGATGAAGTAGTATCGATCTTGCTCAATCTCTTCAAAAAAATAAAACAGGAAAGAATGCTACCAAACTTATTCTCTGAAGCCAACATCACCCTAATACCAAAACCAGATAAAGATACTACAAAAAAAGAAAACTACAGACCAATATCTCTAATGAATACAGACGCAAAAAACCTCAACAAAATACTAGCAAACAGAATACAAAAGCACATTAAAAGAATTATATACCACAATCAAATGGGTTTTATCCCAGGTATGGAATAGTGGTTCAACACAAGAAAACCAATTAGTGTAATAAACCATATTGATAAATTGAATAAGAAAAATCACATGATCTTCACAATTGATACAGAAAAGGCATTTGATAAAATACAGTACCCTTTCTTGATAAAAACACTCCAAAGGATAGAAATATAAGGAAGCAATCTCAATATGGTAAAGTTCATATATGAAAAACCTACAGCTAGCATTATACTCAATGATGGAAGACTGAAAGCTTTCTCACTGAGATCAGGAACAGGACAGGGATGCCCACTGTCACCATTATTATTCAATACTGTGCTATGAGTTCTAAGTAGAGCTACGCAAAGAAATAAAAGGCACCCAAATAGGAAAGGAAGAAGTAAAACTTTCACTATTCACTGATGACATGATCCTATATCTAGAAAATCCTGTAAAATCCACAACAAAGCTACTAGAATTAAAAAACCAGCTCAGCACAGTGGCAGGATACAAGGTTAATATGCAAAAATCAATAATGTTTCTATACACTATTGATGTGCAATCTGAAGAGGAAATTTTTTTAAAATTCCATTTATAATAGCAACAAAAACAATCAAATATTTAGGAATAAACTTAACCAAGGACATAAAATACCTGTATTCAGAAAACTATAAAAATTGCTACAAGAAACTGAAGAAGATGTAAATAAATGGAAGGACATTCTGTGTTCTTGACTGGAAGACTAAATATTGTTAGATGTCAGTTCTCCCCTAAACTGATTTACAGATTCAATGCAATCCCAATAAAAATCCCAAAAGCCTTTTTTTGCAGAATTTGAAAAGCCAATAATCAAATTTATTTGGAAGGGTAAGGGACCCTAAATAGCAAAAAATATCTTAAAAAAGAAGAATGAAGTTGGAGGACTCTCACTTCCTGACTTTAAAGCATATTACCTAGCTTCAGTGGTAAAAACAGCATGGTACTGGCATAAGGACAGACAGATTGACAGATGTACCATATTGAGAACTCAGAAATTGACCCTCACATCTACAGTCAAGCGATTTTTGACAAGGCTGTTAAGCCCACCCAGGTGTGTGAGAAAAGTCTATTCAACAACTGGTGCTGGGAGAAATGGATAGCCATATCCAAAAGAAAGAAAGAGGGCCCCTATCTCACACATTATACAAAAATTAACTCAAAATGGATCAAGAAATTAAATATAAAAACAACAACCATAAAACTCCTAAAAGAAAATGTAGGAAAACATCTTCAAGATCTTGTGGTAGGCGGTAGCTTCTTATACTTTACATTCAAAGCATGAGCAACAAAAGGAAAAATAGATAAATGAGACCTCCTCAAAATTCAACACCTTTGCATCTCAAAGGACTTTGTCAAAAGGGTGGAAAGGCAGCCAACTCAATGGGAGAAAATATTTGGTAATCACATATGTAATAAGGGTTTAATATCCATGATCTATAAGGAGATCATACAACTCAACAATAAAGACAAAGTATTCTATTAAAAAATGGGCAAAAAACAAATACAAATGGCGAAGGAACACATGAAAAAATGTTCAACATCACTAGTGATTAGGGAAATGCAAATCAAAACTACAATTATATATCATTTCACACCTATTAGACTTTCTGCTATTAAAAAGTCAGAAAACTGTAAGTGTTAGAGAGGATGTGGAGAGACAGGAACACTTATTCACTGTTGGTGAGAATGTAGAATGGTACAGCCACTGTGGAGGACTGTTTGGCAGTTCCTAAGGAAGTTGGATATAGACTTGCCATGGGACCCGGTAATACTATTGCTAGGTATATACCCAGAAGAACTGAGAGCAGTGACACGAATAGATATCTGCACACTGATGTTCATAGCAGCATTATTCATGATAGCCAAAAGTTAGAAACAACTTGTGTCCATCAACTGATGAATGGATAAACAAATTGTGGAGTATGCATACGATGGAATATTATGAGGAGTAAGAAGAAAAGTTGTGAAGCATATGACAACATGGATGAACCTGGAGGACATTATGTTGAGTGAAGCAAGCCAGACACAAAAGGAAATATACATATGAACTAAGTATATTATGTGAAATATAAATATATTATGTGAAATATAAATATGTGAAATACGAATATGGGTAGAATTGTATGTATAAGACCATTTTTCCTTGAAGCTGAACAAATGTAAGTTAATACTACACAATGTTAATATCAGACAAAAAAAAATTATACTAAGTGAAGGAGACCAGATACAGAGTACTACATATTGTATGATTCCATTTATATAATATGTAAATATAAATCAATTCATAAAGAGAAAAGATTCGTTTTTATGTAGGTCTGAGGAATGAATGCTAAGGGGTTTGGAGTCTTTCTTTTTGGAGTAATGAAATTGTTCTAGAATTTTTAAGATGATGAATGTACAACATTGTGATTATATTAAAAGCCACCGATTATATACTTTGGATAAAATAGCCAGAAACATCAGGTATGCACAGTGTGGGAAGCATAGTTAGATTGAGAGGTAAGGAACTTTCTTGTTTGTTTCTTTAAATTATTATTATTTTTGGAATAATGAAAATGCTCTAATAATGATTGAAGCGATGAATGTACAACTATGTGATTATAGCAAATACCATTGATTGTACACCTTGGAGGAATTGTTTGCTTTACTAATAGGTATCAATAAAATTGATTAAAAAACATCAACAACAACAAAAAACACCAATGGAGTGACACTTGGTTGAAAGAAATCAGATCAGCCTCATCCCATAGAGCCTGTGGGTTCTGAAGGTGATATTCAAGATCTTCTAGAATAGATAAGTTATCAACAAACAGAGATAGGCAATATTAAAGGTACAAAAAGGAAACAGACATATAAAAATTAAGGATGGATAAATAAATAAATAACACATTAAATAACTAAAATTTTCAAATACAGGAAGCAAAAATATATAGTAGCCCAGTATGACTATAATATGAGAGTGTAGTGTCACAAGGCTAAGCCTGAAAATACAGTCTGGTGACAAGGTAAGGGGAGATTAGAAAGCCAAGCTAAGAGGTTTGGTTTTATCCAGTTAGTTAAAAGCACTGAAGAAACCAATGGAGTTTCAAAATAACAGCTGTGATGTGGGAAGATTCTGTTCAACACAGGAAAGAGAAAAGAAACAGAATTGCTTCTTAGAGAACTTTTTCACAAAGAGTTCAGGAGGGAAAGAATGAGGACCTAAACTGGAGTGTTGGGAGTGGGAGAAGGAACAGAAAGAAGACACAAGTAAGAAATGTTTCAGGGGTAACATCCATACACTGATGGCTGAAGTACAAGGAAGGCCAACAGGTTAGGCATGGCAGACTTTACGAGCCTAAATAAGGGTAGAAACGCAACCTAATTAGCCCAAAAATGGTTTCCTAAGCATTTGCCTCACAAATGACACCTTTAACTGTGCTGGGTACTGGGCACACAGAGATGAGTTAGACAATGGACACAAACCACTCAGGGACTTGACAGACCCACGAAGGAAGAAAAAAAGTAAACTACCATTCCTACAACTCACAGTTAAAAACTGCTTAAAAATCAGAGTGATACAGGGGTGGGAGCTGTGTGAGGAGTGGGAGCCACAGATATTGAAGTGAAGGGATGGGGAGCATTCAGGAAACATGGTGCTGAAAAGAGGATTAGATCAGCAAGGGGAAATGGCTAAGCCAGAAAGGGATGACATTTTGGAAGGAGAGGGCAAGAAATAGGCTTTGCACTTTGGATAATATGGAAAGGAGGGATGAGAGAAACAGTATGCTCACAGAAGTAGCTGGAAACAAAAATTATCCATATAAAAGAGTAAGTAAATGCCAAGGAGGCAGGATTTTGTTATTGAATGAGTATGTAATGAAAATCAGCCAAAAACCAGTTTCCTTTGGGATGTTAATTTAAACGTGAGTCTTTATCTTCCTCTTCTCTAGCCCAGATGGTGAAGCTGAAGATTTCAATTACTTCTACGGGGGTGGGGTGGGGGTGGGGGGAGGTAGAATATGAGTGGGTGGAAGTATCAGGTTTTTCCATGCACTGTCTACAGATCTAATTAGTTTTGTGGTATTTATGGCTGATGTGAAGACATGCTTTTACAAGGCTATCTTGTTGACATTTGAAATATAATTATTTTGCTGACATTTAAAAATTAAAAGTTATTTTGGAGGCATTTAAAAATGCAATTATTTTGGTTGCTGTCCCCAAAGAATGAAGCAAAATATGATAACCTAGAATTATACATCCACACCATGAAACATAGTACAGTCATTAAATAGAATTAATTAGAGGTATACAATTTGACTTGAACAATTTCCACAAAGAAATGGTGAGCATGAAAAACAGGATAAGAAAAGTAAGTCTAATATTGTATGTGTTTGTGTACAACAAACCACTGCAAAACTCCCTTTACTTGTATACTTATGCATATGTAAATTATTAATATATGAGCTTACAGAATATAAGGAACACATCTTAGGTTGTTTACAGTATTACTATGAGTAGAGGGCTTTATGGGTGGAAGGAAGATAGGATGTGTGAAGCCAACACAAAAAGAAAAACAAATGAACGCACTTTAAAAATGGACTTGTATAATAATCACATTTATAAATGCATGCAAAATTTTACATGTAGATCTAAGTGCATTTGGAATATGCTTATAAAGAAAATTGGTTTTAAAAGGGTAAAAGCATAAGCAAATTTAATAAGAAGGTATACTGAATTTCAAACAAGATGAAGGGGGAACAAAAATCTGGTTCTTTTTCAATTTATAACCCCATCAGAGATTATTTCTGTTTCTCCTTGTGTTCAAAGTCTTTGGAAACAGAGCTCCCTGAATATGTTAATTTTGTTTCATGTATAAGCTATTCCTGTGAAATCTCCTTTCCACCTCAGCTCCAATGGAAGAAAATTGACTTCTTTTTACCCATCGCAGAGTAATGTTTCAGAGGAGTTGTCATCCCGTTCTGATTAACTCATTCATTATTTGCTTTCTTCCTGCACTTGAAAGGCAGAACAACTTTAGTTGTGGACAAATGCCCAGCTTGACAGCACAGTTTCAAAGATTCCCTCCAAAACTGGATATTAAGTTGATTTGTATCCTTAGCTATGTTTCTGCAATAGTGTAGAACCTTCATCCATTTTGTTTTGTTTTCCCCAGCATTTATCAGCAAAGTAGTTACAAGCATCACACTACATTAATGAAGAATTCCCCTTGGTCTCTTCCGCCATTACCAAGCTGGGGCAAATTTATGGACAGGTGACTAAAGCAGAGTTAGGACAACGGAAAGGAGGGACAGCTTCCAGATGAGCAAATGAACAGGATAGTTTGTGATGTGCCTTTGCTCAGGTGCTAGAATATACTTTCCTCCATCACTGCACACTCAAATCATTCTCGCTCCCAAGGCTCAGTTCAAGTGCTTCTCTTCTACCAAGCCCTCCCTGTTTCCTCCTTGGCTTCCGTTCTTCCTCATCTTTTCTATTGTACAACAGAAATTAATTTGTACCTTTTACTGGCATTTATCACCTTCTACCTTATATAATACTTAAGTAGCCTGTTGTCTCCACCTTTAATCTTTGAAAAAGGAGTCCTTTCCTATCCAATCGTATTGCCCTGCCAACACCTTGCTAAAAAGTAAGATACTTGACAAATATTTGTTGACTGAATTATCTCTTAGCTGAAAGAAGATGCTGGGCAGTCCAAGACAAGAGGGTCTTGGGGACTCCACAGGCAGTTGGATGCACACTCACAACAATGTTCTCTATCCAGAGATATTTTGATTGGAAACGTTCCCTTCCTCCTCAGAAAATTCCAGCCCTGCAGAGACATGATTACAAAGAGCCCACACCTCTTTCTTGTGGAGCAGAAAATTCTGTTCCTGCTGTGCCTTTTAAAACCTAGCAGCATAATCAGTGTTGCATTTTTGCAATCTGTTGGTATTCTAAAAATGAGAACAATGACCTTTGTGTTAATTAATTGATACAAGAGCCTGCTGGGACTAGAAGAATAAGACTTAAGGGGACTTGAGATTATGATTTCCAGTCATAACTGTGGAGGTAATAATTAATGTCAATGATGATATCAAATAAACAAGTATCCATAGTAATGTGCTTTTTAATCTTTACCTCTTGCTGAGATATTCTCAGGATTACCTAGCAGTATAATAACCACACCAAGGACTGTCCGGAAAAGTCTGGGAACATAGGTGTGGTAGTTTGAAACTGTATATACCCAGAAAATCATGTTCTTAATAGATATTGGATTATGTTTGTAATCTGGCCTGTTACTCTGGGCATATTAGATTGTATTAGATTCAGAGGTTTCACTTTTACTTGACTAAATTAAGATTGGGGCTTTGATTTGGCCATGCCAGTAGGATGTTGAGTCCCCGCACCCTTGGTGGGCAGACACACACACACAGATGCACGTACACAAGAAGAGAGAGTGCTCCACAAACTCGTCCCGGGAAGAGAGATGAGCCTGATTGTCTACAGCTGAACTTGTGGAGAGACCAGAGCAGCTGAGCCCAGAAAGAAGCAAGTCCCGGGGAGAGTGACGAGCCTTATGCCAGCCTACAGCTGAGATGGGAAGAAACTGGGACCATGGAGCCTTAAGAGGAAAGAGGAAGACGGAACCCTCATAGACATTGCCCAACATCTTGTGTCAACATGTGGCAACAGACTTTGGGTGAGAAAGTACGTTTTATGGTACCTTGAGTTGGACTCTTTAAAGCCTGGCAACTGTAAACTTCTACACCAAATAAATACCCTTTATAAAAGCCAATAGAGTTCTCGTACTTTGCATCAGCACCCCTTTGGCTGACTAATACACTGAGTCCTTTATAAGAGAATGAAATTCAAAACCAAAAAAAGCCACAGAAGCAAGAAGTTGAAAGCAAGGAAACCCAGAAGAGATGGGAGAGACCAGGAGACACTGCCATATACCTTGCGATATGACAGAGGAGTCCAGGATGACTGGCAACCAGTCTTAGGAGAGACAGCATCACATGATGATGACTTGATTTGGGCATTTTTCTCAGCCTCAAAACTGTAAGCTTATAAGCTAATAAATCCCCACTGTTAAAACCAATGCATTTAATGGTATCTGCTTTGAGCAGTTTAGCAAACTAAAATAGGGAAAATACTTTAGTGTACTTTTCATAGATGAACAAATGGACCCATTGTTTTAAAATTAGAGGCACATCACCTGGAAAGGTGCTTAAAGATTGAAGAAAAACATGGTGAGAGGAGGTGGTTGAGGACTAATCCTTCTCTAATACAGTCAGGCTGCTGGAGTTTGGACCTTGTGGTTACAGCTGTGACAGAACCTTTGGCTTATCCACACCTACTGAGATGGGTTCAGAAAGTGTAGGGAAGGCTGCAAGGAGAAATGGAAAATTGTTGATTCCTTGTTTCTTGCTCTAAAGTTTAATACCTAACTGGAAATAAATAGGTTTTGGGGGAAAGCAGATCACCCAAGCAGATCTCTTCAGCTATTTCCCTTTTCAGGTAAATTTTGGTTGCCCTCCATGATGGTTGATTATGTGTGTTAACTTGGTTAAGTTACGTCGTCCAGTTATTTGGTCAAACCCTGACCTACTTTTTCCTAAAGAGGTATTTCATAGACGGAATTAACATCTACAATCTTTTGACCCTAAGTAAAAGACATTACCCTCCATAATGTGGGTACAACTCATCTAATCAATTGGAGCTCTTAAAAGCAAGAACTGAGAGTTCCAGAGATGGATGAGAAGAATTTTCTTCTCAAGACCTCAATATCAACTCTTATTGGACTTTACAGCCTGCTAGCTTTCCCTAAGAAATTCAGACTCAGTGCTTCAATATTACCCTTACTAGAACTTCAGCCTATGGTCTGCCCTATACAATTCAGATTTGCCAGTCCCCACATCATGTGAGCCAGTCCCATATATGTATACACACACATACACACATATATCTGTTGTTTCTGTTTCTCTGGAGAATCCTGACTGATATACTCCTTTCTCTCATTTTAATGATGAGTACCCAAGCATTTATCTCAGAGAAAAGCCACACATTCTTCTCCTTCCACTACCATACTCAGAGCCCTTAGTATCACCACCACGGAAGCTGTTGATTATTTTATTTGGTTCTGTTAGTATATTCTACTTCATGAAGAATTCATGGCGCCCCAAGGGATCTGTGTTGTGATAAGAGCCTGGCTTCCCAGAATTTATGGGTTCAAATATGAAGGGTGGAAAGAGGCCAAGGAAAGCAGGAGGGGTTCCTGGGCATTGGCCATGGTGAGTATATTCCCAGGGAACCTGTATGGCTGTAGTTGTTGCCATGTAACCCTGCCCCCCACCTCTTGGATTTTGCCGTTCATGTTTTTCTCTGCCTAAAATGCTAGTTGCAGGAATCCTCTATTTAAAATGTATCTAGGAGAGGGTTGAAGATTAAATCATTCTAATTTAGGTGTTAATTCATTATTTATCTGCCACTTGCAGGTGTGTTCAGATGTGTAGG
Source organism: Tolypeutes matacus (assembly GCA_026826555.1). Lineage (NCBI taxonomy): Eukaryota > Metazoa > Chordata > Mammalia > Cingulata > Chlamyphoridae > Tolypeutes > Tolypeutes matacus. The sequence goes on from JAKSZT010054334.1 coordinate 30,021,956, forward strand.
TGATAGGATTGAAGAGGAGGGAGAAGTGATTTTGGAGTCTGGAGCCTTTGGGTTAGGACAGACCTTGAGAGAGTGCCATGGTGGGAGGAGTATAACATCAGCTAGTCATTGTTCATCTGGACATCTGGAGAAAGAAGCACAGGAGCTGAGAACTTAAAGAATAAAGAACTGTGGGAAGTACAAAGTCAAACCATGCTTATTTCAGAATTTCACCTGGGGCTGGCACTACCTGTGACATCTAAAGGAATCCTCCTTTCCCTCCTCCTCCTTCCTATCCTTCTCCACCTCCTTTCTCACATCTTTGTCTCTCTTCTCCAACTGCCCTTCCTACCCCTCCTCCCTCTGCTAGAGCTCAGAGAGAGCTTTTGATACTATAATCCTGGTAGATTATTGATCAAATAAAGCCATAAATGTATTAATGATGGAAGGGGGAACTAGAGAGCATCAGCTCCTTCGCTGGCAAATAAGAAATGTGAAGCTCAAAGAAGGGAAGTCATCTAATTAGTAGAAGGTCATTCTGGGACTAGAATCTAAGTTTCCTGACTTCCAGTTAAATGTTATTTCTACTCCACAATAGAATTTCCTGGGTAAGCAAAGAACTATATACCACTTATTATTTTACTCAAGTAAAAAAGAACATTGAACTGCCAGTTTTGTGCCAACATGGTGTTAAAAGCTGGAGATTAAGGTAAAGAAGAAATTGTTCTGCTCACAGTTAGCATAAACTATAGTAGAGGAGATTAGAATTGTACATAAACATATCACTATTGCTTTTAAAATAAATGTGTTTCTAATTTCAAAATGATTAATAAAAGCAAAACCATTCATTAGGTGGGGACAATTCACTTCTTTTTAAAAAGTACTTTATAGTTTTTTGTTCATTTTTCTTAAAATTAAAGAATCAAGTGTAAATTATCCATTTTACAGCTGTAGAAACAAAAGGAGGCCAAAGTCATTGCATGGATGACCCCAAATGCATTTTTTAGTTGGATGAGGTGAATTCATTTTTCTATATGAGTTTGTTTATTCTTCATTCTACTTCAATTTCAAGATGAACTGATTACACATATGAAAGTGGAGATGCTTGAGGTAAAGAAAGGAATAACAACTGGAAAATCTTATTTATTGTTGATTCCTGGAAACCATATGGTGTGATTTCATTATTCCACTCACCTTCAATGACCCATATGGCCAAAACCATAGCTGTACATAAATGACGGAAAATAAGCTGAGATGTATATAAATATGTAACAGGTGTTCCACAGGCCATAACAGCACAGGGTGTATGAAACCTAATGTTTAACATTAACAAGAGTCACAACACTGTACTTATACAGCTTTATCCGCATCCGTGTTACATCCTCCCTGCAACTGAAATTCCTCCCACATACTTCCCAGAATGGGATGTTGGGTTGGTCTAGTAGAGTTAGTTATGGTTTCATACGAGCCCATGACAAGCCCTCCTGGGCAGTATGTGTCCAGCACCATTCCTGCCTTTTCTGCTCAGTTCAGCACAGTAATGCTGCTGATGGCAAAACTCACAGCTGTGCTGACAGCATCTGCCCGGTGGGGTGGAGCCAAAGCTGCTGCTATTAGGTTTTGAGAGTACTGTGCATCCGGGGTACCCACCAGTGGCTAATGCTCTCTACCAACAAGGTCCATGGGAGAGAAATTACCATCTTTGCTTCCAGACTGGAGGGACTGGGCTCAGAAAGTCTGAGAAACTTGGCCAAAGTCACACAGCTAGGAAGTCGCAAAGCAGGATTAGAAACCAGTCAGACTGACGTAGAGTCTTTCTTCCTAATAATTACACATAAATGCCATGGGTTTATGAGGCAAGTGGACATCAACACCTCTCTGGAGCCAGTCTTCCTGATGGCAAACTGGATCTCTGGAGCAGGGCATATAGTGTTAAGGAAGTAGAGTAGCTGTGGATTTGCATAAGCTTGACTGGTTTCGCATGAAATTTTTTGATTCAGTGAAATAGTAGGGAATGGAATTATCCTCTTTTGAAGAACAGTTAAGACAAAGAAAATCTATAACACACATGAAAGAAAGGAGGATTTAAAAGGGCTCTAACTGTGCTGCCAGTCCCTGCGAGTAGGTACGCCGCCAGGCCCTATACGCGGGTGTGTCACCAGGCCCTGCAAGTTGGTGCACTGTCAGGCCCGCGCATGGGTGCTCCTCAGGCCCCACAAGCAGGTGCCCTGTCAGGCCCCACCGAGCCATGCAGCAAGATGATAACATAACAAGAGAGTGACACAAGGGAGAGCCAAGGTGAGACACACCAAAAAACCACTAACCAAGATGGTGCAGGTGGTAGGGTGCCTCTCTCCCACATTGGAGCTTCCTAGGATTGAATCCCAGTTAAGACAGGAGGAGAAGGATGAGAAGAGAGGGCAGGAAACAGACACAGAGAATTGTCCAGTGAATGGACACAAGAACAGCAAAATTGGGGTGGGGGGCTAAAAATGGATAAAAGTCAATAAATAAATAAATCTTTAAAAAAAACAACTGTGATTCAATCATTCAATAAATATTTGAGCTCCAAAAAAAAAAAAAGGGCTCTAACTACACAAGAGACTCCAGGTTAGTTTTGGCATGGTGGTCCCTTGACCAAATACAGTGCTGGAGAAGTGAGACAGGTTATTGCTCTTCTTCCCACTCCAGAGCCCTCTGGTTTAAGCAAATAGAAAAGTCCCACCAGACTACCTGTAAGGTAGCCACAAATCCAGCTCCCCAGTCTGGAGACCCAGCAGCCTTCCAGGCTATTCCTGGACCAGCCTCTGGGGAAAGTTATGGCCATTCCCAGTCTCAGCAGGCACACTCTGAATGCTGTGTCACTAAGGTGACCCAGTCATGGGGTGCTGTCTCAGTGGGTGGAGGCCCACACAATAACCAAAAGAAAATTGTATTCCCATCCTGAGAAGTCCTACTACATTCTCTGATAGAGCAGCAAGAATCCCCTGAGTACATGGGCAGTGTCTAACGAAAGAGGACAGACCATTATGCCAGGCCCTTGATGGATGGTTGTACTTATGAACCTTTTCTTGTGAAATTGAAACTTAGCCTAGTATTATATATTGCCTAAGATTTACCTCCTGAAAGCCTCCTTGTTGCTCAAATGTGGCCTCTCTCTAAGCCAAACTCAGCATATAAACACACTACCTTCCCCCAGCATGGGGACATGACCCCCAGGGATGAGCTCCCTGGCACCGAGGGTTTATTACCAAGCACTGACTAACAATGCATCTGGAAAAAGACCTTGAGTAAAAAGGGGAAATATTAAAAACAAATGAGTTTTTATGGCTAGAGATTTCAAAGTGAGTTGGGAGGTCATTTCAGAGGTTACGCTTATGCATGTCTCAGCAGGATCTCATTGACTGCCACAATAAACAGTGCCTCAAACAGCAGGGCTCCTTAGGACATCTAGGGACATCTAGACACTATAGGCAGGGAAGACAATCTCAGGAATTTGGCACACTGTCAGTGGGCCTTACTTTGGAATTTATGCTCCCCAATGAAACAAAGTTAGACTAATTTATAATTTCCCTACACATGGCTCTTCTGGCCCTTTTATTTGAACCTATAATTAGCACTACACTTGTTAAATATATGTCCCAGAGACTTAAATCTTTGGTCCATTCATGTGCAGAGTTTCTGAGGAGAGGGAGAGGGAAGAATAGGTATAAGATGGGGGCATTTTTGGGACATTGAAATTGTCCTGCGTGACATTGCAATGATAGATACAGGCCATTATACATTTTGTCAAAACCTATAAAATTGTGCATGGCAAAGTGTAAACTATAATGTAAACTATATTCCATGTTAGTAGCAATGCTTCAATATGTGTTCAACAATTGTAACAAATGTACCACACTAATGAAAGATGTTGTTAATGGAGTAAAGTGTGGGAGGGTGAGGGGTAGAGGTATATGGGAATCCCCTATATACATTTTTAAAAATAGTTTTTTATTCATTCCCCCGCCCCCATGTCTCCCTCATCAGTCTGCTCATTGTCTCTGCTCATTGTGTGTACTCATTGTGTCCACTTGTTTTCTGCTCATCTTCTTTAGTAGGTACTGGGAACTGAACCTGGGACTTCCCATGTGGGAGATGGGCACCCAACCGCTTGAGCCATGTCTGCCCCTTCCCTATATTTTTTTTTTTATTTTTTATTATGGGTAAAAATCAAAATTCTCACAATACATACAAACATTTGCAAAATGATATATAAATATATATGCATATATGTGTATTTGCTTACAAAAATGTTATTTATATATATATATATATATACATATATTTTAAGAGGTGCTTAGATTACCTAAAATATTACACGGAACCCACTGGGATTCCCATGTTGCCCACCTCCCACACCTCCCACCACATCCCACACAAACATCTCCCACAGTGTGGCCCACCAACCTCAATGTTTGATGTAACATTTATGTAATCTAAAGCTTACTTTAAAAAATAATAAAATAAAAAAATAAGGTGACCCAGGAGCTCGGGGTATTCTCTCAACTCCAACCCCATCCACCCCACTGAGCACAGTGAGTATGTGGGGATCCTGGAGTCTAGGCATGTGAAGCTTTGAGCATTAATTTCAGGAGGTGAGAGTTATTTGGAATTTCCCCCATCTTTAAAGTCTGACAACTGAGAACATACATACACAGAACATATCGGGGTCACATATCGAAAATTAAGGAAGAAATGTTCAAAATTTCAAGTTTATTGCAACTTGGCATATACATGGCAACTCATCTGTGATGGGTAATTTTATGTGTCAATTTAGAGAGGCTATCGTACCCAGTTGTTTGGTCAAACACTAGCCTAGATGTTGCTGTGCAGATATTCTGTAGATATGGTTAGCACCTACAATCAGTTGATTTTAAGGAAAGGAGATTACACTAGATATATGAGTGGGCCTCATCCAATCAGTGAACGGTCTTAAGAGCAAAACAATGGAGGTATCCCAGAGAAGAAGAAATTCTGCCTCAAGACTACCACATCAACTCCTCTGAAGTTTCCAGTCTTCCAGCCTCCCCTATGGACTTCGGACTCAAGATAGCAACATCAACCCTTGCTGGAATTTCCAGCCTGCCGGCCTACCCTACACATTCCAAACTTGCGAGGCCCCACAATTGCATGAGCCAATTAATTAAAATAAAGCTTTTAATATATTTATACATATATAAGCCCTTGGGTCTCTTTCTTGGGAGAACCCTGACTGACAAAATGTCTTTATTCTGAAGCAAAACAACCATAAAAACAAAATCTCAGATTTTAAGTTTCATTTTATGGATTACATTTTCCCAGCATAACTTTAGGTCCTCTTTAGAACATTAAAGACATTTTCCATATACCAGCTGCTATTCCACTTATGCTTCCCCAGTAATTTTAACTTGTCATCTTCACCCCTATGTCCCAACATGCTTCTCCCCCAGGTATGCCAGGAATCTTTCTATCCAAACTGTCACTGGCCTAGGCATTGGGCCAAAGGTGGTAGAAGTGGCATCTTCCTGCATCCTGACAGCAGGTTTCTCTTTAAGTATGGGCATCACATCTCTATGGCTAAAAGGAAGAGGAGGCTGAGCAGAGGACAGAAAGGGCCTGGAGTTGCTGGCTCTCACTGAAAGGAAGAACATCAACAATTTGCAACAAGAAGATCAGTGGGTGGAAAGTGAAACCAGTGATTATCTGATGTTGCTGAGAGGGCTGGGACTTAGAAGAGAGCTGGAATTGTCCTCCAGGGGTAGACGCTCAAAGCAGCAGAGCAGAAAGCAACAGAAGGCAGAATTCTGTAGGACCATTGCTCCTGCTTAAGCTTCTAACTTTTCCAATTCCATTCAGTAACGAGTAGTGATCACATTTAAGTATCTCAATAGAAATAATACTTTGACTTTAGAGTTCACAATTACAAAAAGCCCCAAGGTAACAACATCAACAATATTCTAAACATCCACAGTAAAATTTCCCTTATCAGATAAAAAAAAATTTTTTTTAAAGGCCCCAAGGAAAATCTGGTTCTCTTAAGTAAGAAAAATAGAAATAGGTTTGGCCATTCATTATACAATTAGATTAAAATAAACCTTTGAGAGACCCTATAGTACATTATACATTTTTGTGTAGTTGAACATATTTGGGGTTAGAGTAATATTGACCTGAGTTTAAATTGCTATGCAACCTTAGACAAGTAATTTACCTCTCTCAGCCTCATTTCCTCATCTGTACTCCAGGACCATAGTCACTACCTTACTGAGTAGTTAAGAAGGTTAGATTAGGTGAGGTTAGTAATGCACCTAGCAATATGCCTTGTGTCTTGTTCAAACTCAATAAATCCCTACTTACTTTTCTCTCTTTTGAAATCCAAAGGTATGGATTGGTTCAATGTACATATCACCTTCCCCAATTTCCCAACAAAAAAGCTTAAGGTCTATCAAAAACTCCATAAAATAAGAAAGCTAGGATCATGGAGGGGAAAAGAGTAGAGGAGGCCACAATATCCTCAGAAAGGCCTTGGACTGAAGTCAGAAGTCAGAGTCCTAGTGTTGCTGCTTACCAGCTGCATGGCCGAGGGCACACTGCTTAACCTCTTGAAACCTCAGTTTCCTTGTCTACACCAAGGAGATAACGATACCTCCTTCTCAGACATTTAAGACATCCTTCTTATGCATTGGGCTGGAGATTAGATTCCCTACAAAGATGTATAACACCTTCCATGCCTTCAAAGGAGCTTTCAGCCCAGTGAAGGAATTAGTCACTTCTCCATAAAATCAAAGTGCGTTGTTCACTGAATATGGGATCGGGTTGTTTCCAAGGTTCCCATCTGATTACTGTTAGAACAGAGGGGCTGCTTTTGAATTCCTTCTACCAAACAACCCAAGCTGCTAACTTCCTAGCAGTATAAACTAGGGCAAGTTATCTAACCTAATTTTGAAAAAGAGGATAAAATTGGAAGTGTGAGAATTAAACAAGATAATGCATGTAAATGCCAGGAATATAGTAAGCATTCAATAAAAACTTAGCTCTTGTTAGTTTGCTGATGGTATCCCTGCATCTGGAACCAAAGGAGGCAGCCTTGAGAAGCCCTGTTATAAATTCTATCTCCCTGCCAAAGCCAGTATTCCCTTGGTTTTGGTTTTGAGTCTCTCCTCACATCAATAATCCATGTAGGAAAGTCTCCTAATTTGTACTCTAAGGAATGCAATTAATTTTTTCTGCGTTGTAAAATTCTACAATTTCAAAAGTTCATATTTTAACATCTGAACTCTATTCCTTGAAAGAACAGCTTGGTGGAAGTTACTTCTTTTCCCATTCTTTGTCACATAAACGTCATTTTGTTTGATTTCTATTGCCACTTTTTAATTGTTGAGTTCTCTATTTTCTGTAAGAATACACCATGTTAAGAAAAGCACAAACTTAACATTTTCTACAAGGAAACTACGACATGACAATGAGCTCCAGGGAGAAATACCACATACAGAGAATCAATTAGGAAAAGAAAGTTAGGATATTTTTCAAGGTCCTTGAAAAGAAAACCTATTTCAATGTGAGAGGGATCATTTTCCTAGGTGATAGTTTCAGTCCTTGGTTTCTGCTCTAACCCATGCCCCAGCTGCATTTGACTTCATATTCCTTCACAGTGGGGATAAATACGGATGAAACACTGTGCATATGTAGCACCTTGTTTCCAAAAAGTCCAGTAGGCTTTAAACATATCCCATCTTCCCAGAAGTCTGAGAGAGGGACAGGCTAAGTTTAATGTTCCCACACTTTCAAATGAAGAAACCAAGGAACAACAAAGAGCACTGAACAGCCAATAACACAGAAGAGTGAGCAAGAAAGAAGAGACCAGAAATGGGGTGTTGGAAATTGTGATTACTTAAAGGGTATAAAAATACTCATAAATAATAAGATCGAGCCCAGTTGCTGATTGCTTAGAGTGTATTTAAATCAAAGGAAGAAATGTGGGCTTTCAAATATGTACAACAGGGTCTATACTAGCAGATGTCCTAATGGGTTTCTTTTCCTCTTGGCCTTGCAATTGTACATCACTTATCATAGTGTGAAAAATTATCCCAGACACCTAGGAATAGGCTATGGAATTTCAACTCTAACTTTAGGTTTTATTTTTTTCATTTTCTGCTCCCTTCTCTTAAACTCCAAAGCAAATCATATACCTATTTTTTTTTCCTTTACAAGGTCTATCTAAATAAGGGCTGATTAAGTATCTGTCGTTTCACTTTAAATAATAAAAAAACAAATTAAATGGTCTAAAAATCTAAATTTTCCTAATACAGGCATTGGTGTGAATAAATTCAATGAATAGTATTTAATCTTCTAAAGCTGTTTTTTTCATAAAATGAAAGAGGATAGTTATTTTTTAATCTTCTCAAAGTCTTAAATATGGATAAGAACACTGGGAGAACTTGTTAGAACTTGGCTGTTAGGAAGATGGGTGTTAGCATTTTTATAAGACACTAGCAAATTAATGATGTCAAGGTTTCTTTTAAATGGTTTAAGAAGACAGATGGGCAAATTACTTTGGATCAAAATCAAGTCCTTGAGAGAAGATTGTAGGTGACTTACGTAGACACAGTAGGCAGCTCCTTACTTAGAGTGAATTTAAAGGTGCTTGGAAGGAAGCCTTTGCCTTCAAACTGCCTTCCATGCCTGCTCAACCACCAATGAGCAAGAGGCCTCAGCCAGTTAGTTAAAAAGTGTAAAATGCCAAACATCCTATTAGACAGCCTTAAATTCATCCTGAGAGGAGGGTGGGGGAGAAAGCACATTACCAATAGGTAACTGAAGTAGACATATGAAAGTAATGTATGCTGGTATAGCTAAAAGCATGCAGAGTACAGACTAGGTTAGAATTGAATTTTATCCTAGATCAGCCTAGAGCAGCCGCTAGGTCCAGCTGAGTGACCTTTCAGGGTTGTGTAAGGATTAACGGTAATAAATGTAAAGTTCATATTAGACCAACAATAAATGGTATTTATTAAAATAATCATACTCTACCCTTTTTCTCCTTTCAAAACACAAGTATAATTTTTCATCCCAAATTTTGCCAAATTTTAATGTTTCACAGAGCATACTAATCAATTTTTATTCTTACTTAATTTGAGTTTGATATCTACAGCAGAAAGAGCATGACCCAATAGCTTCCATTTAATTTAAGCAAGGTGGCAAACAATTGTTTCTATTATACTATGAAACATGTAAGTATATGTTCTTACTTGTATCTAACATATTGAAGAATTTTACTCATATTTAACAACATATCAAATATTGATATCATAATCATCTTTATGCTTTCATCTTGTCACTCTTAATTTGTTTTTGTTTTATCAGCTCTATTTTGAATAGATCATCCTGCAAATAACCAGGCAACAAAATATGATAAAATGTGCACCATTGTGCCTATGGCTATCCCTGCTTGTGATAGCTTTTGATTTGTCAAGTTGGCAAGGCTGAACTACAGTCCCCAGAATTCCCTTTCCAGTAAATTTCAGGTTATGTTGGGCTACAAGAGTTGAAGGATGGGTGGGAGGTAGGGGCAATTTTGTAGCATACCCACCTCTTCTCCTATTTATTCAATCAAACACTAATATAGGTGCTGCTGGGAATGGGTTTTGCAGATGTGAGTGAAGTCCCAACTCAGCTGACAAAATTAGTCAAGAGGGAAATTATCATGGATAATCTGGGTGGACAGAGGGTGGGACATAATCAGTTGGAAGATCTTTAAAAGAGGGTTTATCCTCAACAATCAGTCCTGGTTAGTAAAAATAAATAAATAAATAAATAAATAAATAAATAAATAAATAAATAAA
>JAKSZT010054334.1:30031804-30094908 GCA_026826555.1 Tolypeutes matacus
AAATAAATAAATAAATAAATAAATAAATAAATAAATAAATAAATAAATAAATAAATAAATAAATAAAAGAGGGTTTAGGCCTTACCTGGGTTAAGAGACTCCTGCCTAACCTCCAGTTCATTGGACTCACCAAGGACAACTAAAAAGGATGATGCTGGACAACCCCCATCCCAAAAAGCAAAGATTATCTACAGCTGCAAGCAAAGCAGTTCCATCCATCTGCCCCATTGGATCTAAGCCTCCTCTCAATCAGAAACAGTGGGCATCACCATCCCAAAATCCTCAAGACTGAGGAATGAACAAACATAGAGGGGAATGCAATCATGGACAGTGGAAGTGTTGTGCATGATATTGCAATGATGGATATAGGGCATTATACATTTTGTCAAAAGCTGTAAGGCTGTAGAGGGCAAAGTGTAAACTATAATGTAAACTATAGACCTTGGTTAATAGCAATGCTTCAGTAGTTGTTCATAAATTGTAAGATGCTATTAATAAGGGAAAAGGTGAGAGGGGTAGGGTAGGGTGTATGGGAATCCCCTATACTTTGAATGTAGCTTTCTGTAATCTAAAACATCTTTAAAAAATAAAGTTTATTATATGATAAAAAGAGAGGCTCCTGCCTGCAGACAACAAGCTTCACCCCATGCCCACAGGGTTCCAGTCTGCTGGTGATCTGCCCTTCCTGAACATCTGCCATATGGACTTTGCACTTGCTCTGTTTAGCCTGTCCCCACAATTGCATAAACCAATTCCTTGAAATAAATTCAGAGAAAGATAGAGATAGAGATTAGTCAGACATAGATGGATGATATAGATACATAGACAGATATAGATATATAAACCCTACTGTTCTTGCTAAACTCTGCCTGATACACCACCTTATCTTTCCATATCTGCTAAAGTCCCAGGTGGATCAGACACTATACCAGATTTTGAAGAGATTGATGACCCAGTGGCTAATAATCACCCTCAAGAGACTGGAGCTTTTACTCATTTGAAATTTATAATCACCTTAAAAAGACTTAAGCAAATTAATTTTCACTAAAGTTTTTTCCCCTAGTCATATTTACATGGGTTAGGCTTAATACCTTTCAAGCTAATTTGCATTACAAATTACTCTACTACACATACTTACTAGCTGTGTGACCTTGGACAAAGTTAAACCTTTCTGTGTCAATTTCCTCATCTACAAAAGGGATATAATAATGATACTTATCTCATCAGGTGTTTATAAGAATTAAAAGAATTTATTATGTTAAGAACTGAGAATAGTGCCAGGGACATAGTAAACCTGTAGGTCAGAAGGAGAGACACCTAAAGAGATGCCAACCCATTCCAATGGGGTTGGGGTTGCCAGCAAAAGCACGACTCACACAGGCTCTGATGGAAAAGAGATTTTCACATGGAGGAGGACAGAGCAAGGTCATCTTCACTAGTGGGTGTCAGTTCCCCATTGCCAGAGGGCCTCAGTCTGTGGAGGGTACAGGGAGATGTTCTCCACATGGCACCCCTCTCTTGTGCTAGTGTACCATCACAGGAACACTGCTCCCTCCCTGCCAAGGAAAGATATACCTCCAGGGTGTGAGCTGGATGTCCTCAAACCTGCCACCAGAGTCAGACTGTCTGCAGCGAATGCTGATATGTGCTGGCAGGCCCCCTATCTTCTAGGGGTTTGTGTTTTATGCTGTCAGGCTGGCACACCTGGTCCTGAGCGCAGGCTGTATTTGTGGGTGCCAGGGAAAGGCAGCAAGCTGTGCTAGGACTGCCCCCTGCCACTGTACCCTATGTAAGTGTTATCTTTTATGATTCTTCACGTAAATTATTTTCACAATCTTAACCTAATTTTTCTGAGAAGTTACTTATAGAGGGTGACAATGATGGTGATAACTCTAGATGCTGTGATTTTCTGAGAACAATTGCAATCACCAGAGAAGTTGGTTATGTTTGGCTCAGGAGGTGCTCACCACAGAGAAAGGAAAGAGTACAGACAGGTGCTGGTGTCAGGGCCACCCTGCAGGATGCTGGTGACCTCACTCATGACTGGTCCTGAGCGCCCACCTCTTTGGTGTGAAAATGGGCTTTGCAATACATACATTGTGCCGTAGTTACAAGGATTGGAGGTTTTCAACTATGTAAGGTCTCTTTATTATTGTGACATTCAAAGGAGGACTAGAAAATAGGGATTAAAAAAAAAAAAAAGAACACTGAGTAGCTATATAGACTAGATATCCATGACACTCTTACAAATTTTAGATTGCAAGAATTTTCCTTCCCCCAAGGATTTAATTCAATAAACATGTATTGAATACCTATATTGTGCAAATTCTGCTTAGTACTGGAAATACATTTCAGTCTCAGCCACTGGAGCATTTAAAACTGTTTGGCCGCCTTTCCACGAAGCTCTCCCACACTAGATTTTTTTATATTTGGTTTCCTTCCTCCTTTCTAATGACCGTTTTTGTGTCATTTGTTTAACTCTTTAGTTATTCTGTTTCTTCCTGTCCTGAGCATGTACATGATCTTAAAGATTCTTCCTTTGAAATATTTACTCTGCCTATATTTTAATCATGTGTTTTTCATTTCCATAATTTCATCTCTACATAATTGATTCATAAATATTTATCTACAGCTTGAACATTGCTCTGTTGTTCCCTAAAACTCAAAAGTTCAAAACAGAACTCATTGTCTGTTCTGCTCCCTAAACTCAAAACCTTCTCCTGATGTATATGTGTGTGTGTGTTATTTGAGGCCATTGATTTTACATTTCACCTTATATATCTGTTGGGGATTAAATCGTGTCCCTGACAAGATGTATGTTAAGGTCCAACCCCTGGTCCTGTGGGTGTGAATCCATTTGTAAATAGAGCCTTTGAAGATGTTATTAGTTAAGGTGTGCCCAAACTTAATGAGTGTGGGCCTTGATCCCCTATGAATTCCTGATAAGCAGAAGATATTGCACATAAAAAGAGAAGCACAGGGAGCAGCCACAAGCGGAAGTCAATAGAACCCGGAAGAGAAAGAAAATGCAACCACGGGCATTGCCATATGATGGAAAAGCTAAGGAACCCCAAAGATTGCCAGCCAGCCAGCCAGAAGCTACTGACTGACCCCTGGAAGAAGCAAGCCCTTTAGCCTCTGAAACCATGAGCCAATACATTCCTGTTAAGCCAACCCATTGTAGGCAGTTTGTTTTAGCAGCTGGGAAACTATAATTATATCTAATTAAATTCCAGGTTTTCCTTTCTTCTTTGCATTTTCCTTGATATTACTCAAGGAAAGCATACTCAACTTCTTTTTGGATCTTTCAATAGACTCCTAATTCAAACACTGCTTTGAGTTTATCCCTCCTCATCCTTCTGTCTTATTTGCAGCTTACTATTACACATTTCAGTAAGTAACCTGGTCAAAGACCATTTTTGTCTTCACAGCACTGACTGAATTAAAGAGCATGACTGCATGTACAAGAACATGCAAAAGATACTACTGGCTAAGAGTTTTTATGGCGAAGAGATTTCAAGTGAGTCGGGAGGTCATTCCAGAGGTTTCCCTTATGCACATCTCAGCAGGATCTCATCGACTACCACAATAAACAGTGCCTCAAACAGGGGGGCACCTGAGGACTCTTAGAGACATCCAGACACTATAAGCAGGGCAGACAAGCTCAGGAATTGGACACCCTGTCAGTGGGCCTTACTGTGGAATTTATGCTCCCCAGTGTAACAGAGTTAAACTCATTTATAGTTTCCCTACACATGCTCTTCTGCCCCTTTTATTTGAACATATAATTAGCATATACTTGTTAAATATATGTCCCAGAGACTTAAATCTTTGGTCTGTTCATGTGCCGGTTGAGCCCTGAATCTCAGCAGAGTTGCAACACGTACTCTCCAGTTCACTGGACTCACCCAGGACAACTAACAAGGAGATGATGATGGACAATGCCCATCCCAAGGAACAGAGAGTGTCTGCAACTGCAGGCAAGATATTTCCATCCATCTGCCCCATGGAACCTAAGCCCCCTTTCAATTAGAAACAGAGTGGGCATCACTGTCTCAAAATCCTCAACATTGGGGAATGAACAATGAACTAAAGTAGACTTATTATTATTCTACTATAAACTTTTCATTATTCTAGCAATAGAAGAACTTGTATCATTGATATAAAGGCAGTGACCGCCAAAGGTTCTGAGAGAAGGAGAGGGAAGAATAGGTGTCATATGGGGGGATATTCTGGACATTGGAATTGTCCTGCATGACACTGCAATGATGGATACAGACCATTATATATTTTGTCATAACCAACAAAATTGTGCAGGATAGAGTGTAAACTATAATATAAACTATAGTCCACCATTAGTAGCGATGCTTCAATATGGGCTCATCAATTGTAACAAATGTACCACACTAACAAAGAATGTTGTAAATGTGGGAAAATGTGGGAGGGGGAGGGGGCAAGGCATATGGAATTCCCTATATTTTTTATGTAACATTTTTGTAATCTAAAGCTTCCTTAAAAATTAAAAAGTTACTTCTAATCTATCATTTCAGAATTATCTGTGTAAAGAAGGAATTAATTAACTCTTGAGGAATACTGACTGTTCACATCTCTATAGGCATATATAGATAGTGTGCGTGTGTGTGTGTGTGTGTAAGTAGGGAAGGGTGAATAAAAAAAAACAATGAGTTTTGAATAGGTTAGATACTTCTAGGAAATATAGTAATAACATCAAGAAGAGGCAAGGAGTGGAAAGAAATTCTATAAGCTAGTGGTAGCAATCATTAGAGTAACTGGGCATGTACTATAGAGTCTGGCAAACTATAGAAAGACTAGTTTGAGTATGAACTTCAAAAGGAGAAGCATTTTGATAGATGGTTGTTTGATTAGTGGTGGCCAAAATAATGTTCTCTAGGGAGCAGCCCTGGATACCATGGAGTCCCTTTCTTGCTGCCTTTGAATTCAAATAAATAAGAGAAGGAGCAGCCTACCTTCCCTTCTACAAGGAAGGAGTTCCTCCATCTTTTCTATGAAAAACCACCTTTGATGGAATGTTATTGTTTCACTGTCATGGATGAAGAGCACATCATAGCAGTAACTTCTGCTGTAGGTTCAAGGAAGCTTCCACTAGGGAGAGAACTTGCATTGTTTTATGATTTGCAACCCAGCCTCTCCAGATGTATAAAAAATTAAGAATCATATTTCCTTAAAAATTAAGCTTTATTGATAACACATGAATGTGCAATTTAAATTACTAGTTTCTAGTATAAAAGGAAAAAAGAAACAGACTTGAGTAAGTTTTTCAAATATCGCTGATGATCTGTGCTTCAAACAGAAGCAATTGCTTTTAGTCTTTTAGAGCAAATATCTTTATGTGTCCACAAGTGATATTTATAGTAAGACTTCTCACAAAAATCCCTCTATTTTCTATCTCCAACTTCTAGCTGAGCATCCAACCATTATATGTTCATTCATTAATTTGGTTCTTAGCATCTTTCTAAATTTCCTTTTGCAATATAATGCACCAATGCTTGTACTACCCAATTCAAACTGCAGTGACTTTGATCCATCTTATTTCAGAATTTTATTTGGAAATGAAGAGGAATTGGAGGCCCAAACCCAAGTAAAGCCTGCCTCATTTTAATCTGTGACTGACCTTTCTAATACTAGGCAGACCCAGGTAGGCCCAAATGGAAAGTCATTAATTGTGACTTCATTCACAACTATAAGCAGCTTGGCTGACTGTTGGAATTTCTACTAGAAGAAAAACTTTCATCTGTTTCTTAAAGACGTACTATTCTGAACAAAGAGTGCTATTTCCAACACCCAATGGTTTAGCTGATTTTTTTCTTCAGGGTAATAAGCGTATTAGCAAAAGTGTGTCCTAAATGTTGCCAAGACCAGAGGATGAGGGGAGGAATTCTTTCTGAATGGCTTTATTTGGCCTGTCTCTATGTCCCACTATTGTTTCCCTTCCCAGAGCTAGTAACTAGGAAGAAATTAATTTTGATCTTAATTAATCACAGCAGCATCTTTGTTGAGCCAACCAGAGCCAATTACTGCCCTGTGGGTAGTGTGGATACAGCTGAGTGAAACTGAAGACATTTGACACTGTTGTAAAGAAAATTTCCAATCTCTTATCAACCACTAAGGGAAAATTATTGCTAAGGAGAGATTTTTTTCCCCCTAATTTAGGACCGCAGAGTAATCTCTTTGCAAGAAACCCTGGCTTCTACTTTTCATGCATATAGATCACTATTCCCATGCGTTAAAAAGAGTCTTGTTTCCTTCTGAGATTTTGATTGCATCTATACAAACAGTGGTAAAGTTCTTTTGCTTCACTTCCTTTTCTAAACATGCTAACTTGACTCCAGTAAAAATGAAGTTCTCCAGAGAAAACTAAAGTGAATGGAAAAATACCTGAAAGAGGGGATAACTTAACATTAACTGTGTTATTAGTCAAACCTATAATTTAAGCAAAATGAATAAAATTTTCATTTGCAATTTCATTTGCAAGATGACTCACTGCATTTGTATAATTGGAAAAAGTTTGTATAATTTGAAAATGAAAAAGTTTCTGTTCTAGATACAATAAAGATGCGAAATAACTGAAAATATAACACAGAAATTACTTTTCTACTCTCTCAGGAAAAGAAAAAATAAGTTTCTTTAAGTCTTTCTAAAGTTTCCTACTCTACAATTCACAGCCACAAGCAAATGCACCTCAATTCATCTGAGAGGGGGAAGAAGTTAATCTGAGATGGGGAAGAAGTTATAAGAATTCATTAAGAGTGACAGAGTTGGACTCAATTATGACTTCCCTACACATGGCTCATTTGTCCCTTCTATTTAAACATATACTTGGTGCTGGACTTAGTAGATGTATGTCCAGAGACTGGAGCTTTTGGGCTGTCCATGTGTCAACTGGGCCTGGAACCTCAGCAAAGTTGCAACACCTACTCTCCAGTTCATTGGACTCACCCAGGACAAGTAAAAAGGAGGTGAGGATTGACAACCACCATACCAAGGAAATGAGAGAGCCAACAACTGCAAACAAGAGGTCCCATCCATCGGCTGTATAGGATCGAAGCCTCCTCTCAATTAGAGGTGGAGTGGACATCACCATCCCAGAATCCTCAGGACTGGGGAATGAACTATGGACTAGAGTGGACTTACTGGTATTCTACTATAGACAAATTGTGATTCTAGCAATGGAATAAATTACAACATTGATGTGGAGACAGTGGCCACTGGAGGTTCTGGGGGCAGGGAGAGGGAAAAACAGGTATAATACGGGGGCTTTTTCAGGACTTGGGAATCGTCCTGAATGACACTGCAATAACAGATATAGGCCATTCTATATCATCACATAACAGGCACAACTGTGTGGGAGAGGGTGTAGACTACAATGTGAACTATGGTCCACGCTCAGGGGCAAAGCCCCAGGATGCGTTTATCAATTGCAATGAATGTGCCACACTAATGAAAGATGTTCATGTGGGAGGTTGTGGGAGGTGTGGCGAGTGGGATATATAGGAATCCCTATATTTTTTGTGTAACATTTATGTAATCTAAGTATCTTTTAAAAAGTTTTAAAAAAAATTATTAATAAATAAATAAGTACAATTTGTCAAAACCTAAAAAAAAATAAATGGGGAGGAGGAAAGCGGACATGGCTCAAGCAGCTGGGTGCCTGCCTACCACATGGGAGGTTCAGTTCCTGGTGCCTCCTAAAAAAAAAAAGGAAGATGAACAGAAAGCAGACAGCGAGTGAAAACAATGAAGGGGGTGGGGGTGGGAATAAATAAATAAAATAAATCCTTAGGAAAAAAAGAAGAATTCATTAAGTGCTTAGAAGAGACAGAGCCAAAGTCTGGCTTCAGATATGGAATTGAGGTGATTGTCTATTTCAGTTAATCCATTAAAGTTAATTGGCCAATTCTACACACATTTGGGACATAAAACATGTAAAAGATATGGTCATTATTCCGAAAGGCTCTCATAACCGCCTGAAGTTGAAATGCTGACCTCTCTCCCAGGATAAGACTTTTTCTCCTAGTCCAGCTTTTATGACCACCAGACATTTGGAAGAGGAAAGGTTCTGTTGTTTTACTTGAAGAATAGAAGCATTTTCAAGGCAGCTGATATCCTGCCCAGGGGAGTGCAAGTGTATAAATAAATACCTTGAGGTGGTCTTTATTTAATAAGTTTCCAAGTATCCAAGTCCTGTATAGAATATTCTATATGTGCTGGTACCCAACTCTTGTGAAAATGGGTAAACGAATGAAAAGAAACCTAAAAAATATTGCTAAAAACTTTAATTCCTGGTCAGTTTGGAGATGTGAGGAAAAAGATGTAAATGAAAGAATAGATCTTAGGAATCAAATGATCGTGGGTTTCAGTCCTGGCTTCATCACTTATAAGCTGTATACCTTAGGAAAAATTCCCTTATGTTCTTTTTGTGCCTCAGTTCTATCACCTATAATGAGTGGAAAATGTCACTATCTATTTCATAAGTAGTGATGATTACGGGAGCCAATGTATACATAGTATTTCATTTAGAATCTGACTCATAGTAAGCACTAGATAAATGTTAGCTCTTATGTGCAAACAGAACAGAGTTATCATATACACTATGTAGAACAGAATATATATAACCCAGTTCTACAGTACTATTCCATTAATTTCCAGGGGCAGTTTGCCTGTACCAGATGAGTAGTTATCAAAGTCCAGACAAGTAAACCCCTATTAATAAGAGTCAATCCCATCGTTTTCTGTCAAAGGAATAGAAAAAAACTGAACTTGTTTGAGGCAGACAGAGCTAAGTTAGAATCCTACCTCAACCAATTACGGTTGACTTGGGCATAATGCTTATTCTCTCTGTGCTTCCCATCTGTGAAATGAGGATGATAAAAATATCCACCTCATAAGAATTATATTAAAAAAAAACAATAAATGTACAGTGCTTAGCCTAGAGCTTTGCATATATAATAGGCACTAAATATAGCTACTATTAATCATTATTATCAATAAATAAGCTTTGAGCTAATAAATTCCTATTGTTTAAGCCAATCCATTGCATGGTATTTGCTCGAGCAACCAAGGAAACTAAAACACCACCTCTTTCCTTATAGAATGGCAGTCAAATAAGGACAGTAGGCACTTGAAAAATTCACACAACACATGTAATTATAAATTATGCAGGTACTATAAACAGAAAGTAAAATCCATACCTGCAGAGTGATAGCATGATCACCCTTCCTGGTTTTTCCAGGTCAGCTATGGTTTTAGCACTAAAATCCTACTCCCCAGAAAAGCCCTCAGTCCATAAACCAAGACAACTGGTCACCAGAGGCATATAGGAAGGAGCCTTAATGGACGTGGGGATCAGAGAAGGCCTTTCTGAGATGAGGACCTAAACTGGGGCCTGAAAAAAGAGTAGGAGTTGGGCAGCCTCAGAGTCATAGAATAGCATTTCAGCAGAAAGCAGCTATAGAAGGCCTGAGATGGAAAAGGGTCCTAGTAGAAAAAGACCCAAGAGGAAAAAAGGCCATGAGATGAGGCTGATAAAGACGAATATGCTAAGCCCTGTAGTCCATATTGGGGGGTGGGCTTTGGATATTACCTTAAGAGTGGTTTCTCTTTTTGCCTTAAGAGTTTGGGACAGAGGGGCAACCAAGCTCAAAAATGCTGTATGGGCTAGTTCATATTTTAAGATGATCACTGCTATGGAGAGAAATGATTAGAGGTAGAAAAAAAAAAATGGTGAAGAATGGGTGGATTTGAGAGCTATTTTGACATTTTAAGAATGTTTTTAATCTCCTTAAGGGAGAGCTCTTAACAGCGGTACTCAAAATGTGGTCCCAGGACCACAGCTGGAAACTTGTTAGAAATGTAAATTCTCAGGCCTCTCCACAGGCCCACTGGATCAGAAACTCCAGGCATGGGGCCCAGAAATTTGTTTTAACAAGCCCTCCAGGTGATTCCAATGCTGAAGTTTAAGAACTAGTGCCTTAAGAAAATGTAATTTCAAAGGCAAGACTTAGAAAGACATGGAAATACAATTATGGCATCACTCCACTTGGAGGTCAAGATTCTGGAAAAGATTAGTAGATGTAGAAAGAAAAGAGCAGCTGACATCATTTGTATTGATGAACATAAGTCAGACTTTTCAGATTCTGTATTACATTACCAACAATGAACTCCTGGCAAAACAATTAGCAGCATAGTTTGAAGGGCTTAGACAAAAATAATAAGTTTTAAAAATTTAAGTAGTTACTAGGTAAAATATTGGTTGTTGCATGGAAAGAAGAATCATAAAAGAGAGAGTGACCAGGACTACCCAAAACCAAAGTCCCTTCTAGTCCTCTTTTTCTGGGGTTCTATGACTTTAAAGAAAAATTAAACTCTTTGGTATTTAACTCTCTAGTATTTAAACCCAGATGTCTATATCCAAATATTCAAAGAGACTATAATGTCTGAATTCAACCTTAATCCAAGGAAGTACACCCAAGCAGAGAGATATTACCAAAACTTGATGGGACAGGACTCAGGACGTGCAAGAGTGAAAGGGCACAGCTTATCAAAAAGCAGAATTAATAGAAAAGGCAAGAGTTGTATACTTAATAGAAATTTATGGCTTTAAGATTAGAATCATGGTGGAGAAAAATTTCCATGTCAAAAATAAAACCAGAAGTGAGAGTAACAATGAAAAATACTATAAACTTCCAGACTAGAGAGAATATAGATGACTCTTTCCTTGAACAGATAAAATAACATGGGAATTTTATCCTAAGTTCTCAGAAGTCTTACTAAACTTAACAGTGGAGTATAACGTGGTTTTCCTCTTAATAGCAATTTTGTTCCTAAGACCAGAAAGGAAACAACTTGAGAATAACTAGGCTGGGTCTAATTTTGATAACAAAGAAGCAGTTTGTTATGTAAATCTCATAGAAACTTAGAGAGAAGTCATTTTGACTCAGATGTTATAGCAAAGGAATAGAAATATTTGCAAAACATTATTTGGAGGAGGCATACATCTGAATGATTGATTGATTGATTGATTAGGTACACTGAACTCTAACTGGGTGATAAATGGGAGAACTTTAAGTGTTAAACTACAGATATCTATAACAGCCAAGGCTTTACCAAAAATGATGATTCTCAATCTTTAGTGTGCACTGGAATCACCTGGAAGTTTTTTTTTTTAAAAAAAAACACAGACCACTGGGCTCCATCCCTAGTGTTTCTGTTTCAGTTGGGCCAACGTGGGGCTTGGATATCTGCATTTCTAAATTGTTCCCAGATGCTGATGCTACTGGTCCCTGGAATGCTTTGAGAACCAAAGACCTAAAGACCATTTAAGCTAAAACCCCTAATGTAATTATACCAAATACCATTGATTGTACACTTTGGATGAATTGTATGCTTTATTAAGATGTATCAATAAAAAATTAAAAAAAAAAAAAAAAAAAAACAACCCTATAACCAAAACCTGCCGACAAAGCAGGTGAAATCAATGGATCAACTCTCTTTGTTCTGCCTAAACAGGAACCACTGCCTAGCTTCTCCACCCTGCCAACACATCAGGAAACAACCCGGAAGCTTTTTAGACACTTATGTCCAGGCTCCCTCTGCCCCGGGATCTGACTGAATAAATCTGTGCTTCCAACCTGAACATCAGTATTAGTTCAAAGTTCCCAGGTGATTCTCAGATGCAGCCAGCATTGAGAATCACTGACTTTCATGCTCACGGGTCTTGAGTGTCTGGATCTTCAAACTGAGCCTGTGGGCATCATCAGCTGACGGCTGTCAACTAAGTAATGTATCCTCAAATCTAGAGCTAATCAAGTGGTCTGCACTAGTGAGAGGCCAAGGACACCAAAATGGATCTGTTCCTGTAATAAGAAGGAATTGCCTGGATAAGTTATTGCCTAGAATGCAAGGTTTTGAGCTGACAGATCAAATACTAAGCATTTTTACTACCATCTTCATCATCAATAACAAACATGTGGAACATTCACAGCACAACTCGAGAGAAACAGCCTTGTGCATGTACCAGGTGTTAAGGAGGAGGGCCACAGGGTTTGCACACAGAAACACAAGTTTTTGGCTTCCAGTCAGTTTTTTTTTCAGAGATAATTTATGTGTTGCCCTGGGAAATCCCTTTAAAGAAGTCAGAGGATGGAATTATAGTATTTATACTATATGTGTGTGTGCTCAAACATTACTTTATAACTTAATAAAAGTCTGATAATTTTAAGCAAGTTATCTTATAAAAAATATAAACCCTTCTTTCAGATAAAAACATTTTCCTTGGTTTTGAAATTAATGGAACTGTTAATTCTACATATATTCTTTTGTATCCAGTACTTAGTATCCTTTATCTGTGAAACCAATAACTCAATTGCTGCATATGGAAATATGGGGAAGTGATTTTTAATTCTCTATTATTCATTTCATTATAAGTTTCTCTCCTTATTTATACATCCTAAGGGAATTACTTCTCAAATAAATGGTTTAAACAGACTAGGAATACATGTTTTATAATATTATTTTCCTGAGGGCACATTCAGAAACTAAAAGATATTGGTACTAGGTATTATCTATCTTCTCAACAGTGAAGATTATCTTCTTGATGAAAGAGCTGTGTATATTGTCAATAATCAATCACCTTCAAGCAAATGCCATAGTTTGACACTGTCATTAGTATAAGAATATTATACAGATTTTTAAATGATTATATTTACATCTAGATTAAGAGAAATATACTGATTTATATTGCAATGGAAATAGGCATTTTCATAACTCATAAGACAAATATTTAAATATATGTGACTTTAGCTTTTCAATCACAAGTTCTCAATGTTTATTGCTTTAATCTGAACCCATTTTCCTGAGTTCGACACTAAACTCTTATTAGAACAAGTAATTTTATAAGCAGTTTAGTGTGCTTACTAAATATTAAGTTTCAGTACTCTCAATGGACAGAACAGAAATGCAGAGGGAAGAGTAAAGACCACAGATCATCTCCGAGACTCAGGAATGCACTTAGAGAATCAAACTCCATGGTGTTTGGAGCGTAGTTAGTGTTGTGATTCTTTCCATAGGCAATGGTGACTTCATCATTTAGCAAGACTCTGAGCAATGACTTCAGAGATGCATTTTTAAAAAGAGACTAAAATATGCACTTTAAATGTGTACCTTAATGAGAACGTGCAATTAGTGGCAATGGGAAAATTTTAAAAATGGTAAGCTAGACACTCGGGCATTCACCTCCATAAAGAGAGAAGAAACTGCAATTTGCATAAATATTTAATCAAAACATTATGTAAAACTGCACTCTAATTTTAGGGGCTCAGTTTGTTCACTTTTAGAATTATATGAGCTGATATATTAACTAGATGGGTATATTATATTGTCTCTGGTATGTGTGTATATAATATATATAATTAAAATCAGCAAGGATAGATACTGATTTTTGTCTTTTAAGAATTATTTTCCAATTGAAAAAACTGCTTATAATTTTCCAGAAACAGCACCAAATTTAGACAACAATCTGACCCTTAATAATTAAGGAACAAAATGAAATCTACCTACTTCTAAAATATTAGCTGAAGCCCAACAGCTTAAAGGAAACCCTTTACCTTAGTAAACATCATTGGATAAGAGATATAAAGAAGAAATTTATTTTTTTAAAAAAGTACAGGGAGAAGAATATGGTTTAGTGAATGAGTGGTTATTCTATAGCATGGGGACTCACAAAGCTGAAAAGGACAACAGGTAGGAAGGAGAGAATAGAGACAGGGTGGGAGAGGATGACAGTTGTAAATTTCTTCACCTATGCACAATTCTTGGGACACAGTGTGTGCTCAATGAATTTCTGTTGAATAACTATATATATAGAATTAAGATTTTAGATTTTCAGGGAAATGGGGAAAAGAAACAAGATTCCATATATAACTAAACATAAAATTATGAAACATAAAAAATAAGCAATTTTGACAATGAAATATACATATAGAAAATAAAATTCTTGGAATTTATTATATTCAGTATTCCTCAACCCAAACCATATTCATTAAAATAGACACTTTCTGAATTTTCTCAATAGGAAGGTTTCTCTGCACTTCTTGCTTCTCGTTTTGAGAGTACTCTCCTTCTAGAAGCTGGAGTAATTAAAAACAATAATAATTGGGAGCAGATGTAGCTCAAGTGGTTGAGCAATCGCTTCCCATGTATGAAGTCGCGGGTCCAATCCTTGGTACCTCCTAAAAACCAATAAACAAACAATAATAATAAAGAGATCAGATCATGCCACTCTCCCACTTATTTTTTTCCAACAGTTTCCCACTATATTTCATAAACACAAACCGACAAATAAAAGTACTCTGTATCATGGACCACAAAGCCCTCCATCATCTGGCCTCTGTCTACTTCCTCAAACTTAATCTTCCTACTATCCCTGTGCCACTGTACTCTAACCATACTTTCTGTTCCAGGGATACAAAAAAATCTGTGTTCCACCTCAGGGCCTCCAGGGGTGCAGCACACTCTCCTGCAGCAGCATGCCTCTCCCTCTCTGCCTGGCTCTCTCCTTTTCACCTACCTCTCAGTCTTTAGTCCTGCAGAGAGGCTGCTTCCAAGGATCCTGTGCATCAGTAGGTCCCTGCTGTTATTTTCTGTCACTGTCAGCTGCTCTTTCCCTTTATACTTCTTATGACGAGGAGCAATTACTTAGTTATGTGTTTCTTTAGTCATTGCCTGTCTCTTCCTTTAGAATGGGAACTCCAAGAGTATGGAAATTGCCTATTTTGGGTTCACCACTTAAAACCCAGCAGCTAACAGTGCCTGCCATACAGTAGATGCTCAGTATTTCTGAGATGACTTTATAAAGTATGGTTGAAAAGAATGTCAGGATTCTATTTAAATTTTCTAAATCTCAGTCTTTACTTTGCCAATACATTGACAATTTAGTTACAAAGAAAATTTCAGTTCTTCCTTATTGCCCATAATAAATCAAAAGTTACTACAAAGAACTAATGAAAATATGAGGTTGAAATAAAAGCAAATTCCATATTGGAGTCTATAAATGAAACCTTAAAACCAGAGTGGGAATGAATGTTTGCTTACTCATTTTTAATCTCATTTTTAAGCTAGATTAAAAATAAATGAACAAATGTATTTATAGAGATTTTAAATTTATTAGATTCAATTTAAAATGATACCCAATTCAAGCTCTATGTTTAACATATTTGTGGAGGGAATTTTAAAAGCTTCTATTCAGCCTCTTATTCCAAAGCAATACAGTGATGATGATTTGATGAAGAGTCAAGTGGTACTTGATACTTTCAAAAAGCCAATGTCATACGAAGAAAAAATAATTCAGATGGTGGTTGAGTAGAGCAGGTACAATTTTTGTCTTAAATTTGCAATACAAAAGGATAAAAAAAGCACGTCTTGCCAAAGTTTCTTCTCATTTGCAAAGACTATTGTTTAAGGATGAAAGAAAATAGCAATTAAAAATAAATATGGGCAAATGACAGCACAAAATGTTAACAACCAAGAGCATCGAACCTTGTGGAGTTGGACTTACAAAGTGGTCTTTAAATGATTGGAAAATACAAGTACTCTTGTCTACTATTCTGAAGTGCATTTGTATAAATTGGGGATGCAACAACAGAACTGTTCCTAGCTTCATAAATACTTCCAATGAACTTTCGAAATCTAACTTGTATCTTTAGATTCACAATTACAAGGGTAATAACTGTAGATGGTATGTCAACTCTAAAAACTCTAAGCTTCTGGGATTTTCCATTCCTAATGTTTGATATCATAAGCTTTTTACCAATATACCATGTAAATAGATTCCATTTGTATATATCTATTGAAAGGAAAAATCTTAAGTTATCTCTATTATAATAATTTTTTGGTTTACTTATTGAATAGAGAAATACAATAGTATGCTCAGGTCTCTAAAATTTTATTTTGGTGAGTGGATTTTAAAAATTAAAAATTAATGATATGGCTCTTCTGAAAGTTTCCATTTTTCTGCTTTGGGGCAGTGTCCACAATAACAATAGTATATAGAGAAATTGGACATTCTCTTAAATTTCATCCATGATATTCTTGATAGAATTCTCCCAATGATCCTCAAATAGTGGGCTTTCCCAGGAGACCAGCAGTGCCTCCTGTAATGCCAATTATCAAAAAAAATTTTTTTTGTATAAAAAAGATTTTAGTTAGAGCCTGAATGCAGATTAGCAACTAAACCTGAGTCAAACCTGTGTGTGTATATATGTGTATTTATATTTATATCTTTTCATGGACATAGGTGAAAGCATAGACCAAATACAATCAGCACCTGTCATGAGTTTTAAAGTGTTTGGACCAAGAAGTTATATAAAGTTCCTCCTTAATTATCTCACTAAGACAACAAGTTCTTTGTTGGATACAGATTGAAATATAATGCTTGCAAAACACAAGACCAAAATGTGATTATACATCGAGAAACGATAATAACTAATAGCTAACACTTAATAGATTACAAAAGCAAATTTGTTTTGTCATGTAAGAGACTTTAGGATGCCAAAAGTTATATATAAGAGAAATATCTGAAAGTATATCCTCTATTTATTGTTATTTATTTGCATAAATCTGTAGGTTACGGCTTTTAGGTGTTAGCAAAGTAGCCTCTTTTGTATCGTCAGTGAGAAAGTCATTATTACCCAGGTAAAGAATTCAATATATATATAATGACAGGAACAAAATGGAAGAACATATCCTGATACATCTATTTATTCTTTAGACACATCCCTTCTTCATTTCAGATTAATTCCTCCACAAATGTTCTTTGGTTCCTTTCCAGATCTTTGGGGATGACACCCCAGCACTGATCACTTGTCTCCCTCTACACTGCTGTTCAAACCTCCCTCACCAACTCCCCCCTCCCCATCCTTTGAGCAGTCATTTTTACTCCATCTTTTTCCTTAAAAATTTCACTGAGTCTATTCTGCCCACCTCTAGTTCTATCTCCAACATTATCCCTGAAAACTGTTTCCTACATCCACCCTGCCCCCCAACCACTCTCTGTAAAGTCTCCTACTAATCATAAAATCCAATTGTTGTCTAAGTCCCCAGTCTTATCCTGAAGCATTTAACATTATTGAAAAACCTGTTTTTCATCAAAAAATCTCTCCTTCCTTGACATTGTGAAAAAATTGCCTTCCATGGTTATTTCTACAGTTTTGTTTTCTTTCTCCAACTTTTCTTCTCATTCCTGTTTCTTTTCTTGTACCTTATTTGCCAGAAGCCATCACCTTTATCCATTGATCTTTCTTCTGTCAGTCTATTCATCTATTCCTATAATGTTCATTCAAGGGCTCTATAAAAAATATGTTCAACTATTTATTTCCAAACTAAAATTTCCTCCTGCATTCCACCTGGCTGTTGAACACCTCATGGATGCACACTGTAACACTGAACTCAGTGACCTTAAACCAGATCTATTCCCCAAACTGGATATTCTCCCAAGAATCCTAACTTTTTTTCATTTATGTTTGACTTCTCTCTTTCCATAATACTTTTTCCTTCTCTCCACTCAACACGCAAATATAGTGAGTTTGTTTTTCACAGTGTTATTCACACTCACTTTGCCCTATTTCTTTCTGTTCCACGATTCAAGTTCAGGTCCTTATTAACACAGTCTCTTACATTCTTTTCCCCTCCAATATTAAAGACCAAAAGGACTGTGGCAGGAGACACTTGGAACAGAAAAGAAAATAGGAATTCAGTGTCCATCTGCAGTGGACCCAATATGAACTGACTGGCAACTTGAGGGGAAAGATTAAGGCAGATTTTAATCCTTGGGACTCTGTGTGTCTTATGGGCCAACAGAAGATACTTTTGTAATATAACATCCCAACTTTGTATAGATTGAGATGTAGCTAAGCAATTAAGTAAATTTCCTTTTCCACTTGCAAGCTCAGCAAAAATCAAACTCATTGTCTGCACTTTCCTTCTTACCTCAGCTCCTAATATTTGTTTCATCTGGAACAAGTATCTTCCACCTAAAAAAGAGGTCTGATTTCTCAGGTCCCATTCAAATGCCATATTTTCCATGAAATCTTGTCAAATGGATGTGATCTCAATCTCTCCTACAAAAATCTACAGCACTTTTGTATATCTTTTATTGCACGAACCACATAGATACTACAGGACATCTTCCACACTCTCTGCCAGACATAAAGGTCCTAGGAAGTGAGTATCATAATCCCTCTTCCTACTCCCCATGGCACTTTGTACAATGCCAAGTATATGCTCATTCCTCAAGAAATAGTTATTGAATTAATGCATAATGAATGATTTAAATCCATGAGCAAAATGTTGCTGCAGCCATACATAGATTTTGGGTTTCATTCTGGCCCCTCCTCCCCATAAAAAGTAGACCACGCTCAAGAAGTTACAGTTAAAAGTAATTGCAATAATCAAGTTCTTGTCTTTGGAAGGAAGATACAATTCTTGGGGAAAAAAACAAAATAAAAATAAAATGAAGGTTAGAAGACAAAAATTACTGTATAAAAAAATTAAGAGAATACATATTAACTGAAATCAAGTACATACAACAGATTTCAATGTACTGCTATTTTTTAAATCCCCTTAAAACAACAAAAAAAGTAAAAATTAAGATGAATAAAATCAAATGATTGATAGGTGGTCAAGCATTCTCCACTAAATTACAATCTCCACCGATGCCTCAAAGAATTATTAGATTAATTTATGGATGTTAGAGTCTGAGAAGACAGTTAAGAAAAACAGGAGAATTTATAACCCATTCTGAACTAGTTCAGCTCATTAAAGGCCAATCCATATCCTTCAATAACTAAATGTCATTGTCAAAGACAGAGGACGGGGCAGAAGGGGACAGAATGCTGAATCCAGGATAGAATTTATTTATTCAGATATTTTATTCATTTATTTCATAAAGATGCATTTAGCAAATTGGGTAATAGGCAATGTGGATAAATATTTAATATTAAAAAGATGATAATACCTGGACTCCTCCTACATACACCCCATGATCTAAACAGGGGTGACACATTGTAAACATCCATCCTCAGGGCTCTGAGGCCAGCATTCCGAGCCCACTCCTGTACACACTTCACATGTGTGTGGATAATTCAGCTCCCCTGCGTGCCTTTTAAGGCGGGACAGACCCAAACATCAACAAGCAGCGGCTTCCCAATGATGAGGGAAGGCAGCATTCCCAGCACCTCGTCAAGTTGCTCTGTCTCTCAATGCACAGGGGTTTGTAAATATTCTCCATCCACTGACCATATTACTGATCCTTCTTCAGTAACTCCTCAAATGCAAAAGGTTTGATAGGATGCTCTCCTGACATTTGAGGTTCCCTTCTATTTGCTATTTAAAATGTCTCTTCCATTTCTTATGCTTCAACTCACATAGATGAAGAGTAATTAACCTTACTTATACTTACTCTGACCTTGAGTTATGTGTATATTAAGGTTAAAAAGTGATGTTAGTAGGTGACATTGCAATTTAGAGTGGTTAAAGAATGGTCTTTCTCAAAATTGACATTCTATAGCCAACACATCTCAATTTTTAGGTGAGGGTAATAAGATGCTGGAAATGACATTCACAACTAATATTAATCACCTTCACAATAGGATTATATACATCTGCATTGAAAGAGATGAGTTTTGTAGATACTTTTATTGCTTGTGAAACAACGAGACAATCTTTCCCCTGTCCTGCTTACTGATTATTGTGTTTGTTGCCAGGGTGACAAATACATAGTTCCCAAGAGATTGCTGTTTTAAACTCTGAATTCTTTGACCTTCTAAAACCAGTAATATAGAAAAGATAGAAAGTCAAGCCCTAAAATCCCCTTAAGTGTACCAATTTATGAAAATACATGCACTACTCTTAAGCTTTAAACCATATCCAATGTAAAATCTCAAGCATTTCAGAAGAGAAAAATACAAATAAGCTCTGTGCCTTGAATTATCAAACCATTGTGAGATTAGTTTTATGAAAAATTCTGTTCAAACCCGTCCCCAGGCCTCTGCATAACACCTTTGATCATACAAAAGGCATCGTGATTAAATTTTTAATATTTGGTATTTGAATTTAAAAGCATGCAGAAATGTGTACAAAACAGATCTTATCCTAAAGCAAACTTATAAATCCATTTTCATATTAAAATAAGCTTTAAATAGAAATATTATAGAAAACAAAAATAAATAGCACCTATAAATAATGGCTTCAGATTTCTCTTTGAAAATAAATATGGGAAGATCTTTTAAGGTTGGGGTCCAAAATTAGGGTACAAATGAATTGACCAGATTTCAGCATATTTCATTTATTCATGCATTTATTTATTAATACACAAACTATTGAGCTCCTACCATGTGTCAGTCAATTTTGTCAGCACTGAAGACACAAAAATTATTTCAATTGTCTTTGGTCTTGTAAAACTCCCACTGTATAATGCAGAAGAAAACTGAGAGTAAATAAGCAAACATATATATAAACAAAACAATGTTGGATTCCCATAAGTACCAGGAAAAAAATAAAACAGTAACATGACAGAGGGTGACAGTAGGGAGTGTGAGAAACTAATGGGGTTGTAACATCTGAGCGAGAAACTGAATGACAGGTGGCGGTCACACTATAATCTTAAGGGAGAACACTGCTGGCAGAGGGAACAACCAATGCTAAGGCCCTAATGCAAGAACACTTCTGGCATTTTCAGGAACAAAGAAACAAGCAAAAAACAAGTGTGTCTGGTAAACAGAATAAAAGAGGGTAAAAGGGGAGGAGAGGGAGTGATGCCAGAGAAGGAGGCAGAGGCCAGATCTTGGAAGGCTTTTTTAAAAAATTAATTGTATTGATACATATTAATAAAGCATAAATCCATCCAAAATGTACAATCAATGGTATCTGGTATAATCACATAGTTGGGCATTCAACACTTCAATATTTATTAGAGCATTTTCAATATTCAAATAATAATAATAAAAACTCATCACCTCTTGTAGCCGTTTGGCAATTTGATGTAATTATGAATTCCAAAAATACAATTGGATCATGCTTGTAAACTGATCTGTTAATCTGGGCATGATTAAGTTATGATTAGGGCATTGACTGGGCCACTTATCAGTAGGGCGTTGAGCCCCACCCTTTGGTGGGTGGGGGAATCGAATATAAAAGGCAAGGCAAAGGACAGAGGGAGCAGTTTCTGAGTTGCTGTTCTGAAGTTGGAGTTTTTGATGTTGGAGAGAAGGCCCCAGGAGAAGGGAAGCGAGCCGTTCACCTGATAGTCTACAGATGGCCTTGTGGAGGAACCAGAGGAGCTAAGCCTGGAGAGAGAAACAGCCCCCGGGAAGAGAGTAACCCAAGAAGCCTGAACCCTGGCAAACATCGCCAGCTGTCTTGCTCCAACACGTGGCAATGGACTTTGGTGAGAGAAGAAACTTACGCTTTATGGCCTGGTAACTGTGAACTTCTACCCCAAATAAATACCCTTTATAAAGACCAACCCATTTCTGGTATTTCACATTAGCACTTTGGCTGACTAAAACACCTCTCAATCTCTCTATGCTTCCCCTGCTGTACATAGATTCTATTCTCTTTCCATCTCTCTAGTTTATTTGTATTTATATTTTGTAAAAACAGTCTATATACATAATATTACCAATATTAATATTTCACATGATGTTTCACTATATTATACAGTCCCATGTTACATTTTTCAGCTTTCTTTCTAGTAATATACATGTCCTTAGACAGTCCTTTCAACCACTGTCATATTCATATAATAGCTCTGCTAGTAAAAAAAAAAAAAACACTATGATGTGCTTTCACCATTTCTATCCATTTCCAAAGATTTACAAACAACTTTTTTACCAATTCTGCACAGACTAACCCTTAGCTTTCTATTCTCTATTCTCATTCTATTTTCTGGTGACCTATATTCCAATATTAA
Source organism: Tolypeutes matacus (assembly GCA_026826555.1). NCBI lineage: Eukaryota > Metazoa > Chordata > Mammalia > Cingulata > Chlamyphoridae > Tolypeutes > Tolypeutes matacus. The sequence continues at coordinate 30,053,808 of JAKSZT010054334.1, forward strand.
CTGCATGAATTTACACATTATATTTAGTTCATAATAGTACAATAATACTGTATTTGTCCTTTTGTGTCTAGCTTGCTTCACTCAACATAATGTCCTCCAGGTTCATACATGTTGTCATGTTTCACGACTTCATTTCTTCTTACTGCTGAATAATATTCCATCATGTGTATACACCACAATTTGTTTATCTATTCATCTGTTGATGGACAACTGGGCTGTTTCCATCTTTTGGCAATTGTGAACAATGCCACTATGAACATCGATGGAAAGATGTCTGTTTGTGTCACTGCTTTCAGTTCTTCTATGTATATACATAGTAGTGGTATTGCTGAGGTCACATAGCAAGTCTATTTTCAACTTCCTTAGTGTATTAGTCAGTCAAAGGGGTGCTGATGCAAAATACCAGAATTCAGTTTGCTTTTATAAAGGGTATTTATTTTGGGGTAGAAGTTTACAGTTACCAGGCTATAAAGCATAAGTTACTGGTGTCGGCAAGATGGCGTCAGTTTAAGTGAGCACTCACCATCTCTCTGTCAAAAGACAGCTGAATGGGGACAGGATCCTGACCAAGTGAGCTGTTCTGGGAGCCCACAGAATGAGGGCCTTTAGGACATTGATCTGGAGGGAGCTGGACAGGGAGATGGATTGCTCAAGATAAAACTGTGAGTTTTTCCTGAGCTGGAAATTGTGGACGCGGACAGCTAAGTCTCATCCTCAGGGCAAAGGGCCAACTCCTGCTGGCAGCCCAGTGAGAGGGAGTATTCTCCAAGAGTGGGAGGGTTCTGGCAAAGGGTGGAGAGGGGTTTCCTTTCTGTGGGTTTGGTTGCCTGGACCCCCTTAGAGCTTGGGGAGCACACCAGCTGGCGTGAAGTGGCACCAGGCTGAGGGGAGAGGCGAATCTGCTGAGGAAGCCTGATTTACCTAACCGCCCTGGGATACAGAGGCTTGGCTTGAAAGAGGGTGGACTCAGCCAATTTTATAGTTCCGTGCTGAAGAATATCAGAATTTCAACTCCCCTAAGAAAGTCAGGCAGTGGGAAGTGCTTAATAAGTTTCCACAAGCCTATTTAGGGTCCCTTGGGAGGAGGGGGTGGTCTAGAAGAGGCTTGTAAACCATTTCATTGAGGTGAACTCAGTCTTCAGGGTCCCATTTGAATTTCAGAAGGGAACTCAACCTGACCAGGAGAGGGGAGGGGGGATCTGTTCATAAAGCCTGCTGAATCCTGCTGCCACAGGAGAGTAAAACCTTCCCAGGGGAAAGTGACTAAATAGCTTTCTGAAGAGCTAACTGACCCAATCAGTAAGTTAGCTCAGTGGAGGAAATTCTGCCTTGAATATATGAAGCCCCAAGTTCGATTCCCAGCTCCTCTATGAGTAGTGATTCACCGGGATATCTAACATCCAGCTGATACCATAGGACAATGAAAACATAGACGTTATTTTTGTACTAACGTCTTTTGGGTCCCTTATTTCTCCAAAAAAATTTCTTTAACTTACTTTACTTGCTAAAATCTGTCTCAAAACCTGTAGAGAGAAGCCTGCAGGGTAATTAATTGATGAACACAGGCAGACTGAGAGGCTCCACAAGGGCCCAAGAAGGAACACTATTCTTGCTTAGCTTTGTTTGACTGCTTGCTTGTGTGTTTGTTTGGTTTTTTGTTTGTTTGTTTGTTTGTTGCTTTTCTTTCCTCTTTCCTCCCCAACCCCTCCACTTTAAAAAAAAAAATTAGGTGCTGCTAGCTTCTTTCTTCTTTGCTATGTTTCTTCTTCCTTGATTTCCCATTTTCTGTGTATATTGATTTTGTCTGCCAATGTTATCTCTTTTCCTTCCTTCATCTTTCAATCTTCTGCTTTCTGTTGTGGTTCTTACATTCCGCCTTTTTTCATTAGTCCTCAACTTTACTGGTTTCGATTTCTATCTTGTCTATTTTGTTTTCTTTTTTTTTATTAACTTTTTCCTTTCATCCCTTTCTTTACTCTTTCTCTCTTTCCTCACCATTCTCGCCTTTTAAATCATTCTATATATTTTTCTCTATTTGGTTTCCCATTCCATTGTAGGTACTCCACTTGTTTTTCCCTATTACTTTACATGGCTTATGTAAGTTAAATATTCATTTTACTAAGTCTTATATGGCCCCTTTTCTAACTTTTATTATTGTTACTATTATCCTTTTACTTTTCTTACCTCTTTCGATTTCTCTGGCTCTAATATTTTTCCTTCAAGGGAACATAGAAAACAGCAAGGATATAGAACAAGAAGAACAAAGTGTCAAAGAGAAAACTTAACACACACACAGAACTATCAGCTAAATAAAACTCTAGAGCAGAGAGAGAAGCTAATCAACTGAATAAACCCATCAAGATAAAATTATGACCAGAGGACAACAAAAAATTACAAACAATACTGAGAAAAAGGAAGGCATGGACCAGTCCAATAAACAAACTAAAAACCAGAAAGAGATGCAGAACATCAAACAACTAATCAAAGCTGTCCAAACAAATATCTTGTCCCAACTTAATGAAGTGAAGGAAGAGATTAAGGATATTAAGAAGACACTGGGAGAACATACTGAAGAAATTGTAAATATACATAAAAAGATAACAGATATGATGGTGATGAATGGCAAAATCCAAGAAATCAAAAAGACGCTGGAATCACATAGCAACAGATTTGAAAAGGCACAATAAAGAATTAGTGATGTGGAAGACAGTACATCTGAAATCAAACAGATAGTAGAACAGATAGATAAAAAGATAGAAAAAATCCAGCAGGGATGTAGGGATTTAAACGACAATACAAAATGTACAAACATATTCATTATAGGCATCCCAGAGGGAGAAGAGAAGGGAAAGGGAACAGAAGGAGTGTTGAAGGAAATAATGGCTGAAAACTGTCCAACCCCATTGAGGGAGATGGACGTATATGTCCAAGAAGCACAATGCACCCCAAACAGTATGAATCCCAGCAGGCCTACTCCAAGACAAATACTTGTCAAAATGTACAAATGCTAAAGACAAGGAGAAAATACTCAAGGCAGCAAGAGAAAAGAGAACCATCACATGCAAGGGAAGCTCAATAAGATTAAGTGCTGAGTTCTCATCTGAAACCATGGAGGCAAGAAGAGAGTGGTATGACATAGACAAGGTACTAAAAGAAAAAAACTTCAAGCCATGAATTCTCTATCCAGCATGGCTGGCATTCAAAAATGATGGAGAGTTCAAAATATTCACAAACAGAAATTAAGAGACTATGCCAATGAGAAACCTGCCCTTCAAGGAATGCTAAAGGAAGTTCTACAGGTTGAAAGGGAAAAAAAAGGAGAGAGAGAGTTGGTGGAGAGTGTAAGAACAACTAAAAAGACAAAAAGAGAAATAAAAACAACATATAACACACATAAATACGAAGAAAATATGGCTGATGTAAGAAATTCCTTGAGAGTAATAACACTGAATGTTAATGGATTAAACTACTCAGTCAAGAGACACAGATTGGCAGAATGGATAAGGAAATATGACCCATCTATATCTTGTCTACAAGAAACCCACCTAGGGATTCAAGGAGGCTGAAAGCGAATGGCTGAAAAACAAATTTAAAAGCAAACAATAACCGAAAAAGGGTGGGAGCAGCTATACTAATATCAGACAAAATAGACTTTAAATGCAAAACTATTGTAAGAGACAAAGATGGACACTATATATTAGTAAAAGGGGTAATCTTTCAAGAAGAAAGAACAATCATAAACATTTATGCACCTAATCGGGGTGCCTCAAAATACATGGGGCAAACACTGGAAAAACTAAGTGGAAAAATAAATGCCTCTACAATTATAGTGGGGGACTTTAATACACCATTACCACCATTAGACAGAACATCTAGGCAGAGAATCAATAAGAAACAAAGACTCTGAATAATACATTAGAGGAGCTGGACCTAATGGACATATACAGAATGCTACACCCAAATACAGCAGGATATACATTCTTCTTGAGTGCACATGGATCATACTCCAAGATAGACCACTTGCTAGGCCACAGAACAACTCTCAATGAATTCAGAAAGACTGAGATTATACAAAGTACTTTCTCTAAGGACAATGGAATGAAATTGGAAATCACTAAGGGCCAGAGAACCAGATTAGGCACAAAGATATGGAAGTTAAACAACATACTCTTAGACAAACAGTGGGTCAAGGAGGAAATCTCAAAAGAAATCAGTAACTACCTTTAAACAAATGAAAATGACAACACAACATATCAAAACCTATGGGATGCAGCCAAAGCTGTACTGAGAGGGAAATGCATATGCATAAATGCATATATTAAAAAAGAAGAAAGAGCTAAAATTGAAGACCTAACTGCACACCTGGAGGAACTGGAGAAACAACAACAAACTAACCCCAAAGGAAGTAGAAAGAAGGAAATAACAAAGATTAGAGCAGAACTAAATGAAATAGAAAATAAGAAAGCACTAGAAAAAATAAACAAAAGCTGGTTCTTCAAAAAGATCAATAAAATTGACAAACCCTTAGCCAGACTAACAAAGAAAAATAGAGAAAAGATGCAAATACAGAAAATAAAGAATGAGAAAGGGGATATCACTATTGACCCCACAGAAATAAAGTTTCATAAGAGGATATTTTGAAAAATTATATGCCAACAAGAATGATAATTTAGAGGAAACTGACAAATTCCAAAAACTCACAAGCAGCCTACATTGATGAAAAAAGAAATTGATGAACTCAACAGTCCAATTACAAGTAAAGAGATAGACTCAGTCATTAGTCATCAAAAACCTCCCAACTAAGAAGAGCCCAGGAACAGATGGCTTCACAGCTGAATTCTACCAAATATTCCATAAAGAGCTAACACCAATCCTGCTTAAGCTCTTCCAAAAAAAATAGAAGTAGAGGAACATTGCCTAACTCATTCTATGATGCCAACATTACCCTAATACCAAAGCCAAACAAAGATACCACAAGAAAGGAAAATTACAGACCAATCTCTCTAATGAACCTAAATGTTAAAATCCTCAACAAAATACTTGCTAATCACATTCAACAACATATCAAAAGAATTATACACCATGACCAAGTGGGTTTCATCCTGGGTATGCAAGGATGGTTCAACATAAGAAAATCAATCAATGTAATATACCACACAAACAGATTGAAAGAAAAAATTTGTATGATTATCTCTATAGATGCAGAAAGCATTCAACAAAATACAGCACTCTTTCCTGATAAAAACACTGCAAAAGATAGGAATAGAAGGAAACTTTCTGAATATGATAAAGGGTATATATGAAAAACCCAAAGCTAACATCATCTTCAATGGTGAAATCCTAAAAGCCTTCCCTCTGAGATCGGGAACAAGACAAGGATGCCTGCTATCACCACTCCTATTTAACATCATCTTTGAAGTACTAGCTTGAGCACTGAGGCAAGAAAAAGATATAAAAGGCATCCAAACTGGAAAAGAAGAATTAAAAACTTCATTGTTTGCAGATGACGTGATCCTATACATAGAAAGCCCTGAAAAATCTACAACAAAGCTTCTAGAACTTATAAAGGAGTTCATTAACATAGCAGGCTATAGATCAATGCTCAAAAATCAGTAGCATTTCTGTACACCAATAATGAGCAATCTGAGGAGGAAATCAAGAAAAAAATACCATTTACAACAGTAACTAAAAGAATCAAATACCTAGGAATAAATTTATATAAGAGGTAAAGTACTTATATACAGAAAACTACACAACACTGTTAAAGGAAATCAAAGAAAACTTAAATAAATGGAAGAATATTCCCTGTTCATGGATAGGAAGACTAAAGATCATCAATATGTCTATCCTACCCAAACTAATCTACAGATTGAATGCAATCCCAATAAAAATCAACACTGTATTTTTTAATGAACTGGAAAAACTAACTACAAATTTTATTTGGAAGGGTAAGAGGCCCCGAATTGCCAAAGACTTATTGAAAAAGAAAAATGAAGTTGGAGGTATCACACTACCTGACTTTAAAACATACTACAAAGCTACAGTGATCAAAACTGCATGGTATTGGCACAAGGATAGACATACTGACCAATGGAACCAAATTGAGAGTTCCAATATAGATCCTCACATATACAGTCATCTTATATTTGACAAGGCCACCAAGCCCACTCAGTTGGGAGAGAATGGCCTCTTCAACAAGTGGTGCTTGGAAAACTGGATATCCATATCCAAAAGAATGAGAGAGGAACACCATCTCACACCTTATACAAAAATCAACTCAAGATGGATCAAAGATCTAAATATAAGAGCCAAGACCATAAGGAACTTGGAAGATAATGTAGGGAAGCATCTACAGGACCTTGTAATAGGAAAGAGTTTCATGAACTTCACACCCAAAGCACGAGCAGCAAAAGAAAAAATAGATAAATGGGATCTCCTCAAAATTAAAACCTTTTGCACCTTAAAGGACATTGTCAAGAAAATAAAAAGGCAGCCTACCCAATGGGAGAAAATATTTGGCAACCATATTTCTGATAGGAGCCTAATATCCTGCATATATAAAGAGATCCTACACCTCAAAAATAAAAAGACAAACAACCCATTTTAAAAAATGGGCAAGTGACCTGAAAAGACACTCTTCCAAGGAAGAAATACAAATGGCTAAAAAGCACATGAAAAGATGCTCAACATCACTAGCTATTAGGGCAATACAAATCAAAACTACAATGAGATATCATCGTACATCCATTAGAATGGCGATTATTTAAAAAAACAGCAGACTATAAGTATTGGAGAGGATATGGAGGAATGGGAACCCTCATCCACTGCTGGTGGGATTGTGGAATGGTCCAGCCACTGTGGAGGACAGTATAGCGGTTCCTCAAAAAACTAAGTATAGATCTTACGTATGATCCAGCAATTCCACTCCTGGGTATATACCCAGAAGAATTGAAAGAAAACATACAAACACACCAATGTTCATAGTGGCATTGTTCACTATTGCCAAAAGTTGGAATCAATCCAGATGCCTATCAACAGATCAATGGATAAACAAACTGTGGTACATTCATACAATGGAATATTACTCAGCTGTATGAAGGAATAAAGTGCTAACATGTGGGATAACATGGATGAATCTTGAAGACCTTATGTTGAGTGAAGCAAGCCAGGCATTGAAGGATGAACATTACATGACCTCACTGATATGAATTAAGAAAATTGAGCAGTCTAAGAGAGCTATTATCTGAAAGATAGGTTTATCAGAAAGAGAAAGAGAAGAGAAGGTTGTGAGCCATTACCCATAAAGACGTAATCTATGGTAAACGGATAGAGTGCTGTTGTGTATTGAAGGGATAGTACAGGAGGGTAGTGATATTATTGGGTTGGGCGGTACATGGTTGACAGGTGGCTAGATTGGGAAGGGTGGGTTAGAATACCCAGGATACTGGGGGAAGAGTTGGGAAAGGAACCACCTGGAGGGACCACCAGATGAACACTTGGGATTTGTGGGTATGAGACTGAAAGTAAAGAGGTGGGAATGCTCTGATGACAAGGAAGGGTCAATGATTTAGGGTGTTGGTTGGGGGGGCATTCGGGACAGGGTGCACCTGGAGCAGGCTTCTAGGGAGTGTGTGAGTGTTCATTCTGTCATAATGTGTTGTATCAGTGGGTGGAGACCCACATAATGAGCAGGAAGGAGTTGGACTCCCATCTTTGGGAGGACCAATTCGTTCAGAAATAGACAGGCAGGAGTCTCTCAAGAGCAAGGGCAGTTCCTAATAGAGGGGGACAAACCAGTGAGTCAAAACCTCTTGTTGTATGTAACTATGAATCTTGTCATCCAACAAGTCAAGCCAGGGGGTCGTTGTGGGCCGTGGGGGGATGGGGTGGGAGGAACAGAATATTTCAAACAGGGGGTATTTAGTGGCTAGTGGAAATGTTCTTCATTACCTTACAGTTATGGACACAGGACATGGTAAATATCGTCAAAATTTATAAAAAGTGTATGGTCTAAAATGTGAACCATACTGTAAACTATTGACAATGTTTAGTAGCTACATTTCACTATCTGTATAACAGTTATTACAATCCTACCATCCACATACAAATGGGTTTTAATATGGGGTGAGGAAAGGGGGAGGAGGTTGGGTATATGAGAGTCTCTTGTATTCTGTGTGTGATTTTGCTGTGACCTAAAACTTCTTTGAAAATTAAATGAAAAATAGTGAGACACTGGGGAGTGAGAGGGGGAAGGTGCCACGGTACAGAGTGGACACCAGATATTGCAGTGATAAAACGCAAAATGTCAAAAAAAAATTTTTTTTTTATTTTTTCCCATTTTTTGAATATCCCAATCCTTTAATTTTATTTTATTTTTAGTGTTTTTTTTTTAAGTTTTCATGTATTTTATCTCTTACATTTAAACTTAGCATTATTATTTCATTTTCCAATTAATAGTATTTGGCTATTGTATTGGCTACATCTTTAAAGAAGCTTTGGATCACAGAAGGGTTACAACTGGGGTGGGAGAGGATCATTGGTGGGGGGGGGGAGGTGTCAGGGATGGGGGGGTGCATGGGAGGAAGTTCACCTGAACATACATAAAAGGTATATAAAATTGTTCAAATGCTCATGGGGCATGGTCACAGTGGGTGGAGAATCACTCAATAAATGAGGGAATATTGAATTCCCATCCTGGAGAGCTCTGCCACATTCTCCAAGGGAACAGCAAGAGTCCCCAAGTGCAGGGACAGTGTCTGGCAAAGGAGGATGATCCACTGATGGGCTCTTGTTATTGATGACTAGCCTTATGAGTCTTTGCTTTTGAAATTGAAAGTTAGCCTATTGTTACGGGGTGCCTAAGGGTTGCCTCCTAAGAGTCTCCTTGTTGCTCAAATGTGGCCTCCCTCTAAGCCAAATTCAGCATATGAATGCATTACCTTCCTCCAAGCGTGGGACATGACTCCCCAGGATGAACCTCCCTGGCAACGAGGGATTACTACCAAGTGCCAACTGGCAATACGACGGGAAAAAGACCTTGAATAAAAGGGGGGAAAAGTAAAAACAAATGAGTTCATATGGCTAAGAGACTTCAAAGTGAGTCAGGATGTCATCCCAGAGGTAATGCTTATGCACATCTCAGTAGGACCTCATAGGCTTCCAATGTGGATATCACCTTAATTAGCAGGGCTCCTGAGGGCTCTGGAGACACCCAGGTCCTATATCAGGGCAGACAGCTCCAGAGTTTGGTGCCTTATCAGTGGGCCCTACTTTGGAATCTGTGCTCCTGAGAGTGACAGAGTTAGACTCAAATATGTCTTCCCTGCACATGGTCCATCTGTCCTTTCTATTCAAACCTATACTTAGTGCTGGAGTTTATAGTTGTACTTCCAGAGACTGGAGTCTTTGGTCTGTCCATGTGTCAGCTAGGCCTGGAATCTCTGTGGAGCTGCAACTCCTACTCTACAGCTCAATGGACTCACCCAGGACACCTGGTGGGGAGATGATGATGGACAACGGCCATCAGGGAATGGAGAGCCTGCAGCTGCAGGCAGGATAATCCCATCCATCTTACCCATGGGATATAAGCCCCTTCTCAATTGGAGGTGGAGTGGACATAACCATCCCAGACTCCTCAGGATTGGTGGAAGAGCTATGGACTAGAGTGGACTTACTGGAATTCTATTATAGACATATTGTGATTCAAGCAATGGAAGGAATTACAAAATTAATGTGGAGCCAGTGGTCACTGGAAGCTCTGGAGGCAGGGAGAGGGGAAAGCAGTTGTAATACAGGGGCTTTTTTGGGACTTGGGAATTGTCCTGAGTGACATTGCAACGACAGATATAGGCCATTTTATATCATCATATAACATGCAGAATTGTGTGGGAGAGAGTGTGGTCTACAATGTGAACTATGGTTCCTGCTTAATGGCAAAGCCCCAGGATGTGTTTATACATTCCAGGTGATGTGTCACACTAATGAAGGATGTGGGAGGTTGTGGGAGGTGTGGGAGGTGGGGCATATGGGAATCCCTATTTTTTTGTGTAACATTTATGTAATCTAAGTATCATTAAAAAAAAAATTTTTTTTTTTTAATTATTGAAAAAAAAAAAAAGCATAAGTTACTTCCCTCACCAAAGTCTATAGCCACATGTTGGGGCAAGATGGGTGCCAATGTCTGCGAAGATTCAGGCTTCTTGGGTTCCTCTCTTCTCAGGGCTCCATTTCTCTCTGGGCTCAGATGCTTGTGTTCTCTCTACAAGGCCAGCTGTAGACTATCAGGCGAACAGCTCTGTCTCTCATTCCAGGGCTTCTGCCATGTCTAAGGAGTCGTCTCTCTTCCTCTGTGATCTTCTCCTATGTGTTCACTTCCTGGGCTCCAGCTCAAAAGACTCTGCATCAAAACTCCAACTCACTCTTCTGCCATGACATTTTCTCTGTGAGTCCTACTGACGTAGCCAATCAAAGCCCTAATCATATTTAATCACGCCCAGAGGAAAAGACCAGTTTACAAACATAATCCAATATTTCCTTTTGGAATTCATCAATATTATCAAACTGCTACACTTAGGAACTGCCAAATGGTCCTCCACAGTGACTGTACCATTCTACATTCCTATCAACAGTGAATATATCATCATATAACATGCAGAATTGTGTGGGAGAGAGTGTGGTCTACAATGTGAACTATGGTTCATGCTTAATGGCATTCCTATCACTCCACATCCTCTCCAACACTTACAGTTTTCCATATTTTTAATAGTGGCCATTCTAATAAGTGTGAAATGATATCTCATTGTAGTTTTGATTTGCATTTCCATAAATGCTAGTGATGTTGAATTTCTTCATGTGTTTCTTTGCCATTTATATTTCTTCCTTGGACAAATTTCTATTCAAATCTTTTCCTCATTTATAAAATTGAGTTATTTGTCTTTTTAATTTAATTTAATTTTTTATTTTTAGATTCAAGGGGACTCTATTGATTTTGTGTATTAATGTGTATGCTGCCACTTTGCTGAACTTGTCTATTCATTCAAGTAGCTTTTTTGTGGATTTTCCAGGATTTTTCTAGATATAGAACCATATCATCAGTGAACAGTGAAAGTTTTACTTCTTCCTTTCCTATTTGGATGCCTTTTATTTCTTTATCTACCCTAATTGCTATAGCTAGAACTTCTAGCACAATATTAAATAACAGTGGTGACAATGGGCATCCTTGCCTTGTTCCTAATCTCAGCAGGAAAGCTTTCATTCTTTCACCACTGGTAAATTGCTCATTTTGTTAATATATAATGACCTTCTTCATCACTTATAACAGTTTTGCATTAAAAATCTATTTTGTCCAATATTAGTATCACTACTCCAGCTCTTTTTTGATTACTATTTTTGAGAGGAATATCTTTTTTCAACCTTTCACTTTCATTCTGGTTATGCCGTTACATCTGAGATGAGTCTACTTTAGACAGCATATAGATGGCTCATATTTTTTATCCATTCTATCAGTATGTCTTTTGATTGGGGAGTTCAAGCCATTAACATTCAATGTTATTAGTGTAAAGGTTTTACTTAATTCATTCAATTTATCCTTTAGTTTTCCATTGTCATATCTTACTACTGTCTATCTTTTTACCCTTTAATTTCCTCTTCCTAATAATCTTCATTTCTTCACTTACCTCCAAGTGTGTTGCCCTTGTTTTTTTCCTTCAGGCTGTAGAACTACCATTTCCTTTCTCTTATATTTCTGGTCTTTTGGTAACATACTCTCACAGGTTTTGTTTGTGTGTGAAGACTTTTAACTCACCCTCATTTTTGAAGGATAGTTTTGCTGGATACAGAATTCTTGGCTGGCAGTTTTCTCTTTCAATACCTTAAATACATCATATCACTTTTTTCTTGCCTCCATTGTTTCTGATGAGAGGTCAGCACTTAATCTTATCGAGGTTTCCTTGTATGTGAAGTTGTGTTTTTTTCTGGCTGTTTTCAAAATCCTCTCTTTATCTCTGATATTTGTCATTCTGAACAGTAGGTGTCTTGGAGTAGGTCTATTCAGATTTATTCTGTTTGGGGTGTGTTGCCTTTCTTGGATATTGATATTATGTCCTTCATAAGGGTTGGGAAGTTTTTAGTCATTATCTCCTCAAATATTCTTACTGACCCTTTTCCATTCTCTTCTCCTTCTGGGACACTGATAATGCATATATTTGTGTGTTTTCCATTGTCATTCAATTCCCTGAGACCCTACTCCACTTTTTCCATTCTTTTCTCTTTCTGTTCTGCTGTCTTTACCAGTTCAGATGCTCTGTCCTTAAAATCAATAATTCTGTCTTCAATCAATTCAAATCTGCTGCTATGTTCCTCTAATGTATTTTTAATCTCATTGAGATTAAAAGAGTCTTTAATTCCCATAAGCTCTGTTACTTTCCTTTGCAGGCTTTCAAATTTTTCTTGATGTTCACCCAGTATCTTCTTAATATCCTTTATCTCTTTAGTCATATTTTCCTTCAATTGATTTAGGAGATTCGTGTGATTATCATTGATTAGTTGTTTTAAATCCTGTATCTTGTCAGGATATTTGGTTTGTTCCTTTGGCTGGGCCATCTCTTCCTGTTTCCTAGTATGGTCAGCTCTTCCTGTTTCTTAGTATGGCTTGTAATCTTTTGCTGATGTCTAGGCATTGAATATGTTAGCGAATTTACTCTGATGGTCAATTTCTCTCTCTTTCCTAGTGTTTTTTTCACAGCTCTTCTTTGATTTTTTTCCCAATTTATTCTGAGTCTTTAAAATTGCCCGGCTTAAGTTATCAAAATCTGGCCAGGGACTAAAGGGGCACAGATTTTCTCCCAGGAATTAGGGCTAAAGAGAGACCTAAAAGCAGTTTTCCTCCTTGCAACTTCCTAGCTGGCCAGCAGATGGAACTCATAGGCAAACCTTTCCATAGAGGTGCTTCTTTCAACCTCCGCTTTCCCATGTTTCTGGTCTTACCAGAGCTGAAATTCAAAGTGGGCTCTGCTGGCTCAATTCGCTAAAGAGAAACCACTTTCTGCTCTGCTATGTCCCCTCCTTATTCTCTTGTAACAGCTGACAGGGAGGAAGATGTCTGTTCCCCTCTCCGTTGGCTGCAGTGAGCCAGGGATTTAATCTAGGCTTCATGTCTTGAGGGTAGGGGATAGGGTCCTTCCTGGCCACTGTGGGAGTTTAGTAACTCACATTTGTTTTTTGGGTTCTTTGTCTTTCTGTCCCTTGCCCTACTGGGGGTTGCACAGCACTGTCCTGGTCTACTAACCCCAAATCTGGTCCCTCAGACAACTTTTGGCCCTTTCTCCATTGTTTTCTGAAAGAATGGAGCCCTGCCTGTCTACTCTGATGCCATCTTCCCAGAACTCCATTTAGAATGCTTTGAAGAGCATGTTATATAGTCTCAATTTTATTCTAAGGGCAGTGAGAAGTCATTGAAGGATTGTAAACAGGAGTGTACACACAATTAGATTTGCTTTTCTAAATTAGGTGCCACATATTTTATTCTTTATAGCTATATTTTATTATTTTTTAGAAGTTATCAGGGAATTTAATTTTGTAGAATTTTGCATGATTTTGGCATTAAAATAGAAAGATCATCCATGAATAATTCCAATGATTGCTTGAACCACTTTATGTTTAGACATGACATCAGTATAATCACTTTAAATTTTATCTGTCCTGACCTATGACTATTATAATGTTGCTGATGACAATGATGATTGCACTGATACCACTACTAATAGTTGATACCATTTATTAAGAACTTAACATGTTTCAGACATTGTACTAACTGCTTAATATAACAATTATATTTAATCCTTACTAGAATCCCATACAATGTCCATTTTTCAGAACAGTGAGCAGAGTTTTAGAGAGCTTAAGTAGAGTTCCTGAGTCATGAAGAGTACAGATAATGAATCAGGAGTCAATCTAAGATATCATAAGGCAAACTCTTAATCATTGTATTTTTCTGACATGCAATGGAATCTGATGATTAAATAAAGTTTCTTTTAAAAAATGCTCTCCAAAAATATCTGTAAAAATTCAAATTTTATGTTTTCTCTATAAGTAGATTTGACAACAATATTTGATTTGGACTAGAAAATATTTCTAGAAATCCATTAGTATTCAGTTTTTTCCATAAAGATATAAGTTTGGAAAAAATTACAAGAGTAACACTGCCATTTAATCTATTAAATTTTGGACAAGACAGTACTTGGAAGTTATACTGATGCAATGAAATATGTTATTTTGTAAACAGCTGTTACAAATGGCCAGCAACAAAACAAATCCATTATTAAATCTATGGTGTTTCAACCAATAGAGAGAAACCTAGTAAGAAAAACAAAAACTAAACCCAACCTAGTGTTTTCTGTCATTATTTGCAGTTTGCCAATCTCTATAATTCAGGGAGTGAGTGAATACCATTTTACCCATCCTCCAAATTAACAAGTAAAAATTCTTAAATGAATTAATATCAAACTCACCTTGTGCCTTTCTCCCAGAGAAACTGGGGCCTGGGACCCAGCTAAAAAATATTTCCATTTTTTCTTTAAAAAAATAATGCTAACTGTTGCTGCTTTGTTGCCAGCCTTAAGCATCTTGCTGAGCCTTTAGCCAGCATGTCACAATGTCCACTTCTTTACTTCTTGCAGCTCAACTTTTGCTTAGAACTTTAAAAATATCTTTTAACTGCATATGCTTCCTATTCAGTAACAATATTGTTATTCACAACCAGTTATTCTGTTTTTTTAAGGAATCTAATTATCCTATTTTTTTTCATACTCATTGCTCCCTTTTGGCTCTCTGTTACCTGACACTGGCATCAACACACTTGGCATCACTCATTCACATGTTGCTGTGAGGAAAAACTTAAAAAAATAAGAAAGAGAAAAACTACCAAATAACTCTTGAAGCCACTGTCTGATTCTCATTAGATTCTTCCTGATTTTTTAATATTTTATAGCTATATGATACCTCTAATAGCTGTGTGATTAGTTTTACATTTGGAAAATGTGACAATAAGCTGTTATAATGCTCATTTTAAGATGATGTAAGATTACCTGCAAATCACAAAAGTGAAAATTCATGGCAAAATTTCAAGCCATTTAGTTTCAGCTAAAGATAAAGGATAACAGACTATTCCAGATCCTCTCTCTTCCACCTCTGCACATAAGTCCTATGGCTGGATAGGCTGCCAATCACTCTTGGGTAATTCATTATGCAATTGCTTTCATGGCTTCATTCAAACATTATTTGGGTTCTTTCAATGTGCTGAATATCAAAAGGCATGACATAGTTCCTCCTTGCAAGAAACATACATTTTAGGAGGAGTGAGATAACATGGCACAAACACCCAAGTACAGGGTTGAATATAAGAAGTTCATGAAGAGAGATGCTCAGTTTTATATTAAATCAGAAAATGAAGAGTACACTTTGACCAAGAGAATTGGGGGAAAGCTTTGATGGAGAGGTAAACATTCAATCCCTTCAGGAAGGGCAGGACTTTGACAGGCAGATTAGGGAGGGAAGGGTTGTTGAGAAAAAGATTATAGACAGTAAAGGGCATGAACAAAGTAAATTTGGTGTAGTAGAAATAGCATTGGCCTGAGAATCTGAGATCCAAAGTTGAGTGTCAGTCTTACTTACTAATAACAACATGGTCCTTAATTTTCACTGTATAATGAGGATTGTGCTACATCATCTCCAAGTTTGCTCTAAGTTCTAAAATGTATTATTTTCAAACACAGAGGTGGGAGGACATAGGGCATACCTGGAGAAAAGAAAGTAGTATAGTTTTATCTGAAGACTAAGTGCTATGTACATATAAATAGGTACTGAGGAGAAAACTTGGGAGAAGTGGTTAGGGCCATGGGGTAGGTTGAATGCCAGGCAAAGAATTTGAGCTGTACATTTTTGTCCAAGGAGATTCACTGAAGATAATCTTGTACAGGATAGGTCCTGTACAAGATTAGTTTCAGATAGATTTTATAACAGCATATAGGGTGGAATGGGGCCAGAAGGTGTGGCTGAGGTAAACATTTAAGTGGCTATTGTAGAATCAAGTGATGGGTAATAAGGGTAAGATCTAGTGCTACTAGGGGTAGAAATGGAAATTATGGTATACACCTGAGAGGCTGGTAAGACAGCCATACCTACTCAAGAAGGGCTTAATTTACTAAGTCGTTTGGGGATACACTTCAAGCAACATATCCTTTTGACTTCAAAAGAAAGTAAACTCCACATGAGTCTCAAGGCTGGAAAATTTCAAGTAACTAAGGATTGTCACTCTCTCCTCACATTGCTTGCTATTTTTGGTTTTCCTCTTGCTTGTAGTGTTTATCTAGGGACTTCAAGAAAAAAATTATGATTTGTTGACGACAGGGTGGTAAACAAGTATGGTATTCTGGCTCCTTCCCCCAATTCAGGCATGAACTTCAGAAACATAGCATTTTTAAAGTGTGTTTCTGCCACCAGAATAGGAAAATAGGAAAAAAGTGGAAGAGAATACAAAATTCAGAACTAGGCCCAGGGGTACTTGAAATATGATAAAGATGACACCTCAAAACAATGGGGAAATGATGGATAATTTAGTCAATTGTATTAGGAAAACTTGCTCACTATAAGGAGTAAAACAAGGTTGAATCCCTACCATATACTGTATACAAAGATGGATTACATCTGAAATAAAGATCTGAATGAGAAAGGTGTAAATTCAAAGAAAATGTAGGAGAATATTTTTGTGAATTAGAAATTTGAAATATTTCTTTTAAAAAAAGACTCCCAAAGCACAAGATATAAAGCCTCTATGTGTGTGTGTGTGTGTGTGTGTGTATTTCATTAATCAAAATTAAGGTTTCTCTTTAATAAAAGATACCATGGACAAAGTTAACAGCAAAGTGGCAACCCAAAAGAAGATACATTAAAGATCCAAAATCAACCATGAATTAATCTCTTGGTGATAGAAAGAACTCCAATAAAACAAGGAAAAGACAATAAACACAACTTTAAAAATAAGCAAAGGCCAGAAACAAGCAATTTGTAGAAGTCTAAATATATAACCAGAAAGGCTCAAAATCATTATATTTATACAAGTTGTGCAGATTAAAACCACAAAGAAACATCTCTTTACAAATATAAAAATAGTCAAAATTAGAAAGCTGGATAATGCCAAATTATTAGTAAGAATATGGGAAGGAGGGAACATTTATGTACTACCAGTAGGAAAAACAAAATGGATTCAGTGATTCTGGAGGCTGATCTTGAATATTTTAATTAGTTAAATGATATATCAAATGCACTAAGAGCCATGATCACGTTCCTGGGTATCCATAGTGGGACTTGTATGAAGATTTTCATCTTGTCGTTTTTGGAGTAGCAGAAAATTGAGGCAACCTAGGGATACCTCATAAGGGGAAAAGGTGAGTTGGAGACACCCTGTAAATACCATGCATACTATGAGACATGAAATGTAGCAGTTAGAGCAATAATTTAAATAAATACCCTGAAACTTGAATACATAATAAAGCATGGGACAGAACAGTACAATTTATGGTAATTAAAAACACATAGAATGAAAAGCATTACTGCTTAGTTTATAAGGTAAAGGTATACTTAAAAGCCTATATGGAACACATTAGCATGTGTGCCCATGGTGGGGATTGGTTTGAGAATGAGAACTAAGGATGAGGACCGAAAAAAAACAAACCAAAAAAAGACAACTACTAAAGTCCTATGAACTGAAGTATATGAGTAACTCAAGGAAAGAGAGAAAGGAATGGAGGGAGGGGGAGAAAAGGGAGGGAAAGAAAAAAATGAAGGAAAGAGCAGAATAGGAAGGAGACTAGCATGGTAAGAAACTCAGGACATCCCACTGCCTGGTTTGCTCTCAGTTGCACCATGTCTTCCCCAATCACCTGGTCTTCCCAACACTCCCTTCAGTCTGAGATTCAGTTACATCATATCTATGTCCATTCTTAAGTAGCCCATTCTGAAAATACTGGAATCAGCAAAGCAGGTAGGGCCATGACCTGAGGAAATATGACAGAAAGCTGACAGAACATCACACGAGCCATGTTTTTATAGGATTATATAATATAATGGAAAATCGTGTTCCTGCATGGACTTTTGTTGAGAGCACCATGGCTCGGCATTTGAACTCTATGACAAAACCTGGCCCCTTTAAAGATTCCACAGCAGTGTTTTTGCCATGACAAGATGTCATGACAAACTTCTCTGGCTTAACATTTATAACCATTTTATATTCAGAACACATTTGATTTTACTTAATTTCTAGCTACCTCCCCCAATTATCTTTGAATTTTCATTGCTAAGAGCAATTCAGTTTCTCTACTTATCTTCCCTTTTTGGTTCATATTACAAATGTAGTGACCTAAAAGTCAGATTTCCTTAGAAACTCATATCTTCATCTTCAGATTCATTAGTTTCATTTCTTTGCCCATACTACAGAGGTTCTGTTATCTCTAAAGCAAGATTTTTCAGTCTCAGCACTAATGACTTTAGGGGTGAATTATTCTTTATTGTGGGGCACTTTCCTGTGTATTGTAGGACATATAGCAGCATCCCTGGCTTCTACCTACCAGATACCAGTATCACTTGCCCCAGCTAGGACACAAAAATGTCTCCAGATATTGCCAAATGTACACTGGGAGGAACAACCAACCCTGGCTTAAACTAGGTTCACACAGATTTCAATACCATGTTGTAGATTCATCCTTCAGATATAATGGGGAAGATGGAGAGTCACAAAATTATTTGCCTCAACCCGCTAATTACTATCCAATGGAATAAGCTATCACTGATTGTTATACTTTGTTGAGGATGCTTCTGTAATTTATCACTCTATGTTATATTATGCATAGCCAGACCAAGCCCTACTGAAACCATAGAGAAATCTCTCGTTTAAGCACCTAGAATATACTCACTTTACCTCGTAAAATTTATTGAAGCTGCTGCTGAACCATTTATTATCAACCTAGTTAACTATCCTTGGTTCATCGGAAATCAATCCTTTATTTTGCTGAAATGGGAACATACACTATCTACATCATCCTTACTTTTGTTTAGGCATCCTCCTTTGTTTGGTCATTTTTATCAAAGGTTCCAGTGAAATGCTATATATATTCCAAAAAAAGTTCCATTTAAAAGATTACCATATTTGGGCTTCACATGTGGGCTACATACTACAATTAGAACATTTATCCACAGCATTCCAGTTATGAATTTATAATAAGTGCATCAAACATTTTAATTATTGTAACCAATATTCATTTAGAGGGCCCACATGAATGTTTTATTGAAAATAATAGTCATTTGTAATGGATCACACTTGGTCTAAAATTGTTGAATATCACTCAATCTCAGTCATGTGCATATAAAGGCATTATTTCTTCTTAATTTTCTTTTACTAGTAATCTTAAGTCCAGTTTTCATGACATAAATTTGGTGTAACAAAACTTGAATAGCTCAAATTTGCATAACTAAGTAAATTAGTAAATTCAGCATGAATTGTGATGAATGTGGTTTTAACCTACTTCACTATAGCTGACTGCACTTAGTCATATAATAAAAAGGTAGCTAAACCATAATGGTTCACTATTTTGTCTTAGCTAATTACATTAAAGGTAATTACAAAAGTATTTTTATGAAAAATTTCCTTGTTTGAATGGGGTTGAGCAATAGTCACCATTTGGCTTCTGGTTTTATGTTTGATGCCGAGATCAAACAAACACTTAGCAAAGTGGGTGAGGAACATAATTTCTGAACTGAAAAAGTAAAATTATAACATGGTTCCTTGTACAATCCTTTTGAAATCAAGTGTTCTCAGGAGGATAAAGTAGAAGAATATGTATAACTAGATCTGCCTCAGACAATCTAGACCTTGTGGTAGGTGAAAATTTATGCCATATCCTTAGGGTTTAGAGGCTGTGCTTAAGCCAGAAACTTCTGGTGCAATGTTGTAATATAAAGTATTCTCCCAATATTTTATCTTTCTAAAAAATATATTAGATCTCTGCCTTTGTATGATTACTTTAGAGGGTACAAAAGACTCTGGTGAATCCTGATTTCTCCACTGGTTTTAATTTCATCCATTTATTTTAAGGTTTCCTTCCAATTAAAATGAGAGATCACCAAAGTTTGTAAATTATGCAAAAGGAAGTTTTGATATAGCAGAGAGAATTTAGGGATCTAGAAAAGACACGAGGACACCACTGAGGACTGAAAAATGGCTGTGATCAGGAAAACAAGAGTGCCTAAGACACATTTGGCCCATTTCATGATCCCATAGGAGATGAGCCAGAGTATCCATCCAAGTATGGAGGCAGGGCACACATTTTGTACTAAATTTTTTGATGGGTTAATTGACTCCAAACAATTTTATCTAGCATTAACAGTTTTAAAAATTCAAACCACATTTTTATTAGAGAATTACAGAAAAATCATGCATAAAACACAAAGTTCCAATAAAGTCTTTTTATTAGCAGGGATTCATAACTAATGTACAGAGTGTTGAATATCATATCTCCACCTTAAAGTTAAAGAACTAAGAGAAACAAATTCAAGTGGCTTTCCCAGTATATTGTAAAATTCAGTTAATGAACTAGTATTGAAGGCATCAAGGAAATGTTTACTGTTTACTTGCTATTGAATTACCAAACTCTCTCATAGCCCGTGATCTAAATGTTTAGTAGGTAGAACAGATAAGGAGGAAGAAGAGCCTGTTACATTCTTTTCAAATTCATCTTTAAATATTTCACAAATTTCCTTTTCACATTTTTAAAATTACAAATGCTCTATCAACATCCTGCATAATACATTCCCCATGTTCTCTTTAAAAACTAAAAATAGATTATGTACTTCAAGTATGAACTTCTTGAACCCATATCAATTTTTTGTATAATAAAGAGTCCATGGCTATATTACCCAATTGAGAATAAGGTGATTCTTTCCACCTCCCTTAATGTTAAAGTTTTAAAGCTGGAGAGAGAACAGCATTTAAATTACAACTGTTTTGACGGTCCCTATATGAGGGAAGTCTCACTTGATTATACTGATGTAACGCTTTATAGATCTCAAGTGAGTTGATTTTGTAAATTAGAAAGGTGAATTGTTATCATGATGATCTATGGTTTCCAAGTGAATTCATCAGGAAAAACATCTGCAAAAGTCAAACATTCTAAGGATCTAGGTTTCAATTTCTGCAATCTAAACATCTGCAGACTGAGAAGAAAAAAAAAATGCTTTAACCAGACTCAGTTGATAAGCAGCCAATCTGCTTAGTAAACATTATAAAGACAATCTACTTAACTGATTTTTGGTTCTGACTTTCCCTGTTCCTTCAGCATTTCTGTCCTTATCTAAGCAGCTAGCAATTACTGACATTATATTAATGACAAGAAAATTGACCATTTAAATGCATCGAAATAAAAGTTAAAACTTTGTGATTTTTTAAGAATAGGAAGCATTAAGAATGGAGAGTTGGAATACCACATGGATTATTTTAAACTCATGATAAAGAACTACATTTTCTTCCTTCACTCAATGTTAAGTTAAAAATGATAGCGATTAAAGCTTTTTAAAAGTAAAATGTCATTGTTCTCTAATGGTTAAAATGTAAGGCCAAAATTACATTTTTAATTTCTCTTTTCCCATGCTAGACTACCATAAAGCATAAGATAAATAGGCTCACCTAAGCTTGCTCTTTGATTAAACTGGAGGTGTGGTGAGGTGTACAATGTGAAATGAAAGATGGACCAGCCTGAGTAACAAAGAAAGGACGATGCTGAGGTGTCTGCCATTGTTCTTTACAAACCTTCAGCCTTCCTACAATTGGCTTCAAATTATTTGTTAAATACAAATCTGTTAGGGAAACAGAAAGACATAAAGGCATAAGAGAGTCTGTAACATGTAATAATATTAATCTGTTTATGGCATTTTATATTTAATATGGTGAATTATGTTACTCTATTGTGAACAAATCTGACAGTGCTCTTAAAAAGAAGGAAAACTGAACAAAATACAGAAAAGCAATACAAAATAGATTGCCCTGGTTTCTGTGAATAAATATTAAAAAAGAGGTCATTTAAAATCAATTATTAGTATATAAAATATTGTTAGACTGATGTCTACCATTTATTTTTATTCCCCATAGATGATCAAATAAAATGAGTTTTAAGTGAAGGAAAACCTGTATCTCGGTTAGAAATGAAATATCATTTTATCTGGTAAATGTTATTCTGTAATGGTAACCCTACTCACTATGGGTAAAAAGATACACACTAGAAGAAAATTTCAAAACAAATATTTTATCACAATGCTTCCTTACTTTTTTATTTCTACCTGCTATTATTTTAGTGACTTTATTCCCCCATTTCATGTATGCTCTATATCTCTCATTTACTACTGCAGCCATAGCCTCTAACAAAATATCTGGTACATACTGGGTCCTTAACAGTGTCACGTGCATGAGTTGCAGAAGGAATAGACTGAACCATTTGCTCTAAGCCAGTAGTTCTTAACCTTTTTTGTTCCACAGATCCCTTTGCCTGTCAGGTGAAAACAATGGACCCCTTACGAAGTCCACAGTATACTGTGTATTATTTAATAAATATACCACACCCACGCCAACACATCCCCACAAGAATAATGTTTTTTTTGAATTTCAATTCAAGCTCACAGACTCCTTGTTAAGAACCCCTGCTGTAAGCCATATTAGAAGTAGCAAGCCTGATTTCCCTGGCCACAATTGCTGAAGCACTCACATACTGGCTCTCTGGTCAACAGTCCCAGCTAAGTTCAGCCATACTAAGGTGCCAGGTGTGTGAAAAAAGCCCTCTTGGACCATCCATATAAGCTGCATTCCATCAAATGACCTCCATCAATGCCACATGAACAGAACGATCACCCAGCTGAGCCCTGCCCAAATCCCCAAGCTACAGTATCGGTAGATGAAAGAAAATGATTACTGTTTTCAGCCACTAAAGTTTTGGGCTAATTTGTCATGCAGCAGTAGACAACTAGACCAGTAGGTAACAATGCAAGTTTTTAAAAGGATGAAAAGATAAACCCAAAGATTAAACTGAAAACTTGTAACCAATTCCTGCCAAAAGTTTACAACAGATTATTAAATGATGTGCTATCAATATTTTAGAGAAGAATGCAGTGAACATTTCATTTTTTTAGACTTGCAAGTAAAGCTACTTTTGACTACAATAGTATTTGGCAAAGTCTTTTATGATATATTTGTCAGTGATAAAATACAGACTCAAAAGTTACACTGCTATGTGAAGTCATGACTGCTTAAAGAATAATATTTAAAGGGTGTAGATTAATTATCTGACTTCAATCTGGCAGTTATCACTAACGGAGTGTCACAGGGTATTCTCCTTGATTCTGCTCTATTAAATATTTTTCATGAATGAAGAAGACAAAATATTTATATATCAGATAGTAATAGTACTTAACATTTAGAGGAATATGTAATACAATATATGGTACACTACATAATGTAAATGAATTAAATAGTCTGAAATAATATATTAAAATAAGATAAACTTTTAAATGTAGAGGGAGACAGAGCAAAGGTATGGATTTTCAGGATTGTTTTTTGGCCTGGAATGCCTCTCCCCTCACTCTTTTTTTTTTTTTAATTAAATTAAAAAAATTTTTTATAAACACTACCCTATCCTCCTTCCCTCAGTAACCACTAATCTAATTTCTCTGTAAATGTGCTATTTTAATCTCTTATTAAGTGATATTGTACAATTTTTGCCCTTACATGTTTTCCTTATTTCACTGAGCATAATGTTTTCAAGGTTCTTCCATGTTGCATGTCCCATAATTTCATTTTTCTTAAGGCCTAATAATATTTCATTGAGGGTACGTACTAAATTTTGTGTTTCCATTCATTTGTTGATGGACATTTGAGCTGTTGAAAGTTGGGGGCTATTATAAATGATGCTGCTATAAACATTGGTGTACCATTATCTGTTTGTGACCCTGCTTTCACTCTCTCTGGGTATATACATAAAACTGCGATGACCAGGTCAAATGGTGATTCTATGTTTAACTTTTTGAGGAATATCCATATTGCTTTCCACAGTGGATGTACCATTTTCATTACTACCAACAATGCACTAGAGTTCCAAATTCTCTGCATCATCTCCAACTCTAATTTTCTGATTTTTAAAAATAATAAAAATAATAGCCATCCTTGTGGCTGTGAAGTGGTATCTCAATGTGGTTTTAATTTATATTTCCCTAATGACTAATGTTATTGAGCATCTTTTCGTGTGTTTGTTGGCCATTTGTATATATTCTTTGAAGAAATGTCTATATAAGTCCTTTGCCAACATTTTAAATTTGGTTATTAATATTTGTTATTGCTTTGTAAAAGTTCTTTATATATTCTTATTTAATATATGGTTTACAACTATTTTCTCCCACTCTATATACTTCTTTGGTCAAAGCCTTCCTTCCTTGTTGCTGTTAGATTAGGTACAGACATTCAGAGCCCTTCACAATTTAGTCTCACCCTATCACTTCTGGGCTTATTTCTGATTCTGTAGGTTTTCTTTTTACTTTCTTGGTAATTTCCTCTGATGTACAAAAGATTTTTAATTTTGATGAAATCAAATTGATCTATTGTTTCTTTTACATTCCAAGATTTTAGGTTAATACTTCTTTTTAACACAAGCTTAATGTGAGGCAACAGTGTAATGTTACTACTAAAATGTTGCTGTAATTTTAGGCTACAGCAATAGAATTGTAATGTACAAACCATGGTAGAAAATACTATCACTCTGCTCTAAACTGCTTATATCATATTTCAGTATTATTTTAAAATCTAAGCATCATGTTGAAAGACAAAAAGAAGAATATGTTCTGAGATGTTCTATCTGGGTGATGCTAGAGGTGGGAATCTGATTAGGAAAAACAGGAGAAGGAACTTGAAATCCTATTGGGCAGAACAGAGGTCTGTAGGGAGATGAAATAATTATTTCAAATATACAATGGGATGTCATGCAGGAGACTATTTGTTTTTGTTGCTTCAGAATTCAAAAGAAAGACTGAAAAAGGAAAGAATCTGAAGTTCTAAACTCCATTTAGAACAGTCCACAGTAATGGAATGGGCTCATTGGGCTTGCTGAGTCTCCCCTTTCCAATGGAATGTTCAAGAAGAGAATCAATGACAGTTCTCAAGGATATTGAAAAAGGAAATTACACTATTATGGACTCTAAATCATTTTCTACTCAATGAAACCATGATTACATTTTTCAATTGTGGAAGAAAATTTGTTATGAATTTCATAAAACTAACTTCTTTCCCAGAACTATAAAAGAACGCATGTGTGCACACACACACACACAATCACACATATGCATTTACAGTACTTTTTTTCTTTTTAATTATTAGAGAAGTTGTGAGTTTACAAAACAATTATGCATAACATACAGGATTCCCATTTACCAACCCACTACCAACAGCTTGCATTGTTGTGGAACATGTGAAAGAGCATCATCAAAATATTACTGTTAACTATAATCCATAACTTATGTATGGTATATTTTCCCATAAACCATCCTATGATTAACACCATGAATTAGTATTGTATATTTGTTATAGTTCATGAGAGAATATTCTCAAATTTGCACTGTTAATCACAGTCCATCATCCACCATGGGTTTCACTATGTCATATGGTCTCACGTGTTGTATAGTCCATCCAAATTGTACACTTAGGGGCTCTCACATTAATCACAGAGTTATGCTGTCATCACCTCAGTCAGTTTTGGAATGTTTTCTTTACTCCAAAAGGGAAAATCCCATACCTTTTTATACCCTCCCCCACCCGTTGTTGACCCTTTTAGCATTTAGCATTAGCATTGATATAGTACAACCTTCTTTGCCATTGATGCAAAAATATTACAATATTACTGTTAACTATAGTCCATAAATTGTATTTTTCCTATGGATCACTATATTAATAACTTGTTATACTGACATACATTTTTTTTCTAAATCACAGAACATTATAGTATTTGTACTAACAGTCCTCATCGACCACTGAGTTCACTATGTTATACATTCATTAGATTATCTTCTAGATTTCCTTCAATTGACATTTACATCCCTAGACTACCCCTTTCAGGCACAATCACATTTCTAAATCAGCAGTGCCAGTTATACTTACTATAAAATGTTACCATCAATTATATCCATTTCCACATCTTTACAATCAACCTTTTTAAAAATTCTGCACACATTCAGCATCAGCTCCCATTCTCAAAACACATTCTATCTCCTACTAACCTATACTCCACAGTTATCTCCATGAATTTCCTCATCATATTTAGTTCATATTAGTGAGACCATAAAATATTTGTCATTTTGTATCTGACTTATTTAACTCAACATACTGTCTCAAAGTTCATCCATGTTGTCATATGTTTCCAGATTTCATTTCTTTTCATTTCTTCTTACAGCTGAATACTATTCCATTGTGTGTATATACCACATTTTGTTTATCCATTTATCAATTAATGGACATTTGGGTTGTTTCCATCTTTTAGCAATTTTGAGTATTACTGCTATGAACACCAGTGTGAAAATATCTGTTCATGTCCTTGCTTTCAGTTCTTTTGAATATATTTCTAGTAGTGGGATTGCTAGATCATACAGCAGTTCTATATTTAGTCCTGAGGAACCACCAAATTGTCTTCCACAGAGGCTACACCATTTTACATTCCCGTCAACAGTGAAGGAGTGTTCCTATTTCTCCACATCCTCTTCAGTACTTGCAATTTTCTGTTTCCTTAATAATAGCCATAATATAAGATGTGAAATGATATCTCATTGTAGTTTTTATCTGCATTTCCCTAATAGCTACTGACGTTGAATATAATTTAATGTACTTTTGGCCATTTGTCCTTCCTCTTGGTAAAAATGTCAATTCAAGTCTGTGCCCCATTTTTTAGTTGGGTTGCTTGTCTTTTTATCTTTGAGTTGTATGATCTCTTTATGTAATATGGATATCAAACTCTTATCAATATGTGATTTCCAAATATTTTCTCCCATTGAATAAGCTGCCCTTTTACCTTCTTGACAAAGTCATTCGAATCACAAAAGTTTAATTTTGAGGAGGTTCCATTTATCTATTTCTTTCTTTCATCGCTTTTGCCTTGGGTGTAAAGTTTAAGAAACCACTACCTAGCATAATATTTTGAAGATGTTTCCCTAAATTTCTTCTAAGAGTATTATGGTTCTAGCTTTTATATTTAAGATTTTGATCCTTTTGAGTTAATTTTTGTGTAAAGTGTGAAATAGGGGTCCTCTTTCTTTCTTTTGATATGGATATCCAATTCTCCCAGCACCATGTGTTGAATAGACTTCTGACCCAGTTGGGTGGGTTTGACATCCTTGTCAAAATTCACTTGAACATAGGTGTGAGGGTCTATTTCTGAACTTTCAATCCAATTCCATTTGTCAATATTACTATCTTTATGCCAGTACTATGCCGTTTTTACCACTGTAGCTAAGTAATATGCTTTAAAGTCAGGAAGTGAGAGTCCTCCAACTTTGTTCTTCCTCTTAAAGATATTTTTGGCTATTTGAGACCCCTTACTTTTCCAACTAAATTTGATTTTTTAAAGAAGTATTGTTGGAATTCTTATTGGAATTGTGTTGAATCCGTAAATCAATTTGGGTAAAACTGACATCTTAACAATATTTGGTTTTCCAATCCATGAACACAGAATGTCCTTACATTTATTTAGGTCTTCTTTGGTTTCTTTTAGCAATGATTTGTAGTTTTCTGAATACAGTTCCTTTATGATCAGGGTTAAATTTATTTGTAAATATTTATTTATTTAAATATTTGATTCTTTTAGTTGCTATTGCAAATGGATTTTTTCCTGACTTCCTCCTCAGATTGTCTTTAGTAGTATATAAAAATGCTACTGTTTTTGTGTATTTTGTATCCCACTGCTTTGCTGAACTTCTTTAATAGCTCTAGTAGCTTTGTTGTACATTTTTCAGCTTCACAGAATTAGGTTGCTAACATTACCTTCTGCTCAATTTTTTCAAAGAGTTTGAGCAAAGTTCGTATTAAATCTTCTTTGAATGATTGGTAGAATTCAGCTGCAAAGCCATCTGGTCCAGCGTTTTCATTTTTTCAGAGGTTTATGATGACTATTTCAACCTCTTTACTTGTGATTGGTTTGTTGAGGTCTTCTATTTCTTCATTGTAAGTTGTTCATGTGTTTCTAGGAATATTTTCATTTCATCTACATTTTCTAATTTGGTGATGTACAGTTTTTCATAGTATCCTCTTATGATCTCTTTTATTTCTATGGGATCATTAGTAATTCCCCCCTTTCATTTCTGATTTTATTTATTTGCATATTCTTTTTTTCTTTCTCAGTCTAAGGGTTTGTCAAATCTGTTGATCTACTCAAAGAACCAACTTTTGGTTTTGTTGATTTTCTCAATTGTTTTTTGTTCTCAATTTCATTTATTTCTGCTCTCTTTTTTATTTCTTTCCTTCTACTTGATTTGGGATTATTGTGCTGTTCTTTTTCTAGTTCCTCCAAGTGTGCAATTAAGTCTTTGATTTTAAGTGTTTCTTCTTTTTTCATGTAAGGATTGAGGGCTGCAAAATTACCCCTCTGCACTGCTTTACTGCATCCCATAAGTTTTGATATGTTGTGTTCTTGTTTTCATTCATCTTGAGATGTTTACTGATTTCACTTGCAATTTCTTTTTGACCCACTGATTGTTTAAGAGTGTGTTGTTTAATCTCCATGTATTTGTGAATTTTTCTTTTTTCCATCTGTTATTGCTTCATTCCATTATGATCAGAGAAAGTACTTTGTATAACTTTACTCTTTTTATATTTATTGAGACCTGTTTTGTGATCCAACATATGGTCTATCTTGGAGAAAGATTCATGAGCACTTGAAAAGAATGTATATCCTGCTGTCTGGGGGCAATGTTCTGTATATGTCTGTTCGGTCTAGTTCATTCATCATATTATTCATGCTCTCTGTTTCCTTACAGGTCCTTTTTCCAGATGTTCTATCTAATGATGAGAGTGGTAGGCTGAAATCTCCAACTATTATTGTAGAGACTTCTATTTTCTCCCTTCAGTTTTGCCAGTGTTTGCCTCATGTATTTTGGGGTACCCAGGTTAAGTGCATAAATATTTATGATTGTTATTTCTTCTTCATGAATTGTTCCTTTTGTTAATATTTAATGACCTTCATTTCTTATAACAGTTTTGCACTTAAAATCCGTTTTTTCTGATATTAATGTAGCTACTCCAGATGCTTTTTGGTTTCTATTTGAGTGGAATATCTTCTTCCAAGCTTTCATGTTTAGCCTATTTGTGTCTTTGCATCTAAAGTGAATCTCTTGTAGACAGCTTATAGATGGTTCATATTTTTAATCCATTCTGCCATTCTGTGTCTTTTGATTGGAGAGTTCAATCCAGAAATATTCAATGTTATTACTGTAAAGTCATTATTTAGGTTGTCCATTTCATCCTTTGGCTTTATGTTGCCTTATCTTACTATTACCTATCTTTTCAAATTTTTAGTTACCCTTACTAATAATCTTCATTTCTACATTCTTCTCCAAGCTTCTCTCTCTCCTGTCTTTTCCTTTCAGATTGCAGCACTCCCTTTAAAACTTTTTGTAAGTTCAGTCTCTTGGTGACAAACTCACTCAGTCTCAGTTTATCTATAGTGAAGACTTTAAACTCAACCTAGTTTTTGAAGGACAGCTTTGCTGGATAAAGAATTCTTGGCTGTCAGTTTTTTCTTTCAGTATCATAAACATATCATACCACTGCATTCTCGCCTCTATGAATTCTGATAAGAAATTGGCACTTAGTCTTATTGAACATCCCCTGTGTGGCCGTTGGGCAGTTTGATGTAATTATGAATTCTAAAAATATAATTGGATCATGCTAGTAAACTGATCTGTTAATATGGGCATGATTAAGTTATGATTAGGGCGTTGACTGGGCCATGTCAGTAGGGCGTTGAGCCCCACCCCTTGGTGGGTGGGGAATCAAATATAAAAGGCATGGCAAAAACAGAGTTGAAGCAGTCTTTTGAGAAGCAGCTTTGATGTTGGAAAGAAGGCCCCAGGAGAAGAGAAGCGAGCCATTCGCCTGATTGTCTACAGCTGACCTTGTGGAGGAAACAGGAGCTAAGCCTGGAGAGAAACACATCCCCAGGAAGAGAGGAACCCAAGAAGCCTGAACCCTGGCAAATGCTGGCAGCTGTCTTGCTCTAACATGTGGCAATGGACTGTGTGGAGAGAGAAGAAATTTAACGCTTAATGGCCTGGTATCTGTGGACTTCTACTCCAAATAAATACCCTTTATGGGACCAACCCACATTTGGTATTTCACATTAGTGCCCCTTTGGCTGACTAATACATCCTGTATTTAATGACTTGCTTTTCTCTTGCTGCTTTCATAATTCTCTATTTATCACTGGCATTTGACATTCTGAATAGTAGGTGTCTTGGAGAAAGTCATTCAGATTTATTCTGTTTGGAGTACATTGTCCTTCTTGGATATTGATATTTAAGCCTTCCATAAGAATTGAGAAGTTTTGGCCATTGTTTTCTCAAATATTCCTTATGCCCCTTTTCCATTATCTTCTCCTTCTGGGACACAAATAATGCATAAGTCTGGGTGTTTCACATTGTCATTCAATTCCCTGAGACCCTGTTCCATTTTTTCCATTATTTCTTCTGTCTGTTCTCCTGTCTTTTCAAGTTCAGATGCTCTAGTTTTCTCATTCACTAGTCATTCCTCTGCCATTTCAAATCTGCTGTATTTTAATCTCATTCATTGAGTCTTTCATTCCCATAAGATCTCTTATTTTTCTTTGTAAGCATTCAAATTGTTCTTTATGCTCACTCAGTGTCTTCTTAATATCCTTTATCTCTTTAGCCATATTTTCCTTCAACTCCTTTAACTGATTTAAGAAATTTATGTGAACATCTTTGATTCATTGTTTTAAATCCTGTTTCTTATCAGGATTTTTAGTTTGTTCCATTGGCTGGGCCATATCTTCCTGTTTCTTAGTATGGTTTTATTTCTGACTATGTTGATAAGTATGCTCTGATGGTCAATTTCTCTCTCTTGCCTAGTGGTTTTGTTTCACAGCTCTTCTTTGATTTTTGGTTCAAATTATTCTAAATCTTTAAAATTGTCCTGTTTAGCTATTAAAACAGGAACACAGACACACTAATAGGGTGGAAACAAGATCCAAAAGGGCCTGGGGACAGTGACATGAAAGATGCCAAAAAACCTTTTTCTTCCTTCAATTTCCTGGCCTGCCAGCAGATGGTGCTCTGTGGCAAACTTTTCCATGGTGGTGGCTCTTTCAACCTCCACTGTCTGGTGTTTCTGGACCAGTTTTAACCATGATTCAAAGTGGGGCTGTGCTTTTTGAACTCACTGAAGAGAAACCACACTCAGCCCTCTGCCACACACTCCCTGTTCCCAGGGAGGAAGACGTCTGTTCCCCTCTCAGTTGGCCACCATCAGCCACAGGTTTTACTGAGATTGTTCCCTTCAAGGGTGGGGGATCAACACCATTCCCAGCCACAGGCATGATTTACTCACAGTTTTCATTTCTGCCTTTTCATCTCTCTGTCCTACTCCCTCCTGGACAATGCGTACAGCACTCTCCTTGTCTCCTTGTCTCCTTTAGGCAGCTTCTGCCCTTCCTCCACTGTTTTTGTAAGATAGTAGAGCTCTGCCTACCTACTCTGATGCCACCTTTCTGGAACTCCTAAAATGTCTTTTTTTTTAAAAATCTCCTAGTAAACAGTGTAAATTCCCTTCCCCTCCAAATCTACTTCCCACTCCTCATGTCAAATAATTATCTAGAATCATTGTCAGAATGGGAATGGGAAAAATAAAGAATCAAAACTAGTGTCCATTAATAGTTTCACATTTTCAGCTTTCAAAATTTGATAAATGTTTTGTCGTTTTCAAGATGCTTTTGCACAAGTTATCTTTGAAAAAATGCATTTTCCACATGCTGCTGTCAGGTAGCATATTGCAATTAAAGTCAGCTGCAGGGAATGACTCTTTGTTGTCTACCATACGTGTATACAGTGTGCATAGGTTTGGGTATTGGCAGAACAAAACATTATCTTCAGTTTCTCTGGATATAAGGAAGGCATAGGCAATGTTTTATATATGATTTGTAACAACAGATAATAATTACTGTGAAATCTCTTTACAATGTTTAGAAATGTTGGGTCAATAGAAAGCAACCATTTATTATGAGTAGCTTTAAAATGGGGCATATTTTTTAAGTTTCTCTTTGGAAAAGATAAGAAGAGATATGTTAGTTGGGCTAGTGATTCAAATGGAGAGGGGGAAAGTATCTATATTCTCTTCTTGATGCAGAGGATGAGATTCAATTTTTAGGCTCCTGTCCCTACTTCCTTGTTAATCATTTTCACCCCAGCAGACCTATGTTTTAATGAGTTGAAAAGTCCAAATATATTAGAAAATGTATGTATATTTCCTTTTTTTGCTCCAGAGAAAGGATCACCATTTTCTTACCCATATGGCCACATGAGATCATTAATATTAATCTGCTCCCTTTGTGTATGGTACAGGAGTTCATTTTCACACATAAAATGGTTAATACAAGTGATAGGTTTTTTTTTTCCTGACTGATTCATATTCTCAAAATATCAGTATAAGGTGATTACAACCTAATCAACTTTAAATGAGAAATGTCTATTTTGTATCAACATAAAAAACTGCAACTGATATTTATTCTACCAATTAATTCTATGGATTTGAATAAAAGCCATGCATTTTTCCACAATGAACTGCCACTTTGAAATTCAAATTTTCCAAAAATTTTGAGTTTCATTTGTTACTTGAAAAATCTTACCCAACCATTTTTTTTTTCAGAAGAAAAACCTTCTATTGAAATAGAAATCCTTCTTCATGTTTTTACTAAACAAAAGATCGTGAAAGGGTGAGTGAAAAACGTATGTGTTCACAGTGTGATCTTATTGGAATGGGGAACAAAGATTGTTTATGTGTTCTTAGAAAAAGGTTTGAAGTTGTCACCCAAATTTTAATTGTGTTTATTCCTGGTATCACTTGGCTATTTCCTGTTGTCTCATAGTTGGGCAAGTCAATTAAGAGGCTGCAAGTGCGTTTCCTATCACTACACTGTCTCATCTTCCTTAATGCAGTGTCCAAAGAAAGAGATTTGACATTTGCCCCAACACAACTTTTTAAAAATAAGAGCTAAGGAAATAAAATTTTTTCTTCATATAACACTCTCTGTCGTCACTATCCAATATACATTTTTCTATACCTTTTTTAACTCTGGCATTCTAAGGAAAAAATTCTTTGGGGTTTCATGTTAACATAATAAAAGGTATTAGGTCATAAATGTCTGAGACATATTAAAATTGACTTATAAATGTCTGAAACACAAGATTTGACAGCTTTTCCATACAGCTGGACATTCTGAAGGAACATATATTTTCTTTACTAAGTATTAGTACCAGGTTTTAGTCAGGTATACCAGTTACCCAACTAAATTGCGTGCATTGAGGGAATAAAATTGTATGGATAAAGTTATGTTATATGGGAATCATGATGAAAACACCCAACTATAATAATTTCCAAGTTCACTAATGCATGTATATGCAAGCGAGAATGGTACACTGGTACTTTGAATAAACATGCTATAAGGAGGCCAGTAAATTGAGTCTGACATGATTCCACAGATGTCACAGAAGTTCTCCTTCCTCTAGGAAAATTCCCATTACAGGAATGGATTCCACTGCCACTACCTTCAAGAAGGGACACAAAACCCCTATCAGTATCATTGTTTCTGCCTCCTGTCAATAATAGAATTATACACAACATATTTTAACCTAATATATTACTTCCCCTCTGGATGGTTTTGCTTTCTTCTGGTCCAACCTTTTTTTTTTTTTTTCTTTTTTAGAGAAGCTGTGGGTTTGCAGAACAATCATGGATAAAATACAGGATTCCCATACACCATCTCACCACCAGCACCTTGCATTGGTCTGGAACATTTGTTACAATTGGTGACAGCACATTTTTACAACTGTACTATTAATTAAAGTCCATGGTTTAACATAGGATTCACCGCACAGTGTTGTTACAGGAATTTTTTTTTTAATTTTATTCTGTTACCATATATACATTCTAACATTTCCCTTTTTAATCATATTTCAGCTATATATTTCAGTGATGTTAACTGCATCCAGAATGTTGTGGTATGATCACCACCATCCATTACCAAAACATTTCCATCATTCCAAATAGGAACCCTGTACATTGTAAGCCTAATGTATTTTTATGGTACAGGCTAATTACTTTTATAAAGCACATACCTATTTCTTATTTAAGATCTTTGTTTCTGTAATTCCAGTAAGTGGGTATTTAGATAGAGACCAAAAGTCATACCATTTAAACTTAATGAAGACAATGAGACCAGAAGAAAAACTATTGAAATTCTAGAAAGCACCATTTGAGGAGGCAAAGTACAAAAATAAAAATATAATATATTAAGCAACTAAAAACTCCTAGTAGTTTACTGCCCACAAAAGAGCATTTTTTTTCAGCCATCAAGACTTTATATTCTTTGAAAGGATTTTCCTACTATGAGCCTTCCATCTAATGTTTGGTCTCTTAGGTCCTACCAATTAAGTTCAAAATCTTTCTAATATTCTTATAGAATCCTCACTAAGAGTTTGTGGTAAATTTAATGTAATTTTTTATTGAGAGAAAAAGTATAAGTACTTTTCATAATAATATATTGACAGTTCAGAGTGGATTTGTTGGACAGTGAATCCTATTATAAATGATGGACTATAGTTAATAGTACAGTTATAAAAATGTTCTTTCATGAATTTTAACAATTGTACCACACTAAGGCAAGATATTAATAATAGGTTGGAATTATAAATTCTATATAATTATAAAACTGTTTTATGCATGAAATTTCTGTAAACCTCCAACTTCTCTTTAAAAAGAAGTGGATTTGTTCAGTGACAAGTTCTGGATATGCAGTAATATACCACTATCTTTTTTTTTTTTTTTTTAAATAAAATCTCATGTAAAAAAAAACCAAATATATAAGTAACAGTGAATATTAGTGCATAGTAATAAAAAAAACATAATTTATTCATAAACAAAATTTCATGGGGATTGTGGAAACATGGCCTCATATTAGGTAGATATGGTTCAGCGCTCTCACAAAAACAATAGAGAAAGAGCCAAAAGTTGCCTGAGGGACCTGATTTGGGGGTCAGTAGCCCAGACAGTGCTTCACAACTCCCAGGACAGGGAGGGACAGAGAAAGGAAGAAGCTGAAACAACAAACTGTGAGTTACTAAACCTCACGCTGGTGGGAAGGGCTCCCCTCCCCCACTCCCAAGATACTCAGTCAGCATAGCTGACTGAGAGGAGAGCAGGTGTCTTCCTCCCTGCCAGCTGTTACAAGGGAAAAGGGAGGGGGAGGCAGGGGGCTTTTCTTCAGTGAATTCAGCCAGTGGAACCCACCTTAAATCTTGGTTCAGGCCAGACAAAAACAAAGGAAAACCGAGAAATACAACTCTGTGGAAAGGTGCACCAACAGGTGCCATCTGTGGCCAGTCTGGAAACTACATTGACAAAAACTACTTTCAGAGCTCTCTTTACCCGACCCCTGGAAGTAAGACAACGCCCCGTTAGTGAGTCCCTGGCACAATTTTGGTAACTTAAGCTGGACAATTTTAAAGACTTAGGATAAATTGAACCAAATATCAAAGAGCTGTGGGAAAAAAAAAACAAAAAAACATTAGGCAATAGAGAGAAATTGGACATCAGAGAAAAATCAGCAACATATCAGATGCCTAGACATCAGCAAAAAATTACAAGCCATACTAGGAAACAGGAAGAGATGGCACAGCCAATGGAACAAACCAAACTTCCTGAAGAGATTTAGGATTTAAGACAATCAATGATAATCACACAATTCTCCTAAATCAATTTAAAGGAGTTTTTAAAAATATGACTAAAGAGATAAAGGATATTAAGAAGACACTGGGTGAGAATAAAGAACAATTTGAAAGTCTGCAAAGAAAAGTAACAGACTTTATGGAAATGAAAGACACAATGGATGAGATTAAAAATATATTAGAGGCATAAAAGAACAGATTTGAACTGCTTGAAGGCAGAATTAGTGATTTTGAAGACACAACATCTGAACTGGAAAAGACAGGAGAAAAGAAAGAGAAAAGAACGGAAAAAATGGAAAAGGGCTTCAGGGAATGGAATGACAATGTGAAATGCAAAAACATATGCATTATCAGCATTCTAGAAGGAGAAGAAAATAGAAAAGGGGCAAAAAGAATATTTGAGGAAATAACGACTGAAAACTTCCCTATCCTTCTGAAAGACATAAATATCAATATTCAAGAAGGAATCCCAAACAGAATGAACACAAACAGACCTACCCTGAGACACCTACTATACAGAATGACAAATATCAGAGATAAAGATAAGATTTTGACAGCAGCAAGAGAAATACAAATCATCACATGCAAGGGAACTGCAATAAGATTAAGTGCTGACCTCTCATCAGAAACCATGGAGGAGAGAAGAAAGTAGTATGATGTATTTAAAGTATTGAAAGAGAAAAATTGCCAGCCAAGAATTCTGTATGCAGCAAAGCTGTCCTTCAAAAATGAAGGGGGACTTTTCGCAACGGGTTTGCTGCCAGAACACAGGTGTCGTGAAAACCATCGCTATATCTTAAAGCCAAAATGGGAAAGGAAAAGACTCATATCAACATTGTCGTCATTGGACACGTAGACTCGGGCAAGTCAACTACTACTGGCCACCTGATCTACAAATGTGGTGGAATCGACAAAAGAACAATTGAAAATTTTGAGAAGGAAGCTGTTGAGATGGGAAAGGGATCCTTTAAGTATGCCTAGGTCTTGGATAAACTGAAAGCTGAATGTGAGCGTGGAATCACCATTGATATCTCCCTGTGGAAATTTGAGACCAGCAAGTACTATGTGACCATCATTGATGCCCCAGGACACAGAGACTTTATTAAAAACATGATTACAGGCACATCTCAGGCTGACTGTGCTGTTCCGATTGTTGCTGCTGATGTTGGTGAGTTTGAAGGTGGCATCTCCAAGAATGGGCAGACCCGTGAGCATGCCCTCCTGGCTTACACACTGGGTGTGAAACAACTAATTGTTGGCATTAACAAAATGGATTCCACTGAGCCACCCTATAGCCAGAAGAGATATGAGGAAATCGTTAAGGAAGTCAGCACCTACATTAAGAAAATTGGTTACAGCCCTGACACAGTAGCATTTGTGCCAATTTCTGGTTAGAATGGTGACAACATGCTGGAGCCAAGTGCTAATATGCCTTGGTTCAAGGGATGGAAAGTCACCCATAAGGACGGCAATGCCAGTGGAACTACGCTGCTTGAAGCTCTAGATTGCATCCTGCCACCTACTCATCCAACTGACAAACCCTTGCGTCTGCCTCTTCAGGATGTCTACAAAATTGGTGGTATTGGTACTGTCCCTGTGGGCCCAGTGGAGACTGGTGTTCTCAAACCGGGCATGGTGATCACCTTTGCTCCAGTCAACGTTATAACTGAAGTAAAGTCTGTTGAAATGCATCATGAAGCTTTGAGTGAAGCTCTTCCTGAGGACAATGTGGGCTTCAATGTCAAGAATGTTTCTGTAAAAGATGTTCGTCATGGCAACGTGGCTGGTGACAGCAAAAATGACCCACCAATGGAAGCAGCTGGCTTCACTGCTCAGGTGATTATCCTGAACCATCCAGGCCAAATCAGTGCTGGCTATGCACCTGTGCTGGATTGTCACACAGCTCACATTGCTTGCAAGTTTGCTGAGCTGAAGGAGAAGATTGATCGCCGTTCTGGTAAGAAGCTGGAAGATGGCCCCAAATTCCTGAAATCGGGTGATGCTGCCATCGTTGACATGGTTCCTGGGAAGCCCATGTGTGTTGAGAGCTTCTCTGACTATCCTCCTCTGGGTCGTTTTGCTGTTCGTGATATGAGACAGACAGTTGCTGTTGGTGTCATCAAGGCAGTGGACAAGAAGGCTGCTGGAGCTGGCAAGGTCACCAAGTCTGCCCAGAAAGCTCAGAAGGCTAAATGAATATTATCCACAACACCTGCCACCCCAGTCGTAATCAGTGGTGGAAGAACGGTCTCAGAACTGTTTGTCTTAATTGGCCATTTAAGTTTAATAGTAAAAGACTGGTTAATGATAACAATGCATCGTAAAACCTTCAGAAGGAAAGGAATGTTTTGTGGACCATTTGTTTTTGTGTGGCAGTTTTAAGTTATTAGTTTTTAAAATCAGTATTTTTTAAATGGAAACAACTTGACCAAAAATCTGTCACAGAATTTTGAGACCCATTAAAACAAAGTTTAATGAGAAAAAAAAAAAAATGAAGGGGAATGCAAAGTCTTCATAAACAAACAAAAACTGATAGAATATGTTAGCAAAAGATCAGAATTACAAGAGATACTAAAGGGAGTGCTGCAGCCTGAAAGGATAAAACAAGGGTGAGAGACTTGGAAAAGAGTGTAGAAATGAAGAATATTAGGGTAAAAAATAGGTTATAGCATGATACAACAACAGGGTGAAGTAAGTAATGCCTTTGTGTAATAAAATGAATGTTAATGGCTTAAACTCCCCAATCAAAAGAAATAGACTGATAGAATGGATTAAAAAATATGACTTATCTAAATGTTGTCTACAAGATACTCAACTTAGACATAAAGACATTACCAGGTTAAAAGTGAAAGGTTGGAAAAAGGTATTTCAACAAATAGTAACTAAAAAAGAGTTTGAGTAGTGATACTAATATCAGACAAAATGCATTTTAAAGGCAAAACTGTTCAAAGGGATGAAGAAGGTCATTATATATTAATAAAAGGGACAATTCAATAAGAAGAAATAACTGTTCTAAATATTTATGCACCTAACCTCAGTGCCCCAAGTCACATGAGGCACACATTGGCAAAGCTGAAGGTAGAAATACATGTCTCTACAATAATAATTGAAGATACCAATACACCACTTTCAGTATTGGATAGAACATCTGGACAGAGGATAAATAAAGAAACAGAGAACTTGAATAATATGATAAATGAACTAGACCTAAGAGACATCTATAGAGCATTGTACCCCAAAACAGCAGGATATACATTCTTTTCAAGGGCTCATGGATCCTTCTCCAAGATAGACCATATGTTGGGTCACAAGACAAGTCTCAATAAATGTAAAAAGATTGACATACAAAACACTTTCTCTGATCATAATGGAATAAAGCTGGAAATCAATAATGGACAGAAAAAAGGAAAATTCATAAATATATGGAGACTAAACAACACACTCTTAAACAACCAGAGGGTCAAAGAAGAAATTGCAAGAGAATTCAGCAAATATCTTGAGATAAATAAAAGTGAGAATGCAACATATCAAAACCTATGGGACACTGCAAAGGCTGTGCTGAGAGGTTGAAACAGACTGTTATAATACCCTGGAATCAAAGTTAGGTGAATTTTCAGTGGTCCAACTTTCTTCTTAACAAGTTTAGTTATAAGAGCCTCAAACAGATCCCAGACAAATCTTGGCAATTTCTTGCTATACTTGTTCTTTCCTGAATATAGACTAGATTATTTCTCCTTATGATTTAGAGGATAATGGTGTTGATGATTTAAAAGGAAAGAAAGAAGGAAGGAAGGAGAAAGGAAGGGAGGGAGGAAGGGAGGATTCTGCTGTTTTGTTCATGGTCTTAATCGGTGAATTAAAATTGCCAAGGTTCTGTAGTATAACGCCTACTTTGAAAT
The DNA here is from genome assembly GCA_026826555.1 of Tolypeutes matacus. Taxonomy (NCBI): domain Eukaryota; kingdom Metazoa; phylum Chordata; class Mammalia; order Cingulata; family Chlamyphoridae; genus Tolypeutes; species Tolypeutes matacus. The sequence goes on from JAKSZT010054334.1 coordinate 30,093,782, forward strand.
TTTTCTTCCGTTTTGGCCACTTTACAGTTCTTACAGGGAGACTGTCTTTGACACATCTACAGCCTTTTATCTTTCCTTAACATTTTGTCCAAGTATTTATATTTCTCTTGTCCTTTCATGAAGACTTATTAGGTATGTACCTACCTAATGTTTTAGCAAGATAACTGGTTTCCAGGAATAATTTATAACTAAAAGATTGGGGAAATAAAACTCATTGGTGTAAACTGTCATTTCTAATCCTTCATAAGTACCCATAAGGTATTAAACTAATGACTGCCATATATCTTTTGGTTTTGATTTTCATTTTTATTTTGGTTGCCATGTTCCAACACCAGGAGGCAGCATCACTGTTCTATGTGACTTATATTATTATGGATATAAGGCTCAGCTGAGCCTTATATCCATAATAATAGTGTAGGATAATTATTAAATAAGTTTGACTAGGAGGGAGATGTTGGTGACAATGTGCTACTATGTGTAACATTAGGACATAATTAACCAACTTCATAAGGTTGTAGAAGGAAAGAAATGTGATCATGTTAAGTGAAATGTTTTAAAATTGAAATACTGCAGAAATGAAAGGTATTTTAGTGACATCATGACAAATATTTTATCTTATATTTAGACAGACTCTTCCCCAAATAAGGTGAGAAGAAGTTCCACACTGTTTATTGTCTGGTTTCTTCTTCCTCATACACACCTTCCTTATGCAGAACCACAAAGTGAATTTTCTGAAGTATTTATTGTTTTCTAAATATAATAGCAGCATATTCATAAGAATGTTTTGAAAGTATATTACAGAGAATAAAACTAACCCTTTATGCAACCATACAGCTAACCAAAAACTAATACTTTGTTTAAATAAAATTAGGGACCCCTCTGACAATTGTTTTTACCCTGATTTGAATCCTGTATATTATATTAGTCTTTGAAAAACATGATTTTATGAAAATACAGTCTTTTATTATATCGACAGCATAATTTATTTAACAAATTTCCTAATCTGGTATACCACTGAAATAAATACCTTGAATATGACTCTTAATACATATTTCTGACCATTTGCTTCAGGTAAATTTCTAGTAGTAGATGTAATTAGTCAGAGTAGGCTCCTGACCCATGTTTTC
>JAKSZT010054334.1:30094918-30281584 GCA_026826555.1 Tolypeutes matacus
GCCCTGATCAAGATGAGATTTGGCCATTTTCCTTCATCTTATCTAAGCTGCTAAAATCATTATTTTCATTTGTCCCCTTTTATTATCAATATGGTTGAAGATTTTCCAGATACCATTTGTCACTAGGTCTTCTGGGAAAAAATATCTTCCCTTTTTTGTACTTTTATTTTTAAGAGTAATAAGGTAGGAAAAAAGTTTATCTCCTGTCAAAATTTATAAAGACACACCTGTGAATATTTTCATTTGAGGCTTATTCCTTGGCTTTTACATTTTAAAAGCCCTCCCCTCATTTGATTAAATGAATATACACCTATTTTCTAATAAATGGTTAATCTTTTTACCTTTATATTATTAATTGAGCTGGAGTTTATTTAAATGTATGAAAGAATTCAGATCTAGCTTTATCTTTTCTTTTACCCAACAATTAATCAACTGTGTTACCACCATTGGTTAAATAGCCATAAACTGTCCTCTTGTTTTAAATTTCAGATGTGTCATAAACTAAGTTGTACCTGTGTCTAGGTTCTGTTTCATTTTTGATCCTTTGATTTCTTTGCCTATTAATGTATCAGTACCTCCCTATATTATTTATTGTAGTTTTATAATTTTTTAAACTATCTACTAATACAGTACCTTTTCTTCTTATTTAAAATCCCTTTCCAGGTGGATTTTAGAATCAAATTGTCAAGTTCTTCCTTCCCTAAATCACTTAAAAATGTTATTTAGAGTTACACTCAGCTTTTAAATTAACTTCAGAGAAATTATATTTCTTCATAATACTGAGAATTTCCCTAAAAGATAATATATGTACTTTTTTACAAATAATATTTAGCTTACTTAGAAAAACTTTATACTAGTCTCATGTATGTTCTATACATTTCCTAGTATTTTAATTGGTGCTTCAATTTTAAATGAAATATTTTGCTGCTTGATATTTCCCCTCTTTTAAAAGCAATTTTATTGAGATATATTCATATGTACACCATAGAATCCACTGAAAGTGTTCATTCAATGGCTTTTGGTATAATCAGAGTTGTGTAATCATCACCATAACCAATTTTAGAGCATTTTCATTACTCCATCTTTTTGTTGCTGCATATGGGAAATCTATTTACTTTATTTATATTTATTTGTAATTGGCAAATTTTTTGTACTTTCTTTTCAGTTTGAAGATTTTTCAGTTTATTTCTATTAATTTTCTAAATACTCAGCCACATAATTGACAAATGATTATAAATTCTTCCTTTACAATGCTACACCTTGTATTTCTGCTTTCACATCAAATTCACCTTGGGAGCTTTTAAAATCACCAGTGCCAGCTGTCCATTCCAGACCAATTTAATCAAAATTCTTGGGTCTGGGCCCAGCCACTGGTATTTGTAAAAGTTTCCCAGATGACTGGAGTGTGCAGTGAGAGGTCCGGGTTGGGTTGAGACTCATTAGTCCAGATCATTCAGTACAATGTCAGGCAGCAGCAGCCAGAGCAGAAATCCTTGTCTTCTATGTGATTGTAATGAGAAAGTTTTTAGTGCATAATTTTAAATACAATAATAGAATGTGGTTTTAAATATTCTCAGGATATAAAGGCAACCTTCTAGTCCTAATTAATAGAGAATTTTTAAAATTCAAGAATTGATGTCATTTATAAAAAGAGAAAAAAAGAATTCAGAACTTATGCTTTCAGTGTCTAAGCATCCTCTTTGCCCCATATGATATATATGTATCTTGAATTCTACCTTGATATATGCCTATATATTTTTAACTATATCAATATCTAACACATACATATATATGTACATATTACATTTTATATAATTTTGTTTTCACTATTATTTTGAAACAGCATGATTTGCTAGACATTGATATCTTAAAATAAGTTTTGGTCTTAGAATCTAAAAATTAGGTTTGTGTCATTTCTCTTGCAATTCCACTTATAAACTGTTCTCACCTTGGGCAAGTAATTTAGCCTTTCTAGAATGAGATCCATTATCTTTAAAATGGAGGTGATAGTATCATGCATCTCACAGAGTTGTTATGAGAATTAAACAGAACAATTTACTTGAGAGCAGTTTGTAAACTGTAGAGTTATAGGCAGATGATAAAATGGTAGGCACTTTGTTAGTGTGGGAGCTGGAACCAGAAGCCAGGTCATCTCATTCCCAAAGCAGTGTTCATTCCACTCATGCTTCACACTTAAAAACAGTGTGCTCAAATAGGCTTTGGGGAAACTACATGTCTGTCGGTTGTGGACCGAGACTGTCCTTCAACAACGGCTAAAGAGAAGAAGAAAAAAAAAATAGGCAGGGATAAAGCCATATTCTATTTCTACATGTGTTTGTCTCTCCACAGATTTGTCTGTCAATGACTTCCCAAAGCTCAAATCTAGAGGTATGCCTTCTGTAGCATCAGTGATTAGCTGAACAGAAAGTATGAAATAAATTAGATAATGTCACATTACAACCAGTGAGGCTATTTGGTACTCTTCCATATTTCCTACACTATAAGACTGGTGAAAAACTGACCTAGAAATGTTCGTGTGATGAGATTTTTTAATTACAAATTCTATCTCTTTTTTAAAGTTGAAAATTATATAAATAATACATTTTGTTATACTACAATTAAACAAGGCATAAATATAGAACATCAAAGAATGTCTCTCCACTTTTGCCCATGCCAAGCCATTGCTTTCTCAGAGTAGCTACCATTAACAGTTTCATGTATAGCCTTCTAAGGTTTTTTCTAGACATACGCAAGCTTACCTACACATACACACATTCATATCTTACAATGACCTCACATTATAGAAATATATACATATGAGTGTGTGAATGTGTGTGTGTTCATTTACACCATATTATCTATGTATTTGTCTCTATATGATAGCTCCCCAAAAGTGGGGTTGCAGAGTCAAAGGACATGTATGTGTCTTAAATTTTAAATTTTAAAAACATTCAGATTATTTATTTTTTTCCAAAATGTAGAACAACAATCACACTAAATATTTAAAAGCAGGAAGAAGAATGGAGTAGGGTTGGAAAGGGGTAAAGAGAGTGGAGAGGGGTATAAAAGGAGAAACTTTTTCAGTCCCTGGATATCAAAGTCCCTTAAAAATTCCCTTAAAAAAAAAAAAAACATGCTACCTTTTCTGCAGTTATATAAGCCAATAAATTATCTACTTTTCCTTGGGCTGATTCAAACAGCATTTTTGCACTTACAACTGAAATAGTTCTAATAGCAATCTATAAGGAAATGAGGTTGAATCTGTTGTTCTACAAAACCACAAATGATCTGTTATTTTACCTCATTTTTGCTTCAGACTTTTTTTGTTTGTATGGTATTTGACTCCTTTCCCATTGTTCCTGAGTCACCATTTCCCACCACGATGCCACTCTTTCTTGCGTGTGAACACATCTTACGACCCTGAAGCTGCCTGCTGATTTGAGAATCCCTTCTAGAATTCTGTTCTAGTCACAATACCATAGCCTCCACATTTTGTCACAAGATGACATCTTGCACTTCTAAATTTTCACAAGGATCATATATACTACCTACTCTCAATGGTACTATGGTCCTTCTTTTACTGGGGCTTAGACCCAAGTGAATGGTGGAGTTGACCAGAGGACCAAACATTAACACTTGAGTCTATCCTCCAAAATTTCCCTATTGCTCTCCCAGTATACTCCCTATGGTAATTTGAAATTATCTTACGAATCCCAAAAAGAAAAATATTATGTTTTAAACTAATCCACTCCTATGGGTGTGAGACCCATTTGACTGGATTACCTCAGTGGGGCATGATTCATGTTGAGTCTCTGCCCTCTTGCTAGGTCTGATATAAAGGGAAACAGAGAGACTCAGACAGACAGAGGAAAAAGGGAGCTGGCATATTTGATTCCACAATGTGAGAGAGAGTATTGCTTAAGCATGAAGCCCCCCAAGAGCCTGGGTCCACAAAGCAGCTCAAGAGGAGATGGTGAGCCCAGAGGGAAAGGAGCGACCTAGGCAGAGATGAGGAGCCATCTTGCTTCACCCTGCGGCAAGACGCCAGGATCAACAGCAGCTGACTTTGGTGAGCTCTGTTTGAACTTTTCATGGCCTTGGAACTGTAAGCTTTTACCCCAAAGAAATACACTTTATAAAAGCCAAAACATTTCTGCTACTTTGCATTGGCAGCCCATTGGCAAACTAAGACGTCCCCTCCTATCAAAGTCTTTCTTTTCTCCTTCCAGTGATTTCTCAATCCCCTGAGACTTCCCAAACCAGTCAAGGTGATACAAAACTTATGTGTTTGAAGTTTTTGTCACCATAATAAATGTCACTAAACATATTTTCTCTAAATTAGTGGCCTTCAAAAGGAATGAAACCCATAGATACATTGTGTCACTCTAACAGTGAGACAATGACATTTGCCTAACAACAAAAACTTTGATGACAAATTTATTCAAGCACAAATATACACCAAGATTATGTACTGATTCCAAATGGCTATGAAAGAGTTGTGAGTAGGAGATACAACATCAAAAACAACCATAAAGGCTAGCCACGTATAAAAAAATTCTGACCCTGACAAATATATTTAAATATGTTTTGTAGTTATTCATTTGTGTCTATTAGGCATGCTTTCAAAATACTTAATACATTTCTTCAGTATAGGATGCATAACCTTCAAAACCTCCATTATGTTCATTTCTTCAATTTAATTATTGCCAACATAAACAGAAAGTTGGGAGAATTTGCTGAAATTAAAAAGGTCTAATTATGCACAATTGCTCCATTCTAAAACACAGGTGAGACTCCTTCTGACCATCTCTCTTAATATCAAAATATTTTAGAGAAAAATAATCTAACTATCTTTACTTAAAGAATCTCTGACTACCTGCAATAGTGGCTAGGTGTGTGATATTCTCCTGGGCACACTCTGCACCTGGCTTGGTCCCACATGGATTTTGTGGTTGGGTGAAGTCACAAGTAAAATTGAACGCAAATAAAACAACCACAAGTGAAATAGAGTGTGGGAATATTTGGTACTGCTACCAGTATGGGACAAGGCTTGGAAGGTCAAAACTGGAGAGATGAAGAAAGGATGCCACAATGTATTTTTGCAGTCAACATATTTAGGTTGAGGAAGAAATATGGAATGAGGGACAAATTAGTCCCCACCCCCAAAAAAAATTTCTGTTTAACCTAAACAGATATCAGACCAAGCAGATTTTATGTAAAGAAGCATTGCAAGGAATGAAAAGATATACTGTATACAAATGGGTCAATCCAAGAGGAAAGTTCACCACTACTAAATTAATTATGAACTAATAAACATCTTCAAAATATGTAAAGCAAAACTGATTGCAATGAACAGAGAAATGGGAAATCTAAAATCATACACTTCTCTACTAGTAAATTTCAGTAGAATCAGCAGACAAAATATCAGCATGGATATAAAATATATGGACAATACCATTAACAAACTTGACCTAATTGAAAAATATAGAACACAATGCCCCAAAATTGCTGAAAATGCCCTCTTTCCCATTATATAGAACACTACAAAATCGGCCATATTCTGAGTCTTAAGGGAGAATATTTTTCTGGCAACCATGAAATTAAGCTAGAAGTCAACACAGAAAGATAACTAATAATAATTCTCCAATATTTAAAAAGTAATACTTTTAACATAAGGTGATAATGCAACTATGGGCTAAAGGAGACTTATTATTATTCTAATAATGGAAGAACTTGATATAAAGACAGTGGTCACCAGAGGTTCTGAGGGGAGGGAGAGGGAAGAATGGGTATAACAAGGGCCATTTTGGGGACATTGGAGTTGTTCTGCATGATATTGCAATGACGGATACAAGCCATGACACATTCTGTCAAAATCTATAAAACTGTGTAGTGCAAAGTATAAAACATAATGTAAATTATAGACCATGCTTAGCAGCAATGCTTTAATATGTGTTCATCAATTGTAACAAACATATCATACTAATGAAATATGTTAATGGGGAAAATGGGGGCGCGTAATATGGGAATCATCTATATTATTGATGTAACATTTCTGTAATCTAGCTTCTTTAAAAATAAAGGAAAAAAAAGCAATACTCAATAACTCACATCACAAAGAAAAATCACAAACTGTTTGGAAACAAATGAAAATTAAAATTGGCATGTCCAAAATTCTTAGATGTATGTAAAACCAATTGTAGGAAAGTTTATATCCTTAAATGTTAGAAAAGAATAAAGGCTTAAAATCAAGTATCTAATGGTTCTTTCTTAAAGGGTTGGAAAAGTAACAGTAAATTAAATCCATGATTGAAGGAGAGAAACAATAAAGATAATAGAAGAAATTAAGAAACAGAAAATAAACATACAATAAAGGACATTAACAAATTCCATTAATAATTTTGTGAAGAAATTAATGAAATTGGTAAAATCCTGGCAAGAATGATCTAGAAAAAAGGCAGAAAGCAAAATTATCTATATTACGAATTAAAAGGGGGATAATCACCACAGAACCTATAGGTATTAAAAAGATAAAAAGAGAATATAATAATAACAAATTTGAAATTTAGATAAAATGGACAAATCCCTAAAAACAACAACTTACCAAAACCGACTAAAGAACAAATAGAAAATACACATACCCTTATATTTGTTAAAGGAATTCCTTAGAATTTAAAAGCTTTCCTGCAGACTTCTGGTATTGGTCAAGATCGAGTTAGCCAGCTGTGGCAGTTTGATATTATGTATGAATTCCAAAAAGAGATACTGATTATGTTGGTACACTGGTCTGCTCCTCTGGGCATGATACCCTTTTGATTGTATTAAAAACAGATGTTTCACTTTTACTTTATTAAATCAAGATTTGGGCTTTGATTCTATCATCTCTTTAGGGCATGCAGTGTGGAGTCCCCTCCCCCTTGGTGGGTATATAAATGGATTATCAATCAAGAACAGCAGTAGATACACACAGAAGAACACAGAGGAAGAGAGACAGCTCCACAGGATTGGCAGAGAACCCAGGAAGAGAGATGAGTCTGACACTTTGCAGCTGAGGAGAACAGAGTCGCTGAGAAGCCCTGAGAGATGAGCCTTATGCCAGCCTACAGCTGAGATTGGAAGAAACTGGGACCATGGAGCCTTAAGAGGAAGAAGGCAGGCTGAAACCTCTCAGACATTGCCCCCATCTTGCTCTAACACGTGGCAAATGACTGGGTGGAAAAGTGCCTCTTGTGACATCTTGAGTTGGACTCTTTAGGGCCTTTTGACTGTAAGCTTCTATCCCAAATAAATGTCTTTATAAAAGCCAAGAGATTTCTGGTACTCTGCATCAGCACCCCTTTTGACTGAACACACACTAAAGCCCCTTTCCTAACGAGTACAATTTAAAATTCTGGGCAGTATACAAAATGCAACTACTGAGGGCTCTGAGAAGTAAACAATAGTAGGAAATTGGGAAAGGAAGGCAAATCTTAAAGAACCACTAGTACAGAGGTGAGTTGACGGGGGTTTTCTTCTCTGTGAAGAATGCGCAAGTTACAAAAATGCACAGCAGGTACAGACAGCGAAGCATCTGAAATTCCCCCTTGGGAAAAGAGGCCTCTGTAAACCAGAGAGTACAGGGGTGTATTAGTCAGCCAAAGGGGTGCTAATGTGAAATACCAAAAATGGGTTGGTCTTTATAAAGGGTATTTATTTGGGGTAGAAGTCCACAGATACCATGCCAAAAAGCATTAAGTTTCTTCTCTCACCACAGTCCATTGCCACGTGTTAGAGCAAGACAGTTGCCGGCGATTGCCAGGGTTCAGGCTTCTGGGGTTCCTCTCCGGGCTTAGCTCCTGTTTCCTCCACAAGGTCAGCTGTAGATGATCAGGTGAACAGCTTGCTTCTCTTCTCTTCTTTCCAACAGCAAAACTGCTTCTCAAAAGACTGCTTCAACTTTCCTTTGCCTTGCCTTTTATATTCAATTCCCCACCCACCAAGGGGTGGGGCTCAACTCCCTAATCCTAACCTAATCATGCCCAGATTAACAGATCAATTTACAAGCATGATTCAATTATATTTTTGGAATTCATAATTACATCAAACTGCCACATTCCACCCTCTGAATTCCAAAAATACATTACAATATTTTAAAAAACTTAAATCAGTAACAATCCAAGTACAAAATCATATCAAAATCATTTTAAAGAAATACAGTTTGTCTTCAGGCAAAGTCCCATCTGCTATAGACCTCTGAATCTTACAAAACCATTTAACTGCTTCCAATACACAAATGGAAAGACAAAAGATAAACATTTTCAATATTATAAGGAGAAATTGGGATGTTAACCATGAGTCATGGATCCTCTACAGTTCAGTAAACTTGCAGGGCATCCTCCATTTGATTTCAAAGTCTGAGAGTCATTCTTAAGATGATGGTTTCTTCTCCTTGGGGCCACATGGGAATCCACCCTTTCCACAGGCTTGCTCAACGGCCATTTTCTTGGTTCCACCCTCATCAAGCATCTGGGTGTCGACCAAGCTCCAGATCTCACCCTCCAAGAGTACTGCGGTGATTGCCACACCTTACCCATCTTTGGGTTAGAGTCTTAGCCCCCCTAGCACAGTGAGGTGAAGACAACATTCCCCCTAACCTTTGGCATACAGGCTCAACCCTCTCAGAACAACGAGTTGACCACCTGGCCTTCCCTAACCTTTGGCATATAGGCTCAACCCTCTCAGAACAACGAGTTGACCACTTGGCCTTCCCTAACCTTTGGCATACAGGCTCAACCCTCTCAGAGCAATGGATTGACCACCTGGCCTTCTCTAATCCATGGGGGACAGGTACACCCCTCTCAGACCAATGGGGTGTTGACCTTAACCACCCTAATCTTTGAGGACTGTGCTCCAACCTCCCTGCACCCTGGGGTGGCAAAACTCTTCCTGAACATCGGGTGGGGACATCCACCTTCTTCAACTGCTGGGGAAAACTCACCCTCTCTGCACCATGCGGCATCAAAACTTTCTCAGAACATCGGGTAGGAACATCCACCCTCTTCAACAGCAGGGGCAAACTCACCCTCTCTGTACACATGGGTGGGGCTCCTCTCTTGGCCCAAGGAGATGTCTTAAGTCCAGATCTCTGCTTCCACGGTTTTCTTCTTAAAGCTGATTCTCCTTCAATCTCTCCTTTCCATGTCCTCTTTTGTCCAAGCTGACAGTGGTTTTGTTCATACAGCTCTCTCAAAAACTTTGTTGGTTTAGCATGCAGGAAGCAGGGGTCCAAGCCATCAGACAGTAAGACTTTCCACAAGTCTTTCCTTGATAACTGCATTTTCAAATTTGAGTTACGAGTTCCAAGTTTAGTAAAGTCTTCAAATAGGGCATTTTCATCTGGGAATTTGATTTTCACAAACTTGGAAGTTCCAGAATCAGTTTCTGTTTTCTTTGTGCCCAAAAGTTCAGTCCTTAGTGTATTTCTCTCGTCTAGTATTTTGCTGTAAGCTGCAAGGAGAAGCCAAGCCACATTCTCCGAGTTTACCTTGGAAAGTTCTTTAGCTAAATGCTCTGGTTTGCCATTTTTAAATTCTGTCTTCCATATAACACCAGGAGTTAATCTTGTTAAGTTCTCTGCAACTTTAAAACATGGATAGCCTTTCCTCCAGCTTCCAATAAAAGTTTCATCATTTACTTCTAAGGCATCATAGAAAGTCTCTTTAGCATCCATATTGCTATCAACAGTTTCTTCAAAGCGATCTAGGCCTTTTCCATCAAGCATTTCACAATTCCTCCAAAAAATACCCCTTACCCATTTATAAAACCGTTTTAACATTTTGGTAATTACAAAAGCAGTACCCCACTCCTGGTACCAAATTCTGTATTAGTCAGCCAAAGGGGTGCTAATATGAAATACCAAAAATGGGTTGGTCTTTATAAAGGGTATTTATTTGGGGTAGAAGTCCACAGATACCAGGCCATAAAGCATTAAGTTTCTTCTCTCACCACAGTCCATTGCCACGTGTTAGAGCAAGACAGTTGCCGGCGATTGCCAGGGTTCAGGCTTCTGGGGTTCCTCTCTTCCCGGGGCTGCATTTCTCTCCGGGCTTAGCTCCTGTTTCCTCCACAAGGTCAGCTGTAGATGATCAGGTGAACAGTTTGCTTCTCTTCTCTTCTTTCCAACAGCAAAACTGCTTCTCAAAAGATTGCTTCAACTTTCCTTTGCCTTGCCTTTTATATTCAATTCCCCACCCACCAAGGGGTGGGGCTCAACGCCCTAATCCTAACCTAATCGTGCCCAGATTAACAGATCAATTTACAAGCATGATTCAATTATATTTTTGGAATTCATAATTACATCAAACTGCTACAAGGGGTAACCGCCATAAGTTTTTAAATTACTTGTTTCTTTTGTTTTGTTTTTTATTCTTCTTTTCATGAGACCTGCTTGTAGTTTACCATATCATGAAGAAAGCCCATTTCTCTGGCCAGAGGAATCAAGAAAAGAGGCTCTATGTTTCAAAGAGTATGAGAGGAGTGCATCTTCTTTCCTCCTTTCTTCCTTTTTTTTTTTTTTTTTTTTTTTTTTGCCATTTTGCTTTGAGGGTGGTCCCAGTCACATAAAACTGCATGAAAATGCAGGAAATTAAAATTCTCTTTCTACCCCGAGGACCGAAAAAGGTATTCCTGGGAGCTAGTGAGTGTGGGGAAAATTCTAGGGAGGACAGATCTGGAGAAGAGGATCCACTATTTCAATTTATGAAGTGACTTCAGTCCCAGGCTTGCTCCCATATTGCACTTGCTGAACAGATACAAGGCAGCAAAGCGGTCTTTGAGAACTGACTCACAATATAAACCCATACCCAAATTCCAGACTAAATCCTGAGTGACCCATGTGCAGGATTTAGCAAAGGCTTTGAGAATTGAACTTATATTGGAACCATTACCCTCAGAAGGCGAGAGAGAAATTTTGTTTCGAACCTAACTAAGTTAATTGCCTACTAGAACAAAGCAAAATACACACACACACACACACACACACATTCTCCAGAGGATTATAACAGAATCTCACAACATAATATTTAAAATGGTTGGGATGCAATATAAAATTACTCAACATTTAAGATCCAGGAACATAAGACAATCAAGAGACACCAACTGGAGAATGACACTAATGTTGGAGTTATCGAATACTCTAAAGCATTGACCTACAAATGTTCTGGTTTTACTTTTCAAGGCATTATAAAAAATGATTATTTCAATGTAGAAACATATAAATAAACCATGAAAAAATATTTAGGTGTAATACATGAGAGAATGGCCCTTTATTTTCGGTATCATGGGATAGTGTCTTATTTAAGACTACCAATTGAAGCAATGCTTCTCGAACTTTAATGTGCATGCAAATCACTTGTAAACGTTGTTTAAATGCAGACTAAAATTCTGTAGGTCTGGAGTGGAACCTGATATTCTGCATTTCTCACAAATTTCCAGATTATTCCAATGTTGCTGGTCTTTGAAACACACTTGGTAGTAGTAAGGTAGTAAAGAACTTGGAAGTAAAAGTCTAAGAAAAAAATATTAAAGGCCATGCTAATATCGATACTTATCAAATGACCAAAGGATATTTTTCCTTAAAGGATTAAAAAAAATTCAAATAAGCCTAATCCAACAATTACTAATAGTTATTACTATCTCTGATAGAGCTAACTAAAGGGCTACTTATATGTCTCTTCTTGACTAAATGGCTAAGAAACAAACATTCAAAACCTTTGGAGATGGGAAGAAGTCATATATGGTTATATGACTGCTGTCCAAGATGGTACCTATTTCCTTTAATATTCTATAAAACAGTTAACCTGAATATTATTTTCATAACCAAACATGCAAACACACATACACATATGCATTACAACCTGCCAAACAACCTTGATAATATTGTGTACTAGAATATGAGATATTTTGTGGCAAAAGATGACACTATAAGTATGACATGTTACAAGTTACTCTCCTTCAGATGTAAAATCAGAATTTTGTTGATTTTTATAACAGTTAGTGAAATTTCAGATAAGAAAACGGCAAAGTACCTCATAATTAGGTAGCTCAGCTTCTTAAAGTTTTCAGCAAAACAGAATTCAATCTTGAGACATTAAATTGTACTAAAACATCTCTATATTTCTCATAGAGGAGAAAAAAAGGATCAGAAAATGAAAGCAGGTCATGAATGTTTCAAAAAAGTAGAAAGTGTTTATGGTCTAACACCACGGGATTTAAAGAGCATAACTGAACCCCACTGATTACAGATTCCAACCAATTTACAATCTCTAATGCCAGGTAATCCTAGAATTCCTTTGCAAATAATCTATAAATCGTGTTTTATATCAAACTATAACACAAAGAGAAAAAAGAAAACCTTCAGCAAAATGACAATACTGATGTGAAACACTTGCAACTTAGAATAGAGATTTTATAAATTATGTGGTATTCAAGGCAACACAGGTAATAACTAAATGGTCAAATTAGAAATAAATCACCACTGGACAATGCAAAGTCTTCAAATACATGGAAGGGGCTACAATAGCAAGCAGTTATTTAGTAACTCTAGAATGTCTAATAATTCATCCAAAATGTAAACTATTTGTAATAAACACATTTTCCTATTTCTAAATATTTTAAATAATAATCCAGTATACATATCTATACTTAAACTTAGTAATGATTTTCTGAGTCTATTTAGCAACACAATACATGTGAGCAATGCATTACTAGAAGAATAAAAAAATGACTTTAAAATGACTTTCCTTATTTGGGACAAAGTATGCCTATAAAAAGTCTATTTATGATGAAATGCAATTATAACTCAAAGTAACAGCTATTTTAATTATTCTGGTATATAGATATTATCTCCTTATGCTTCCACTGCACTTGAGTTGTACACTATTGAATTTATATATTTTGATAAAGATTTGCTTACTTGTTTATTTCTGTTACTAACTCATGAGCACTTTGAGGGCATATCTTTTCATCCTTGCAAATCTCCACAAGCATCTGTTCCATGTAAGTTCCTAACAAACCTGAAATGAATAAGTGAACACACCAGATTTGGTCTTTTACATGGTTAAATATATTTTGATACCCATTAAAATAATTTTCAGGGAGCAGGTGTAGCTCAGTGGTTGAGTGCCTGGTTCCCATATATAAGGTCCTGGGTTCAATCCCTGGACCTTAACAAATGATAATGATTTTCAAAATCTTAAAGGCCAGTTTTAATGTTATCATGAGTGAGCAAGCCAATGCTTTTTTGTTTTAGGAATCCACAGAGCTCTCTCTCCCTTCCATTCCGAAACATGGATGAATTCTCATGTCAGACCCAGCCAATCTTACAGGCAGGAGAATTACACAGTTACTTACATGGACATGCCCCTCAAAACCCCTGCCCAGCCTCTAACCAAAATATTTGGATCACTTAATAGAAAATATTTTTGAGTATCTAATCCATCTGTAACTCAGCAAACATATAAATAAATAGAAACCTCAACTTCATTCACTATGCAGTTGAGAAGAAAAGATACACAACTGATTACTAAACAAAAAGCTATCCTATATGGCAAAAGTACTGGAACTGTACTCAGAAGACAGAAGCTCATTCAACTCTATTCCTAACCAGTTGTGTATTTTGGAGCAGTGAAAACTTCTCTTAAGAGCAGTCTCTTCACCATTTGTTTGGTTTAACTGGCTATTTTTACCCCAGAATTAATGATCTGTAATTTGTAACTGCTCGTCGTGGAAGGTTATTCCAACAATGCTGGCACTGTTCAAACACAACTGAAATTCATCCCTCGGTATGAATTTCCTATGGAGGTTCTCAAACTAAGCAGTGAGTCAGTCTTATTATTTATGATATTGGTAACCCAAACAGCAATTGCCTGAGTATCCACAACTCACCCAGCCTCTTCCCTTTAAAAACAAATTAATGTTAAATAAATATTAATGTTAATATTTAATGTTTATTTCTATTAAAATAGCCTGATCCTCCAACCTCTATCTGGGAGAAACTCAACTTCACAATATTTCTAATTTCTCCTAGCCATTTCTTACTCCAACCCTCTGCTTCTGATGAATTCTTAACCTCTCTTACGATTGTTCCCTTTTCTTTGGTCACCTGGACCAGAGTAGCTCACCTTCCTTATTTTCCCTGATTTAAAAACAACCTTATAGGCACGGGTGTGGAATAGGCTCACTGAAGCTTAGAGAATAAAGTAAAAGGGTTTCATCACAGCAAAAAAGTAAAAAGTAAAAAGCAAATATTAGATTTGTCTTTTATTTTTAAGTTCCTCTCCCATTTCAATCACGAGAAAATTTTCAATTGATTTTAATAGGTAATACATTCTCACTGCAAAAGTTGCAAAGAAAGTATACAGGAAAAGCAAGGCTTGCTCCAGACTTGCCCCAGTCCCCCAGTTCCTTTCTCCAGAGGCAACCACTGTATGTATCCTTCCACACACAGTCTTAATCAGGAATATTTTCATTTACTAGTCCTTCTCTTTGACAGTCTCTCCTATAACTTTTGCCCTGTCTTCCTTCCTTTCTACGTTGTCCTGGACATATCACGTATCTTTCTCCCTAGCTAAATGAGAAAACCTCAAATTCATCTCATCTTCTCGTACAGAGTAGTTCAGTCCTTCTTTATCACATCATCTCCTTTCAGACCATGATCTAAGCCCATCTTTACAACTCCAAATTGTCCATCTAATGGTTGGCTAAAAAATAAAATTGTTCTGTTACGAAAATCTTCAAAATTAGATTTTCTGGTACTATCATAAACCATAACTGTAAATAATGGTATTAAATTTCTTTGCCCACTATATTCACAATTGGCTAAGATCATAAATATGAATATATATATATCAGAATTCATGCAGTTATCCCATGGCACAAGATTTCCTAATATGAATCAAATAGTATGCCCTTGCTTAATTAAGGCATTTAATTTACATTATGCTGACTGGTTTTAGATAACAAGTTGTAGATCAGAAACTAGGTTGGTATTTACTGGAGAAAAGATTTCTGGCTTAAAACACAGGTTAATTAATTTGAACTTTATTTTTTAAATTGCTGCAAAAAAAAAGAAAACTATATTATTTTTAGTCTGAAAATCTCAAGACTATAATCCACTTCCTACTGGAGCAATTGGATTTTTATGACATGATGGTTGGTAATGGATATTTTCTTGAGAATATAAATACTACATTACACTACAATACATTTACATATATTTTAGGCCTTGAAGAAAATGTGATAAGTTCAAAAGGCCAACGATTTTACTCTTCACATTATCTGACTATGATTCAACAAAAATATAAACTAATAAAATCAATTTCAACCACAAAATTTTAACATCTTTTAATTAAAAAGCACTTTACTAAATTCTGAGTAAAAGAAAAAGGTATAAATGCCTCAAGCTATTTCTTTAATGAATAAAAATATGAACACAATATATCAAAAGTTAGGTATATGTAGACAAAGCTATGATCAAAGATAAATGCCTTGAATTAGAGATATTTATTGTCGAGAGTGGGGGAAAGAAAACAAAATTATAAAAATACCAAGAATCAATCCTGATAGAAGCCAGACAAAACAATTACTAACAATTGAACAGAAATACACATATTACACAATAGAAATCAAAAGACAGCTGATGAATTGAGAAAATTTTCAAAGAACTTTTCCTAAACTTGTTTCACTAGAAGCATGTACATTAAACCCACAAATTGAGCAAGAACAGTTAGTATCATTATTATTATTTAATATTGTTTGGAAGCAATGGTCGGTACAATAAGACATAAAGCAGAAATAAGACTATACATGCAGGAAAGAAAAAGACAAAAATATATTTATTCGTCATTGATGTGATCACATTTCTAGAAGACTTGTGGGAGTTGCCAAAGTTATATGACTTAATAAAATAGTAAGTAGTATAAGATAAACTACAACAAAAGCAATTACATCAGCACGCCTCATTCTGCAACACACCCGTGGTCCATGCCTCAGAATGTGTACTTCTCTCGTTTTCTTGTTTCTTAATAAACTCTTTACTCCCTTTCCTAACACCCCCCCCCCAAAGTAATTACATCCCAGTATATCACTACTGATACCTAGATTCCTCACTACTGTATTATCGGTGAGCTACACCCTCTTGTTGAATATTCTCAAAACAAAAAGTTTTGGGGTCATCTAAACATGATGCACAATGCAAAATTTTTCCATATAATATTCTCTGACTAGAAACTGCTGTGTGGACTAAATTGGTGAGTGTTTTGGAAATTATTATGATAAAATATCCCTTCTAATAGCATATTTATTTAATGTGATTTGGGGTGAAAACATCATTATATCAAAAAATTAAAAGGAGTCATCAGTCATACAAAGTGATATAACTTATCAAGAGTCCTTATATGAAAAGTTATAAACTGAATGGCAGTAATGTGAAGCAAGTCTACACAGGAAAATAAATTCTGCTTCATCTGACTAGCCAAGTTGTCCTGTCACTTCCCATTTAGAAGCTCATTTATGCTCCATTAGTCTTTAGGCTTTCTTATATTGATTTCTTTTTTTTTTAAGATTTATTTATTTACTTTATCCATTTTAAAATCCCCCTTCCCCATTTGCTGTTTTGTTTCCATTCACTGGGCAATTCTCTGTGTCTGCCTCCTGCCATCTCTTTTCATCCTTCACCAGGATTCGATCCTGGAGACCCCCGATGTAAGAGAGAGGTGCTCTACCACCTGCGCCACCTCGGTTCCTGTTTTCTTGGAGTTCTCGGAGCATCTCGTCTTGACTCTCCCGTTACGTCATCATCTTGCTGCATGGCTCCCCGGGCCTGGCAGCTCACCGGCACACAGAGCCTGGCAGCCCATGCACCCTCCATATATATATTTTTTCATTTTACCGGGAGGTCCCGGGGATCGAACCCAGGTCCCTCCATATGGCAGACGGACGCCCAACCATTTGAGCCACATCCCTCCCCCTCTTATATTGGTTTCTAACTTAATTGCACTGTGGTCGGAGAATGTTGTCTAATATGAATTCTTTGAAACTGTTGAAACTTATTCTAGGAACCTACAAAGTGATCAGTTTTTGGAAAAGTTTCATGTGCACTTGAGAAAAAATGTGTATATTCTCTAATTTGGGATGCAGAGTTCTGTACCCAACAATTTGATTATGCTTATTGTGTCAAATTTCTAGAAAACTTATATTTTTCTTTTTTAAATAGAGTGATCTTCAGCTGGTATCTTGTTTCTGCCTTATGCTTTTTATTAAATCTGTGATTATTTTCATTATAATTGATATCCAATAATACACATTATTTGAAGTTCTTGGTGGTTTGAATATGCTATTTATTGTCTCTAATGACTGACTAATGGATAATTGATTATTTCTTTTCTTTTTGTATTGTTGACTTTGGATTGTAAACTCACATTTCAAAAAATATTATCCATGGGAAACTTTAGATCATGATTAGGGTAAGTTTTCCATAAAGATTTTATATTTGCTTCTGCTAGGTTTCTCATGAGTAAGTGTTGCCAATCAAGGACCATTTTTAAATATTAACTTTTTTACTAAAAATATATATACTAAACATATATAATTTCCAAGTGAGGACTGGTCTATGATGACAAAGTATCAGGTAGATTTTTTTAAAATATCATTCTAAAGCCACAAGCCAAGACAGACAGGCTTGCCTGTCATCTTCCTTAGCCAGTAGTATAAATATTGTATAAGAATGTAGTCCCTTAAGGATCCTAGATTTTGTAGAAGTTTTAATTTAGACTTCTCTCTTTATAAGAGGCTCAAACCTTATCTTACTGCCCAATGTAGTCATTATTACTCAAGTCCCTTGGTTTCTAAGATCTACAATTCTGGTGGTTTGGACCCCAGGGTGGGGCGGACAGAAATACATGTTCTTAAACTTAATCCATTCCTGTGGCTGTTAGCCCACTGTAAGTACGACTTTTTGATAATGTTACTTTGGTTAAGGTATGGTCCACCTGAATCAAGATGAGTCTTAATGCTATTACTAGAGTCCTTTTTAAGCACAATGAAATTCAGACCATGGGAGAGAAAACCACAGAAGGAGCAACCAGAAGCTGATCATCAATGGAACCCAGTAGATAAAGGAGAGCCCAGTAGACACTGCCATGTGCCTTAGCATGTGACAAGCTATTGGCCAAGGATCGCCAACAGCCAAACCCAAAACACCACAGTCTTCGGAGAGAAAGCAATGCCTTGATGATGCCTTGATTTGAACTTTTTCCCTAGTCTCAAAACAATAAGCCATTAAATTCCCATTGTTTAAGCCAGCCATTGCATGGTATTTGTTTGAGCAGCCAAGGCAACTAAAACAATAATGCTCCTTCAAAGCTCCACAGAACAGCATGGATTCAGAATTTCTTTCTACTTTAGTTTTAAAGTTCCTCTCCAATATTAGCTCCTGAGAGTCTCCCATATTTCTTCTGAGCTCAGTTATGCATTTAAAAGAATGTAGTTTGTTTTTCACCCAACAACATTTTCGTGTATTTTGTGTCAAGGCCATTTTAGAATATTTAATCTACCTGGAATTGCTGGAAACGCATCAAATTTTATTTTACTATATTCATTCTTCCCTTTCTTCACATTTCTTTCTTACCTAGAAGAATCTCTGAGAATATCTGACCCTCTGAACCTATCTTGATCAGAATAAGCTGCTCCTGCAGAGGAATCGCTTTTTCTTTCTAACTAAAATATGCATATTTTCTATGTGAAGCCAATCATACACACTAGAACATAAAATAGAGCAGACAGAAAATACTTTCTTCCAATCCTGCTCTCACCATCTCTCATGTTACAAAGAATAAGACCTATATCAATGTCCTGCTTCTTCCTACTGTCTACAGTACACTCTCAAAATTGGGGGAAAAATACATAGCATTCATTTTAAATGAGGTTCCCTTTCTATGACAGGAAACAGTTGTAATCTGAAAGTAGGATGTCCCAAGGGCATGGCAACAGCATGATGTGACTTACCCCACACCATCTGGGATGTGCTATGCATATAGTCAATGTTCAATAATAATTTGTTCATTGGTTTATTAAATAATTATTGAACTCGTATAAATTCCCAAACATCTTCCACATATTGACATCTTCAGCTAACTAAAATGCTATTCTTATTTTAGAAAAATGAAGTCAAGCATTTTCTAACACTGCACATTTGCAAGGTGGTGATGAACCAAATTTGCCATGTTAATTTTTCCCTAGTGAGTTCCCAGATCATGTTATCCTTTGGCTTTGCAATTTTATACATTCTATAAACTTCTCTACTTTGTTCTTGAATTATTGATGGCTGCATTTGGGGAAATGTTCATATGCTGTTAGCTTTTTACAAATGTAATAAACAAGTTCTTACTTTTAGGACTTATCAAACCAAAACAAAAATGGAAAAAAAGAATTCTCCAAAAGTATTCTTTTATTCTAGGAGTAATTACTGAGCATATCTTCTGTTTCTATTAATGATTGTTCTGAAATATTCTCTTTGTCCAATGATCTGAATAGATTTTCAACATTATGTGAGGTCTCTAATGCTATTTCTAGCCATCTGATAACAGAAAACAGTGTTTTGTTGTTTTTTTTTTTTCATTATTAAAAGGAAAGTAAATGCCCCCTTCATTTATTCAAAGTTTATTTCTCTACCAATCTCATATTCCAGAATCAGGAAGGCAGCCAAAGAGACTACTGAATAGTCAAAATAAATGTTACCAAGTTCATGTGAGACCTGAAGAATGATGATGAGAGAAATGCGCGCGCGCACACACACACACACACACACACACACAGAGGGGGAAAGAGGGAGAGAGAGGGAGAGAAGGAGAAGCACAAAAGAGAATTGGGAGAATGCTTAAAGCTAGCACACTGATAGCAATAAGAAGTGACAGCTGGCATTTAGACATTAAGGGATGTATTAGTAGGCCAAAGGGGTGCTGATGCAAAATACCAGAAATCAGTTGGTTTTTATAAAGGGTATTTATTTGGGGTAGAAGCTTACAGTTAACAGGCCTTAAAGCATAAGTTACTTCTCTCACCCAATTCTGTGAAGATTGTTACCTGGGTTCCTCTATTCCCGGGGCTTGATTCTCTCCAGGTTCAGCTGCTTGTTCTCTTATAAGGCCACTTGTAGACTACCAGGCGAACAGCTCATCTCTTTTCCCAGGGCCTTCTCTCCTTCCTCACGACCAAGCTCCTATGTATGCTTACTTCCTGGGGCTCCAGCATTAAAACTCCATATCAGAACTCAAAACTCCAACTCTGTCCTTAGGCATGTCTTTTATCTTTGAGACCCCACCCACCAAGGGGTGGGGCTCAACACACTACTGATATGGCCCAGTCAAAGGTTTCATCATAACTTAATCATGCCCAGATCAACAGACCAGTTTACAAGCATAATCCAATATCTATTTTTGGAACTCATAACTATATCAAATGGCCAAACTGCTACAAAGAAAAACATAGAAAACTACTAAAGAAACAACTCAAAAATATACCAGTCTTAAATCATTTAAAATTGAGACAAACTAGACATCTAAAGAGCAATAAAGATCATCAGCATACTGATATTATAATGATGTCTGTGGTCAATCAAAAGTAATGTAATAAAGTTCAAACTATTCAGTATAACAGAATTATGAAATTGAATTAATTCTAGATATATTCCTGTGAAATTTAGTAAATTTTTAATAACCCCTCATATATGCTTCAGTATGTATGGGGTGATATTACACATCACTTAACATGTCACTTATATCAGTTCCTTATCATGCCAAATAAACAATTTTTGTGTTTCACAGTTTTAGATGAACTCATTTCCAACAAGATTGTATTTTCAGATGACATGTAAAAAGGTTCAGTGTCAAAAGCTAAGAACAAATAATAATCATTGAAATATACTATAGCAAATCTCTCTAATTCCAAATAATGGGAAAAAGTCCAATTTGATGATGATCTTTTCAACTATCCAATATTTCTAAAGAAATGCAGCTCCATTTCTTCTAAATATCATATAAGAACTAATCTATGAGGGTAAAATATGTAAATATGCTAATACTTGAAAGCATATTTAAAATAATTCCTATTATATAGTAATTTTCAAAACCATAAAAATCCTTTAACATGAAGTAATTCATGTTTGACCCAGAAATTTAAGACATGCTGAAAAGATGTCTCTTGAGCTCCATTGTCATTCTGGATTCTTCTTCCTTAAAAGTGACTAGATAAAATAATTAATTTTGAAATTATACTTGTAAAGCATATGTATAATATTTTGTAAGCATTACAGATACTAAGTTAGTGATATTCTGGTAAAAAACCTGGAATCCAACTCTACTTGTTGCTATGTTTGAGCTGTTCAGATTTTTTCTTCATTTTTCTTAATTAAATAGTTATACGTTTATAGAAAAATCATGCAGAAAATAGAGTTCCCAAATACCTCCCTCAGACACACAGTTTTCCCTATTACTAATACTTTACATTAGAGTGGTAACTTTGTTATAATTGATGAAACATTATTATATTATTAACTATAGCCCATAGTTTACATTAGGACTCACTCTTTGTATTGTACAGTTCTATGCTTAGTAAATATTTTTATTCTGGTAACATACATGCAACCATTGTTGCATGGGTTAGAGGAGGCTCTCCTCCTACACAGCTCTTCATTTTGAATAATTTCCATCCAATCTCATAATTAGGCTACTCAGGGCACTCTCAGTACACATGACAGAAACCCATCTCAAAGCTGTCTTAGGAAGAAAAGGAATGAGTTGGCTCAAATGACTGAGGAGGTCCGTCCCAGAGCTGATACAGCCAAACCTAGATTCAGCGGTCAAATCACCAAATAGTGTCCTCTCTCTCTTTCTCTCAACCCCATGTGTGTTTGTATGTCTTGTGTATAATGTTTATATGTGTGCTGGCATTTGTTAAGACCTGTGAATTGTGATCACTTCCATAAGATGAGCAGGTGGGAGTTCTGGCAAGATGGCATCATCTTAGGCAGGCACTCCCCAACTCTCTCACAAAAAACAGCTGAGAAGTGGCAAAATCCTACCTGAGTGAGCTCTTTTGGGAACCCACAGAGCAGGAGGCTTCAGGGCATCAATCTGGAGAGAACTGGACAAAGAGATAAAGAGCCTAAGGGAAAACCGTGAGTTTCTCACCCCTGTGGCTAAAATGGTGGGCAGCTAAGTCCCATTCTCAAGGCAAAAAGCCTCCAAAAACACCCTGACTCCCACCAGTCACCAAGTGGAAGGGAGCATTCCCTGGGAGGAGGAGGGTTCTGGTGAAGGGTGAAGAGGGGTTTTCTTTCTGTGGGTTTGGTTACCTGGGCCCCTTCAAACTTTGGGGAGCATACCTGGCACCGAGGTGGCCCCAGTAAGAGGGGAAAGGGGAATCTGCTCAGGCAGCCTAATGCACCCAGCTGCCCTGGAGGAGAGGAACTTGGGTGGGAAGAAGGAGGAGACAGGCAATTGACTAGTCCAGCTGAAAACTGTCAAAATTCCAATGCCCCTAAGGGAGACAGGTGGTAGGAAGTCTCAATAAGCTTTCAAGGGACTATTTAGGGTCCCCTGGGAGGAGGAGGAGTCTGGAAGAAGGTTGAGAGTACTTTCTTTGCAGTGAGTTGTGTCACCAAGGTCCCCTTTGAATCTCAGAAGGGACCTCGACCAGACCAGGGGAGGGGAGGGGGGATCTGCTCACACAGGGTGTCCCACCCAACTGCCCTGGGAGAGAAAGCAATTAGAATAGAAAAGGAATGGGGACAGACAGGTGCCTAATCAGCAGCAAAGATTCTAAACTGCCTGAGGGAAAGAGGGCGGATAGCTTTCTAAAAGGTAACTGACCCAACGAGAAAGTTTATTTCAGTGGAGGAGTTCCTGCCTTGAATATATGAGGACCCTGGTTCAAAACCCCACTCTTCTTAGAGAAGAGATCCACTGGGTTATTAGGCATTCAGCTGATATTTTAGGACAGGGAACATACACATATTCCTTTTGTATTTCCTTTTCTTGGGTCTCTTAAATTTCTTTAAAAAGGTTCCTTTTTTAAAATTTAACTTAGTTTACCTGCTAAAACCCGGTTCAAAACCTGCAGAGGGCAGGCTGCAGGGTAACTGATGAACACCAGCAGCCTGAGAAGCTCCTGAGGGGTCTAAAAAACAGGGAAACAGGGAAGACTGTTTTTCCCTGGTTTTTGTTCGTTTCCTTGTTTGTTTGTTTGTTTTTTCTTCTTTGTTTATCCTCTTTCTCCCCCACCCCCTTTTTTAATCAGTTGCTGCTGTCTTCTTTGTTTCTTTTGTTGTTGTTGTTGTTGTTTACCAATTTTGTCTACCTATGCTATATCTTTTCCTTCCTTCACCTTTCTATCTTCTGTTTTCTGTTGTTGTTCTTACATATTACTTCTTTTTTGTTTGGTCTTCAATTTTCCTTGACTTTATTTCTCTCTCCTATCTTCTCTGTTTTCTTTCTTTTTAAACTTTTTTTTCTATTTGTCTTTTCTTTTCTCTTTCCCTCTCTTCTAACATTCTGGCCTTTTAATTCACAATAAATATTTTTCTTTATTCGGTTTCTGAGCTCATTGTATGTACTCTATTTTTTAAATTCTTATTGCTCTGCACTTCTTACACGAGTTAATTATTCATTTTCCTAGGTCTTATATGGTTCTTCTACTACCTTTTACTACTATTATTACTATTATCTTTTTCTTTTCTTACCTCTCCTTTTCTCTGGCAATAAATTTTTTTCAAGGGAACACAGACAAACAGCAAGGAAATAGAAGCCTGCAGTTGAAATAGAAATTCTCATAGAAATAAAACACCACCTAAAGCAAGGGAAGTAAACTCAAATGGCCTAAAAAAGATGAAGCAGGTAACAGGAATTAGTAAAACTAGACAAGTAAGTGCTAGTGAACAGTGGTGAATGAAACAAACTGGAACACAAAATTATTTTAAAGTTCTTCATTACCTTCACTAGCTAGATATCTTGTAGGTCTGTGTCTTTTTTCTATTTTTTTTTTTAATAATTTTTTATCATGATTCCTTGCTTCCTCCCCAGTTTGTTAATTTATGATTGAAAGCCAAGAATTTTGTATGACAGATTTTGGAGCTAATTTGAGACTCTGGATGAGCTCTCTGGCAGGCAGCTATGGTAAAGGTAAACTCAATCTGGTACTGAGCTGCTTCAAAGCTCGGCCTCAGGCTTTGTGAAGGCTGCTGTATTTCTGCATTACTCCTACTCCAAGGATGCAGTGCTCCAGGAATTCCAAATGCAATACTTGAGTGTAGACTAAGCCTTTCCTCCTTGATGGTCTCTGGATTCTAGTCTTTAATGCTTTAGCCCCTGAGAAAGCCAGAAGTGTTACTCAACTTCTAAGCTTCTCAGCACTCTTTTTAAGAATTGGCAAATTCTTTGAAGAGAAAATCACAGTAACCCATGTTGGTTTCACTTTGTCCTCTTCTTCTTTTTAGAATCTTGTCCCCTTCGAGTCCTTACTGTCTTGGTACTCTTTCTCTAATGCTTTTTGACAGATGTTTTACTTTAACTTTGGTTAGATTTTCTAGGTAATCTCTTTGAGAGGGTTGGTCTGCCACTAGTTAGTCCCACCTCTAAAACTTTAATATCCTTCAACAGAAGCCTTCTTTGACTCTAGAGTCCGTTTGGCCTTTCACACTTTTACATTTCTATTAATAATTTTATAGTCGATGCCATCCAATATAATACTTCTTTATCTAATTTTTTTAAACTATAACTTTTACCTTCCCCAGGTTGATGATAATATCCCTAAAAGTAAGATCCAAATAGTACACTTCTTATATGTCCTCTTAAGTGTTGAATTATATGATAGGAACATTTTTGGTGCAATATGCAGCAGAACATAGTGAGCTGGGCATTGAAAAGATTAGTTTCTATTTGCAGTACCAATTTGGTAAGTCCCTCAACATCTCTTGCCCAGTATTTCCATTCTTAGAAATCTATTGTACAAACATATGCACATGTGCACAAGAAGACACATATACACATATGCACGTATATTCCACTGACCAGACCCACAAAAAAACTAACTTATTATACATTTACTTATATCTGAAGTATTTTTCTGATACATAATGTATAAATATGTGCATGTGATATGTCTGTGTATGATATACAGATATGTGTATGTCTGTATATGTGTGTGCATATCTCACAATCCTTTATAGTACACAATATGTCAGCGAAGGTGTATTTGCATTTTTCCCATGCCCTGCTTTCTCAGTCAGTGAGAACTGGCAAGAAACCCAGCCAAAATTATTCATGTCTCAGCTAAGATTGCTCTACCATTTTATCCAGCATCAAGTATATTCTGCAACAAGTGTTGTTTACTCAGCTGTGGCCTCTTTTTCTGCCATTTACTTTGTGTTCTGGCAAACAGAATCACACTACTAGATAACAAAATATGCAAGTGATAATGTTGGACCTTCTTCAAAAAGAAAAAGGAAATGCATCAGGCTGGATATTGAAATGCAAGGTTTACTGTAGGGAATGACAGAACTGTAGAGGGTAAAGACTAACAGATGACTTGATATTTACGGAAGTCTTCTGACAGCATGAAGGGCATCATAAAAATCACTGCAGCCTGGGAGACTTGGCCAAATATTTTATGAAAGAAACCTGGAAGAAACTAGGCTATGATTTCAGAGGATGTGAAGGGAAAGGAATAGCAATTGCTTAAGTATGAAAGTAAGAAAAATGACCACAAAGCCTAGGCTGCATAGTCACTTAAAAGCTCTATGGCACAAATTCTAAGGCTTCCATTTTAACTTATATTTATCTGTATCCCAAACCCTCACATACACAGGGACTGTGTATAGAGATGTGCACACCAGGAGTGGCAGCTTTAAATAACAATGGTAAGTATTAGAAAGAAAAACTGTGGCATTTAAAATTTTATGGTAGCCAATACCATCAAGAACTATATTAAGTGATAAAAATGATTTGCAGGTATTGTATGACCCCATGTTCTTTTAAAATCCTAAAACTATATAGCTATATAGAAACATTGATATCTATATACCTATATCTCTATACCATAAAAAAGCCCTAGAATAATACATGCTAAATTATAACAGTGCTTACCTGATGGGGGAGAGAGAGACAAGTAAAAGACTATAACTTTTTATTCCATTTATAATTCTATATTTTCTGGGTTTGGATAACAAGTTTATGTTTAAATACATAATAAAAAGTTATAATCCCTATTTTGATTGATGTGTGCCATATGGAACAACATAATATTAATTCTGATTTTACCTTAAGAATCACTTATCATCACCCCAACTTTAGAATTAAATTTGAAAGTAATATAACAGCAACAATTACTATATCCTTTTATTTGTTCCCACAGAATTGACAATATATAGCCAATGACCTCTTTGTTCAGACACAAAGGACACACTATTTCAATGTTTGCTAGTGTGGACTTTGGCTCCTATCACCTGAAACCTGTCCTCCTGACCAAAATGATTTTGACCAAGAAGATCCTTGTAAAATTAAACAAAAAGGAAAAATGAGGCTCCATGGAAAAGACCTCTTTTTGTTTGTTAAAAAAAAACTACAGGGCTTTTTGCTAGAAGACTAAGTGAAAGCCAGCATTATTACCAAGGCTTTCATAGAATTATATTGTCCAACATAACATCAGCCAGTGATGAAAATCTTTCTCTGTTTGCCTCCAAAGAACACAATCTAAACTTGAGTTTAAATAAACACTTACTTGCCTCTCCTAATGTTTTCTTTTGTACTTTTTGGGGTAGCTTCTTTAAATTATAGTATTTTTATTTCTTTCTATCAGGAATCCGGCTGTATCAAAATTTCTTGAAAATAACAAGATAATGTAAAAGCTAATAAAATGGTTTCAAGATGATTTTAACAGCTCTAATAAAAAGAAAGATGGCATAGATTACTCAACAAAAGGTGTTAGGAAAATTTGCTATTAAGAAATAAACATAACAAATATCATAATAAATTCCATATGTATTAAAGAGAAAACAGTAAATATTAAAACTATGCAAAAGTGACATCTGGATAGCATAGAGTTTTCAAGTCACAAAATCATTCCACAAAACAAAACAATATCAATAAATTTAGCTACTAAAATAATTATATTTCTACAACTCATATAAAGCCAACTTTAAAATATTGCAGGGCAAATTAAATGGAAAAAATGGTTACCATAAGTATGACAATGGATCAATGTATTTTAAATTCTTGCAAATCAAGAAAATTTAATTAAAAAAATGATTAAGCAAAGGCCTCAACTAATAATTTATTAAAGTTATATACAAAGCTTTATATGTGCACATATATGTAGATTTTTATGCATACGTGTGTACACATTTCAAATATACAAAACTTACTAGTAAGGCAATGTAAATTAAAACAAGGAGTTACCATTTTTAAAAAAAATAACGAGCAATAATTCTAAAAAGCATTGAATGTTGGCATATGGGTGATATGATTGTCACACTAATATGATCATAGTATAACTTCACATTGCTGATATTGTACAAATTGATTTTTAAAAAGTGGTTGAATGGGAAGCGGCTGTGACTCAATCAGTAGGGCTCCCGTTTACCATATGGGAGGCCCCGGGTTCGGTTCCCGGGGCCTCCTGGTGAGGGCAGGCCCGCCCGCACGGCGTGGTTAGCTGACCCAGCGAGCACAAGCAGCAAGGGGGGGATAAATGAATAAATAAATAAAATCTTTAAAAAAAATAAAAATAAAAATAAATAAATAAATAAAAAGTGGTTGAGCACATGTTATTCAGTCCCTAGATAATTCTCTAGCTTAACACAGTGAACCCAGAGGTGGATGACAATTGTGGTTGATGGTACAGATACAAGAGTGTCCTTCTGTGAGATAGAGCACATATACATCACTATTGCAGGGTGATGGGAATGTGGAGAAGCATGGGAAAAATACAATTGGTGTGACCTATGCACTGTGGTTAACAGCAATACTGTAATATTCTTGAATCAATGTCAAAGATGTACTGTACTGATAATGGGAGGGTATGGAAAAAGTGCTAAATGTACACTATGGACCATGGTAATAGTCTGCTGATATTATCTCATAATCTGTAACAAATACACAAAGGGTGTGGTGTGTTGGTGAAGGGGTTTTGTATAGGGATTCTATACATGTGCATGATTGTTTTGTTAAGTTCTCAATCTCTGTAATAAAAATATGTTAAATGATAATAATAGGGTGGTTTGGGGGGAAAAGACACCAAATGTAAGATATGGACTATAGTTAGCAGTAATATTTTGACGATGCTCTTGCATAGTTTGTAACAAATGTTTCACAACAATGCAAGGTGTTGGTGGTGGGGTGATGTATGGAACCCCTGTATGATGTTATGCATGTTTATTTTGTAAGTTCACACTTTTACTGTACATTTGTTTATGTATGTTCATGTATGAATAATATACTTCAATAAAATGTTTTAAAAAGGGAAAAAAGTGGTCGGGCAGTTGGAAAGCAAGGTTCCATGTTACCACTGTGTTTGGGTTAGCATCCAGAGACAAAAGATAAGTGGTTTCAGTGCAGTCCTTTATACTACAGCGAAAAGAAACCTACTGAATAATGACAAACCCACCAAGAGAAGCAAACAAACAAACATTGTGAGATTCAAATCAGGTTTCTCTGATTTACGCTGCTCACTCACAAAGAGGAATTTGAGTTCTAGTAGAGGTCATTTGAGTTTTTAGAAAAATAATTGAATCAGGAGCAAGAAAAATTAGTTTTTGTTCCCCTTCTCCACAGCCTGCTTGATTTTTGCAAGGCACTCAGCTTGTAGCCTTGGTTTAGCCCCTGGCAAACAAGGAAGATAAAACTTCACTTGCTTAAAGAGAATCCAGATCTCCGGCAATACCCTCTAGCTTCACCTGGGTTCCTTAATAAGTTCCTTATTAGACTAGTAATTCAAATTCATTTACAGCAACTTCTCTAAATGCATCGCTATTAAAAGCCTTCCAATGGGGTGAAATGATGTCTTTATAACCCAATACATGCTCCATGGATGTCACTGTGCATTGTTTTGTACTACTAATAAATTAATGGGCACTTCTGTTTGTTACAGATTGGCAATGCATTTTTTATTTCCTATAGTTTGGGTCAGGCCCTTAATAATTGGCCTCTAGACAATTTCGCATGAAATGCAGTTTTTTTGTGGAGGTCTAGAAATGTGCTATTAAACAATATGCTTATGAAAGAAAATTTCTAATCTGATATCTGTGTCAGATGATGTACCCTGGAGGGTTGCCATCTGGATCATGAATTTTTAATCATTTCAAGATTAGGTTAGCATAGTTCAAATCTATGGTGTTTGTTTTATTAGTTGGAAGTTAAAACAAGTTCCTATAAAACCAGAATCAGCAACTCCATACAATGGAATGGATTTGGGATGCAGACACCCAATATCACTTCTAACAGACTATTGTTGTTAAAAAACAACATTTAAAAGCAAGTTCAAGTGGAAATCAACAAAAAGTGACCAACATTTTTTTGTTGTTAAGAATTGACTAGTTGTGAAATTTTCCAATATTGGGGTAACTGTGATTGAAAAAGTATTAATACTAAATGTTTATGTAAAAAAGAAAAAAGAAAAAAAATCGACAGGCTTGAATATATGTGCTCCTCTGAGAAGGAACTGTGAGAAAATACTAAACCCTCTAAGTGAGTGTGTAGGCACCCTGTGTGCTACATTAACGCTTTCAGATCACTGAAATGGTATTTCACTAAAGACAATTAAAGGGCTTTTCAACTGCCTTAGAGAATTAATGTTGCTGACAAAATAGTTTTTCCCATAAAGAAAACCACAGAGTGGAAAATACAAAAAGACCATCTTTTTGTGCTGTTTTCTTTTGTTTTCTAGGTAGAAAAATCAATTTTTTATTTACTTTTCAAATTTCCTCCCTTCTCATATCTTTTTTTAACTCATTACAATTGATAGGTACAAGTGGCATTTTATACAAATATAGTTTGAAATTGGGAAAAATCCAACAAAATATGTTTTCAGAAATTGTAAGACATCATAATTTAACAGACTATCAATTTGAAAATAAATATCATCTTTTAAAAATCCTAAGCTTTATTTATTAGTATGTTTTAGTATGCTTACTGAAGTAATACATTCTCATTTCTGCATAAGGGAATTTAGAATGAAGTTGAAGAAGAAAACTGAAAACATTTCTAAACCCACCCCTCAGAGAAAATCACAGTTAACATGTTGATGTGTTGTCTCCAGTGTCTATATAAATAAGTATCCATTTACTTAATTAAAATCACAATATGCTTTTTGTAGATTCTGCTCCATTTTGTTCATTTTAACATTAAATATTCTTTCATATGTTGTTTTTTAAAAAATCATGTAATATGGCATCCCATGGTGTACCATTATTTATTTAACTGACTTTCTGATGTTGCACATTTAGGTTGCTTCCAGTTTTTCACTCTTACTAATAATGCTTTTACAGAAATATTCATTAAACTTTCTGAATGGGTTCTTAGAATAAATTCTAAAAAAATTGGAACACAGTGGGTCCAAGAAGCTCTTGATACATATTGCTAAATTATTTCCCATATGATTGTAACAACTAACACCTTCATCCTTATAAATCTCACTAATTTTATCAGTCTTAAGTATTACTATCATTTTTAAAATATATGTTATTTTGGTGCTTGAAAAATGATATTGATTATGAATCAGTATTACCCTGACTGCCACTGAGCTTCAAGACATTTCTACATGTCTGGCCGTACATATTTATTCTTATAAAATTTTTATTCATGTCCTTTTCTAAGTTTTTGCAAAACGCACTTTTCCATGCTTATCTTTTCTCTAGCTATGGATTTTCATCTTTCTATGCACTACTTAAAGGTGAAAAAAAAATTATGTTGTAATAAATATAAAGGAAGGGCATGAAGAGCTTCCATATCAGCCTTGAATTAAAAGCCTCATGAAGTTCTGTGCTGATCAAATGTCAGGATCTATGTAAGAGAGAAAGTAGGAGAAGGTATCTAGAAGGGACTCAGAAGCATAATCATATTTTAGATGCTATTTTCTATTAAATTATTTTATTTTACAGAGGTGGTGGTTTGGAGCTCTGTGCCCCAGAAAACCATGTTCTTAAACTTAATCCATTCCTGTGGGTGTGAACCCATTGTAAACAGGACCTTTTGATGAGGTTACTTCAGTTACGCTGTGGCCCAACTGAATAAGTAAGGGTCTTAATCCTATTATTGAAGACCATATAGAGAAGGCCACAGAGAGAGAAAGAAAGAGAGGACTAGAGGGAGGAGCCAGAAGCTAAAGTGACTGGAACCCAGAAGAGAAAGGAGAAGCCAGGGGAGGCTGCCATATGCATTACCATGTGACAGAAAAGCCAAGGACCAAGGATCGCCAGCAGCCAGAACCAGAATGCCAGTCTTCTGGGAGAAAGCATCATCTGGATGATGGCTTGATTTTGGACATCTAGCCTGAAAACCAGGAGCAATAAAAATTCCATTTTTTAAGCCAACCCATTGCATGATATTTGCTTAATCAGCCAGGAAACTTAAACAAGAGATAAGGAAAGTGAGACATGTAATGCTAGTTAATGGTACATCCAAGACTAGAGACTGGAACCCCAGGTCCTGACATGAGATTGACATGGATTCACATTTACAAAGACAGCATCTTCTAGATCCCTTTGGTACTGTACCTCAGGTCTGCCCAGTCAGAGTTAGAGCACATCTTTGGTTGGGGATAATGAAGCAAGGATGGTTAGAGGCCACAGAGTGGGGAAAATGGCCAAGTCACCATTTTCCCCTCCCCACTTTTCTTTTGGCATAAGATTTCATTGATTTGCAAAGTACAGTTAATGCACGGAGAGATTCTGACTGATTTTGTCCTGAACTTAAGAGTTGGCCTTGTTTAAAGCTAACTCACTGTACACAGAATGACTAAAAACGGATTTGATTAGAAACCTGCTTAAAATAATGATACAAAGCTGATTAACAAGATTGTGGCAAAAAAAAAACAAACAAACAAAAAAAAACCCAATGAACTTTGAAGTCTAATATTTAAAGAAGAGTATTTAAAAAGCAGAAGATAAATTGCATTGATTAAATCAAAAGTGCAATTAACATGTTTGCATTGGGAACTCATCTATTTCTTGAACACTCCTCTTTGATGGATCTAACTGAGGATTTCCAAATTTACAAAGTGAAGGTGACTGCTTTCCGTGACTATGTTTTCCTTCTTGCACAAAGAAAGCTAATAGATTATATTATGTATTCACCACCAATCAATTGGATCACTGTGTACAGTAGGATTCTAAGTCAACAACAGGGAGTATGTGCAATACAATGATCCTTTGGCTATGTATACTATACGTCCAGGAAAAGGAAGTTAACCAAATATTTATCACATCCCTGTGCCATCACCAATTTTCAGAGACTGGCATGCCAGAAATGGAGCTGGTGGGTACAAAACGAGAGGAGACCAATTGGTTTTCCTGTATTGTGGATCCAACAGACTTGATTATTATGACTCTAATCCCCGATTCTGTTCAGGGGTATCTTACAGAAAAAGAGAAACCATTTCAAAATCTCTTTCTCATGAATATGAAGACTTCTTTTGAAAACTTTTTTTTTAAAAAGCAAGATTTTAAACATAGTTTTTCAGTTACTTCCCCTTGTAGATTTATATCATAACTGTCCTCTAACATTTCAATCATCTGATACAGAAAAAGGCCTTACTTTTCCTCCACAGTATATAGTGAGTTTAAGTGACAAAAGCAATCAGCATTGATGTAACTATATCATCTAATACATTTCACTTTTCAGAAGCACTGATGTTTGCGATTATAAGGTGTTAACTAATACTATCTGTTAAATGAAATAAAAATATAAATTCAAAATGAGATAAATGTCTCAAGAAAAGTAATTTATAAATGAAATACAAATATAACCTTGAAATAACTTTCACATCTCTCTATAGCAAAACTTATAATTTTTAAAACACACACTTTACTAGCAGCTCCTATAATATAGTTGGCCCCTTATCCAATATGACTGGCGTTCTTAAAAGAAGAGTAAATTTGGACACAGCTCCTGAGAAAGGCAACGGGGGAAAGGCCATGTGACAACTGAGGCAGGGGCTGAAGCCCAAGGATTGCAGTCACCTCTAGAAGCCAAGAGATAGGCAGGGAACGGATTCTTCCCTCCAGATATTAGAGGGAGTATGGTGATAATAGTGTATACAACTCCAGATGCTGTTATAAAACTATGAATGACCTCTTCAGTTAGGCCAGCTCTCATTCTCTCATTTTTTAAAATGTATTCTCTCATTCAACAAGCATTTATTAAACACCTACTTTAAATACGGTCCCCGCTCTGGAGCTTACATTCTGGTTGGCACAGCCACAGCACAAGACAGGCTCTTTCTGAAACGTCCCGTGTGCATCCAGTAAGCTCCTCTTGGAAAGCTGAACAGTTGTTCTGCAAGTCTTCAAAGGTGCATAAGAAAAAAAATACTGACTAGGTGCCAGCGCCTTTATTTTGTCAACATTGAAGAGCTCAGAGAAAAGTTCACCTGTGTCCCCTGCCTTGAAAAAATGAGCATAGACAGAATAGTAAACAGAGGCAAACAAAACAAGACTTCTCTGCCAGCCAAGACATCACCATTCCTTCAACAACCAATATAAGAAAATCATTATTGCGATACCAAAGTGAATTAGCCTTAAATTACCATTTTCTCCAGTGCTTTACCCATTCATCCTGGAAGTAACTTGGACTTGAGGGCACTAACAGTCGCCCTTTGGGGTACGGGGAATTCCACAGGCTTCAGGATGGATAGGTACCCTGGTTGAAACACAGGCGCAAACTAGAAAGCATCATTCCTAAAAACATTCAATTAACATTCAATATTTTAAAAGGAGATACTTATATTTCTTTCCAAAAACTGCTGGTGAAAACATGAAAGCTGTTTGCTTTGGAAGCAGAACACATTTGGATATGCTACGTTAAGGTTGTCAAATGCATTGTGCTTTGCTGAGGAGATGCAGGAAGAGTTTTTGAAAGAGAGATCTGGTGCGTTAGCTTAGTCCTCCAAGGTAATCAAGGGAGAGACAAGGGAAAATTCTGGCCCGAGTAAATGCTGGTGAAAGGAAAAAGGAATGTGGAACAAATGTCACTGTAATCATAAAGGCTGATTATTTGTTTAGACGAAAGGAAAGAACTCCAAGTAGATTTTATTTTTTTCCTATTGTTTTAACTCAAACATAACTTTCTACTCAAATCTTCCTGGCCTATACTTGATCTGTGGAACCAACTATATTTAAACTTAAATAGTTAGCTTTAATATAAAATTAGTCACTGTATAATTACTGAAAAAACATGTACATAACTCTAAAGGAAACTGCAAAACTCTTTAAAATTCCTTCCATGCTGAGGAAACATTTATATCCTCTAGGGTATCATTTTTTCCAAACTGCCTTCAGGCTTGCTGGATTTTTGTGAAGATTTTCATAAACACAGCAAGGTTTCAAATGGTTTTGCAAAATTCTATAATTTGCTAGAGGATATATTTCTGATTCATTCCTTTTTTTTATTTTTCTACCTCTAAATTACATTTTCATTACTCTGCAGCTTTCTCCCAAAGCAAGTGATAAGTAAACCGTTG
This sequence comes from Tolypeutes matacus, assembly GCA_026826555.1. Classification (NCBI taxonomy): domain Eukaryota; kingdom Metazoa; phylum Chordata; class Mammalia; order Cingulata; family Chlamyphoridae; genus Tolypeutes; species Tolypeutes matacus. The sequence continues at coordinate 30,129,680 of JAKSZT010054334.1, forward strand.
TTTAGTAAATATTTATTGAATAGCTTGTTGTCAACATAGTGTCTGAGAAACATTTGGTGCTTAATAAAAAAGCATTGAATGCATCTTAAGTATGTGTCCATTCTGAGGGTAACTCATACTCCTTTGGAGATAGTATATGAAATGCAAAATTTGCTTCCAGGTGGGGTCTAGAAAGTAGAAAACACAAGAAAATCGGTACTAAAAACTCATCATGGAAATTCAGAGTAGGAAGAATACTCCCTTTTGGGGGTTTCAGAGAAATTCTTCTTAAAGTACTTGCACTTGAGCTAGAAAGATATTTAGAATTTTGGTCTGTGGAGATGTAGGACAAGGCCACCACGGGCTGAGGGAACATGAAAAGACACAAGCTCAGAGTTGTGGGATGTGTATGAGCACATTACAGAGACTGGGAGAGGAATAACATAAAAGGCGTTATGGGCTGAATTGTGTCCAAAAAAAGATATGTTCAAGTCCTAACCCCTGACCCTGTGAAGGTAGACCATGTTTGGAAATAAGATCTTTGAAGATAAGGCCAAACTGGATTAGGGTGGGCCCTAATCCAATATGACTGGTGTCCTTATAAGAAGAAGGAAATTTGGACACAAACAGGCAGGTTGAAAATGGAGGCAAACACTGGAGTAAAGTAAGGAACATCAAGAATTGTCAGCAAACACCTAAAACTAGCAGAGGCAAGGAAAGATTCTCCCTTACAGCATGGCCATGCTGACACCTGATTTCTGCCTTCTAGCCTCCAGAATTGTAAGAAAACAATTTTCTGTTGTCTTAAGTGACCTAGTTTGTTATGGCAGCCTTAGGAAAAGGCAAGAAAGAAAATTGCCAACCCAATATTTATTTTAATATGTTTCATTCCATCAACTAAAATTTATTCAGCATCTATTAGATTCAAGATACTAGCTATGCAAAGACAAGTAAAATAAAATTTCTGCCCTTGAGTTTCTCACAGTTTAGTGGTGAAAACCAACACATAATTCAGTGTTTTCAATATATTTACTATGATAAAGGGAGGCACAGAAAAGGAGCATCTAACTCCATTGGGGAAAGAGGTAAAGGAAGCTTCCTGAAAAGTAAGAATGAGGCTCAACCTTGAAGGATAAACATTTATGAGGCCACTAAGTAGGTGTGGAATAGGGAGGCCCTTCAGGTATTGGCAAGAAGCTGCATAAGTGCAGGCAGAGAAGTGAAATTTCTTATAATTATATTTCAACATATTCCCATCTAACATAGATTATTAACTACAAACCCACTTAAATTTTGCTTTATTAGCACTTGCTTTATAAGTAAGACATTAACATTTCATTCAATCAACAAATATTTATTGAGCCAAGCTTGTCCACACAGTTCTATCTGCTTTTATATTTCTTTCTGGCTTTTTTCACATAGTTTACTCTGCCCAAAAAGTCAATATCCTCCATCTTCACCCATTAAATTCCTATCCACTCATCAAGGCCCATCTATCAAAAGCCACCATTTTAATGAAACCTTTGCTGATTTCTCAAATTCCTCTTCTTTTATTTTCTTATATTTTCTTTATACTCCTTTGTTATACTTAACTACATTTGCCTTATATAATTATATAGGACTTTTGTAAGAACAAATACTATATTTTGTTGCTCTTTTATCCTATATAGCCCTAGAATAATGCTTGGCACTACCAGTTTTTGGTGAACTGGGTTAATAAGATTGTTCCCAGAATAAACCAAATACAAGTGTGGGTGAATATGGCTTTTTTTCAGGTTAATATATGTGTGCATATATTTGCCTCTACAGATCCTTAAATAAAAATCTATTGACATATAGAAAAATAATATCCACCTTAACAAAAATTTCTCTAGCATTTATATTATCTTTCACCATAGTCATTTATTTGTACAATGAACTGGAAATCCTAGATAAATGAAACCTTGAAAACCATGCTAAAAAGGCTTTGCAATGTGAATATCATTATGGAGTTTGACTTAGGTTACGCAGTTTCAATATCACTTGCTTGAAGAGAACATTATGGGAGCTAGAATAGGAGAGTAATGAAGGGACAGTTATGGGTAAAACACAAGGACCCAAAATTATGTGTCTACCCTTTATTTTATAATATAATATAAAAAAATTTTATTAGCACTAATCATGCTCTAAGTCACCGGAAATAATAAACATACATATGGCTATGAGTCTATAGCCCATAATTATGTCTCCTGACATAATTATTTTCATGGCTCTTTCCCTAGTAATTCACATCCCAGACTCTGAATGTCTTGACAGTTGTGCTCAGTAATTATCCATGGCAACTCATAAATCAATCTCTGAATTTATAAGAGGCAGCAAAGGGCAGGGGTGAAAGTTGCTTAAGTAATACTTCTCATGGCATACTTCCTTTACCATTTTGATTTTTTTAATCATGTACATATATCAAGGGGAAAAAACCCTAATTTTAGAAATATTAAAAATTCACTCAGTCAGAACTCTAGAAAGGCAGTATGAGAAGTGTGAATGATTCCCTTTGCAGAAAACAAATATAAAACTGGACAATATTCTCATAAACAACTATTTCAGGACACTGAAAAATGACAACAGGCAGAAAACAACTTGAGAAGTATTTACTCAGGAAATACTGCTACTGCACAGTGTAAGAATAGCAAGTTTGCGGGCCTTGTTTCTTTGTAATACTCTCATTGTCCCCCCACCCCCACCCCTTTAACTTCAGTTACAAAGTCCAACAACTTTATTGTCTAAAGGTGGAGGTCTTTGTTCAGGATTGGCAGTAGAGCAGTTAAAAATTAAGTGGAATTGAAAGAGCCATAAAAGGGCTGAGATAATAAACTCCACACACATCCCACCTTCAGTTGCCTCATCTGGGCAAATGTGGGAGATGCCAGAAATTTCAGTAAAAATTAAAAGCCTGGGGAGACTTGCAAACTTGCCAAGACTTTGAAAGTGTTCCACAAACCACACACAGCTTGGGCAGCAAAGGGTAAAATCCTTACTGGCTCAAGATATCTGTGTGTAACCTCTTCCCAACTTATTTGCTAACCATAAACTGTTCAGGTTCACCAAAACCCCATAGGAAGCCAGGCTTAAAAAGAATTCTGACCAGAGATACCCATAGCTGCATACTGAGGCTGTTACAGACATTGTAGCTGAAATCCAGAAAGTTAATTGCCTCCTAAAACAAAAAAGTCAACTACTGTCAGAAGAACAAAGCAGAATCCAGTCAACAAAATGTGCTATTAACAAAGTTCAGTTTTCAAACAAAACTACCGATCATTTAAAAAACAAGAAAATGAGATTCATACTCAAAAATAAAAAAGAAAAGAAAATAACAGTGACTCCAAGTGGACCCAGAGACCAGATTCCAAAGCAGTTATAAATGTTAAAATAAACGCTATAATGAGTCAACAAACGGGTAATCTTACATAGAAAAAAAAAACATGAAAAAAAACAAATGGAAATACTAATATTGAAAGCACAGTTAACTGAAATTTTAAAAAAATCAATAGAAAAGCTCTATAGCAGGTTAAAAATAGCAAAAGAAAAAAATCAGTTAACATGGACATAGATGAACAGAAAAAGTGCTGGTACATGCAACAACATGGATGAAACTTGAAGACTGGTATGTTGAGTGAAATAAGCCAGACATGAAAGGACAAATTCCATATGAATTACCTTATAAGAAATACTTAAAATAAGCAAATTCATAGAGACAGAAAGTAGAATAGCAGTTACCAGGGATTGAGGGAGGATGGAATGGGAAGTTATTGCTAAATTAGTATACATTTTGGTTTGGGATAATGAAAATAGGCTGAACGTTGACAGTGGTGGAAGTCACACAATATTGTCAATGCAATTAATGTCAAAGAATTGTCCATTTAAAATGGATAAGATGATTTTATGTTATGTATATTTTACCACAACAAAAAATAAATTATTTTTTAAAAATCAGAAAGAAAAAAATAAGAATGAACAGAGCTTCAGAGATCTGTGGGTAACTATCAAGTGCTACAACATATGTGAAATTGGAATGTCAGAAAGAGAGGAGATTCAGAAAGGGGCAAAAAATTTTGAATAAATGACTGAAAACTTCACAGAAATGATGAAAAAATTAACTTATCTTCCAAGAAGCTCAAAGCATCCCAAAAGGAAAGAGACACAAAATAAAACAACTAAAAACATCATATTCAAACTGTTGAAAGCTATAGAGTGAAAATCCTCAAAACAGCAGGAGAAAAAACATACATCACATACAGGGAAAAAAACATATGGTTAACAGGTGACTTATCAGAAACAACAGAGACCCAAAGATACAGGAATGATATATTCAAAACGATGAAATAGAACTGTCTACCACAACTTTTATATACAGTAAAACTCCTTTCAAAAATTAAGACAAAATGAAAACATTTTCAGATTTTAAAAATCATTAAAGAATTAGTTCCTGCCTGACTTGCAATATAAGAAATACTAAAAGAAGCATTAAATGCTAAAGGGGAATGACACCATATGGTAACTAAAAACCAGAAGTAAGAATGAAACGCTTCAGAAATGCTAAACATGCAAATAAATATTAAAAATTCAATACATAGTTTATTTTCCTCTTTTCTACTCTTATTTTCTTTAAGAGACATATGACTGTTCAAAGCAAAATTACAACATTGTAAGTTGTAATGTCTGTTTATAATATAAATAGAGGTGTAATATATGTTTGTTTTTGACAATAATAGCACAAAAGAAGAGGAAGGACATGGAGATATACTGGTCCAAATCTTCTATATTTTATCAAAGAAGAATATCAGTATTAACTTGTAGATTGTTAAAGATGCATATTTTAACAACTAGGGCAATCCCTAAAAATATGCAAAGGAACATAGCTAAAAGGACAATAGAGAATTAAAATGTTATACTAAAACATTTGTTCAACACAAAAGAAGTTAATAAAAAAGGAACAGTTGGGAGAAGAGATAAATAGAAAATAAATAGCAAAATGGCAGACCTAAATACAACCATATCATTAGTTACATTAAATGTGAATGGACTAAAGACTCCAAGCAAAAGGTACAAATTGTCAGACTGGGTTAAAAAAGCAATATCCAACTATATGTTGTCTACTACAGACTCCCTTTAAATTCAAAGATACAAATAAGTTAAAAGTAAAAGGTGGAAAACAGTAAGCATAAGAGACCTGGAGTGGCTGTATTCATATAAGATGAAAGAGACTTTAAGACAGGAATCTTATAAGAGACAATAAAGAACAGCTCATAATGATTAAAGGATCTATACAGCAGCAGATATAACATCTATAAATATATATGCATTTAATGGAAGCATAAAATACATTAAGCAAAAATTGACAAAATTGAAAAATAAATCAGCAATTATAGTTAATAGATTTTAATACTTCTCTCTCAGTAAATAATAATTTTAAAAATAAACAGATCAATAAGGATATAAAAGATTTGAACAACACCATCAACTAATTTGACCTATTGAACATCTATAGAATACTCTATCCCACTTGGGGAAAAAAACACAAATTTATCAATATCAGATACAAAAGAAGGGACATAACAGTAGATCCTACAGACAATAAAAGTATAAGTTTTTGCAAAGTTTTTCAAATAGGAGAGGAGGAACACATCTCAACTCATTTTATAAACCCAAAATTACCCTGTTTACCAAAGCCAAAAACACCAAAGAAATATAAAACTACAGTTCAATACTATTCATGAAAATAGACACAGACTCTTTAACAAATTATTAACAAAATTGAATCATCATACATGAAAGGATGATACACCACAACCAAGTGTGATTTTCACCAGCAATGAAGATTAATTTAACATCCAAAAATCAATTAATTGAATATACCAAAACATGCTGGAAATATACATATATTTAACAAGGAACTTAATTCAGGGTGAAGAAGGATTTCTTGAGGATGTTTAGAAATGATAAGTTTGAGTTAAGCAAGCAAAAAAAAAAAAAAAAAAAAAAAATGGTAGTAAGAGTATTCCAGGCAATATCAGTGAAAGTAAGCTTAGGAAGTATTGTCTGGGGAACTGAAGGCCAGTGTGTCTGGGCTGCAAGTACCAGAAGGCAGTGATGTGTGAGGATAGGACCGGGAAGGGAAAAGTCCCACAAAGCCTTGCTGTCCCCATGAAGGATTTTGAATTTTTCCATGAGGATACTAGGAAGAGATTAAAAGATTTAAAACAGAGGAACGACAAGATCTTATTTATGCTAAGACATAAATAGCAGGAAGTGCACTGTGCCTGCAGTTTGGAGAATAGACTGTTGAAGACAAAAAAGTAGAAGCACAGAGACCAGTTGGGTCGCTATTGTAATAGTCCCGTTGAGAAATGAGAATGGCTTGGATAACAGAGGGAATAGACAGACTTGAGATCATGAAAGTAAAACTAATTTAGTAATAGATTATATATATGTTATATATTATTTATTTTTATAAATTTATCTTAAAATCCTATAATATGGATCGTTATTTCTCTCATCTTAAAGATTTAATTATGTATAGATGTGATATATATATGTTGCTTATTTTGTAAAACCTATATTATCCTGACATCAAAGCCAAAGACACAAAGGAATATAGAACTACAGACCAATGTCCCTCACGAAAAGAGATGCAAAATCTTTAACAAATTATTAAAAAACTGAATCCTGTCCCACATGAAAGTATGCTAGACTACAACCAAGTAGGATTTTCACCAGCAATGAAGGTTGAGTTATCTGAAATCAATTAATGGAATATACCATATTAGCATAATAAAAGTAAAAACGTTTATGGTCATCCCTCAATACATACATAAAAATAGACTTATATGTAATAGTTAAAACTATAAAACTTCTAGAGTAAGATGTAAGAAATATTTTTTTACTTTGAAACAGGCAAATATATTTTAGATAAAACTCAAAAAGCATAAACCATAAAGGAAAAAATTGTAAATTAGACTAAAAACTTTTAATCACTGGATACTGTTAAGATTGGTAGAAAATATTTACAGAACATGTATAAAAGCTTAAAACATATTGAAAGTTGCTCATCTTCATTGGTCATTAAGGAAATGCAAATTAAAACCACGATAAAAAACCATTACACCCACACTGGAATAGATAAAATTATAAAGACTGAAAATACCAAACATTGGCAAGGAAGTGGTGCAACAGACATTCTCCTATATTACCACGGGAATGCAAAATTGTACTGTGGAAATCAGTTTGGCTGTTTCTTCAAAAGTTAAACATAATCCTACCATATGAACAAGCAATTCCACTCATAGATATCTACCCAATAAAAATGAAAACATTTATCCACACAAAGACTTTTACATACATATTCATAGCAGCATTATTCATAGTAGCTAAAAATTTAAATCAATCCAAATGTTCCTTAACTGATGAATAGATAAACAAAATGTGAAAATGTCATACAGTGGAATTCTAATCAGCAATGAAAAGAACAAACTATGGATATATATATGCAAAGTGGTTGACGATGAAAAGAATTATGCTAATTAAATGAAGCCAGGCACAAAAGGGTTCACACTGGATGCTTCCATTCATATAACATTCTAGAAAGGGTAAAACTATTTAGGAAAAGAAAAAAGAAGATAGACCAGAGGTTCCTGAGTTTGTGGGTGGGTGTGAAGTTTGACTGCAAAGGGGCATGAGACCACTTTTGGGGGGTGATGAATGTGTTTTAAAGCTTTACTATGGTGGTTGTTACATGACCTTATATATTTCTCAAAACTCATTAAGCTTTATTCTTAAAATGGGTGTGTTGTACAATTTCTAATGTATACCTCAGTAAAATTGTAAATAAAATATGTATCATACTAAAAAAATACCCTCAGCTTTAAGCCAAGTCCTCCCAAAAGAACAAATAGCTTTTGTATGTCATGTTGCTTCCAACAAACTGATGAAGAAATGATAACTTTGATGAAGAAGGACAATATCAAGTAACTTTCATATTATGTAGAAACAAGTCACAGACTCAAAAATAAAATGAAATAATAAACACTTGATTGTAGTTGGAAATCTAATATATTATTTGCTTCTCAATTTTGCTGAAAACCCATATTCTTAAGACATGACAAAAATTTCAGCATGACTTAAGGGAAGAAAACTGAAAAAGGTGACAAGTCCTACAACAACCATCATATGGGAAATAAGATACAAGATAAAAACAGCAGGGCTAGGAATATTTATATAACAAGAAAAATTTAGCTCCTCCATAAAAGAATGTGAAAACAGAGAAGAAACCAGAAAATAAAGGTTAGTGTCCAGGAAATCAGAAAACTGACCACTGGAATTTAAAAGACCCTGAAATTGACTTCAATGCTGTTTTCTTAACTGATGATGAAAGAACACACACTTGAGGGAGTAAATGCACAGGACAGTTAAACAGTGGAACAATTATAAAACTAACACAGAGGAAATGACTTCTGGATATTAAAAATGGAAATATGCAAGGGAAGGAAGCTCTGTTGTTCCAAGCCACAAAGGCCAGATATTATGCTGAAATATTCTATTATTAGTCTCCCATTAAAATTCTGTTTTCAAATCTCATTATAAAAAAAAATACAAAACCCTCCACAGTACATCCACTTTCTGTTGTTGGGAATTTCATTATAGTGAATATCTTATTCCCAGTCAACAACATCCTGGAGAGCAAAGGCCTCTGTAGTTCAGTCAGGAGTTATTGTGAATCAAGAAATGGAAATAAATCTTCAATATCAGATACCCCGTTTTAAGGTGCTATTAAGTATACAACTCACCCTTTCTTAGAAACAAAGTCTTTCTCCGTATGTTTTGTGTATTAGAAGATTGGCTGGTCTTTCCTCAGCAGATGACTAGGTTGACAGAATTCTGCAGTTAGGCGTCAACTGTTTAGTACTAATGCTGCTAAGAAAGTCCTCCTTTCTTATCCTTCCTTCCTCATTCCCTGTTCCGTTCTGTAACCTTTTCTAGAAGTCTCTTCTTTCAAAATACAAGCATTCTAAAGACCTAGCTCTTCTTCTCTTCATTGGAAGTTTACTTTCTCAAATTTCATATGAATTTTTTTTTTTTTTTAAGATTTTATTTATTTATTCATTTATCCCCCCCCCCTTGCTGCTTGTGCTCGCTGGGTCAGCTAACCACGCCGTGCGGGTGGGCTTGCCTTCACCAGAAGGCCCCAGGAACCGAACCCGGGGCCTCCCATATGGTAAACGGGAGCCCTACTGATTGAGCCACAGCCGCTTCCCATTTCATATGAATTTTGCAAGCCAGCTTCCACTAGTTGTAAGAGTAAGTCATAGAAAAAGGCTTGCTATAGTGAAAAGAGCCACCTTGGGCTTGGAGCCATAGGTTTGACTCATGTAATACTGACTTCTGGATGTGGTACATAGAAATACACAGCCCATGTATTTCCACATCACCTTGTGCATACATTAAATATAGCACTAATCACCATGTTTAATCATCTCTTTCTTTGCCCTCTCCATACCCCAAAATGGTAATTTCTTTGCAGGTCATTGATTGCCTTTGTTATAATTATATCATTGCCATCCAAGAGAGTGTCTGGCATCACTGATGGAATAATAGACAGTGAACAAGTCATTTCCTGTCTCTGAATTTTATTTTCCTATTGGGAAATTTAAAAAGAAAGTAACTTCTGTTCACGATTTTGTGTGATTCAAATAAGATATACAAATACAATGAGAGAATTGATCATAAGGTGGTGTCTTAGATTCCTGGCTGCTATAACAAATACCACACAATGGGTTGGCTTAACCACAGGAATTTATTGGCTGACAGTTTCAGACGCTAGAATGTTTGCTTCTCCCTGGGGTCGGTTCCCTTCTGGCTGGCTGGCAATCTTTTGGATTCCTTGGCTTTGCCATCACATGGCAATGTCCTCTCCTTTCTCATTTAGATTCCCATTAAATTCCAGTTTCTGGCTCCTCCTCATGGCTTTCTCTCACTATTTCTCAATTTCTTCTGCTTATAAAATACTCCAGTTACCCAGATTAAGAACCAACCTCATTCAGTTAGGCCATACCTTAACTAAAAGTAACATCTTCAAAAGATCCTATTTACAATGGTGTTTTTGTTTCTTTGGCTACTCAAGCAAATACCATGCAATGGGTTGGCTTAAATTATGGGAACTTATTAGCCCACAGTTTTGAGATTAATAGAAGACCAGATCAAGGCATCATCAAGGCGATGATTTCTCCCCAAAGACTGTGACATTCCGAAGCTGACTGCTAGTGATCCTTGGTCCTTAGTTCCTCTATCACATGGTAATGCATATGGCGGCCTCGTCTGCCTCCTCCATTTTATCTGGGTTCTGTTGACCTTCAGCTTTTTGCTTCCCATGGCTTTTTTTTCTGTCTGAATGTCATTCTGCTTATAAAGGACTCCAGTAATAGGATTTAGGACCCATTCTGATTGAACTGGACCATACCCTAACTGAAGTAACCTCATCAAAATGTCCTAATTACAAAGGGCTCACACCCATAGGAAAGGATTGTTTAAGAACTTTTTTCTTTCTTTTTTTTTTTTTTTTTTTTCTCCAAACCACCATAAATGGGTTAGCATCAACAGGGATGCTGTTAGTTTGCTTAAGGCTTCCAACGCAAAATACCAGAAATGGATTGGCTTTTATAATAGGAATTTATTAGGGTAAAAGCTTACAGTTCTGAGGCTACAAAAAAACATCCAAATCAAGGCATCAGCAGAGATGCTGTCTTGGCAAAGTTCTGCTGCTGGATCCTGAACTCCTGCCATATGGTAAGGCAAAATAATGGCAGCTCTGCCAGTCTCTCTCTGCTTTCTCCTCCAGGCTCACTTTGTCCCTGAGTTCAGCTGTGGGCTATCAGGCACAATGGCTCATCTCTCCTCTCTCCTCTGGAAATGATTCTAGCCTCTGGCGTCTGGCATCTGTCTCAGCCTCTTGGGGTTTCTCCGTCTTTCTGTAGCTGTAGGCAATTCTGGAGTCCTCTTTCTCATGGCAGGGTAAAACAGCAAAGGCTCTCTTTCCCTGTGTCTCTGTTTACATAAGATTCTAGTAAAAGGATTAAGACCCACCCTGGGTCCTTCAATCTAATCAAAGACCCTTAACAGAAGCGAGCTAATCAAGAGATCTAATCCAAAGGTTTCTTAACTGAATCTAACCAAAAGGTCTCACATAAAATAGGTTTACATGCATAGGAATGGGTTAGCTTTAAGAACATAATTTTCTGGTGATCACAAAAGGCTCACTCAAACCAGAACAGATGCAGATTAAGATTAAGAACATGCTTGTTTGCTATTTCCACCTACTGGTGTACATATTCAACCCACCATAGATGGAAAGTTATACAGCCTCTCTTTCTTACATTCATCCAGCAATACACTGCTACAGTAGATAAATTCAGAAAAATATAGCGTTTAGATGATATTTTCAAATTTGTAACAGCAACTTGTCTGGAAGCCAGACACACAGAGGGGAAGTTGGCATCTATTTGTTGCCCCATCTTTCCATAAATTAGGGATAAAAAAAGCCAAATATAAACAATGTGTCCCAAAGAAAACTCCGTTTATTCTAATGACATGAAGTGAACAGTTAGATATCTTACAGAAGGTTGCTTGTCAATACAATCATTAATTCATTCATCCATTATTCTATCCAGTCCATCCATTCATCCAGCATTATTAAATATTCATGAAATAAATAATGCATTCTACAAGTATTTTTGAGTATCTATTAGGTCCCAAGGTATCAGTGAGAAAAATGACAAGTAAGACATACTCTGTGCCTTAAGAGAACTCAAAAGTAAGAGGGGGAAATGATTCATGAATTTGTGTGCACGGGAGCAACGCTACTTATCTAGTATTTAATATACGTGCTGCACATACTACTATAGATAATTTTCAATGTTTATTATAGTGTATTATATGCAAGGAAAGAATTTTTCTCTGACCAGATGAAAAAAGTTTTCTTAACATGGACCATGAGTGTCAGGTGAAAAGCTGTTTTCTAATAGTACTATTTCCAGTATAAAGCATATGCTTTAAAGAGTTTTTATCTGTTCACTAAGTCATTAGCCAATTATGTATAAATTAGGGGGTAATTTTTTTAAATGGTCCAAGGATGAAATATGTATTAAACTTTATTGTCAAATATACATGTAAATATTATATTTATTAGTGATACTAAATAGGAAATATGATTTTCTTTGGGTAACAGGTAATGACCAAATCTTATTGGACTTTGCTGCTCAATGTCCAGCAGAGTGCAGGACACATAGCATATTGAAATACTGAATGGATAAATGAAAGAACAGTAGCAGCCAAGATTTATTATTGAAAAACAAATCAAATGTAAAATAAACTAATATAAGTCTAATTAGTTGTCTTTGTCGTGGAGTCCATTGCTTCTAGGGCTCATCTATGAAAGTGTAGTAAAGAAGAAATAAGTTGGAATTTGGAGTTCATATGTAGACTTTTCCAGCCAGATAAGTAATTTAAACCTTTGAAATTCCACTAATAAAATGGAGATAAAAAGTTTGTAATGTGTGGGAACATCCACAAACCTAACCCATAGCTACTGTTCCATAGATTTGAATTGACATTTTAGAAGTAAACTTGAATTCTTAGGGACCAAAACTCAGATATTGCATCATAAAAATAACACACTAAGATCTGATCCTAAGTCATTCATTCAGAGGTGGGTTTTTTAATACCACTAACAGCATTGTCAATGTCACAATTGAAGAGATGTAGTTGGAGAAGGAAATATTCTGTGTCCCTCTCCCAGATCTGTCAAATGCTCCCAAGGTCTCATGATGGTAAGAGTAGTTCTCTATATGGCATGATATGAAAGGCACATAAAGTTACTCTTGGCTCAAAATACTTTCTCTATCAGTTTACCTTGGGGCCCAGAAATGTCGCCATTACAATCACTTGTTTGGATTAAAGCATTGCTCTCAAAGGTCACTGCCAGTCAATCCCTGACTTCCAATGTAGACAGGTAAGTTCCTGTCTTACATCACTCTCTCTGCTCAAAACAAATGACAAAAGAAAGACAAAATATCAACAGATAAAACCAGTGGGACAGGATTGGGCTCAGAAAAAGTTTAACATCTCCATGGATCACATACAGAACAAAAATAGTGGGTCTCAAGTTCAGGCTTCATGGTCTTCTTGGCAGAAAGTAGGCAAAAGTATGGGGAGCTGAATTTATAGGGAGTGCTGGGGACTAAAAGACTTCTATATAAGACACAGGACAAGAGTCATGCTCAGGGCTTAAAGCCAGGGCTTGAGTAAGACTCTCTTGCTCATGAAAAGAGACTAAATATTTGTCAACCTAGGCAATGACTTTATTAGAAGCTCTGAGCCTCACATCTAGAAACTGAGACAAGTTAGCTGCTGGCTCTCTGACTGGATTCACAATGTTCATAGTATCACTGCGGAACAAAAACATTGAAAATCTAGACCTGTCATGGATTAGGGGCACTGAGGGTAGATTGAAGGCAACAGAAAACTTGCTAAATGAGACAAAGGGAAAAGTTAAATTTAACCATGTACAGAAATATATTTCAGAAGGAGCAAAGATACAAAAGGAAAATTAAAACTTTAAGAACAAAATATAGAAGACTATCTTCATGACTTTGAGGTAATGTTGGACAACAAAAAATAACTGAAAGAGTTTGGGATCAGGATACATTTTAAAAGTAGAGTCAACAGATTTGATAATGCATTGGGAAAAGAGGAGCAGTAAAGATGCCTCCAACATTTTTGGCCTAAGCAAAAGAAATATAATGGGGAAAATGTTAGTTAGAGAAGACTAGAGAAGGAATATTAGGAGTTATCTTTGGACAAATTAGGATTGAAATCCCTAAATTAGATATCCAAATAGAGGTGTGGAGTAGCATTTGGTTATACGAGTCTTGAACTCTGGGGATAAGTCAGATTTGGAAATTAAAATCTGAGAGTTGAAAGTTTATGGATATTATTTAAAGACATTGAAGAAGATGAGATTGGTCAGGAGTGAGCATAGTTAAGGAAAAATGGTGAAGAACTAAGTCCTGAGGAATTCTATTAGAGAGTGGGAAGTGTATAAAGAGCCAGCACTGGAGATGAGAATGAATGGCCAGGACGAGAGAAGGAATACAGAGGACTTTGTCCTAGAAGCCAACTGCAGAGTGTTTCAAGAAGGAAAAATGACTAATTATATCAAAGTTTTGAAGACATCAAGTAAGACAAGCACTCAAAAATGACCACCTATTTGGCAATATGAAAGTTCCTTGTGACCACGACAAAAGAAGCTTCAGTGGAGTGATGGAGATGCAAATCAAACTAGAAGGGATAGAGAAAAGGAAGTGAGAAAGTAGAAGTGGAAAGTCTGGATGGCTCCTTCTAGAAATATTTCTACAAAGGAGGACAGAGAGATGAGTCAATAGTTAAAGAGAAAGAAGAGGAAGAATTTTTTTGAAGATGGGAATTTTATGGCATTTTATGCTCTTAGGAAGAAGTTGATGCTGCAAGACAGATATAGGGTAAATTATAGGAACCAAGCAAGGTAAGATGGAATAGGATCTAGTGCATGAGAGAGGTGTTTGGCCTTACATAGTAGCAGAGCAGGTTTCCTGTTATAGGTTTATATAGATATATAGTTTATATTTATATTCCAATTTTGTATAGAATTGTTCTCTATTTTAGTTTAGTGTAGTTTCGTTCAGTTTCTAATTTAGTTAAGTTTAATTTAAAAAATTTAAAGTAACTAGTTGGGTCTTATAATATGCGTAGCTATATAAAGTGCCCTGCATGTTTAGAACTCATACACATACACACACAGAAGTCAGTGTATGGCTCACAGTCTTATATCAGGGAATCTTAGGAGCATCAACAAACCTTCTAGAAAAAGAGTCCTTCAAATTGTTTATCCAGAAATTGTAAACCAATCCCAAACAACTCATGATCTCCAGGTAGAGCTATCTGAGCTGAATTAAAATTTGAAGCAATGTTTGGAGATTTGAGAAGATTTCCCATTAGAAAAAGTTCAAAGGAAATGTTATCAAACACATGAAATTGAGTTTGGGGTCAACATAGACTTGAGAAATACTTCTATTTAATATATTGAAAAATCTTGAATTTTCAGATATGAATTCAATGTGAAGCCTCTATAGTAAGTTGGTTTACAAAGGTTATTTCTTAGTTTCCTATTCTAAGTTTGGAATAAATAAAACATTTTTGGGTTGAATTAGAATGGCATGCTTCCCCTTTCACTTTCACTTAAGGTAATGACTATTTTTAACAGTTTGTTTTGACATGATTGGAAACTTACCAAATGGTATAAAAATACCTTATACAAAACTCTGAAGAAAAAATTAAATTTCAATATTAATTTATGCCACATAGCTTTGAGGTCTTAGACCATCTGAGATTTTATTTGGAAGTCAAAAGCTTAAGAGTTGCCAGTAATGATGCACAATTTAACATCTACCAATTACTTTCTTTTGAATTATTAAGACTTCATTAAAGCAGCGTCAAAAGCTTAAAATGTTCTTTCTTTATATATAACCAAGCCAGGAACTAACAAAGGTGTGGAGATTTCAAATGTTATTATATTTTCACCTTCTTGTGCAATTAAGCAGAACGGAATATTGCATCATTTGTAAGACGTGTGAGCTGTCAGATGCTACTTTGCTAGGAGCTTCACGTTGTACATATTTCTCTGCAGTTTTGTCCAAGAATCCATCCCTGGATTCATTATTAAGCAAGGTATGAAGACTTGTTCATGAAAATTATCATCTCTAAACTGAGCGTTTAACCTAGAACCAGGCACTTGAAAGACTTTTTGTCTAAATACTGCCATTATACTGTGTTTTGAAAAGTCTACTATCTAGCAATGAGATGCAAGTGGTATTCTTGGTCCCAGTTTAGTTCTCAGATTGGTATAAATGAATCCAATGAGTAAACATTACTTAGTTGGCTGTTTATGTAGTTCTGTTTTGCTTTTTTCATTGAGCAGAAAGAAAAAGACTTTACCATGTACGAATATAAGATTTGGCTTATGATTTTATGAAATCAATTTTAACCAACCGTTATTTTTTTTCCATTCTTTAAAAAAAAAAAGATGCTTCCTTATCCTTGAGGACCTAACCACAATTTTGTTGTCATCCCCCATTTTCAATAGACCCAAATTCTTCAGATTAAACATAAGGGAAGGAAAACAGATTTTAAATATTCATGACTCCATGCAGTGTCAGAGCAGAACAAATAACTGACGATTTCCAACTTTTACACATTGTGCTTGAAAAGGCTCACAAGCAACAGCTCAGCAGGAACTGTCTCTGTGACATGCATTGTTTTCATTCTTTATGCTTACATTTAGACTACCTGACTAAAGAGCATAATGCTTGCTTTTGCTTTGTTCAATCAAATAACGTCAGAGACCTTATATGCAAAAACTTCCCCCCACACACACACATGCACATATAGGCAGATGGTAGGTACTACTCTCTGCAGAGAAAGAGTTGGCAAATGTGGAAAGAAATGGGGACAAAGAAGAGGACAAGGCTGGGAGATTAGACTAGACTATACCCAATGCATCAATAGTACCTAAAGTTATTTCCACATATGGTTACTACAAATCACATCTATATTTATCTTCCTGTCAGTCTCTCATTGTAGACAAATCAGCCCTCTGTGATATTATTAACCTTGGAATTGCTAAACTGCATTGAACTAATCTGTGAGAAGGAACTAAACTGGAATTATACAATGTTATACATACAGAAGAAAATTTAAAAGGCATGGTCTATCCGTGGATTTTTCCTAAGAGTAGAAATTTTTGTCCAAGGGACAGATCTACAGTAAAACTGGCAAACACAAAATATCTGTGCGTTCAGAAAAGTTAGAATAAGGAGACTTCTGATGAAGAGGTAACGTTTTTTAGAGAGGGGTCTATATCTGGAAGGATACTGCAAAAGCTTCTATATGTTCTATCTTTAAAACTATTACTATTACCTAACCTTGTTTAAATTGAGTGCTACATTTCTAAAGGCTCCAGCCTCAAGACAATTCATCCAACATTTAAGAGCACTTACTGGTCCTTTGTCCTGCTGGATGCTGAGGACAGGGTGAGGGAACTTCATTTGAGGTACTAGGTCACTGGAGCATAGGTACAGACAATTTAAAAAGGAAGCCAAATCATCTTGGCTACCTACAAGGGCAAGGAGCAGCAGGGGAGAGGCGTAGACCACCAGACAGCTTGCCATTCCTCTAAATAGTGGTTTCTCAAATATAGTAAGCACTTGAAATTTGATGAATTGTAATGAATGAAAACACTAAGCAGGAATTCCTCTAATCAGCAAATAAAAATTTTATCCTTATGCATGGAATTTTCTGACCATCACAGTGTTCCAATTTTGGAAAAAGCTAGGAAAGGATGATATGTAGACTCCTTCCCTGGAGATTTCTAAGACAAAAGAAGCCTCTGATCTAGTAAATTCTTCTGCCTAAAGACAGAAGGTAGGACCAGAGTGCTTTCCGAGGTTTTTCCCCTTCTATTATTTATATAATTTAAAATTCATTTAAAGAGGTTGGGTTCTGAGTAAGATGGAGTAAGCACACTTCATTTTGTCTTTCTCACTGAATACACGTGGAGAGACTCAATGGAGCAGTTATTTGAGGACTCTGAAAAGAAAGGAATAGCAGCTGGATTGGGGAAGAAGATAAGAGTTCAAAGCATTCCCAAACCTGTGAGGAGCTTATCATTTATTTTCACTCTGGTATCCCCAGCCAGGTTTCAGTATAGCCAAGACCCTGAAGTGGACCCTATAGAGTTTCCTACCATTCAGAAGGAGTGGGGAGAAAGTCCACCGTTCTCCATTTTTCTTGAAGATATGGGTGTCCGAGGCCTTTTTCAGATAGCTATTTACTATGAATTAACCACTGTAGACAGTGGGCTGAGCCTTGGCTTTGGAGATCAGACAGATTTGGTTTTAAATGGTGGCACTCAGAAGTTCTGAAACCTTGACAATTATTTAACCTCTCTGAGATTCTTTTCCTCATCAGCGCAATGATAATAACACCATATTATAGGATTGGTATGTACATCACACCTGGGGTTGCCAAAGATTTTTACTCTTAGAAAATGCAATGTTTCCAAATTAGCATGTAAGACGGAATGTACCCTCTTTTATAACCTGCTGGTTTAAGGCATCAGTTATGGAGTTTTTTAGTTCAAATTTCATGGACTAAATTTTCAAAAAAAATGTACAGAAGTAATTCTCACTCATGTTACTCTAAGGTTAATGAACTAGTTTCTTCTCCTCTGCTCAAGAAAATAAGGTCAAAGACACAAATTCCTTTGGTTAAAATCACTGCTTGTCCTTGGCATTCAGATTGGCCTAGACATTTTGGTTGCTTCCAAATTTCTCAAATAAAGTAGATTAATATCCTAGATAACTTGTTAATTTCCTTTAAAAAAAAAAAAAAAAACTAAAATTTCCCTTCACAATATTTCAAAGTAATTATTGTCCCAATTGGCACTTCAATGGAAGAGGTTAGAATGATTCTTTTTTTTTTTTTTTTTTTTTTTTTTATATTTTAAAAATTGGACATGTTTATTAGTTAGAGCATATTTAATCATTCATAATTACAATTAAAGAATAAAATAAGATTCAATTTAATATTTTATAGAATGCTAGGTTATACATTCTCTTAACATCTTAATGAGAGATATAGAGTAAATTTTGAAATAAAAATTTTGTTAATATATCTGATTTATTTTATCACTACATGACAAAATCTGCTAATGAGTTTTTTTTTTTTTTATTTTTTTTTTTTTATTATGGGTAAAAATCAAAATTCTCACAATACATACAAACATTTGTAAAATGATATATAAATATATATGCATATATGTGTATTTGCTTACAAAAATGTTATTTATATATATATATATATATATGCATATATTTTAAGAGGTGCTTAGATTACCCAAAACACTACACGGAACCCACTGGAATTCCCCACCTCCCACACCTCCCACCACATCCCACACAAACATCTCCCACAGTGTGGCCCACCAACCTCAATGAACCCACACATCCTGGAGCCCCGCCACCAACCACAGCTGTGTGGACTGTGGTCTGTGGTTAGAATGATTCTTAATATCTCTTCCTGCTCTAACATTCTGTAATTCCATGATTTGTGAGATTTTCAGAATATGGAAATACAGAAGTTCTTTCTTCCCTAGTGAACCCTAAATAAATAATCCCTACTTCAGGGATAACTCAAGGGCATATGTGCACAGGGATGGGGTAAATTCTCTCATAATCTAATCGTGGGTTTCTTGAGAACAAGAACAGCATCTTCAATGTCTTTTTTACCTCCATCACATATTCAGCACCACTGGACTCTCAGTATTTCATAACCAGTTTCAATTTCAACTCTCAAGTGACCAAAACCTGGAAATTCTACAAGTTCAGTGGGAAGAGGTTAAAAATGCAAAAGGTAAATCTGTGCATTTTAGGGTTGTTTTGATGATAAAGTAAAATAATATATTTTTTAAAGGCCCAATGTATAAGTTCACTTCTTTCCTGTGACTTACTCAGGACAATCTATGTGGACCCATGAGTAAAGTATTATTCAACTATATAAAAAGCTCTTTTGATCAGATGATGCACAATAACACTCCTCAGAACCACAAATGATTGTCTTATTCATCTGTTTTCCTCTATGTTTCTTTTCACATAATTATATTCTACCTTCCATTTCAGCCTATTGTATCTTTTTCATAATCTCAAAAAAGTATTAGTTCTCCATGAACATCCTTTAAAACTTTGCAATCACCTCACTAAGAGAAGTATTCAGTGAAGGAAAATACATACAGATTGAGCCAATTTTGTCACTGTTCAAATGAATCCTTTTTAAAAAGGGAACATCGACCACTTCTGCCTCACCTAGTGTGATTATCTTCCACAATATCTCCTTGAGAATAATCATGAAGAAATTGGCACCCGAATAATCATAGCTTTGATACAACATACAACCATGTTCCCAGGTGACTAAATGAAGACTACACTCATGCTACTTATATGTGTTATTCATAGGCAATGCAGGTCAATGAACAGGACCAGCAAGACTAGCCGCATTGAAGATTTACATTCAGATTTTATCATCATATAGGCACAGTGTCTTGACAGAATTCCAGTCAACCTACCACCATTCCATATATATATAGTTTTTTTCAAACCAATTTTCTCAAAAGCCTCAGCCTGAAGTTTCCAATGTGGAAATAATCATTCCAAAATTTTAAGGTTCATAGAGAAATAGCACAACTAGAAAGCTTCTGTTTCACTCACAAATATCCATGAAAGAAAGTTAACTCCAGTCTTTGTAGTTTTGTAAATTGTGTGTGGTCACAGGTAACTGTTAATGATAGCTGAGAAAACTAGTGAGATTTTTTAGCAGTTCACAAGGATATTTTCTAATGTTCTAATTTTCTAAGGTTCTTATGACTTTGGGTGTTTTTTTAAAAAACCAAATCTGTACTTTCACTCATATAGACTTTTAAAAAAATAACTTTATTTCAAATCTTTTAAAAATTAATATAACAGAAAAAGGCAGCTCAACAAGTTATAGAGCATTACTCCTAAAAATTTCTGTCCAGGCATTTTTATTTCATCGAATTTCAAATACTAACTCAATTGTTCCTCTAGTGTTCAGAAAGATACCTAGATGAACACAAATTAGTTAAATGATACTTTCAACGTCTCCTTATTAATGAAAAAAGTGAAGAAGAGAAAAAAATGCTTGATAATATTTATATATCACAAATCCAAATCCCATATTCTTCTTTTTTAACTTTAGCATTAATATAGTGCCCACTTTGCTTTTGCTACAAAAGCATTCCAATATTGTTGTTAACTACAGTCTGTAAGTTAAGAATGTATCACCATTCTTAATACCTTGTAGTAGAAGAATATTCCTATATTTATATTTTATTAACCACAATTTTCATCTTGCCAAAATCATTGTTATACATCTCTATATTATCCTCCAGCTGTCTTCCAACTAACATTAATTTTTCCTATACTTTGTGTGCATACAAGCAAGACCAGTTAGCAATAATTTGGGGCATGCCAGGAGTTTAAATTATAGTGTGCAACTAGAACAGAAGGGAAATGTCAACATCCAAAGTCATCATCACGGCTATATGTAACAGGGAAATGAAAAACAATGTTATGTTTTTCATTTTAGCAAATACTTTCATTGTTTTTAGCAAATACTTTCTCTTTCTAGGAGTAAGGTACTACTACTCTGAGAAATATACAATCTAATGAGTATAGCTACAATGCCTTAACCTTTTACTATATAACTGTTTTTAACATATAACATGGGTTACAGGATGGCTGGAAGAGACAACCCCCTTCATCGCTCCACCCCACCACTAATATGCCCTATAAGGTTAAGGTCTCACCTTAATTGGCCAAAGGAACTGAAACTTCCCAGAAATGGGGTTGGCACAAAGGGCAGAAATAAAGTCCAGCTCAGTGGTGCCTTCCACAGCTATGGTTCTCCAACGGAGAGTAAGGCTGACAAGGATACTGCACTCATAGACCAAGCTATAAAATGAGCAAAATATTACCCAAGCTAAGAAATTATGAAGATCAAATAAGAAAACCCAGAAACAAGAGTGTCAGCTTTGACTTAGCATTTAGCCCCTGCATCTAATCCCAAAACAACTCACTTGTATTCCCTCAATTGTATTCACTTTCCTCCATTTGCAATGATACCTACATGATCCAAGAAACTGCCCAAATTTTGTTGTGCCACAAATCTTTTCTAGTCAAAGCTTATATAATTCTGGAAGATTCTATACTAATTTTAAAAGTACCTCCATTTGAAAGAAATGTTGGCAAACTTTGGGCACTCTTGAACCTTGAAACAAATTCAAAATCAGCAAGGCCATATCCTCATCTTGGGGAACGAAATCACAGTCAGCAAACAGGGTGTCTTAACCACAGCTCAGCTTCCTGCCCCTCAGCCCCTGGAAAGCTCATTTCCCTGCACATATCATCTTTAACTCAAATCAACAAATATTTTTAAAGAACATAGTATGTTCTCAGTGCTGGGGCACCAGTAGTTAGTTAAAGACATATCCCAGTACAGGAATTTGAAAATAGAGCCATGATTAATTATTTAGCTACAAATCATGAGAGGTAATATAAAGGAAAAACAAAGTATGCTAGAAAAACATATATGTATAACAAGGAACTGAATTAAGGGTGAAGAAGGATCTCTTAAGGAAGTTTGGAAAGGATAAGCTTGAGTTAAGTAAGCATATTGAGGTGAGAGTATTCCAGGCAATATCTGTAAAGGCCTGAAACAGAAAGAGCTGTTCTAGGGAACTGAACGCTCATGTGGCTGGGTGGTAAGTACCAGAAGGCAGTGATGTGTGAGGATAGAGACCAGGAAGGGGCAAGCCCCACAAAGCCTTGCTGGCCCCATGAATGATTTTGAATTTTTTCCTGAGGACACTAGGAAACAAAGAGCTTAAAAGAGAGAAATGACAAGATCTTATTTATGTTAAGATATAAATAGTGGGAAGTGCACTGTGGCTACAATGTGGAGAAAAAACTGTCAAAGACACAAAAGTAGAAGCACAGAGACCAGAAGAATACCGTTATAATAGCCCAGTTGAGAAATGATAATGGCTTGGGTAACAGAGGGAGTAGACAGATCTGAGATATATTATGAAAGTAAAATTGATTTTGTAATAGATTATATATATATTATATATTATGTTATTTATTTTCATAAATTAATCTTAAAACCCTATAATATGGATCATGTTTTCTCTCATCTTAAAGATGTAATTATGTATCAATGTGATATTTATATATCACTCATTTTATGAAACCTATATTATCCAAAGCCAAAGACACCAAAGGAATATAGAACTATAGACCAATGTCCCTCATGAAAAGAGATGCAAAATCTTTAGCAAATTATTAACAAATTGAATTCAGTTACACTTGAAAGGATGTTAAACCACATCCAAGTGGGATTTTCACCTTTAAGGAAGGTTGATTTAGTATCTGAAAATCAATTAATAGAATACAACATATTAACAGAACAAAAGCAAAAACCTACATGGTCATCTCAATAGACACATAAAAATAGAATTACATGTGACAGTTAAAATTACGAGACTTCTAGAAGAAGCACAGTGAATTAGAGCATCAGTGAGCTGAGTTTGAATACTGGCTCTGCCTCTTATTAACAGTGTTACCACGAGCAAGGTTTTTAACCTGAAGTATGAGAATTCTCAAACACCATCCTGGGCCACTTCCGACGTTCCTGAGAGTCTGAAGGCTGTGGAAAACTGATGGACTACACAACGCTGAGGCAAATCCTGCTTCTCAGAAATCGGATCTATAATCATTGACATACAGAGTGGCAACAAATCCTATTCCTGAGAAATGTTCATGACAATCGGCAGATTACTCTGTTACCCAGGGGTGAAATGGCATGTCAGAAAGGTCTTCTTGGACCAATATGTAATGAGGACAGTGCCAATCAACTACTTCTTTCTAGAGGAAGAGATTGTTAAAACAGACTGCAAACTTTGTATAACTATAGGGTAACAGGTGGAGTGGCGTAAACCTAGTATAAGAAATATAATTTTTCAATGTCATCTTATTAACTTATCAATAAGGCAAATGAACTCTTAGTCTCAGGGTCAATTGCAATGATGGTCAATTGGGAGAACATGCCTGGACCTAAGAGGCCAGCAGATACTCATTTCCAGCTAATTGTTACCACAGTACTAAGAAGAAAAAATATCAAGATATCAGAACTTTTATGAGAACTCTTCTAATATTTAAATACTGACTCAATTTTTCAAAATAAAGTGCTATGTGAGTAAAATAAAAAAATATCTCAAGGCCTGGCATGATGCAGCCTCCTCATTGCCAGTTTGATTTCCACTGCCTCAATCGGCCCATATAGGATCAATGAACTGACAATAAAGTGAACAGGATGGAATTTAAACTCTGACAACAGAGCAGTATGCTGCTGCCTCACCTAATGAGCTATAGGACAATGAGATGAGCTTTTGAAACAGAACATGAATGCAAGGAAAGGAATGGAAATGTGAAACTGAAGGAGAAACAATTCAATCACTTTTCTTTACAATAAATTGTAAGTTTCTGAAGAGGATAGATTTCTAGCTTTTATATATTCTCTGAATTTATCTAGCACAATTTAAGTATGTCAGATTAAAAATCAATTAATTCAGAGTTTATTTGATCTGTAAAATGGAAATCTTTATAAGAAATGAAATTTTCTCACATATTAAAAAAGAGCACTCAACAGTGTTTCTTCTATTTAGTGTAGGCAATGAGCAAACACTGTTGGACTAAAAATAATTATGAATTCTCATGTAACCTCTAAAAGGCTTAAGCATAACCAACAACTTTTCTCTGTTCCAAGTTTCTCTATGGTTAATAATAATGCAAGTTATTCTGAGGATGAAATTCATAGTATTTCACTAAAAGTAAGTATTCAAGGAATGGAAGCCACTCTAATATCACCATATGCAGTAATTAGTGCTGAAGGGTTTGCAGTCTACATTGATATAGAGAGATACAGAAGGTCCAGTATATATCTAGCCATGATATACAATTCTTGATTCCCAGTCCTTGGGACTTTAGAGCAGAAGAAAGAAAGGAGCAGTATCAGGAGAAAATGTGTGTCCCTTGGAGGAGGAGAGAAGTTAGAAGAACGTAAATGGGAATGGAGAACATACAGACAGATGCAAAGGAGGGTCTTAGAAAGGGCAGCAGGGGCAATTATTCCATGTAGCACATCTCCAGAATTCAGGAGTGATAAGTAATGCCAGTGACCTACAAAATGTTTCAGATATGTTATATCTCAATATTCTGCTCCTCAGTGGCCTTCTGCCATGCAAGGCTGGGGGAACACAGTCAATCTGCAGTAGCAACAGATCTTACCACCAGATAGTGCCCAAAGACTTATTTCTAGCTCAAAAAGAAAACATTGTGGAGAGAGCACAGGAACACAGGTAGGATTTTACAGGTCATTATCTCCAGTAGAAAAAAGAATTAGTTGAAAAGAGATTGGAATTAACTAGGTTGTAACCCTGGAACCAGATTTAGAAACACTACAGGAGTGAGAAGAAGTGAGAGGTTGCCAAGAGTGCAGCTTTTGTAAGTGAAAATGTGAACCAGTGATCAGCCACATTCCTCAGCCCCATGGTAGCAGCTATGAAAATAGCAGTGCTGTGCAAAACGTGACCTGGATTTGAAACCAGTTGCCTAGGATCAGGGTAGACAAAGGAAATCTCATCCTCCGAAAGCTGGAGCTCAGTGTCTAAGTTGGTCTGGAGGATCTCTGAGGGACTAGTGCAGATACTCATCTTGGATTATGATCTGTGGGCAGCAATGACTTCTGACCTTCCACTAGCAACCACCAAGAATTAAAGAGTCTGTACACCTTTTTTGTTGTTAATAAGTTTCTTCTTTCTCTTTATTGTATTGCTTGATCTGGTGGATACCTTCCAGTATATACTCTGGCATAGGTTTCAGCACCAACATCAATACCTTATGGCCTATCAAAAACAGTTTCCAGCTTCCCACATATAATTAGAGTCTTAGATAGGCAGTGCAGCTTTTTTTTTCTTATTTTTCTTTTTGTGTTTCAGGGGTGTTTTGTCTGTTTATTAGTATTTTTTCTGTCTTTTCTCCCTCTTTCTTCCCTTTTTTTTTTCTTTTTTCTTTCTTTTTATTTATTTTTTTTCTTGTTCTTGGTCAGAAAGTCTAGCTCTCAACAAAAAAAAATTTTAAACATACAAGCATGTTACAAAACATGCCCAGTCACAGGGAAAAAGAATTGAATGGAAAACATTATGGAGGAAGTGCAGCATCTGGAATTATTAATCATAAATCTTAGATCAATTCTTATAAATAGGAGCAATGAACTGAAGAAAAACATGGACAAAGAATGAAACGAAGGCAGGAAAACAATATATGAACAAAATGAGAATTTCAATAATGAAATAGAAATTATAAAGGAGAACCAAATGGAAATTCTGGAGCATAAAAGTGTAATAACTGAAATGAAAAAAACTCAATAGAGGAGTTTGACAGAAGTTTGGGGAGAGAGAAGACAGGAGCAGTGAGCTCAAAGGTAAGACAATTGAAATTGCCCCATCTGAAGAGAAAAAAATAAAAAGAATAAAAAAGAACAGAGCCTGAGGAACCTGTGAAAAATCACTGAGAATACCAATATGTGAATATGAATTCATATGAATCCCAAAGGGAGAAAAGAGAAGTCAAACAGCAGGAAAAAAAATACAAAAACTAATGGCTGAAAACTTCCCAAATCTGATGAAAGATACAAATATCCAAATATCCAAATCCAAGATGCTCAATAATGACAAGTAGGATGAATCCAAAGAAATATACACTGAAACACATTATAATCCAAGTATCAAATGACAAGATGTTTATGTGGGATGTTGTGGGAGGTGTGGGAGGTGGGGAACATGGGAATCCATGCAATTTTTGTGTAACATTTATGTAATCTAAGCATCTTTTAAAGTATTAAAAAAAAAACAGCAAGAGAAAAGCGACACATAATATATAAAGGATCTGGAATAAGATTAACATCTGATTTCTCAACAGAAACCTTGAATATCAGAAGGCACAGGTAGAATATATTTAGAGTGCTGAAAGAAAAAAGATAATGTAAGAATAACATATCTGGCAAAGCTGTTCTGCAAAAATAAGTTTGAAATTAAGACATCTCTGGGCAAACAAAAGCTGAGGGAGTTTGTTAATACAAGAAATAACTTACAGGAAATGCTAAAGAGACACCCCCCCCTTTAGCATTTAGAAAGGACACTAGAGTGTAACTCAAAGATGTATGAGTAAATAAAGACTTCTAGTGTAGATAAATGTATGGGTAAATATAACTGCCAGTTTTATTGCATTTTTCACTTATATTACTGTCTTTTACTTTTATATAACTAAATTGAAATCCAAACAAAATAAGCATAAGTCTTTGTTACTAAGCACATATGCATAAAGATGTGATTTGTAAAAAGAACAATATAAAGGGGAGGAATAAAGGGATATAAGGCCAGAATAAGTATAAGCTATTGAAGTCAAGTTGATACCAGAGAAATTAGGCAAAAAAAGAGGAGAAAAAAGGCATCCAAATAAGAAAGGAAGAAGTAAAATTATCCCCATTTGCAGACAACATGATCTTACATGTAGAAAATCTAACATGTAGCTTTATTAGAGCTAATAAAGGAGTTCAGCAAAGTGCCAGGGTACAAGGAAAACAAAATCCATTTTTTTGTTCCAATATACTAGCAATGAAAAAACTGAAGAGAAAATTATGAAAAAAAATTCCACAGCATCAAAAAGAATAATATATCTAGGAATAAATTTAACTAAGAAAATAGACTTATACACTGAAAACTACAACACTGCTTAAAGAAATTAAAGAAGACCTAAGTAAATGGCAAGATATCCTGTGTCCATGGATTGGAAGAGTTAATACTGGTAAGATGTCAATATTTCCCAAAGCAATATACAGATTCAATGCAATCCCTATCAAAATTCCAGCAGCATTTATTTTGCAAAAATAGAAAAACCAATTTCAAATTCATATGGAAGTGCCATTCATATGGAAGCAAAAACATTTTTGAAAAAGAAGTACAAAATTAGAGGACTCACACTTCTTTATTTCAAATTATACTACAAAACTACATTAATAAAAACAGTGTGGTATTGGCATAAGATAGACAAATAGTCCAATGGAACAGCATTGAAAGTCTAGCAATAGACCCACACATGTATGACCAATTGATTTTTGACAAGGATGCTAAGTACATGCAATGGGAAAAGAAAAATCTCTTCAACAAATGATGCTAGAAAAACTGGATATCCACATACAAATGAATAAAATTAGACCCCTACCTCACACCATAGATAAATAGTCACTCAAAATGGATCAAGGACCTAAATATAAGAGCTAAAACTATAAAAATCTCATAAGATAACATAGGGGCAAATCTTTATGACCTGGGATGGATTCTTAGTTATGACACCAGAACAAAATAAACAATACATTTAACTTCATCAAAATTAAAAATTTTGTGCATCAAAGGAAATTATCAAGAAAGTGAAAAGACAGCCTGCAGAGTGAGAGAAAATAGTTGCAAAGCATACATTGAATAAGGACTTAATATCCAGTGTAATAATAAAAATATAAACAGAATAAAAAGAATAATTACAGTGTAATAATAAAAAATACAAACAACCGCATTAAAAATGAGCATTGGATTAGAATAGACATTTCTCCAAAGAATATATACAAATAGTCAATAAGCATATGAAAAGATGCTCAACATCATTAGCCATTAAGGAAATGCAATTCAAAGTTACAATAAGATATTTCACAACCACAAGGATGGCTATTATTAATAAAATGGAAAATAACAAACATTGCAGAGTATGTAGAGAAATTGGAACTCTCGGGCATTGTTGGTGGGAATATTAACGGTGCAGTCACTGTGCAAAGCAGTTCCTCAAAAAGTTAAATATAGGCTTAACATATGAGGTGGCAATTCCACTTCTAGATATATTCCAGAGAAAGTGAAAACAGTGTCTCAAACAGATACTTGTACATCAGTGCTCATAGCAGTATTATTTATAATAGACAAAAGGTGGAAACAATTCAAATGTCCATCAACAAATGGATAAATAAAATGTGATACATACACACAATGAAATATTATTCGACAATAAGAAAGAATGAAATTATGAGACATGCTGCAACATGGAAGAACCTTCAAAACATTACACACAGTGAAATAAGCAAAGGACATAAGGACAAATATCACATGATACACCTATAAGAGATTATTAGAAAGAGCAAATACACAGAGATAGAAATTAGATAGAGGTTACCAGGGTACAAGGGCATTAGAGAAGGGGGAAGCATTTGTTTGGGGGAAAAAAACAGAAAAATAATGTTTTCTTTCTATGACACATGACTTGAGAAAAAATGTTTCAAAAGATATATAAAATGAATAAACAAACAAACATACATACATACACACACTGTGCCATGTAACAGAACAAATAGAACTGTATCTTACAATTTCCAGAGCTTATTTCATATTCTATCACATTTTATCTAGTTTTAACATCATTTAATATGGCCCATATCAATTTTTTCTGTTCTCTATTCCAGCTACTAAAATATCTAAATTAGGTTACAGACAGAATCAGGTGATCTACCTCTGAATAATTTAATTGTAAATTAGAATATATTTAGCAAAGTGTTTTTTTAAAGATTTATTTATTTATTTACTTATTTTTATCCATTTTTAATGCCATCCCCCGCCCCAGCCGTTTTTGCTGTTTTTTTGTGTCCATTTGCTGGGCAATTCTCTGTGTCTGTTTCCTGCCCTCTCTTCTCATCCTTCTCCACCTGTCTTCACCAGGATTCAATCCTGGGAAACTCCAATGTGGAAGAGAGGCATTCTGCCACCTGCACCACCTTAGTTCCTGGTTTTCAGCGCGTCTCGTCTTGGCTGTCCCTTTTGTCACTCTCCTGTTACGTCATCATCTTGCTGCATGGCTCGGCGGGGCTTAGCACACCCGCAAACAGGGCCTGGGTGCTTGCCCACTCACGGGGCCTGGTGGCCCATGCACCTTCTATATTTTTCTTTATTTTACCAGGAGGTCCCAGGGATTGAAACCAGGTCTCTCCATATGGGAGACGGACACCTAACGATTTGAGCCACATCCGCCCCCCAGCAAAGATTTTTTGAACACCAACTGTGTGCAAAGCTCTGGGTAATACATCAGCCAACAAATCTGAAAAACATCACCTATCTTTGTGGCTTACCTTCTAATGTAAGAACAAAAGCTTACAGAAATATTTGCAAATATTTCTTTAACACACTAAAGAAAGAGAAATATATTAATTCACACTCAGAACAAATAGAAAATAACAAATTAGGAGGACAGACCTCAGGCATTTTTACAGGAGATGAGGGAGCTTCCACAAAGGAAAGACTATCAGTTTTTAAAGAGATCATCCCAACAGATGAAGATAATTTGAAGGCAAATTAAATCCCACTTACTGTATTTTATAATTTTGCCTAAGGACTACCTGTTTACCCTCCAGTGTGGCAGCAAATAGATTAGGGTTTCTCAACCTTATCACTTGATATTTAGGACTGGATACTTGTCATTGGAGACTGTCTTGTACATTGTAGGGTATTTCACAGCATCCCTGGTCTCTACCCACTAGATGCCAGTAGCACACTCGCCCCTGTTGTAACAAGGAAAAATGTACCCAGGAGACAAAAGCACCTCCCTATCCCATGGTTGAGAACCACTGAAATAGATGGCATTTGCTAGGATACTTTCAGCTGCATGTAGCTGAGCTCAGGTGCATCAGAGTGAACTTTAATGCCAAATCACTGTTTTCATCTCATTTAACAGATAGAATTTGCATCCAATCTATAAGAAACCCATTCAAGCCATTGCAAGAAATGTTAACTTAGAAAAATAAAATAAAATGTGTTTTTCCTACTGGTATTTCAAGTTACCTCAAAATGAAGCCACTTACAAAATGATTTTCTATTACGTGTAAAACGCTCACTATTCAAAACCTAGTAGGATGTAGAAATTTGAAATTTCATTTATTCTTTTAGCTATTTTACACTCCACCCCCACCAATCATTTTAAATTTATGAAATGTCATTTTTTTCAAATACACAGTGTCTGCTTCTTCACTAAGCTATATTGACCAAGTAGAATTGGCTGGTTAAGATGGTATATTTAGCAATGGTTAATTTTCCTTGAAGTTGATATTTTGTTTCACACAGAGTTCTACCAAAGATGGATGCTTATCTTGACTTGTCTCAAATTACTTTTTCAACTCCAAAGTGGGGAGAGCAATCTTTAGCAATGAAAATTTTTCATAAGATATTCTAACAAGATGAAGGAAATACTGGAGTGCCTTTCTTTATCATTTCTGTTTGATCTACTTAGAAAAGGATAAAAGCACAGGAAATGGTCCAAACACAAACACCATGAAGCTCTGTGAACTTCAGAAGCAATCCTAAAATAGCGAAAAACTGGCTCATTTTATGAGGAATACCTCACTGGATGAGATTTTCCAGGAACTTTAGGTGAAGTTTAAGTAATCCAAGAAAAGTGTAAGCCAAGTGTTTAATTCTTGGCAATCAATTTTATCTGGAAAACCCACGTAAAAAGTCAATGGTGCTTGAAAATACTTTTGAGTTTCGCCTAAGGTAGGTTCTATCAAGGCTGAGTAGTTTGATTTAGAGATATTAAGTAGAAATTCTTAAAACAAAATAACAACAGAAAACTAATCACTTAGGTTTGGTCTGAAGCTATGATCAGGTATGTTGGTATCAAGATTTTCCAGGTGGCACAAATTTTAGACACTTGCCCTATCTGCTTTAAGTCTTCCTTCCAGGTTACTGGAATGCCTCATGTCATGGGTACATTATATCTTTTCTTTGAATAAAGCATGTAAATTTCTCAGGTATTTCATTAAATAAATCTACCTAGCTTTTCTTAAAAATAGAAATAAATTAACATTACCTGGCCAAAACCTGTTCTATGGTTTCCTCCCTCAGTATTAAATTAGCAAAGACAAGTAGCTCTTAAATAAGCATGCATGAGCTGCATGAATTGAACACAGCCCTTCCAGTCATGTAACACTGACAGTTCACATTCCCATACCACAGACAAACTACAGAATACTTGGGAGTTTTCACAGAAGAAACACCTAGAGATCCCAGCATACCTCAAGCATCAGATTGGCCCCATTTGGCTCCCAGCAGTGGGATAACCTTAAAGGGAAAAAACTGGAAGCAGGAACTCACAAAGAAAAAAGGGAGGGAGGGTAAACTGATCTGCTGTAAGACAGGACAGGTCCCAGAACTGAAAAGTGTAAGTAAAATGGGGCATTGGGTGAGCTAGAGAATTTAAACAAATCATAGGAGCTGGAAATAAAATTATGCATAAAAACAAATGAAACAGATCAACATTCCTGGAGAAAGAACAAAGGAAAAGAAGCTTTTTACTGGAGGTGAAACAACTGCACAAAAAAGTGCAATCTTAAAAATTGTACCACATATCCAGGTCAAGAATCAGATGAAAAAGAGCTGGGGATTCTATAACAGTTAACCAGAGGCTACTCTAAAGGTCCAGAATAAGTTGGAACAAGTGTCAAAGAAGAGCCTAACACAAAGCCAATCAACAATAAAACCCTAGAAAAGAGGGAGAAACTAAACTTCAGAGTTAACTCATCCATATAATCAGATGCCCAGATTAGCCAAAAATTACAAGTCATACTAAGAAACAGGGAGATATGGCTCAGTCAAGGGAACAAATGTCTTATGTGTCTTCAGAGAAGGCACAGAATTTGGAACAACTATTCAAAGAAGTTCAAATAAATGTCCTAAATTAATTCAAAGAGATGAAGGAAAATATGGATATGGTGCTAAAGGATATTACAAGATAATTTGTGAGCATAAAGAAGAATTTGAGAGTATAAAAAGAAATATAACAGAAATTATGGGAAAGAAAGGCACAATAATAGAGATTAAAATACACTAGACACATACAAAAGCAGATTTGAACAGGCAGAAGAAAGAATCAGTGAACTAGAAGGGCAAATGAAATCACACAGTCAAAAGAACATATAGAGAAAGGAATAGAAAAAAAAGTAAGTAGTGTCCCAGGGATTTGAGTGACAGCATGCACACAAACATACCCATCAAGGGTGACCCAGAAAGAAAAGAAGGGAAAAGGGACATAAAGAATATTTGAGGATATAATGGCCAAAAACTTCCCAACTCTTATGAAAGAGTATATATATATCTATATATATAATATATAGATATATATATTATATAGATATATAAAATATATAGTATATATCTATATCTCCAAGAAGTGCAATATACTCCAAACAGAATAAAGCCTAACAGTCCTACTCAAAAACAAATACACTAATCAGAATGTCAAATGCCAAAGATAAAGAGAAAATTCTGAAAGCAACAAGAGAAAAGTGATTTGTCACACACAAGGGATCCTCAATAAGACTGTCAAATTCTTGTCAGAAACCATGGAGGGCAGAAGGCAGTGGTATCATATATTTAAGATACTGAAAGAGAAAAACTGCAGGCCAAAAATTCTTTATCCAGCAATATTGTCCTTCAAAAGTGAGGGAGAGTTTAAAGTATTCACAAATAAACAAAAACTTAGTTAGTAAACAAAAGACCTGCCCTAAAATAATTACTAAAGGGAGTTCTGCAGGTTGAAATGAAAATACAGGTGAGAGTGGCTTGGAGAAATGTGAAGAAATGAAGATCTTCAGTAAAATAACTAAAAGCGTAAATGCAAAACCTAGTAGTACTGTGTATTAGTCAGCCAAAACAGATGCTGATGCAAAGTACCAGAAATCTGTTGGCTTTTATAAAGGATATTTACTTGGGATAGAAGCTTCCAGTCACAAGGCCCTAAAGAGTCCAACTCAAAGTGACTTCCTTGCCAAACTCTGTTACCATGTGTTGAAGCAAGATGGCAGGCGATGTCTGCTAGGGTTCAGCCTTCCTCTTCCTCTTAAGGCTCCATGGACTCAGCTTCTTCCAATCTCAGCTGTAGGCTGGCATAAGCCTTGTCTCTCTTCCTGGGGCTCATTTCTTTCTGGGCTCAGATGCTCTGTTCTCTTCACAAAGTCAGCTGTAGACTATCAGGCTCATCTCTCTTTCTGGGGCCAAAGTTGTCTCTCTTCCTCTCTGTTGTTCTTCTCTGTGTGTACACTTCCATGTAAGAGTCTTTTTTATCAGCCCACCAAGGAGGCTGGGACTCAGTGCTGAGTCATACTCGAATGGTGTGGTTGAATCAAAGCCCTAATCTTAACATAATTTAATCATACATCTCAGCTGAATCTAATACAAAGGGTTATCATGCCCAGAGGAACAGACTAGTTTGCAAACATAATCCCTCTTTTTGGAATTCATAAATAATCTCAAACTGCCACATACTGTATCCTCAATATACAACTCTATAATTCCTTTAAGAATCTGAATACAATTGAACAAGAAAAAGGCGTATTTCCTGATAATGGACATGAAAGATAAATAGTAAAAGTGGAACAACAACAACGTGAAGAGGGGAAACAGAGGGATGTGGGAGCACAGAATATGTATGCTACTGAAGCTAAGCTGGCATCTTTCCAAATCAGTAGGTTATAGATGTAGATTGTATAATATAAACCCCAGAGTAACCATAAAGTATTTAAAAATATACAGAACATAAATGAGAAAGGCATCAGTCAGATACATCACAAAAGATCAACTATATGGAAAAGTAGGTTGCAATACAGGAAAAAAGAGACAAAAAAAGATAAGACATATAAAACCCAAAGGACAAAATTGCTGAAGTAAGTAGTTTTTACAGTAATAATATTGAATGTTAATAGATTAAATTTCCTAATGGAAAGACACAGATTGGCAAATGGCTATGACAGTTTGAAGCATTGTTGAGTTCCAGAAAGATCAAATTCTTTGAACTGATCAATTCCTGTGGGTGGGGACCCTTTGATTGCATTAGATTCAATTAAGGGACCTTTTGATTAGATCATTGATTATCTCACGTTAGGGCCTTTGATTGGATTACTTTAGTGTGGCATGACCAAGGTTGAGTCTCTGCCCTCTTGCTGGGGTCTTTTATAAACTGAGAACACAAAGATAAAGACAGCTGCAATTTTTACCTTGCCATGTGAGAGCAGACCCAGGATCTCCTACAGCCAAAGAAACTCCAAGAGGCTGAGAGGGAGACAAGAGGTTGGAATCAGCAGAGAAGCTGAAAGAGAGAGCCCAGGAAGAGATTAGCCAATGTCTGATCACCCACAGCTGAGCCTGAAAAGAAGGTGAGCCTGAAGGGCAAGGCAGGGACCTTGGCAGAGATCAGCCACCATTTGGCTTTGCCATGTGGCAGAAGTCCAGGATCTGCCAGCATCTTTAATGATGCCTTAATTTGTACATTTTCACAGCCCTGGACCTATAAGTTTTAACCCTATAAATTTCCCATTATAAAAGTCAATCCATTTCTGGTATTTTGCATCACGAGACTTAGCAAATTAAAAGAATGGTTAAGAAAGCAGGATCCAAACAGATTTTATTTACAAGAGACTCACCTTATTCCCAAGCACAAACAGGTTGAAAGTGAAAGAATGGAACAAGATATTCCATGCCAAAAAAAAAAGTAACCAAAAAAGAGGTGGGGTAGCTATACTAACTGTGAACAAAATAGACTTTAGGTCAAAAGCTGTTATAAGAGACAAAGAAGGAAAATATATATTATTAAAACGGGAAATCCACCAAGAAGAAATAACGATCATAAATTTATATACACCCAAGCATGGCACCCTAAAATACATGAGGCAAACACTGGCAAAACTGAAGGGAGAAATAGACACCTTTACAATAATAGCTGGAGACTTCAATACTTTGCTCTCATCAGCAGATAGATCATCTAGATGGAAGTTCAAGAAGGAAACAAAGAATTTCAATAATATGATAAATGAGTTAGACCTAACAGACATATACAGAATATTGCACCGCAAAACAGCAGAATAAACATTCTTCTCAAGTGCACATGGATCATTCTCCAGGACAGACTACATGTTGAGTCACAAAAAAAGTCTCAATGAATTTAAAACAATTACATGTTGAGTTACAAAACAAGTCTCAATGAATTTAAAACAATTGAAATTATACAAAGCATCTTTTCTGACCATACTGGAATGTACTAGAAATCAGTAACAGGTGGATAATTGGAAAACCCACAAATATATGGAAATTAAACAATACTCTCTTAAACAATTAGTGGGTAAAGGAAGAAGTTGCAAGAAAAATCAATAAATATCTTGAGACAAATGAAAATGAGTACACAACTTATCAACACTTATGGGATGCAGGAAAAGCAGTGCTGACAGGGAAATGTATAGCCCTAAAAGTTTACATTAAAAAAGAAGATAGAGTTAAAATCAAAGACTTCACTGCACATATGGAGGATCTAAAAAAAGAACAGCAACCTAAACCCAAAGCAAGCAGGAGGAAAGAAATAACAAAGATTAGAGTAGAAATAAATGAAATTGAGAATAAAAAAAATAGAGAGCACTAACAAAACCGAAAGTTGGTTCTTTGAAAGGATCAATAAAATGGGCAAACATTTAGCAAGACTGGCAAAGAAGAAAAGAGAAAAGACACAAATTAATTAAATCAGAAATGAGAGAGGGGACCTCACCACTGAGCCTGCAGAAATAAAAAGGATCATAAGAGGATACTATGAACAAATGTATGCCAACAAATTAGATAACCCAGATGAAAAGGACAAAGTTCTAGAAACACATGAACATCTTACAGTGACTCTACAAGAAATAGAAGACCTCAACAGAACAATTACAAGCAAAGAGATTGAATTCATCATCAAAAAACTCCCAACAAAGAAATGCCCAAGACCAAATAACTTCACAGGTGAATTCCACCGATCATTCCAATCCTGCTCAAAGAGTTCCAAAAAATGAAGGAGAGAAAACACTATCTAACTCATTCTATGAGGCCAAAATCACCCTAAAACCAAAGTCAGATAAAGATACTACAGGAAGAGAAAATTACAGATCAATTTCTCTTATGAATATACATACAAAAATCCTCAAAAAAAAAAAAATGCCTGCAGGTCAAATCAAATAGCACATCAAAAGAATTATACACCATGATCAAATGGGTTTTATCCCAGATATGCAAGGGTGGTTCAACATAAAATAATTTAATGTAATACATCACATCAACAAAAAAAAGGGAAAAAACACATATCATCTCAACTGATACAGTATCCTTTCTTGATAAAAACACTTAAGAAAATAGCAATAGAAGGAAACATTCTCAATGTGATAAAGGGGACATATGAAATACTCACAGCTAACATTGTACACAATGGTGAATGGCTGAAAGCATTTCCTCATGGATCTAGAATAAGACAAGGGTGCCCACTCTCACCACTGTTATTCAAAAATAGTACTGCAAGTTCTAGCCAGAGCATTTAGGCAATAAAAAGAAATAAATGGTATCCAAATTAGAAGGGAAGAAATAAAACTTTCACTATTTGCAGGTGATATGATCCTATATATAGAAAGTCCTGAAAAATCGACAAGGCTACTAGAGTGAATAAATAAATTCAGCAATGCAGCAGGGTACAAGATCAACATAGAAAAATCAGTAGTGTTTCTATACATTAGTAATGAGCAACCTGAAGAAGATGAACCTTGAATACATTATAAGTGAAAGAAGCCAGTCTCAGATTACATTTTGTATGATTCCATTTATCCCATTTAAATGCCCAGGATAGACAAATCTAGAGATTAGTGGTTGCCTAGCATTGGTGGGGTTGGAAGTTTCTGGGGGTAACTGCTAATGGACATGTTGTATCTTTTGGGGGTGATGAAAGTGACCTTAAATTGATTGTGTTAATGGTTGCACAACCCTGAATATACATTAAACTGCTACACTTTAAAAAGGTAAATTGTATGGTGTGGCAGTTTGATATTATTTATGAATTCCAAAAAAGATATGATTATGTTTGTAAACTGGTCTGTTTCTCTGGGCATGATACCCTTTGATTGTATTAGATACACCTGAGATGTCTTTGATTAAATTATGTTGAGATTAGGGCTTTGATTTGACCACATCAAATCAAGTCATTAGGGTGTGCAGGATTGAATCTCTACCCCCTTGGTAGGCTGATAAAACAGACTCTCACAAAGAAGTAGACACACAAAGAAAAAGAACACAGAGGAATAGAGACAACTCATTAGACATGGCAGAGACCCCAGGGAGAGAGGTGAGCTGAGCTTGTGAAGAGAAAAGAGCAGCTGAGCCTGGAAAGAAATGAGCCCTGGGGAGAGAGATGAGCCTTATGCCAGCCTTCAGCTGAGATGGGAAGAAGCTGGGCCCACGGAGCCTTAAGAGGAAAGAGGAGGGCTGAACCCTCGCAGACACAGCCCACCTTCTTGGGTCAATATGTGGCAACAGACTTTGTGTGAGAAAGTACCTCTTATGGTACCTTGAGTTGGACTCTTTAGGGCCTTGTAACTGTAAGCTTTTACCCTAAATAAATATCTTTTATAAATGTCAACAGATTTCTGGTACTTTGCATCAGCACCCCTTTGGCTGACTTACACATATGGTATGTGAGTTATAGATCAATAAAGTTATTTTTTAAATGTATGTTAAAGCTTGTAGAGACTAAAAGATTGGAAATACAGTAATTTCCAAACTAGTGATTGTGGGGAAAGGGGTAGGGAGAAATAAAAAATAAAACTTCCCATCATTTCAGAAAAAAAGTTAGAAGGGATGAAAACAAAAATACTGAAGAAGCACACTAAACAGAAATTACAAAATAAAATGATAGATATTAATCCAAATATATTAGTATCCAGATTTATATAAATGGATTAATGTCTCAAGCTAAAATAGAGAGACTGTCAAATCAGATATTATTAGCACACAACAAATCTAAAACATAAGAACACAGAAAAATTGATATTAAAAATTGGGAAAGTATATGCCTAGACAATAGTAGTCATGAAAACATTGGTAGGCCCATAATGACAGACAAAATAAACACTTGAAAAAAGATATATTGCTAGAGATTAAAAGGATCATTACATATTAATAAAAATTTTATCTTCAATAAAGATATAACAATTCTAAATGTGTTTGCATATAAGATTTTAGATTCAAAATATATTAAACAAAAAATGATCAAACTGCAAAGAAATGTTGGCAAATCCACTAGGAGAATGGAAGATTTTTATTTATCTCACTCAGTAACTGATAGATTAAGTAGGAAAAATGTTAAAACTAACTTTTAAAAAAACTTAATCCTAATCCAAGGGACCTATGTAAGGCACTGTATTTTTTTACAAATTGGAGAAATCACATATTTTTCATTCATATATGGAATAATGGAAAAAATTCAGTGTGCCATAGACTAATTCTCCAAATATTTCCAAGAATTACTAATATAGAAACCATGTTTTCTGAACTCAAAATAGGTTAAATTAGAAACCAACAAACAAAAGATAACCTCAACACCTCCTACATTTGGAAAAATAAAACCACATTTATAAATAATGAATGGCTAAAAAAAAAAACCCATATGGAAATTAAAAAATATTTAGATATAATACTAAAAAATACTGCATGTATAAGCATGGAGAGTAGTATTTAAAGGGAAATAATGAATGCTAGAAATTAATGAGCTGAATAACTTTAAAAATTAATGAAAACAGAATGCAAGCAAATACACTAAAGGAAGGAAAGAAAGAAGTTAAGTGTCCAAATTAATCAAAACAGAGACAAAAATTTGAAGACAGACTTAACAAACCAAACCTGGTTTAAGTAGTAAAAAAAGATTTCAAATAAACAATATTAGAAATCAGAATTAGCAGGATTTAGCAGATTAAATATAAGAAGATGTTATTAACTCTATGACAATAAATTTAAAGCTTAGATAAAATGGACAAATCATAGAAAATACTACAGAAATCCTACAAAACATAATAATACTACAGAAATATTGAAACAAAAATTCTAAACAAGATATGAGCTAACTAAATCCAATAATACGTAATAGAATAGAACCAGTTGGATTTATATTTAAAAAATGAAATTTTGGTTCAATACAAGAAAATCTTCTAATATAATTCACCAAATGAAGACATTAAAGGATTATCTCAGCAATCTCAATGTATTTTTTTTAAAGCAATTGCTAAAAGTCAAAACCATTCATGACTTTTCTTACTATAAAAAAGCTTTAAAAATTTATAGAAGTAGCAATATATTGCTTACAGATATATTTATAGTTGATAGAACTATTTTTTTAAAGTTGAAATAATCATCCACCCAAAAACCAGGGTTAAGGTTAGCTTGAGGAATGAGAGAGATAAAGACAATGTATAAAAGGAACATAATATATTGTTATTATTTTAGTTTTTTAAGCTCTGTGGTAGTTACACAAGTGTTTGTTTCCTGATAATTCTTTATATTATATGTTGAAATTGTATATAGTCTTTAGCTGGCAACAGCTATACAAAGAATAAATAAACACATTAAAAATTAAAATAATGAAAAAAGTAGAGCGTCATAATGATTAGCATATGGCAATCACTTGCAAAGAACATATAAAAATCTTCAAATCTCTTTTTAAGCTATAAAACTAAGCATTAAAATTTTTTACTAATGATAGAATGATGCCTATAAACTTGGTTTTGGGCAGGGGTTCTTAATATTTTTTGTTCCATGGACCCCTTTGCCAGTCAGTTGAACACAATGGACCCCTTCTCAGAATGTAGGGGCATACGGTTTTATGACACTCAACATCAGCATGTCTTTAAATTAAATTTTAGGATTATTTAAAATTACATTTTACAACGTTCCCATAATTTCAATACCTGATACCTAACACGGTTCAACATCTGTTCAAATGGCAATTTTCAGCAAACATTTAGAAATTCACGTTTTCCCACAGTGTCATAAAACCATCTCTGCCATCCGTACCCATCTTTTTGCAGGCAATCATCCACTCCACTCAGAACATGCTACATCAAAATAAAATGTATACTAAGTCCACATTATACTGTGTATTATTTAATAAATATATTACATCCACAC
Organism: Tolypeutes matacus; assembly: GCA_026826555.1. Classification (NCBI taxonomy): domain Eukaryota; kingdom Metazoa; phylum Chordata; class Mammalia; order Cingulata; family Chlamyphoridae; genus Tolypeutes; species Tolypeutes matacus. The sequence goes on from JAKSZT010054334.1 coordinate 30,170,511, forward strand.
CAACATGTCCCCACAAGAATTTTTTTGAATTTTCAATTCAAGCTCACGGACCCCCTGAAATCTTTCCACAAGGGATCCATGGACCCCTGGTTAAGAACCCCCGGTTTAAGGGGAGCTCAGTCTTGCCTGCCCTCTGAAATTGCACATGTGGATGCTCTCCATCTGGGTAGAAACAATACCCTGACTAGAGAGAGAACCACTAATAATGAGTCAGGAATCCATCACAAAAGGCATGACAGGGAGAACATTCTGCCTCTCAACTCTGGCCAGTCTTCCAATAATGAGCATAAAAATGGCTAGTAGTAATGGAGTACCTACTTTGTGCCAACTACTTTGTATATATTACTTCTAATCTTCACAGTAATTCTGTAACATTTGTATTATATTCCCTTTTCTCATATAAATTAAATAATCTACCCAAGGTCACATGAATAACAAATTATAAAGTCAGGACTATAATTCAGTTCTAACTGACCTAGAACTTTTGTGCTTCCTACCAGCCCTTCTATCATTCAGCTATAAAAATTGTTCATAGAATAAACACATAAAAAAATTGTTCACAACACTGAACAGTTAACAACTGTTTAGCACACAACGAGGAATAAACGAAGAGAATGGGATTATTTTAGTGACATGCTTTTTAGGAATCACACTGCTTGCTTTTATTTTTAACCAAATCTAGATTAGATTTAAAACGGACTTTTAGCCCTTTACAGATTTATTTCCTTTCCTATTCTCCCTGAAGAGACCAAACCTAGATGACATTGTGTATCAACCAGCTGAGGAGTATTTACTGAATAAATTTTAAATTTCAGAGACTAGGGGGCTGTCTCATGAACTTTTGCTAGGAAAAACCTCTATACTCAGGGCCACCAAGGTAAGAGTAAGAGGCAATTCATCCTCCACTCTCTGTTATGTCATCATCTCCCACAAAGGCACTTGTACTCTCCATCTTTGAGAAAGTGGTATAGCAAGTATCAGTTTGAACAGAGTATCTTCAGAAAACTTCCAGGTAAACTTGGCAGAATTTACCACAGTATCCTTTTTACATATCAAATTCTACTATATAAGCATGATTGTCTGGTTAGAACCAAGAATCTGGGAAAGGGAAAGGAACAGCTTTCAACAAGACAATAATACTGTAGTGAGCTACAAACAGGGCTGTCAGTACTGCTAAGAGCTAAAAATCTTCCCAAGTGATAGGCAGCTCAAAAGGTCAAATGTATGCAGAAGCAAAAAATGCATTTCTTTTTGCATTTATTCCAATACTTTCAGCATATAATAAAGATCACTTGTTAGACAGTCTCAATGTAATGGGGCTATACAAGGGATCAGAAAACTATGTCTTTTTATTATTATTCATGTAAAGCTGGAATAAAAATATATATACAGTTACTGTCAATCAGGAAAAATAAATCCTTTTTCAATACAAACATGTTAAGTAGTGCAATTTTAAAAAATCTTTAGACCAAGTTGAATTATTCAAAGATTTTAAGTCTGTCTTTCATTCAGTAAATAAAAGCGAATTTTACTGTTCAAGCCATTAATGGTAATGATAGGTCTTATTAGCAACTAGCACTTTGCAGCTATTCTTAGGATAAATTTAGATAAGCTCAGTGTGTCAAATTAGAGAAAAGAATTTGATATGTTTTCTTCCTCTCCTTACATTATAAAGACTTCTCTGCAGTTTTTTGCTTTGCAAAAGGGGTGACTGCCGAAAATTGGAAATGTTCTTGAGTACCAACAACTCCTTTAAAAAGAGTTTCATTGCATTCAAATGGCCATCCAGTTTTACTGCCTGAAAAAATGCTAGAATTTTATTTCACACAGAGCAATTCTACCTCTTAAATGATCTCCAAAGAACAGTAAAAAAGGTATATGCATATACAACATTATTTTATTTTTGCTCAGTGACTCAGACTGAAATTATGACAATCATAAATATACTGAACAGCACCTAAGTTAATGCCCATGAAGTCAGAGCTCAACTTCACACAATAAACTAACATAGATATTTTTGGTCAAGTTCTACCAGTAAACAAGCATGAAACAAGAGCTGGCATGTAGGTAGACTACTTAGTAGGTAAACCAGGGAGCAGGAGTGAAGGGTCAGGGAGCATAAAAGAGAGAAGGAGGAAAAGCTTATAGAGGTTGGGTTTTTTGTTTTTTTTTTTTGTTTTTTTTTTTAATTTATTTATTTTTTATTGTGGGTAAAAATCAAAATTTTCACAATACATACCAATATTTGTAAAATGATATATAAATATATATGCATATATGTGCATTTGCTTACAAAAATGTTATTTATATATATATATATAAATATATTTTAAGAGGTGCTTAGATTACCTAAAATATTACACGGAACCCACCGGGATTTCCATGTTACCCACCTCCCACCACATCCCACACAAACATCTCCCATAAGTATGGCCCACCACCCTCAATGGACTTACACATCCTCGGGCCTTGCCACCAACCGTAGACCACAGTTCACATCGTAGACCACACTCTCTCCCACACAGTTCTGAGTGGTGTGTGCTGATTTAAAATGGCCTACATTCGTTGCCACAACAGTACTCAGGACAACCTCCAAATCCTAAAGAAGCCCCTGTATTTCAACTGCACATCCCCTCCCTGCCCCAAAAGTGTCAAGTGGCCACTGGCTCCACCTCATTGTTATAATTTCTTCCATTGCTAGAATCACCATATGTGTACAATCAACAAGGTTGGTTTTTATGAGCTGGAAATCAATGCAGACAATTGGTGCTCAATCAATTGTACACCTACAGTAATTAACTAGAAAATAAAATTTAAAATTGCATGCCCACTATTGCAATAAAATAACTATAATAAAGTACCTAGGAATTAACAAGAATCTAAAAAACCTCCGTGGGGAAAATTTTAAATTCTTAGCAAAAAGCATAGAAGAAGATGGTCTGAATTAATGGAAAGATATACAATGCTCTTGAATAATATGACCAAAATTAGTCCATACATTAAAAGGAACCCAAAGCAAAATTTAAGTTGAGTGTTTTGAGGAACTTGATAAACTTACTATTAAATTTATTTGGAAGAATGAAGGTGCATAAATAGCCACTTAAAAAAAAAAATAATGCAGATTTGGTGCAAGAACAGATGGATAGACCAATAAAAGAAAACACAGCTTAGAGAGAGACAATATATATGGGCATATAACATCAATGGAACTATGTGTAATAGTAAAGGGAAGGAATACTAATAGACAGTGTAGGGAAAACTAACTTATTATTTGGATAAATACTAAGGAAATTTTCATACAGGTCCATAAGACATCAAGTACCAGAATTTTTGCAGTGGTGCTCTTTATGGTAGGGGGAGGTGGAAGCGAGCTGGGTCCAAAGATTCTTATGGGGCTGTTCAAAGCAGCAGAATAGATTTACATACGCACCATAAAAGAATCTTTAAAAAATAAATGCCTAGGGGAAAACTGCAATATAAAATAAAAAACATAACACCATACCAAAAAAGGCCCATTAAAATATATTCTCTCAAAATAATAGTACAGGGAAGCAAATGTGGCTCAACCAGTTGGGTGCCCACTTACCACATGAGAGGTCCCAGGTTCGGGTCCCGGAGCCTCCTAAATGAAGAAGAGCAGACACCGCCTCCTGCTGCAATAAGCAGATGCCACAAGCCAGCAGACATCACAGCCCATGGGGAGTGGATTGGCTCAGGCCGTTGACCACTAGCCTCTTATGTGGGAGGTCCCGGGTTCAGCTCCTAGTGCCTCCTGTAGAAGGCGAGCAAACAATGAGCAGATAGATGAGAAAACCATCTGGGGGAGGGGGGAATAAATAAAGAAAAATAAAGTAAATAAACAAATCTTAAAAAAAAAAAAATAATAGTAAACATTGTGTTAAACAAGACACATGTTAAACATTTGGGTGCTTATTATAGGGTGGGAGAATGGGAGTAGGGTATGAGAACAAATGAGTTGAGAAAGGGAAATACTGCCACCAAGGTCAGATACTGGTCAGATGTTTGATGAGCCTGCAGTGTTCACTAAGAATTCGGTCAGCCAAATGCCTCCTCAGGTTTCATAATGGGCAGTGAGAGTAAAAGTTCTGAGGAATTTTGGTCACAACTTAAGATCATGAGATCAGATATCAAAGAGTTTATTTGCTTCCTTAAGAAATTAAAATAAATCAAGAATAACCTCATTGTTATAGGTTTACCATATGTGGATCCATGACGTATTCTCTGAAATACTTATTTAGGTGGAAATCTAAACCTTTATTTGATGAATTTTCAGCATCTTTGTGGACACACAAAATCAATCACTGTTTTAAAAAATTTCATTCATAAGTATAAAGATTTTTACAAATTTTTGCTTAGGGCATTACATTTCTCTTTGCTGTAGGATGTTAAAGTAGAAAAATGTGACAAATCTTCAATAAGAAGCTTTATAATCTTTAAGAGTACTTCTACAAGATAAGATTTGGTGAACACCCAAACAGACACTTCTGATCCTCAACCCTGCCACTTAACTTTTCTTTGCAGGAAAGGGAGTGGGGTGACTCTACATGGCACTAATGCCACTTGTTTGGCTACTTGGCTGTCCACAAAGTGGATTGCACATGCCTCTAGAATTTTGTCTGTCCATGTGACTGGCAGCAGATCACTAAAGTTCTGTGTAGGGATAAGTAGTGGAAGTGTTTCCCGTATTTATAACACATAAAAGTTCCACAAAAATCCTTTGAAATTAATTCCAACTCTTGGCAAAATGAGGGTGTTTCTAAGAATAATTCTTAAAAAGACTAATTAATAATTCAGAAATTTAGAAAATAAGGAATTTATATATAACAGCATTATTTGTTGAGTATGGGTAAATTAAATTTAAACATTTAGAAATTTAAACTTCTCTCCCAATATATGTGTTTAAGGATGAAAGTAGAAAAAACTTAATAAAGTAGTTTAGATGTTACCTCAAATTATGCCACAGCTGTTCCAACATCACTAAATATGATAAACAGAAAAGAATAAAGGAAAAAAACAGAGAAGTATTTTCTCCTTTCCACCCAACTTCATATTCCTGTTTAGCCAAAATCCCTGAGTAAAAGGAAAAGAGGCAGTGATGTTACAAGTGGGTCACTGACAGACTTTTAAAAGTAAAATTTTATTGAAGTACATCATACATACCTGCACATATATAAACTGTAAGTGTATAGTAAAGTTGTGAACTTACAAAATAAACATGCATATCATCATACAGGGCTCTAAACTTTACCCCAACACCAACACCTTGCATTGTTGTGAAACATTTATTACAAACTATGAACTAACTATAGCCCGTATCTTACAGTTGGTGTGTTTTCCCCCAACCCACCCGATTACTAAGACCTTGTATTAGTATTACATGTTTGTTATCATTCATGAGAGAACGGTCTCCTATTTGTTCTGTTAAGCACAGTCCTTCTTCCACCACTGGATTCCCTCTGTTATACAGTCCCATGCTTTGTATAATCCATTCAAAGTGTACACAGTGGGTCTCATTTTCATACAGAGTTATGCTGTCATCACCTCAGTCAATTTTAGAACATTTACATTATCCCAAAAGGAAAAATCCCATACTCCTTATACCCCACCCATTGTTGTCGCTTGTAATTGATATATTTTCTTTGCCATTGCTGCAAAAATATTACAATATTGCTGTTAACTATCATCCATAAGTTACAGTTGTAATTTCCCATGTATCACCACATTCTTAACACTTTGTAAAAGAAGAACATTCTTGTATTTATATGATTAACCACAATCCTCCTCCACTACCAAAATCACTACGTTATACATTCCCTAGATTATTCTCTAGCTTCCTTTCAATTGACATTTACCTATTGATAGAGTTACTTTAAAATATATTTTTATTAGAGAAGTTGTGAACTTAAAAAACAATCACGCACATGTGTGGAATTCCCATACAACACCCCTCCACAAACACATTACATTGTTGTGGAACATTTGTTACAGATTATAAAATAATATCATCAAACTATTACCACTAACTATGGTCTATAGCATACACTGGGCATATATTTTCCATATACCCCTATTATTAACACAGTTCATCTTTGGTATTGATGCAAGAATATTACAGTATTGCTGTTAACCATAGTCCATAGGTTATATTAATTGTATTTTCCTATGTTTCTACACAATCTTACCACCATGCAATAGTGAACATACAAAAGAATATTGTTAGACTTTTTAATTCTAAGATGATAGGAAGCTAATACCCCACTGAGTGGTTCTTTTCCTTCTCTCTACTCTTAAAAATAAAATATTAAAGATCTGTGTGACAAAATTAATTATTTATAAAGTACATCTCAGCTGCTTTTCCTATGTTTAAAAAACAACTCTATCTAACTTGTCCCTGCAGCTATCCCTATTTCTCCTCTTCCTAACATTACTCCCTGAAAGGAAAAGAGAATAAAAGACAGGAAAGGGGTCAAAATCTTTCAGGGATATAGAAAAAAATCTTAGCAAAGGATTATTATACAAAATCCAGTGACATGTAAAAATTATAATATATCACAAACAAGGCTTGATTTAGTACTTTAAAAATCAATCAGGGAGAGTGGATATAACTCAAGTGGTGGAGTGCCTGCTTCCCTGTATGAGGTCCCAGGTTTGATCCCCGGTACCTCCTTAAAAAACAAACAAACAAACGGAAAAAAAAAACAATTCTCATTGGGGAGCAGATGTAGCTCAGTGGTAGAGTGCCTGCTTTCCACATATGAGGTCATGGGTTCAATCTCTGGTACCTCTTTGAAAAAAAAAAAATGAGGATCAACATGGTGACATAAGACATCTGCTGAAAATGCCTCCCCACAGATTTAGTGAGCAAAATGACAAATCCCACTTGCTTAGAAGAACTCTGAGGGGACAGATGCGGCTCAAAATGGTTGGGCGTCTATCTCCCATATGGAGGGACCTGGGTTCGATCCCCAGGACCTCCGGTAAAAATTTAAAAAAAGAAAAATATAGAAGGCATGCAGGCCACCAGGCCCCGTACACGGGTGCGCCGCCAGGCCTCGTGAGCAGGTGCACTGCCAGGCCCCACACATGGGTGCACCATCAGGCCCTGTGCCCATGTGCACTGTCAGGCCTCGCGAGCCACGCAGCAAGATGGTGACGTAACAGTAGAGTGACACAAGGGAGAGCCAAGATAAGACACACCAAAAAACCCGGAACTAAGGTAGCACAAGTGGTAGGATGCCTCTCTCCCACATCGGAGGTTCCAAGGATGGAATCCCAGTGAGGACAGGAGGAGAAGGATGAGAAGAGAGGGCAGGAAATGGACACAGAGAGCTCCCAGCGAATGGACACAAAAATAGCAAAAACGGGGGGCGGTGGGTAAAATGGATAAAAAAGGGAAGGAAGGAAGGGAAGAAGGGAAGGGAGGGAGGAAGGGAAGGGAAGGAGGGAGGAAGGGAGGGTGGGAGGGAGGAAGGGAAGGGAAGGGAAGGGAAGGGAAGGGAAGGGAAGGGAAGGGAAGGGAAGGGAAGGGAAGGGAAGGGAAGGAGCAAGGGAGGGAGGGCAGGAGGGAGGAAGGAAGGAAGGAGAATGGTAGAGACGGGAGAGAAAACTCCACAAATGCTAAATCAAAGAAACAGAAAAATCTCATGTAGGAGAATTCTGTCCAGATGAAGGGGTAAGTTCCCCTTCCACTCCCCCTCATTCACTGCCCAGCTTGGGAGTTACACAGAGGCAGCGTGGAGAGGCGGTGTGGACCGGGTCCCTCACAACACAGAAAGAGACTGCTTTCTACTGTGAATCACAGAAAGTCACAGAAAGTGATTCACAGTAGTGAGTTAAATCTCCATATGTATGCAAGCACAGAGACCTAAGTCCACAAAGACCCAGGTTCCCCGGGCAGGGGTAGGGGGTGGGGGAGACAGACATAGAAAGGTTGGTAAGAAATGTGCCCTAACTCAGCACTGTTTCAGTTAGCTGGACAACCTAAAGGCAAAACAGACTTTTCTGGAGTGACTCACATTTCTGGATGAACACATCTCACTCACCAGGGTGGGATAACCTAACAAGGAAGAAACCAGAGGCAGTAACACCTCACAGAAAAAATTTTAAAGGGGGGAAGGGATTTAAACTCAACAGCTATAAAATAGGACAGGTCCCAGCACTGAAAAGTGTAAAGAAAACAGGGCACTCACTGAGTGAAAGAGAGAATTTTTTTTTAAATTTTAGCAGTAGGGGGAAAGTCTGCACAAAAATGAATAGAAAAGATCAAGATTCCCAGAGAAGAAACAGAAAAGGAAGCTCTCTCCTGGAGGTAAAACAATTGCAGAAAATGTGCTGACTTAAAAACTACATTGCTTATCCAGGAAAAGAATCAGATGAAGAAGAGCTGAGAAAATCAAAACAGGTAAATATGGACTATATTTTTTTCATATTTTTAGTTTCCAAGTAAAACTTTGTTTCATATGGATTGTGATAAAATTAATTTATTGTAATATCCATAAAATTTAATCACTCAAAAAACAGAAAATATTTGTCCCCTTTAAAGTTTATTCTGTTGCATGTAGTTTATACTATTTTTCCTCATATAGGATATACACATTGTAAAAAGCAAGCCTTTATTATTTATTTACTTTATCATCATGAGAACAAAGTTACATGTTGTTGAATCTTTTACCATGTCTCATTTGGGGTTTACATTGATATAATCCTGCATTGTTTCCTACAGAGCAAGTGAGACTGTCTGGATACATTTGACATTATTTTATTTACAGTTTACATCAGTAAGAGATGGAAGATTTTTGTCATAATCAAGAAACTCTCTTATTTGCAAAAAGTATACAGTTCATTATTTTATCTGTAATTTGAAACCATTCACTTTGTTCAATTCATGAAATAATTTCAAAGGATTGCCAAAAAACACCAGAAATGTTTCTAACATTTTAAATATCTAATTCATTTTCTGTGGCTCTTCTTATTATAAAGTGAATTGCAAAGAAAGAAGCACTGATAAAAAGGCAAAGGTCTGCCCAGATGGATAGCCTAATATGACAAAGTGTCAAAGAAGAGCCTTAACACAAAGCCAATCAACAATGAAACCCTAGAGAAGAGGGAGAAACTGACCTTCAGAGTAAAAACATCAAGGTAATCAGATACCTAGACATCAGGAAAAAATTACAAGCCGTACCAAGAAACAGGAAGAAATGGCTCACTCAAGGGAACAAATTAAACCTTCAGAAGAGAATCAGAAGTTGGAACAAAAATATTGAACATGTCCACATAAATCTAAATCAGTCAAGGCCAAGAAAGAAAACATGCATAAAGAGATAAAGGATATTAAGAAGAAAATTTGTGAGCATAAAGAATAATTTGAAAGTATAAAAAGAAGCATAACAGAAATTATGGGAATGAAAGGCATAATGGTAGAGATTAAAAATATACTAGAGGGATACAATAGCAGATTTTAACAGGCAGAAGAAAGAATCAGAGAGCTAGAAGACAGGACAATCAAAATCATACAGGCAGAAGAACAGATAGAGAAGAGAATTTTAAAACTGAGCAGTGTCTCAGCGATTTGAGTGACAGCACAAAGCACCCAAACATATGCATCAGAGGTGTCCTAAAAGAGAAGGGAAAAGGGGCAGAAAGAATATTTGAAGAAAATGGCCAAAGCTCCCTAACTCTTATGAAAGACATAAATATACATGTCCAAGAAATGTAGCATACTCCTAATAGAATAAATCTTAATAGTCCTACTCTAAAACACATACTAATAAGAACATCAAATGCCAAAGATAGAGACTTTTGAGAGCAGAAAGAGAAAATCAACTTGTCACATACAAGGTCTCCTCAATAAGACAAAGTGCTAATTTCTCATCAGAAACCGTGGAGGTGAGAAGGCAGTGGTTTGATATATTAATATTTAAGGTACCGAAAGAGAAAAACTGTCAGCCAAGAATTTTTTGTCCAGCAAAACTATCCTTTAAAAATGAGAGAGTTTAAAGTATTCACAGATAAACAGAAAATGAAAGAGTTAGTAAATAAAACATTTGACCTACAAGAATTTCTCCCCAATCAAAAAACAAGGGTAAGCAGAATGAATAAAAGAAGCATGAACCAACTATATGTTTTTCACAATAGACTAACCTTAGAACCAAAAACATAAATAGGTTGAAAGTGAAATTAAGGAAAACAATATTCCATGCAAACAGTAACCATATACTAGGTATATACCTAGAAGAATTGAAAGCAGGGACTCAAACAGATGTTTGCATACTGACGTTCATAACTGCATTATTTACAGTTGATGAGCAAAATGTGATATATACATATGATGAGATATAAGTCAACTGTAAAAATGAAGTCATGATGTATGTGATAACATAGATAAACTTTGAGGGCATTATGCTGAGTGGAATAAGCCAGGCACAAAAGGACAAATATTGTATGATCTCACTGATATGAACTAATTACAATAAGCGAACTCATAGACTTAGAATCTAGAATATAGGTTACCAGGGAATAGACTGGGGGTAGAGAACAGGGAGCTGATGCTTAATTTGTGCAGACTTTCTATTTAGGTTGATTTCAAGGCTTGAAAATATGCTGTAGGTGAATGTGATTGAAAGGGGTAGTTTTGGGTTGTGTATATTACTAGAAGAAAGTTAGAAGATAAAGCTTGGGATTGTGTAACACAATGAACCCAGTGTTCACTGTTGTGGAAAATGCACTGGAGTTAACAGTACAAGTATAAGAATGTTCTTTCATGAATTATAGCAAATGTATGACACTAATACAAGGTATTAATAATAGGGTTGTATTTAAGAAAAAAATACAACCACTGTAAACTATGTATTACAGTTAATAGTACTGTTTTAATGTTCTTTCATCAATTGTAACAAAGGTACCACACTAATGCAAAGTGTCACAATAGGGGGGTATATGGGAATATTGTATTTTTCACATGACTTTTATGTAAACTTACAATTTTTCTAATTAAAAAATAATAATTTTTTTAAAAAACATTATGTTGTGATAAAAAATCAATCAGTAAAATGTACCACATTAGCAAAATGGAGAAAAATTATATATCTCCAAAAATGTTTAAAATAACATTTGATGAAATCAGTATACTGAAATAATTATAAAAACACTAAGCAAGTTGACATTATCACCCTGAGACTGAGGATAAGTCAAGGATGTACGCTATCACCACTTCTATCAACATTGTCTTTGAGATCTTAGATAATAGAGTAAGGCAAGAAAAAGGAATAATAAGTAACAATTAGAAAGGAAAAAATTGAAACTATTATTATTTGCAGGTCAGGCAATAGAAAATTCAAAATAATCTACATATAAACCACTAGAAATAATTGAATTTAGCAGTATCAAAAGATACAATAGTCTATACAAAATATATTGCATTTCGATATACTATCAAGAACAATGAATGTCTAAGAGACTTAAATCTTTGGGTTGTCCATGTGCCAGTTGGGCCCTGAATCTCAACAGACTTGCAACACCTACTCGCCAGTTCATTGCACTCACCCAGGACAACTAAGAAGGAGATGATGACTGACAACGACCATCTCAAGGAACAGAGAGAGTCTGTAACTGCAAGCAAGAAAGTCCCATCCATCTGCCCCATGGAATCTGTATTAGTCAGCCAAAGGGGTGCTGATGCAAAATACCAGAAATAGGTTGGTATTTATTTGGGGTAGAAGTCCACAGTTACCAGGCCATAAAGCTTAAGTTTCTTCCCTCACCAAAATCCATTGTCACATGTTGGAGCAAGACAGCTGCCGATGTTTGCCAGGGTTCAGGTTTCTTGGGTTCGTCTCTTCCCGGGACTATGTTTCTCTCCGGGCTCAGCGCCTCTGTATCCTCCACAAGGTCAGCTGTAGACTATGAGGCTCTCTAGGCTTTGCATCTCTCCACAAGGCCAGCGGTAAACTCTCAAGCAAACAGCTTGTCTCTATCCCGGTGACTTCTCTCATTCCTCACGACCAAACTCCTCTATCTGCTCACGTCCCCAGCTCCAGCATCAAAACTCCAACATCAGAACTGCTCCTTCTGTCCTTTGCCTGGCCTTTTATATTTGATTCCCCACCCACCAAGGGGTGGAGCTGAACGTCCTACTGACATGGCCCAGTCAACGCCCTAATCATAACTTAATCATGCCCAGATTAACAAACCAGTTTACAAGCATAATCTAATATCTATTTTTTGGAATTCATAATTACATCAAACTGCCCAACTACTATAGGATCTAAGCCCCCTCTCAATTAGAGGTAGAGTGGGCATCACCATCACAGAATCCTCAGGTTTGGGGAAAGAACAATGGACTAGAGTAGACTTATAGTTGTTCTACTGTAGACTCATTGTGATCCTAGCAATGGAAGAACTTTTATCATGGTTGTGGAGGCAGTGGCCACTGGAGGTTCTGAGAGGATGGCGAGGGAAAAATAGGTGTAATAATTTGGGGGCATTTTCAGGACTTAGGAATTATCCTGAATGACATTGCAATGACAGATATAGGTCATTGTATATCTTATAATAACTTGCAAAAATGTGAGGGAAAGAGTATAAACTACAATGTAAACTATAATCTTTGCTTAGTGGCAATGCTCCAAGATGTGTTCATCAATTGTGGCAAATACACCACACTAATGAAGGATGTTGTTGATATGGGAAAATGTGGGAGGTATATGGAAGTCCTCTATATTTTTTGTGTAACATTTATGTAGTCTAAGTTTCTTTAAAAAATAAAAATGTATATTAAAAAATAATAATAACATAATAGGAACAAACAGTTGAAACAACATTAAAGTCTAATAGTAATGAATTATATAAATATTATTTCAATAAAATGATTAAATTCTCAGCTAAAAAAAGTATAATGGAAAATACAAATAGCATTTGAGAATTACTGTATATAGTTTAAAATGGAGTTTACAAAAAATATTCCTAACATTATAGTGATAGGGATGCCTCAGATGAAGACTGTATGTATGGTATTCTAATTCATGAGCTAGTTTTCTTCATAGAATTGGACAAATATTTGCATTATCTTATTTATTCTTACAAAATCATTTAAAATAATATGTGCGGATAGTTGATAAAATTCAACATTCTTGATTTTAGAGAAACTCTAAAATAAAGTAGAATGCATACTTTAAATCAACATAATTAAGAAGGGACATTTGAGACTTTCCCATGAATTAATCATAGATGAACCCCATTACCACTATTATTAAATATTAGTCTGAAATTTCTGATCAATTTAATAAGATTAGAAGCAAATATAAGAGATATAAAAAATAAAACTCCATTGAAAAAAGTATCATAAAACACAAAGAAAAGTATGAGCATTTCTTGTCAAGTGAAACAATGTATATTCCAAGGTTTACCAATTACTGTGTGTCTCTTATCAAATTATTTACCACTCTAAGTCTCAATTTCCTCATTTTAAAAATGTAAATGACAATAGTATTTACCACATACAATTGTTGCAGGATGCTCAAGATGTATCTATATATACACTCAGCTAATCCACATAATAACTCTCAGTAAGGGTAATAGTGGGTTTTGGACCCAGTCAGTTTGACTCCACAGTCCATGCTCCTAACTACTATATACACTATTCATTGATTTATTATTTATTCAGTAAATACTTATTGCACATATACAAGGTACTATTCTTTGTACTTGTATTAGTCAGCCAAAGGGGTGCTGATGCAAAGTACCAGAAATTTGTTGACTTTTATAAAGAGTATTTATTTAGGGTAAAAGCTTACAGTTACAAGGCCCTAAAGAGTCCAACTCAGGGAACCATAAGAGGTATCTTTTCACCCAAAGTCTGTTGCCACGTTTTGAAGCAAGATGACCGGCAATGTCTGCAAAGTTTCAGCTTTCCTCTTTCCTCTTAAGGCTTCGTGGTCTCAGCTTCTTCCAAACTCAGCTCTAGCCTGGCATAGCTCATCTTTCTTCCTTTTAGGCTCGTTTCTTTCTGGGCTCACCTCTTTGTTCTCTTCACAAGGTCAGCTGTAAACTATCAGGCTCATCTCTCTTCATCAAATCTAAGTTCTCCAGCATCAAAACTAAGTTCTCTGCTCTGCCGTGTCTTTTCCTGTGTACTCCTGTGTATCTTCTCTGTGTATCTACTTCCATGTGAGAATCTGTTTTATCAGCCTACCAAGGGAATGGGGACTCAATACTGCATGCCCTAATGAAGTGGTCGAATCAAAGCTCTAATCTTAACAAAATTTAATCAAAGACATCTCAGCAGAATCTAATACAATCAAAGGGGCATCACGCCCAGAGGGACAGACCAGTTTATAAACATAATCAATATCTCTTCTTGGAATTCATAAATAATATCACACTGTACTTGAGATACATGAGGGAACAAAACAGACAAATACTCCTATTCTCATGTAGTTATGCAGTTAGAATATAGAGAATTTACATTCTAGCCAGTGAAAAGAGATAGAAAATATACTATATACATAAGTAACAGATTATATAATAAGTATTTAAAATGAGAATATGAAATGTTCAAACGTATACCATTTGTAGTAGCATCAAAAAGCAAAAATACCTAGGAATATATTTTTTAAAGTAATGTAAAACCTCTATCCAAAAACTATAACATTAAATTAAATACATACAAAAGAGAAATTATGGTCTATTTACAAAGAGGGATTTCCCATATCTATGGATCAAGAGACTTGATTTTGTGAGAAAGTCAGTTTTCCCCAGACTGCTCTATAGATTCTATACACTCTAAATAAAAAATTCCAGAAATTGTGGGAGGAAATTGACAAACTGATTCTAAGATTTATATAGAAATGCAATGAGCCAAGACAACTTTTAGAAAAAGAAGGAGAAGGAAGTGGAAGAAGAGGAAGACAGGTTGGAGAAAAAGGGGCATGAGATGGAAGAAAAGGGGAAGAGGAAAAAGTAAAAGAGGAGAAGACATTGAAGAACTTACATTATAAGACATCAAGACATACATAGAACATCAGTAATTAAGACAGTGAGGTTTTAAAGCAAAGATCAACAAATCATTGGAACAGAATAGAGTCCAGAAACATTGACATTTATACCAAACATTCACACTTACACCTAAATTATAAAAATAGTACAAAGGACAGAGGATGGCCTTTTTAAAAATGGTACTGATCAGTTGAATAGCCAAAAGAACAAAAATGAACATTGATATTTTCAGATATGCAAATATTAATACCAGTTGTACCACTGATCCTAATGTCAAAAGTGAAACAATAACAAGCCTAGAAAATAATAGTAGAATATCTTCACGACTTTGTGGTGAGCAAGGATTTCTTAAGCAGAACACAAAAAGCTTTAACCTTAAAAGGGAAGATTGATACATTGGGCTAAAATAAACTTAAGTACTTCTGTTCATCAAAAGACACTATCAATAAAGTGGAAAAGCATACCACAGAGAGAAGATATTTGCAATATTATAATCAAGAACTCATATACAGAAAATTAAAGTACTCCTACAACTCAGTAAAGAAAAGATAATACAATTTTTTAAAAATGAGCAAAAGACTTGAACATGTACACAACAAAAGTCGACATCCAAATGGTCATTAGGAAGAGGTGAGTAACATTAATAATACTCAGGGAAATGAAAATAAAAATCATAATGTAATACAACTACATACAAACCAGAATTACTAAATTTAAAGGAGAAAAATGGAAAAGTAAAGGAAACTAATGATCCAAATTGTTGACAGGATTGTGAAGAAACTGAACTCTCATACACAGCTGTACAGTGTATTATGTGGAATATATATTGGTTCAACCACTTTGGAAAACTCTGAAGTTAAAAAAAAAACAACAAACTAGACACCAAAAATACATACTGTGTGATTTTACTTTTATAAAGTTCACAATTGGCAAAATTAACCTTAGGTGATAAAGTCCAAATAGTGGGAAGACACATGAGGGAGGCTTTGGGGTATGGTAGTGATGTGGCAGGGCCCACATTGTAAAAACTGCACTTGTAATTTCTGTACTTTTTCAGTGCATGTGCTATTAATCAGTGAAACGCCTTCCAATTTTTAAAAAAGGACAAACTTCTACATTAAAATTCAAGCATTAACATTGCATGAATATTATTTTCTATAAAAGTGTGTGAAGTTAAAACAGTGCAAACAAACCATTTTTTATAAATCAGGAATTTCATTTCAGTATTTTCAAGTCCAACAGTTACAGTAAGTACGTTATTTCAATGGTAAAATTAAAGTATGAAGTTTTCTGGTTTGTTCATTCACAGTGGTAAGCAGTGAAGCTGATGGAAAGAGCACACGTTCTGGCATCTGCTAGAGATGGAGACAAGGTATGGTCTCCCACATCTTCTCTATAAGGTAAAAATAACATCACTCGCCCTATTGGTTTATTGTGTTGACTAGAGATAATGTTAATGGAAAGCACATTAACACTATGTCCAACACATACAGAGTAATAATAATAGTTTGCATGAAATTTACCTCTCTCTGTTAGTCATTGGGTAACTGTATTCATCAACATCACCTCTTAATCCAAAAGTCCACATCGCTTTTCTGTGTTAAGATGAGAACTCTTACTCCTATGAAAAGACTTTCCTGGAGTGGCCTAGGCAAGGATGAATTCTGACACTTCTGATATTCTTACACAATATTATCATAGTTATTTTCCTCAGGCTCTTTTCTTACTACCAGGATATCATCCTATAAAAAATAAAATACCTTCCTCTCTACAGATTGTTATTTGTCCATTCGATCTCCAAATATTTTTCTTAGAATATTATTTCTTTTATAATATATTCCCTATCAGGATTCGTTTAGTCCTCTTTTTTTTCATATAACAATTATTAACTGAGTACCTTCTTTGATGCATCTGTTTTGTTAAATGCTGAGAAAACAGTGAACAAGGCAGTCTCAGCCTTCTAAGAACTCATTTCTTGGGTGAAAGAGAAGTAAAAGGGCAATTTTGATATGTGCTAAGTGCTATTAAAGGTTTAATACAGAGAGCTATAGGAACCCAGCCTTAGAATATCAGGATAGATTCCACAGGGGAATTGACAGCTTGCTGGACGCCTGAAGGTCAAGTGGATTATAGTCAGGTAGAGGAGGGCAGAGCATTACAGGGAATCAGAGGATAGAGCACATGTGGCAGACCCAGTGAAGGAGAGTACATGGCTGATTGAGGAAACTGCAGCAAGCTCAGTGTGGCTGCAGCCCACGAGACTGCGTACAGAGAGAAAAGGGGTTGGAGATGGACCAAAGAGACAGCAGTAATTTTCATTTCTCTGCCTAACAGGTAGTCTCAATGCCTAGTCATTTGCGTTAAATTTTTCAAACTGATTACAGGCACTCATGCATCAACAACTATTTCTTGAGAGGCTATCATGTTTCCTGCTTTGCGCTAGACCCCATGAATACAATGGAGAACAAGCAAGAGAAGTTCCTTCATCAAGTTTACATTCTAATGGGAGAGACAGGCAATAAACAAGTAAAGAAATGAATGAATTTATTAAAATTCTTATTGTTGTCATAAAGGAAATAACAAGGATCTGTGATGAAGATTAAAAGGGGGTAGAGTTTTTTTAGAGATGGGGTTCAGAGAAGGCTTCTGTGAGAAGATTACGTTTAAATTAAGTTCCTAAATGAAAACAGAAAGAGCAGCCCTACAATGGGAAAAGCCCTGGTGTACTAAAAAGCCAGGTGTGTCCCTGGAACTGAGAGATGGCCAGAGTGATTAGAGCAGGGAGTGCAAGGAAGAGAGTGTATAAATAACAGTGGCCAGAGAAGTGGAATCAAATCATGCCAATCAAATCATGGGCCAGTTTGGAATTTATCCTAACTGTAAAAGCAAGCATCCAAAGGGTTTTAAGCAAAGAAGTGACATGATTTCATTTATATCTTAATAAGATCATTTTTTTCTGCGAGATTATTTGAAAGTCTGCATATGGCAATCACTCAAAAAAAATTGTTGAATGAATGAACAAAAAGTTTATGTATTCTACTTTCTATAAGTAAAACATTCTATTAGCTGTCACTGTTTTTAAGGAATTATGAGTGGATGTGCTCCAACAAAACAGGGATGAAAACCAAGAAAGAAAAAGACATGTTATCTGGGAAATAACAAAGGGAAATATCAGTGTACAATCTGAGCAACAGCCCAAAAGATTTCCTAATGTAGATTGAGGCAGGGGGATGGCAGGCTCTGGGAGGGATGCTTCCAAAAAAGAAATGCAACCAATAATTATGGTATATTTGACCATATCAAAGTTGTTGATCATTTTGGAAAAATATTAATATTAGAGAACACTAAAACCTATGCAAATGACAAAATATAAATAACTTCAAGAAAGCAATAAAATGGAATATCACAGTAAATCAATAAGCATCAGTAAACAGTATTTATACATGTGTAATAATGTAAACATTAGCTATTAATTTAACCAAAATACATATTTTGGGAGGATGGGAGAGGGAGAAATAGGGAGGTTGGGCAAGAAAACTAATTCCTGATCTGCTACAATAAGAAATAATTAGCTAATATCTGAAATTGGTAAATCTAGAAATATCAGTGGATTTATTACTTATAAACACAGTAATTGGTAATAACAGCAGAAACAGCTAACAAGTTGAGAATGGTTACATCTGGGAAGCAGAAACAGGAGGAAGCGGTGAAGCAAGGGCCTGGTGTTCCCCATTCCTATATTACACTTTGGAAACTGTGTTCATCCATTACTCTTTTATCTTAAGTTTTCTAGTCTCTGGCTTTCCTTTTTTCCTCCTTTCTTTAACTCCTGTCATCATACCCTAGCTCCAGGTCTGTTCCCTTGGTCCCTGTGTCTCCTTGCCAGGCATAATCATAGACAAGATAATACAGAAAACCCAATCAAGAAGATTTTTACTCATTTATACAACTTTTGGTTCCAAGCTATAAACTGCTTCTGAATTCTGTTTGCTTATTCACAGTGATGTCTCATGTCTGCGGTATATGTTGATTATTTATTTTACAGACTTAATCTTCTCACTTAAATTCTGAAACAACATGTAAAAATATTGAGTATCTCTCAGAACTTCTCCCTTTAACTAATCTGAAAGAAATTTCTTGAAACCTGAAAGAAGTTTCTGTAGACAGAGGAAATTTACCCATTTATTACTGTCCCACATTCACTATTTTGTCTTATGTCCCAAGTAGTAATTTTTTCATATAATCTCCTTTGTTTCCAATCCATTTTAGCCCTATTAAAGATAAAAGATTTATGTAAAATATATTTACTTTTGAGTTTGATAGTGTTATAAGTAAAGTTAATTTGGCATTAATGATTTGTTGGAAAAAAAGGCAAAAATTCCAACAATCACATCTGTTATAAGCTACCTCAAAGAGGAACTTCATAAATTATGTGTAGTATCTACTGTTTACACATGAAGACAATAATTTCATTTGCAAAATTAAGGTTATGGCATTTCAAGTATATTTCTGGAATTCTAATTAACACAAGCTAATGAATTGACTACTGGGGTCAAGGATACCATTAGACAAAGGTAATGAAAGGCCAACAGAATGTAATTACCCTTCAAAACAGAAGTACTTGAAGGGACCTAATTTAGGGCATGCAACTGTGTGATACAATATATAGAAATGATGCCTCCATCAATTAGAAAAGTGCTATTGAATAAAAAGCTCCCTGAGGCCAGAAACTTTTGCTGTTTTTGTCCATGCTCTATCTGCTATGCCTTGAGCAGTGCCTGGAACTTAGTAGTGCTCAAGTGCTCAATATTTTGTGAATTAGTTAATGAAAAGCTGATATATCTGATAAAGTTGGTGATACTCTATACTAAGATCAAGAGTTTTTCTGTTCTACAGCACCAAAAAAAAAAAAAAAAAAAAAAAAAAATCAATTAACAGCATTATAATTCTGGGACTTTACAAGACCCTAAAGTATCTTCTGAATCATAAAAGGTAACATGGCATTTATATTACATTACAATTTAGAAATCAGTTGCATGTCATCACATTCAAATCCTTTGATCAGGGACCATACCTAGACCCAGACAGAGAACATTAATGATTTTTGTTTCTAGACATGTATTCTTCTCATTGTTTAAAAGAGTTCACAAACTTGTGTCCCTCAAACTATTTCCAGGTTGCAGATACATTTTGTCTGGTCCTCACAGTATTGGCATACAAACTCTTTTTTAAAAATGAGGTGGCTGTCAAGATTACAAATCAGGCCATTTCATATAGAATTTTAGGTTTGAGGGTTCTTTTGAAAGAAAGTGTCATATCTGGCAACTCTGGGTCCAAATTCCTTCATGGAAACAATAGGCTGGAGCTGATTAACACTGCTGTCTTTGAACAGAGCATATGGTTTCTGGGTAACCACACTTCTCACCATTCTCTTTTGTCTTCCCAACACTGAGACTGAACATCAGGTGCTGTTTATTGTGGTGCTTGATTATTCTTTAATATAACAAGTAGGATTTCAAGGTTGTGAGTCCTGACCCAAAGGGGTACTACTGCTTTGGCATGGCAGACTCAGTCGTATATACTCTTACCCAAACAAACCTCTTCATCCTTGGCACTCTCCATGACCCTATGTGGTTGTTTGAGGCTGTATATACCCAGGAAAAAACATGTTCTTAAATTTAATCCATTCCAGTGGATGTGAACCCATTGTAAGTAGGACCTTTTGATGAGGTTACTTCAGTTAAGGTGTGGCCCTCCTCAATCAGGATGGTTCTTAATCCTATTACTGGAGTCCTTATAAGCAGGATGAAATACAGACAAAGAAAGCCACAGAGGAAGCAGCCAGAAGCTGAAATCAATGTAACGCAGAAGAGAAGGGCACCATCATGTGCCTTGTCATGTGACAAACTAAGGACCAAGGAGCTCAGGCAGCCAGCCCCAGAACACCAGTCTAGAGGCAGAAAGCATTGCCTTGATGGCACCTTGATTTGGACTTTCTTTTAGCCTTAAAACAGTGAGCGAATAAATTCTCATTGTTTAAGTCAACCCATTGCATGGTATTTCCCCGAGCAGCCTAGGAAACTAAATAGAGTTTAGTTTCCATAGAGTTTATGACCCTGTCACTCTAAACAAAGCTCCTGTAACCCCAGGGGCCTATAAATGTTCATTCCTTCTTATGTTCACATGATACCTTTTCTCTGACTGTAATATGTTCAGCTCATTTTCCTTCT
Organism: Tolypeutes matacus; assembly: GCA_026826555.1. Lineage (NCBI taxonomy): Eukaryota > Metazoa > Chordata > Mammalia > Cingulata > Chlamyphoridae > Tolypeutes > Tolypeutes matacus. The sequence goes on from JAKSZT010054334.1 coordinate 30,191,753, forward strand.
ATTGAAATTTTGCTAAATTTTCAAGACCTATCCCAAATGTGGCCTCTCTCCTGTGTGAAATAACAAATATTTATTAAATGCCAATGTGCTGAGCACTGTAGCAGATTCTATGGGATACAGAAGTAAACTAGAGGGACACACATTCTGCCATCACAGGGCTTACAGTCCATCAGGGGAGTCACCAAAAGAATAACTGCTATAAAATGTATGCATTTTATAATAGGGGATTTATAGGATACCATGGAAGTAAAAGGTAGGAAGAGGTAGCTGTCTAGGGAGCAGGTTAGGCTTTCCAGAAGAAATAACACTCAAGCTAAGATCTGAAAGATGAGAAGACTTAACTGAAAAAAAGTATACAAAGGAGGGACACAAAGATCTCTTTTTTTCTCCTGGGGCAAAATAGTGCAACAGGAGTGTATTAAATAAGTTGCTAAGGCTGCTGTGACAAATTACCACAAACTTGATGGTTTTAAAACAGCAGAAATGTATCCCTCACAGTACTGGAGGCCAGAAGCCTGAAATCAAGGTGTTGGTATGAGTCCAGAGGCTCTGAAGGAGAATCCATTGCATGCCTCTCTAACCGCTCTTGGTGGTAGCCAACATCCTTGGCGTTCCTTGGCTCGTAGACCATCACTCCCACCTCTGCCTCTGTCATCACACAGCTTCTCTGCCTGTGTCTCCTTCCCTTCTCTTTTCTTGCAAGGACAATTAGTCATTGGATATAGGGACCTCTCTAATGCAGAATGATCTCATCTCGAGATTCTTAATTACATCTGCAGACTCTTTTTCCAAAAATGGTCACCATACACACCCTTTTCCATTCTGGCAGAGACAAGCAATTATAATAATTTGCAATACCTCCTTACAGACATTATAAAATATTATACATACATGTATATACACACATAGAGTATTTTACAAAGTTAGGATCATCTTGAATGTACGGTTTGGTATCCTGCCTTTTACCTATGTTTTAAATGACTAATATTTTAATAACATTGATGAACTGCTAACTAGCTTCGAATTATTTTTCTGTTATAAATTACCCTATAAATTTATCTACAGCTCCAATTATTCTTTTAGGAACTAGGAGGCTGGAATTCTAGTTAATTCATTTTTAAGATTAGCTTTCAAATTCCTTGAATTGAAAAACTACTTGTTTACATGTAATTTTCTTGGATCCAACTTTCTTCCCTTTAGAATGCTGTAGTTATTTCTACATTCCCTTCTGCATTGAATGTTGCTGTGAAGAAATCAGAGCCAGTATAATTTTTGCCCCTTAAGGTAACTCAATTTTAGAACTAAATTTAGAACCTTAAAAAGGTATTGCTTTATCCTCAAAGTGCAATCACTTAATCAATTTATTGTTGGTGTATGTTTTTTTTAATTTTTCCTGGAACGAGATGTAACTGACATGTAGATCCGTTCTTCCTACATTTCAGAGAACTTTTCTTCTCTTACATATCTGAGTGCATTCTTTGTTACAATTGTTGGGTTTTCGCCTTTGGAAACAAACCGTTTATTTTCATATTGGATCATATTTGCCTATCCTCCACTGCTATCATCTTCTCTAATTGCTATAATCATTTTGGCATTCTCCTCCGAATTCACTGTGATTATCTTCAGGCTTTTCCAATATCAGCAATTCAATATTCAGTTGCCTATTTAGTTCCTTGCTTTTTTCTACTTCACTTATTGGACTAGCATGGTTTGGTCCTCATTTTGTTTCCTTGGCTCTTTAATATATACTTTCATCACATTCAATAGTCTATTGTTTTGCTCACGTAGTCTGATTTTATTGAACTTTTGCTTTTGATTGTTGTTTGTTTATAACATTAATCACTTCCGAGTAATTTGTTTATATTCCTTTGGTGCATACTTCTTTCCAAGTTCAAGTATATCCATGAAAATTCTTACGATTTTGTCTACTAATTTCTTTATTATTCCACTCAGGAACTGTGTGTGCATTTGAGAACAGGGGTTTTGATAGGCATTCCTCAGAACCATGCTACAATCTTTTCTATTTTATTTGGATTTGTCATTTTCAGAGTTTAGTATATAAAGTTTACTACTCTTCTAAATATTTTGCTGCTGCAGGCAATTCAATTTTTTTTCCTTGCTGAATTTTACTATTTTTGATTTTTGATGTGAGGAAGAGAAAAATTTTTATTCAATCTTACTCCACTATCTTTACTAGTATCATTAAAATAAATTCTTTTAAGGCATTTGATAAATGCAACCAAATTTTCCTGGAGAAAAAGTTATTCTACTTTTCACTCTTGGCAGTGAGTGTCAGAGTTTTTACCTCACTACACTTGTACCAGCATTAATTAGTTTTTCTTTTCAATATTTTCCAATTTGAATGGTCAAAAATGTTATCACTTTAATCTCCCTTTCATTTTTCACTAGTGAGTTTGAAATTGTTCATGCAGTTCTTGTTACTATTTCTTCTAAGTTACCCAATTTGAGATCGTTGCTCATTTTTCTGAATGGTCATTTATCTTTCATAATGATTTGAAAACATTTTTAATATATTAAGGAATACTTATACATAAATATATGCACACAAGCTTATGTTTATAGTGTATATTGAAAATATGTTCTCAATTTTAATCTTTTAAATTCATATTTTTGTACAATTTTATACAAAACTATCTCTTTACATTTATTGTTTTGCCCAATGTTTTATGTCTAAATGTTTATTCTTATTGCAAGAGCAATTTAATACTCACTTATTTTTCCTTTACTTTGTATGGTTATATATTTTTCCATTTAACCTTTAAATCAACGAGAATTTATTTGGTTTATTGTATGATATTAGAATCCAAATGCATTTTTCAAGTTAGTTCAAGTTCAAATTAGTTCTTCAAAACTCACAACACTATTTACAGAACTCTATCCCTTCCTTAGTTTAACTTTTATTTTTATAAAATGGTTGGTGGCAAGGCTCCAGGATGTGTAAGTTCATTGAGGGTAGTGGGCCACACTTCTGGGAGATGTTTGTGAGGGATGTGGTGGGAGGTGTGGGAGGTGGGCAACATGGGAATCCCAGTGGGTTCCGTGTAATATTTTGGGTAATCTAAGCACCTCTTAAAATATATATATATATATATATAACATTTTTGTAAGCAAATACACATATATGCATATATATTTATATATCATTTTGCAAATGTTTGTATGTATTGTGAGAATTTTGATTTTTATCCACAATAAAAATAAATAAAAAATTTTTTTTAAATAAAAATAAAAGCATGTATGTACATAGCCAAAATTGAAATAATTTTTAAAATAAGTTCTTCATAGCTATCCCATGCTCCATTTCTCAGACCTCATATTTCTAAAAGCAACCACTTTCAACTTTTTTTCATGGTTTTTTTAACTGCCATTTGCCTCCATATTTCAAAAATAATATGTTTATAATGCTTTTGCCCAATTTATCTATTTTGGACCTCTTTTATTGGCCTATCATTGTGGTAAATGAGGATTTAGCACTTCTACACTCCCTGAGCTTTGCTTCACTCACACATCCTCTTATATTATTATGAGTGTTGGTTAAGTTAATAGTTAGTATTTACATTATTACAACTATGTAGCTATGGCTACATTGAGTTCTTATCACTATCTTGTTCTACATACCTTCCCAGCCCCCTTGCAGTATGGTGAGGCCATATGAATGGTCAATGGGTTAGAAGTAGAAGTGCCACATGTCCCTGCTAGATAGAAGTATTTAAGAACCACTCCAATTATTCTCTCCATTTTATTAGTGGCTGAGGAACCCATATATTCCAGATCATACAGGCACAAAATGGTGGAACCTTTGTCAGCCTGTGACCCTAAATGATTCTGTGGAGTAGAGTCCCTTCTGACTCTCTGAAACTGTATATAACCAAGTAATAAAACTTTTTGTGTTAAGTCATTGGGTTTTTAGGGTTTATGTTAGTACTACATAAACTAGCCCCTAGGAATACAATCTCCCTTATTTATATCCTATTATATGTTTCAGGCTACATAATCCATTCCATTTATCTATCTCTTCTCATACCAAGCCACTATATTTGAACCGTTATACATACATAAAATATGTTGATATTTATTAGTCCAGAAACTTTTTAATCAATTTTTCTTAGCTATGCTTTAATTAGCATCTTCATAATAATTATTTTTTAAATTTTTAAATTCCATTGGGATTTTTGGAATTCCTTTTGGAATTATTTACTTGTATAAAATATTTTAAATAATTGGCTTCATATTTATATTTTCCTATTCAAAAAGCATGTTTCTCAAATTACTTAATTTTTTAAACCCTTTTTAATAAAATTTTGTCATTTACTTCAATGACTCCTGCACATTTCTTATAAGGGTTAGTTTTAGTTATTTAGCAGTTTGGGTTGTTACTGAGATAGAAAAATATTCCATTATATCTTTTAACTGGATATTACCTCTATATGGGTAGGTATTGATTTTCCTTTATACTTTTTCTGTCTTTCTAGTTAGTGAATGATTTTACGACTGCTAAGAGTTTAAGTCATTCTCTTGGAATGTCTAGTTCCATAAAATCAAATTGCCTTCAAATAATGATTTATTTTCAAGAGATATATCCCTTATTTAAAGAGATTTATTTTTAAGAAGAATATTAATGAGATGAATTTCCCAGTATAAAGCTATCATTGTTTTGTTGATAAAGCTTTTCTTAGTGAATGATATATTAAATGTGCCATTAAACTCAGTAAATATTATTTATACAAAATGGTTTAATCAGTTCTTTTTTTGTACTGACTTTATCAATATTATTTACTTCATATAATAAATAAGCCAGGTTTCTACCTTTCCAACATTCTGAATTAGTTAATATTTTTAAAATTTACCATCCATTGAAAAAATGAAAGTCTTCACAATGTCCCTGCAAAGTCAGTTTATCTGTGAGAAAAATTGAAGCTCAGTACAGTTAAGTAACTTGAGCACCTCTTAGAAATAAGCATGGTACAGGTTCTATCTTTCAAGATGTCCTGGTCTAGTGGAAAGAGATATAAACACAATTATATACCTCACAATAAATGTTATACTTGCAGTAATGATAGAGCACTATGGGATTATAGCTCACCTGAAAAACAGAGGAAATGTTATACTTGCAGTAATAATAGAGCTCTGTGGGAGAGTACAGCTCACCTGAAAAATAGAGGATACTAACTATATCATCCAAAGTTTAAAGTTCTGAAGTTCAAAGAACTGCAATAATGTGTAATTTCACCCCACTAGGAAAATGCAAGGTGGAGACCCAAATTCCTCAAGGTTCGGAGTTGGGAAAGAGGTCCTCATTGTTATCCAATAGCTAAATCCAGCCATTTCTTGCTGGATTTTTCATGCTTCCCTAGTGCTCCATTTAGTTCACATGGTCTGGATGTGGAACGCTTTCTCCTTCAACATGCTATCAATTACCATCCTCTTGGTTATTTCCTGCATTAGTTCTAGAAACTCTTGCTCTCATATCAATTCCTGTAACCATTCAGAGAATTCCTACAGGTAATTCATTTAACCTGTGGCCTCACTGCTTCTTTTCCTTAAATCTCCCTTGATCTTTCCCCCTATTACATCTGTACCACCCATTCCCATGATGATAATGAGTATGATGATAGTCATTATTTCAGAATTTTCTATATGACAGACATTGTTTTCATGTTATCTAATTAAATATTCATAGCAATATTATAAGATAGGAACTATCATTATCCCTATTTTCCAGATAAGAAATCTAACACAGAGAATTTAAGCAACTTTTCCAAGGTTATAGAGCTAGTATGTGATAAATCTAGGGTTTGATGAGGAACACTTGTTCAACTCCCTGACTCTGAGAAAAAAACCAACACTGGGAGCAATAAACCAGTGCTACCCAAATCTTCACTGTCATCTCCTCAGGTTGTTGCTAAAATGCAGTTTCTGATTCTGAAGTTGGGGCCTGAGAGTCTACAATTCTAATAAGCTTCTAGGTTATACCAATGCAGCTGGTCCATGGACTACACCTTAATGCAATGTCTAAACTATTTGACTTCAATATATCTACATCTTAAAAGTCAAACAAATCCTGGAGGAAATTTATACTACTTAGCAGATAGTTTTCACTTTGAAATGTTGATCACAAATATTAAATTTCTCTACTTAGCTTACTTCCTCACTAGTCTAAGAAGAATATTTTGTCTGTATTCTATTATCTTCAAATTGTCAAATTCTCTTCTCCAGTAGAACATAGGTCCTAATTTCTAGAAAGTAACCATTGGGCTATCAAATATCAGGTGCCAATGATCCCAATCCTTCTAATCTTAAAGGCTTCAGACCGCCCTTCTCTTTTCTACCTCATCATTTTATACATCCCTGGTGGATTATTCATGTCAGTATACAAACATGCTATAATATCCCCTCTCCAAACATATACACACACACACATTTGTCTCTAATTCTATTTATCTTCTCCCATTTGCTGTTAAACACCTGGAAAGATTAGTCTATACATGCTGCCTCCACCTCTTCACCTTCCACACTATGCTCGACCCACAACTAAATGAATTTTCTACACACCACTCTACTTTGTTCTTTACAAGATCACCAATGACTTCCACTTGGCCAATCATATTTTTAATCTTCTCTTATTCAAATTTCCTGTAGATTTCAAAACAGCTGAACACTCCCTCCTTCTTGACACACTCTTCTCTCTCTGATTCATTATAATAATTATAATTCAACTGATATGACTCCCACTTACCTGCCCAATCTTTTTCATTTCTTTGCAGGCTCCTGCTCTTCTGCTAGACCTCCAAATACTGGGATTCTCAAAGCTTTGGTCCTCTTTCTTTATCTCTCCATTCCTCCATTCCCATGTCTTTTGATACCATCTCTATTGCTATTGATTCCCATTCCAAGACTCTAGTGTGAACTCCAGACTCATATATCCTGCTACCCACTTCTCCATTTGGCTGTCTCACAACATCACAATTTTAACATGTCCAGAACAAACTTCAGATTTTCTGCTCCCAGTCTTCCCCATCTCAAAAAACATCTCTAAGTACCTATTGCTCAGTTAGAAACCTGAGCGTGGCCTCTCTTTCTCTCCTCTCCTTCAACCCAGATATCCATTATGGAAATAAGACCATTATACTGCTTTGCTTCATCATATTTCCACTGTACTTAAAAGGAAACCCAAATTCTTGATTACAGCCTACATATTAATTCATGATCTGCCCCTTGCCTACCTCCATAACTTCATGGCATCTCTATCTCTCCCTCACTCAATAATATTAGTTGTCTTTTGCTTTCTTGAACCCACCAAGATCTTTTTTATCATATAATTTAACATGCTGCTTGAATTTACCCCCCTTGCTATTTGGTTAAAATTACCCATTTCATGGACAACTTGGCTTATGTATCACCTCCTTAGATACACTTTCCTTGATCACCATATATAAGTAGATTTTCTCATTATCCTCTATTACTATAACCTGTTTATCTCTTTCAAAGCTCTTAATACAATTACTAATTATATATCTGTCCATTTAATTCTAAATATTTCAGTGTTTATTTCCTTAAAAAAAAAAAAAAAAAAAGGAAGCCTCTCTGACACAAGCACAGTACACTTAACAAAATTAATTTAAAAAACAATGTTATAATACTGTTATCAAGTTAATAGTCCTTTGTCTTACTTTTCTGGTTGCTATGATAATGGATTGGCTTAACAAAGGAGAGTTTATTGGCTCACAGTTTAGGGGCCAAATCAAGGCACTGGCTGGAAGGCTTGTTTCCTCCCAGAGTCAGTAGCATTCTGGATGGCCGGCAATATTTGGGATCCTTGGCTTTCCCATTACATGGTGATGTCCTCTCCTTTCTTTTCCAGGTTCTGTTGATTTCCAGCTTCAGGCTCCTCCCTATAGCTTTCTCTCTTACTGTGTCTGAATTTCATCTGCTTATAAAGGACTCCATTAATCATGATTAAGGCCTACCCTCATTCAGTTGGCCATACCCTAACTAAAAATATTATCTTCAAGAGATCCTATTTACAATGGGTTCATACCCACAGGGACATGGATTAAGATTAAGAACATGTCTACATTAGAGGACATGATTCAACCTACCACATTCTTATTCAGATTTTAACAATTTGGATGCTAAAATCAGTGAGTAAAAGTTTGATGACAAACAGGATAGGTATAGAGGCTAAAATATTCACAAGATATTTAAAATTACAAGATATTTAAAATTACACAGAGAAAAGTAGTAGCAGACACTACCTTCACCAATAGAATAACGTTAACATCATCAGTAGTAGGACAAATCAACATCATGTGCCTGCAGAGATGATGTACTCAGAAAGACACACATCACTTCTGTGTTGTCCCTGCCAAAAATAAAATAAAAATGCATAACTTAAATCTAATCATGAGGATACACCAAGCAAACTCAATTTCATATACATTCTAATAAATAACTATCTCCCATAAGAGAAGGTCAAGAGAAACAAACAAACAAATTAGACTAAAAAAAATATTCCAGATTAAAGAAGACTAAAGAAACATAACTAAATACAATAGATGATCTTTAAGTAAATCCTGCACCAGGAAATATTTCTATTCTACATTTATTGTTTTGCTCTTATATGCCTTTCTGGTCACTGACAGTCTAGGGAAGGGTGGAGGGCACTTGGCGGTATGTATAAAATAGCTTAAAAGGTTTTCATTTCAAAAGAAATTTCATATGCTATTTGAAAAGCTCCCTCATAAATCTTTTCCCCCCAAAAAATGGTGCACTGAAAACAAATTGAAATTTAGATGAAAGGGTGAATGGCAGGTAAATAAAATAATCCTGAAATAACGGCTTAAAGAGTGACAGAAGAGGATTAAAAGGTGTCACTGTAGCCACCTGCCCATGTCTCATCATCTCTAGATTAGAATGTGAAAGGGATAAGAAAAAATAATGGCTCCAGATTTCAGGCAACAATAAGAAAAAACAAATCTCAGCCTGCAGGTTTGTGTGGATTCTTTCAGAGAAAACAGACTTGCTTTTTATAATTCTGTGTAGCCAGGAAAATGAAGGTGTAGATGCTGGAATCTACCCTGGCCTTGACTAGTTAAGAAACAACTTCAAACAAGTGCCTCCTTCCTGTGAGAGTCTTCCCGTGGTAGACTGACTCATGTCCCCGACAAAGACATGTTCAGGTCCTAACCCCTGGTCCTGTAGGTGTGAACACATTTGTAAATAGGACCTTTGAAGATGCTGGGGCCAAAATGAATTGGGGTGGGCCCAATCTGGTACGACTTCCTATTAGCAGAGGGAATTGGAACAATAATAGAAGAAGCCACAGAAGGAGAAAGAAAGAGACACATCATCAAGTGACATGTAAATTCAGGAAGAGATCAAGTGCCAGCAAACCACCACCAGAAGGCTACAGACTTCAGAGAAGGTGTAGCCTCCCAATTCCTTGAATTTGGACATCTTGCCTCCAAACTGTGAGCCAGTAAGTTCCTAGTATTTATGACAATCAGTTTGTGGTATTTTATTATTGCAACCCTGAAAAATTAAGACACTTCCTAATCTTAAAATATCTTAAATTTTTCAACCTGTCATTTATAAGTCAAAAATTCACAGGCACAGAATTTAAAATTCTGGAACAGTAAAAGTCATTGACATTTTTAGGATCTTACTTTATATGTGTCTTTCCTCACAATATTTTTGCATATGCTGAAGACACTGAGGCTCTGTAACTTAAATTACTTTCACAAATCCACTATTTATGGTACTTTGGTTACTAAGGAGAGGACAACAAAGCGACATTTGTTGAAAGTGATTGAATTACACATATTTAACACAGTTTGAAATAAAAATTATTACAGAAGCATTTGTTTAACAAGAAATTATCAGTGACCACATTATACACTGGAAGGCCCACTGCTTGAAGAGCTGGGATGTGAAAATGGAGATGAAGGTAAGGAGGAGGGGGGTCATCAAAAAGATTCAGCATTTGGGAGTAAGTAGAGTTATAAGATAATTAAGAAACCAATGTATTAAAAAATTATCTTGATCATAATGTGCTCTGTTTAGAAATTGAGCAATATATATATTTGAATGTTTCTATTTGAGTATATTTAAATATATTTAAAGGCATATGTAGATATAGATATATAACTTTAAGAAAGAGTTATTGTTATTAAAATTTTCTAGAACACTGTATTAATTTTTAAAATCCTACAAAATCTGAACATTTGTAAAGAAAGAGAAGGTTAATGGTTGCCTAAATTAAACATAAACATGTTATGGAGACAATTCATTTACAGATCTGCTTACTATTTTTACTTACTTTTCAATGGAGATCATGACAAGAAAAACTGGCAGACAAGTGAAGTTAGACCACTGCTCAATGTAGACCATTTAGGGAGTTTACTTGAGTTGAATTGATCTGAATCAGACTGTCATCTGTCATCTGCCAAACTGAATTGAAATGAGCTGATCTGAATTAACACCATTGGCAATTAAGCAATGATTTAAACTGTGAATAGATGAGAAAATGATGAAAGATTTTTAACAACAGGAAAATAAAAATAAGGTGAGTCTTGGTTACAACAACCAATAAGAAAGAACACACAGTGCTTTAGGCACTTACCCTGACTTGAGGTCATTGTCCTGGCAATTTTCACAACGGAATATGGTAGATGGAAAAGTGGATAGTGTTCACGAAAGAGCAAAAACTTTCATGATCCTAGAAGCTAAGTTTTAAATGAAGATATTATTTTGATGTATTTACTTAGTGCATGTTCCTTTTTCCTAAGAATAAATTTTAGAAAACTAAAACTATACTGTAATTATCAGTTCAGTTAGCCAATTTACCAACTAAAAGAGTGCTTGGTGAAGGAAGAATCAATGACTTTGTATCTAGTTTCCAACACAAATGTCTAGCACATAACAGATATGTAGTTATGAAATACATATTTATTTACTCATCTCTCACAAAATTATTATGTATAATATATGCCTAAAAGAGAGAATCTAAATATTCAAGTTTTCCAGTTAACCGGCTTCTGATTAATGAAAATTTTACTACATTCACAACTGTCCCCAAAGTTTGTGTGCAAGAACCAATAAACTAATTTGGTTTCAATTCTGTGAAGCATAGGACAATTGGCAACAAAATATTAAATTATAGTCTTTCCTATATATATATGCATTTATGACATTTTCTAAACGTAAATTATGCAAATATGTGTTTAAGGAATTTAAAAAGCATGGATTATTGACCTTTTAGGCCTCAACCACTCCCTCAATGCCATTAGCATCTATTGTGTAAATTCATATTTACAACCCTTAATAAAATGTACATTAGTCACCCAATAGAGGGATAATGTATATGCGGGGGCCTGACATTTATATGTCCAGATTTATTTTGCTTTTTAAGCCAGATTATATTAATTTAGAAGCCGAAACTTCAATATAAGCTGGCTTTGTTTGTCTCTTTCATTTTTAATACTTTCAGACTTTTCAGTTTGGTTGAGACAATCCAGAGATATTGATGGGTTTTCTTATAATGTAACCAGCCAAATCAGAACATCTAATAAAACTGCACCTCTATGAAAAATGCATCACTTTCAATGTTTTTATTATATAGAACTTATTATTACATGGATTTTAAGATGAATTGGAAGTTATGCAACAGAGTTTGGGGAGACAAATGGAAGTGAAGTAAAATAATCTTATCATTACAAATCAACTATAAATTCAATGTCAAATTCAATGCACATGAATAATTCTACCTCTATTTAGTGGCAGTGGAAAAGAAATTTAGTGGTAGCACAGTGTTGTTAAGACATAGTTTTCATTTACTTGATATCTTATCGAGCTATGTGATTATTTATTTTAAAATAAAGTAATTTTTTTCTCTTTCAATTAAAAAACTAAATAGCATGAGAAGCTTATGAACCATATCATAACTGTCAAAGGTAGGGAAAGAATTTTTATGGGTTCTTCAATTTGCAAGTACTGGGTTCATATATATATACAGTATATGATATTGCTATATTGAATGAAACGAGATACTTTTGCAATATTGTCTTTGGAAAATTATATTCAGCTTAATAACCTGAAGAGTCCTGTTTGGTTTTCTGATGCGAGTTATCTGTCTCACCTTCCTCCTAATGCTGATGGCACTACCCCTGCCTCCATCTTGTTCTCCAATAAAAGTCACTGCATCCTCTCCTAAGAGGAATATTCACCCTAAGGGCTCCTGAAGCCTGAAGTTTTTCTTGGCTCTCTAGTACTTCCTGAGTCCCAAGTGTCTAACACAGTTTTATTTGTTGTCCAATTTCAATAACTAAATCAATAACTTGAAGTAATATGCCTTTAATGGTGGACTTTAGAGCCTTGGCTGGATAGTGACAAAGATATTTAAACTGGAAACCTCCAAAGAACTCCTCAATTAACAAACATGGGCAATGATATTCAAAGGCTAGACCTACTTAAAAGGGCTAATATGCAAAATTACATAAATATATTAGATCATCATTTATTATAAGAATCTCATTGACACTTTAGAAGTTTAATTTGAATCTTAAGCAAGTTTTAATGACTAAATACTTTTCTAGAATCCTTTTGATACCACTTCTAATTTTATCCTTGGTATCTAGCCTTGTTATGCAATTAGTAGATGTTCAAAAATATTTGTTTGATAAATAAATGCCAAGTGGCTAGATCACTTTAAACCAAAGTGAGTAGTCAAATATATTCTTTATTCAGTCAAAACAATTGATTCTAAAGATTGATATAGCCTTCTTCAGGTTCATTTTTGTGTGTATAGATATAATACTTTACTTCCCAAATTCTAAATTAATGAACAAGTCAGTCCAAATGTTTAAATAAAAAAGAAATATCTTGTTAAATATTATGTATTATATTCCTATTGTGTCCTGGGCAGTCTACTTAAAAGAGAGAAATATGCTACTCCAAACTTCCAGAAAAAATGAATGAAACAAAAAATTAGTTTTACAACAATATGTCAACAATCCTAACTTAAGAGTAAATACATTGAGATCAAGATTCATGTCTTAGTCAACTTCTATCTTCAGTACCCTGTATCTGATAGGCTCCAAGAAATTTGGGGCGCTAAATTAAATTTAACTGACTCAGGATACTGGTGGTAGAGAAGGGAGGATTCTATAAAATGTTTTCTCAGGGACTGATGAATTGTATTAATATTTTACTCTGTCCATTCAGATTTTTAGCAAGCTAGCATTTAAGTTGAAGATAAACTTCTGAAACCATTATCTCTCCATTTGTGAAATAGATCTCAAACACACAAATACACTCTCATACACCCAAATATACTATTATTGGTGTTTTACTAATGAGCAAAATGAGATGTTCACATTTGCAAAGTGTATGAAACTTTTCTCCAAATTCACTAAGCTTTACACATCTTTCATTTTGGAAATTCCACTTAACTTATATGATGATAAGAGTGAGGTTTATTCTACATGATCTGCTAAAATGCACACCTATTGAAACATCATCTAAATGTTTATGATAAAATTATTGTGCCTCAGTAAATGAGAGGAGAGCCTACTCACTATTCTTCCATTCCTTGTTAGGTAACAATCAGAGGTTTCAGAAATTGTTACAATATAAAAATAACATCTAAGAGCAGAAGAGAATAATCTATCCCTCTTTATTGTGATTACTGGTAAGAGCAGAACTCTCAATACTTTTCCAGAGAAATGTTCAAAACTATGCACCCCAAACATTATTACTGCATTATTACTGCAAGAGGATTCCCATATCAAAAACTAAAAGAAATTGGGTGATAATTTTATTTTCAGTGTTTATGACATTTTCAAAACTTTCCAATTTAATGTCCAAATTAAACATTCTCTCTCCAGTAGTTTCTTATCTCCCCCACTTCCCCAAACAAAGAGAGGAAAGGGGAAAGCGCAAGGGAGAGAGAAATGCAATTACTTCCAAAACATCCGAGGTTTCCTCCCCTGTCTATTAGACCTCCTCTTTGCATACTTAAGCTCATTTCTGAACTTCCTAAGAGCTGCATTTAAAGCCCTTTCTGGCCTTGCCAGCTTGTCCTCAGGGCTTGTCCACTATTAAAGTTGAGGGCCCAGTTGAGAAGGGGACAAGATAAGGGATGGTAATGGGCTGAAAAGAGCAGATTTCCTGCTGCTCTTAATCTACTCTTCTATAAAGTAGGTTAGAATGCAACCCTTCACAGAAAAATACATTTTTTATTATGTTAACGCATACAGAAATGCAACTGTGTTCAAGGCAGACTCCTTAATGCCTGAAATCTTGTGAAAATATGAAATCATCCTGGACTTTTGTAAGACCATTACTCAAAGCAATGGGTTGGAAGAGAACAACAATGTGAAGTTTTATGCTAGCGATGGGAAAATTAAAAGTGAAAAAGACTAGAGTCATTATTTTGATGGTAATTGACATATAAACTGTTCAATTTCAGGACTAATTTAGTTCAGCATTTTGTTTTTCAGTCAAGCTTGGATATCTTCCAAAACATGTTAAGACAAAACTGATTCTAAAACAATTTTTGCTTAGGTCTGTATATACCCTAGATAACCCTCCAAATTGAATCATGGTTCTGACTTATTCTCATCCTAAACTTGTCAGGGTTCAGATACATTAAAGCCAAAATGTGTTTTTGCATGACTACTTTTAGGAAATGAGATGGAATTTTATAGCCAATGACCAGGAATGACTAGATCATCCTCTGGAAAATTCCAACAACCCCTCCTCATGGTTCCTGAGAGATGTAGACACTTACACATACAAACACATCAAACAGTGGCCAATGTGAAATATTACCATTTTGTCATAATCTGAAGTCAAATCCTAATCTCCTAATTCAAAGCTCCTTGGTAAAAGATGATTTAGGCTTGGCTGAGGAGGCAATGGGGCGAAGCTAACATCTGTGGGATTATGACTGAACGCCTCTAAGTCAGAATCCCGCCCAGGCGGAATGATAGGGCAGCGCCGCGGATCCTCGGTTGGCCTCGGATAGCCAGTCCCCCTGCCGTCCCCGCCAGCGGGCCGTCGCGCGCGCCCGTGCGTGCGGAAAAAAAAGCTTTCAAAAAATTAAAAAATAAATAAATAAAGATGATTTAGAACTCACACCTCAGGCCAGGGCCAAAAGCAGGACCTTTACTTTGTTCCAAGTCGAAAATCCAAATCCATTGGCCAACCCCATGATAAATAAATTTAAGATGATGGGCAGCTAACTCAGGCAAGCATCAAGAAAGGAAGGAAATTTAAACAACCAGGTGTCTTACTTTCACCGATGCTATGACATATACCACACAATGGGTGGGCTTACCAACAGGAATTTACTGACTGACAATTTCAGAGGCTAGAGGCCTGTTTCCCCCCGGGGTCATGACCATTCTAACTAGCCAGCAATCTTTGGGTTCCCTGGCTCTCCCATCACATGGGGATGTCCTCTCCTTTCTCATCCAGGTTCCACTGACTTGTTACTTCAGGCTCCTCCCTGTGGCTTTCTTTCTCTATTACTGAATTTCTTCTTCTTAAAAAAAAAAAAAACTCCAGTAAACCAGATTAAACCCACCTTCATTCAGGGGAACCATACCTTAACTGAAAATAATATTTTCAAGAAATCTTATTTCCAATGGATTCACACTAATAGAATGGGATTAAGATTAAAAACATATTTTCTTCTAGGGCACATAATTCAACCTAACATGCTAGCTCACCCCTAAAAGATCTGGAAGCAAGGAAGCTGAAGTAGAGGAAGTGCATAGATTGATAGTTTTGATGTCTAGGGAACCCACCCACCAGGAGACCTGGCCCAAAGTCTTATGCTAGGATCATTCTTTCATTCAAGAAATTTGAAGCTCTACTATAGGTCAGGCAATGCTGTAGAGAATAGAGGTATAAATTATCAATTCTTTTCATGGAGGAATGAGCTGATGTGGCAAAAAGGTAAAAGTAACTGTCCCACAACCTGCTACATGCAAATTACTCTATCAATGATGAAGAGAACTCACCCATGAATAAGTTCAGAATTACCATCCAAAAAAAGCATACAGGTTAATTGGAAAGAAAACTAATATACCAAATAAATGTAAAAGTGAAATTGTCATTCTCTTTGCCTCAGTGATCCCATTTTTAGTTTACCCCTTAGAGCAATAATCTAAAATTTGGAAAAAATATTTGATTGAAATTGTAAATTACAGCCTTATTGTAATAGTTTTTCATTTCAAGCGTATCTTTCTGTCTTTGGGGTGTGTGTGTGTGTGTGTGTGTGTGTATATATATATATATATATATGTTTGCATGTATGCACGTATTTGTATGTGTATGTATAATACAAAAGTGATATATATATTATTGATATTATTACACAACCTGATTCTTTTATCACTTAACAAAACATTAGAAAGGTTTTCTCATGTTATCAGATACTGTCAAGCAATTTTTTTATTTTTTGTTTTGTCAAGCAGTTTTTAATGGCTGCAACTATCTCATATATATATATATCATATGGATAACCCCTAATTTATGTAACCAACAACTAACTGTTGTATGTTTAGATTGTTTTCAAATTTTCCTTTTGGTAAATAACAATAAAATAACAATCCTATATAAATCTTTGTGCATATCTTTGATAATTTTCTTCCAATAGATTTCTAGATGTGAAAGTTCTAGGTAAATGATCATATTCATATTAAGGCAAATTGCTTTTTAGAAAAGTTTTACCAAATTATCCTGCCTCTAACATTGTAGAAAAGTATCCTCCTTCTCCCAATCTGGCTCAGGCTGGATGTTGTAGGAATTTTAGTTTCACTATCAGATTCTTGCAACAGCTTCATATGCTAAGTCAGAAAAAAAAGCTGGACTTTAAGCCCAAATTCTTGGATGTAGGTTCCAGCTCTTATTCAAGCTGTATGACACTGTGTGAAGAACTAGGATACTCTAAACAGCAATGCCCTTGATTATAAATAGAAAAACTGATTCCTGCCCTCCCTGGAGTTGTTATAAACTTAAAATTTAATGGACATCCATTCAACCAAGATGGTGGTAAAGAACATTCTAGCGTTCCACCCCCAAATCTTTGAAAACCTAGCAGAAACTAACAGAGCTATCTTCCTCAAAACCCCAGAAAACAATTAACAGGTTGCAGTAACTAGGTACTTTAGTTTCCTAGGCTGTTCAAAGCAGATAAAATGAAATGGGTTGGGTTAAACAATGGGAATTTATTAGCTTACAGTTTGAGACTTAGAAAATGTTCAAATCAAGATATCATCAGGATGATACTTTCTTCCTGAAGACAGGCTGCCAGCAATCCCTGACTCTTCTGCCACATGGCAAGGCACATGGAGGTATCTGCTGGTCTATCCCTTCTCTTCTGGGTTTCACTGCTTTCAGCTTCTTGTTTCTGTGGCTTTCTCCCTCTCTTGCTATATTCATTATATTTTTTAAGGACTCCAATAAGAGGATTAACACCCATCCTGTATAAGCTGGGGTAACACCTTAACTGAAGTACCTTCATCAAAAGGTCCTACTTACAATGGGTCTACACCCAAAGGAATAGATTAACTTTAAGAACATGTTTTTCTGGCATATATTCAGCTTCAAACCTCCACACTGGGCAAGTATAGATTCAAGAAAATGCAACTTAAAAACAGTAGTAGATGCTCATGGAGCCCTACTTGGCTGCTCCCTCATGGTGGGGAACTGGCCTATGCTCCCATTGTGGGCCCCTGACTCTGTTCCAGAAGGAGCAGAGTAATCCTATTTGTACACTGGGGTGCTTGTATGTCAGTGTCAATCTATCAGAGTTCTGACTCACTCTCTCAGAACTTGCCCAGCCAGCAAAAACAGCTTGTGGAGAACTAAAGCAGTGTAAGAAAAATTAATCAAAGCAGCCTGGGGCAATGATTACTGGCTTTAAGGAAGAAAGTAGACCATACATAGCAGAAGTGGGGAAAAAGGAAGAGGCAATTTCACAAGTAGTAAGGAGGGCATTCAGATGCCTATAAACCAGGATATTCCTAAGGCTTAAGACAAGACTCAGACTCAGAACAGATGGACAGAAATCTGAATTTACACTGCAGATTCATCTTTTTGATGGGAGGGTTAAAGTCTAGAGACCACCAGCCAACACAAAGCCAATAAGCAAAGACTATGAAAGGGTTTTTTTCCAATGGTTTCTTTGTTTTTGCTAACTCTTGGCACTCAGGAAATCTCTGTTACAGCAATAACTAGATACAAACTTAAGGAACACACACTCAGAGACTAAATCCCAGGATTGGCACATTAAAATATTAAAATGTACAGTATGCAAAAAAATTAAAAGACAAAAAAGCAGAAAATGATGGTCCATCCAAACAAGATAAAACTTTAGAATCATCAGTGAAGAATACTAGAATTTTGATATAACAAAGACATTAATAAAAATGATTCTCACACGGGAAACATACAACTATTATAACATAGACTATAAATTAATAGTAATATCATAATATTTTTGTAGCAAAGGCAAAGAGGGTACTATATCAAATGCTAAAGGTCAAAAAAATAATATGGGGCCTAGTTTTATGAGATATGAATATGATTGAGCATTTATTTTTTTTCTTCATTTTTTTTCATTAATAAGGTCACCTTGGTCATGTCATTTAACCAATATCTGCTCATTTATTTATTTTTCTGAACACTGGAGAAACAAGTGAGCTTATTTTTAGGATTAAATAAAATAAATGTGCCATGACAGAATTTTTAAATAATGCTTTCATAATTTTTTAAGCTGCCCTTTGCCTGTTATTTCACTTTTTTGAATTTGAAAGTTTACTAATTAATTTAAAATGATATATAATATGCTCAAAGAGATAAGGAAAACACAGAAAAAGAATTAAAGAATATCAGGAACACAATGAAGGAACAATATGAGAATCTCATTAAAGAAATAGAAATTTTAAAAAGAAATCAAACAAATATTGGAGCTGTAGGTTACAATAACCGAAACTTAAAATGTCCTCTAGGGCCTAGTGACATCATCAACGTGGCACCATATGATATCCCCTGAAAAAGTATTCCTTTAGAATCAACTAATAAAAGGACAAATCCCACTTGTTTAGAACTCTGGAGGATGATAGAGACTGGAGAAGGATCCCACAAACATTGAAACAAAGAAAAAGAGAAATAATCTCCAGAAGTAGGTAGGATATTTTTTTCCAGAGCCACAAGCTAGGATCCTCCTCCTCACTCAGTCCTGAGCAGCTTGGGATTCACATAGAGGCAGCACAACCCAGGTTCCCCTGCCACAAATGCAGACTATGGACAAAGAGCCACAAACAACAGCAAGTTAGAACCCCACATATATATAGACACAGGGAACCAAGTCTTCAGAGGCCCAGGGCAGAGAACAAGCCATTGCGTTTGGGACATACAAAAGGGCACCCAAGGGAAAATCAGAGAGCGAGACCACGGAAGAACTGTTGGCAAGTGGTGCTGTCACTCAATCCAGGCCCTATTTACTGGGTCATCTAAATGCAAAATCGACCTTTCTGGATTGACCCATCTCTCTGGACTGACCCCATACGGATCTCTGGGACAAAATACTCTAATGGGAAGAAACAGGAAAGAGAAGAGCCTCACAGGAAAAAAAAAAGAAAAAAATAAGAGACATTGGGGACTAAGCTGCTGTAAGACAGTACAAGTCACAGAACTGAAAAGTGTAAGGAAAAGGGGACACAGAATGAGTGGAGAACTTAAAAAAATAATAGGAGCTGGAAAAAAATATCTGCATGAAAACAAACAGAACAGATCAAAATTTCTGGAGAAGGAACAGAATAAAGGGAGCTTTCTCCAGGAGGTGAAACATTGTACATAAAGTGCAATCTTAAAAATTGTACCATATATCCACAGCAAGATGAAGAAGAGCTGAGAAAATCTGTACAGTTGAACACAGGCTACTCTAAAGGTCGAGAATAAGTTGGACCAAGTAAAAAGGAGGAGACTTAACACAAATCCAAACAAAAAAACAAAAAACAAAAAACAAAAAAACCTGAGACAAAGGGAAAAGCTGGCTTTCAGAGTTAACACATCAAAATAACCAGAAATCCATAATTGAGCAATAAATTACAAGGCATACTAAGAAACAGGAAGATATCGCTCAGTCAAGGGAACAACTTAAAACTTCAGAGGAGACAAAGAATTTGGAAGAACTAATCAAAGAAATTTAAACAAATCTACTCAATCAATTCAAGGAGATAAAGGAAAATTGGACAGAAATAAGCTAATGGTGGATATAGAGCTAAAGGGTATTAAGAAGACAATATGTAAACAAAAAAAGATTTCTAAAGTCTAAAAAGAAGCATTACAGAAATTATGGGGATGAAATAGTGGAGACTGAAAATAAACTAGAAGCATACAACAACAGATTTGAATGGACAAAAGAATCAGCCAACTAGAAGAAGAACAATAAAAATCATACAGTTAGAGGAAATAGAGAAAAGAATAGAAAAAAAAAAGAGCAGTGTTTTAAGGACTTGAATGACAGCATGAAGCATGCAAATATACACATTGTGGTTGCCCCAGAAGGAGAAGGGAAGGGAAAAGGGGCAGAAAGAATATTTGAGAAAATAATGGTGGAAATTTCCCAACTCTTTGAAAGACATAAACATACATGCCCAAGAAGTGCAATGTATTGCAAAACGAATAAACCCTAATATACCTACTCTGAGATACATATAACCAAAATGTTAAATTCCAAAGATAAAGAGAGAATTCTGAAAGCAGCAAGAAAAAAGCAATTTGTAACTACCAATTTCTCATCAGAAACCATGGAGGCAAGAAGGTAGTGGCATGATATATTTAAGGTACTGAAAGTGAAAATCTGCCAGCCAAAAATTCTTTTTCTGGCCAAACTATCCTTCAAAAATGAGGGAGAGTTTAAAATATTCACAGATAAACAGAAACTGAGCAAGTTCATAAAAAGACCTGCCCTACAAAAATTACTAAAGGGAGTTTTGTAGGTTGAAAGGAAAATATAGGAGTAGTGTGAAGAAATGAAGATCTTCAGTAAAGGCAATAAAAGGGTAAATGAAAAATCCAATAGTACTGTATCCTCAACATACAACTCTACTCTTTAATTCCTATAAGAATCAGAATACAATTGAACAAGAAAAACGCCTATTTCCTGATAAGAAACATGCAAAATATAAAGATGTAATGTAGGACAAAAACAACATAAAGAGGGAAAAGAGAGGGATATAGGAGCAGAGAATATATATGCTATTGAAGCTAAGTTGGTATCTTTTCAAGTTAGTAGGTTATAGTTGTAGATTGTATAATACAAACCCAAGGGTAGCAACAAAGAAAGTATTTTAAAAATATACACAATCAGAATGAGAAAGGGATCAGTCAGATACATCACAAAAGATCAACTATACAGAAAATGAGGTTGCAATAAAAGAAAAGAGAGACCAAAAAAAGTTATGACATATATAAGCCAAATGACAAAATGGCTGAAGTATTGCATTTACAGTAGTAACTAATTGTTAATGGATTAAACTCCCCAATCAAAATGCACAGATTGGCAGAATGGATACAAAAGCATGATTCCAACTATATGTTGTTTACAAGAGACTCACCTTAGACCCAAAAACACAAACAGATTGAAAGTGAAAGCACGGAAAAAGATATTCCATGCAAACAGTAATCAAAAGAGAGCTGGAGTAGCTATTCTAATATCACTCAAAATAGACTTTAAGTCAAAAGCTGTTTCAAGAGACAAAGAAAGACAATATGTTTTTTTTTTTAAGGGAGGGGGGGATTGAAAACAACAATCACAAATGTGTTGTCCTATAATACATGTCCTATAAGCATTGAGAAGACACAAACTATGCTTTAGGTACCCCCAAATATATAAGGGAAACATTGCAAAACTGAAGGGAGAAATAGGCAGCTCTCCAATATACCATTCTTAGCAACAGATAGAACATTTAGACAGAAGATTAATAAGGAAACAGAAAACTTGAATAATATGATTAATGACCTAGATTCAACAGACATATACATATACAGAACATTGCCTCCAATTCTGCAGGATATACATTCTTCCAAAGTGCACATGAATCATTCTCCAGGATAGACCACATGGTAAGTCACAAAACAAGTCTCAATATATTTAAAAAGACTGAAATTATACAAAGCATCTTCTCTGACCACAATGGAATGAAGCTGGAAATCAGTAACAGGCAGAGAACTGAAAATTCACAGATACAGGGAAGTTAAATAATACTTTTTAAACAAGCAATGAGTAAAAAAAGAAATTATAAGGGAAATCAGCAAATATCTTGAGATGAATGAAAACAAGAACACAATGTATCAAAAGCTATGGAGAGTGGAAGTAGCTCAACTGCTTGAGCACCAGCTTCACACATATAAAGTCCCAGGTTCAATCCCCAGTAACTCCCCTCCCACACACACACAAAAACTATAGGATGCAGGGAAGGAAGAGAAAGAGCTAAAATCAAAGACTTAACTGGAAGAACTAGGAAAAGTGCAATAAACTGAACCCAAAGCAAGCAGAAGGAAAGAAATAACAAAGGTGAGAGCAGAATTAAATGAAATTGTAAATCAAATAAACAATAGAGAACATTAACAAAACCAAAACTTGGTTCTTTGAAAAGATCAATAAGATTGACATACCCTTAGCTAGACTAACAAAGGAAAAAAGAGAGAATGTGCAAATAAATAAAAAATGAGAGGGGGGACATTACTATTGACCTCACAGAAATAAAAGTGATCATAAAAGGATACTATGAACAACTGTGTCCCGACCCGCGGGACAAATCAACTGAGACTCTGAGTTACCCAGCGAAGGAATGAGACATAGACACCTGTAAGAAAATGGCTGCACACTTTATTCTACTAACATAGTTCTACCGTTGCTCTAGCTCTATTGTTCTATATGCGCGCGGGTTACAATCAACTCTTTTATAAGCAGGGGAAGGGGAAGTACATTAGGGCTTAGGTGTCGGTACATGATTGGGTAACGTGGGTTGTTAGGCGTGGTAGAGATGGTCAATGTTTGCGCACGCGCAAACATTGTGGCACGAACAGTCACATGATATACCTTTTTAAGAAGGAGAAGAAGAAGACAAAGAAGAAGATAGAAACGGCCATGACAGTTGTATTTGTTGGACATTGCCCCCAACATCTCCTCCCTTTTGGTTTAAAAACAAAACATTATAGACTGTAACCAACCTGAATGGAAGGTATGAAGGGGGAACTGTGCCTGTTTTAGGTCAGGACCATGCTATACGATTACTGGATCTTACCCGTCATTGGAGACCTTAGCAGCAATTGGGCCAGGGCCCTTTGGCGACAATTGGCTAAGCTCCTGTCTTAGGTTGTCCAGATTTCTTATCGCGAAAGAGGTCCAGCTGCCCGTCATTGACTAACCAGTCCAGCACCCTAATAGGTATACAGTGCCACAGGGTGGCTTTCAAGGGTTTTATTAGTACAGAAGATTTCGTTCTTCATTGGGGGCAAATGTCATTAATCCACTCTGGGGAAAGGCCGTTTTCAGAAAGGTGAAGTCTGTGATAGTGCACCTGAATGGGTTTACCAAGAGAGGAGTGTATTTGGTCCTTGACCAGCTGAATAACCTTTCGTAAAGCCCAAGGTGCAAAGGTTAAGATAAGCAGAAAGGTTATAAGAGGAGTTATTATAGGGATTATATAGGGGAGTACTGAAGAGGACAGCCAAGAGAATGGGTTTGGAGTTTCTAGGGATCGCCTTTTACGAAAGTCCTCTTTAATTTTGTTTAATACGTCTATGTTTTGTTCAACTGTTCCTGACTCGTTGATACAATAACAACAGTCCTCCTTTAAGAAGAGACAAGCGCCACCTTTGTCTGCTGTGAGGAGATCAAGTGCTCGTCGATTTTGTAGAACCACGCATGCCAGAGATGTGAGCTGACGTTGTAATGCAGCAAGCGATGCGGAGGTGGATTCTAGGGCAGCTTCAAGCTTTTCTTCGAAGTCTCTAGCACTGGAGATGCCATACCCTAGGGCAGCACCAGAGGTTCCAGCAGCAGCAAGGGCGGTGGTCATGCTGACTCCTATCAGCAGAGGGACAAATACTGCTCTCTTGTTATGATCTGAAAAGGCTTGAGGAAGAAACTCTGCACGGGTATAAAGAGTCATACTAGGGACGGTAGTGACAAGGAAACATGGACTAGGTGAAGAAGTATTAATACAGGTAACAAGTGTGAAGTTACACCAGAAGAAGTGTCCAGGGGGAGCAGTGATAGAAGAAGTTATAGTGGTTTTGTTAATACAATTGAAAGATGGTGTATCTGCGGTATGATTGGAATAGAAATATTTGTTGGAAGGGGGAATAGTGACATTCAGATTAAGATTGGGACAATTATCAGAGGTGTTGACATTGGTGACAGGAGAAGGAACAATGGTGAGTAAGGGTTTGTATAATGAAGCACAAAGGAAGCAATCAGAAACATTTGCATTAGGTGCAGTGATATTAAGAAGATTTAAAGTGCGTTGAATTAGCATAGGCCAAGTGGGTAGAGGGTCCTTTAGTGATGAAGACAAAAAGGTATAGGAGGGAGAAGGAGAGGAGGAGGAGGAAAGCTGTGAGGTAAGGGTAGCTTCAGCATTTTGTATTTCTTGTTGAATCTTTTCTATAGGGCTTTTGTTTGGATTGGCAACATAGGCACGAGCTATATAGAGGGAAGCGCTGGGCGTACTAGAATATCCAGTTCTATATATTTGACCATAACTTCCTTTTTGCCACCTATTATCCCAAGGATCTTTTATAGTAAGGTTGAATGTGTTGCCTTTTAAGGCAAAAGAGATATATCTGCCTCCTCCAGAGACAGCGTCATTATATGCATCATGAATAACGCAAGACCAATATGGGCATCCACCAAAATCTATGGTGAACTTTTTGTGGCAATAGTCTCTGGTTTGGTCAAAGTCAAAGCAGATGAAGGGTCGAGATGCTGACTTAAAGGTAGGAGATTTGGAGGCATCAAATGTAATAGATGTTGGACGCTGGCAGCCTGCCTCATCACAAAACCCTATGCCGAGCGTTTCCCCTCTTTCAGTTACTGTGAACTGCCAGATATGGGTAGTCAGAATGACAGAACAAGGGGACAGTATAAGGATAGTGAAGAGGAGAGGGGGGAACATCTTCCAGCGTTGATGATTCGCCTTAACCAGAGTTCCTGCGATGAGGCTTCTGTTTTCTTCCTTGAGGGGGATGTAGAGACAATTGACACAGACACACAATTGACACAGACACACACAGGAGAACTTCTGCATTCACAACGTCTTCTTTTTGTTTCCTTGTTCCTCCGTTCCTTCGTTCACCGACACCATTGAACTTCGTGACAGGCTGGTCACGGCTTTATGAGTGAGAGGGCCCTCCTCGTTCGGTGCAGCGCTTCCTTTCGCTGGATGTCACTCGAGCCCCACGTTGGGCGCCACTTGTCCCGACCCGCGGGACAAATCAACTGAGACTCTGAGTTACCCAGCGAAGGAATGAGACATAGACACCTGTAAGAAAATGGCTGCACACTTTATTCTACTAACATAGTTCTACCGTTGCTCTAGCTCTATTGTTCTATATCCGCGCGGGTTACAATCAACTCTTTTATAAGCAGGGGAAGGGGAAGTACATTAGGGCTTAGGTGTCGGTACATGATTGGGTAACGTGGGTTGTTAGGCGTGGTAGAGATGGTCAATGTTTGCGCACGCGCAAACATTGTGGCACGAACAGTCACATGATATACCTTTTTAAGAAGGAGAAGAAGAAGACAAAGAAGAAGAAGATAGAAACGGCCATGACAGTTGTATTTGTTGGACATTGCCCCCAACACAACTGTACACCAACAAATTAGAAAAGCCAGATGAAATGGACAAATTCCAAGAAACACATGAACAACCTACATCTGCAAGCTATCAGGCAAATGGCTCATCTCTCCCTGGGGTGTCAACTGTTTGAGCCTCTCCTTTCCATCACATCACAGGATCAAAAACGGCAGAGCTCTCCTTTCCTGTCTGTCTGAATCATCTTCCTCTGTGTTTCTGTTTATATTAGACCCAGCAAGGGAGCAGAAACTCAGCTTGAGTCAGTGATGTAGTCCAATCAAAAGCCCTAAAGCGATCTTCTCAAGTAACCTAATCAAACGTGCCACAGCTAAATTTAATGCAATCAAAGTGTATCACACCCTAAGGGACAGATTAGTTTACAAACATAATCTTCCTCTTTTGGGGAGTCATAAAATAATTGCAAATCATCACATAGCCCGAAATAAACAAGGATAACACCCCTCTATGAACTTCCAAGGCAGGCAGGCACAGTCTTTTCCACATTCTGCATCACACTAAGCTGTGCCTTTCCGGTCCACAGGACAAATTAAATCAGAGTCTCATCATGTGCAAACACATACCCACCTAAAAATCAAGGAGGCAATGCCTCTTGTCAAAGAGAGGCACATTTGCCTGAAATAGCCATTTTTTCTTCCTGAAGTGCCAATGACTCTTTGCAGCAGTTAGGAGTTTCTAGAGCATCCAACTCATAACTGATCGAATGGTTAGAGCAGCTCACTACATTTATCTAGTTCAAAGAAATCACTTCTTGGACTTCTGAAAAGACATCTAATCCACAGGATAACTCATTCAATCTAAGCCATTAATATAAGAATTAATGAGGAAAATTTTTTCAAAATGCTAAAGGATATTGGACAGACATTAAAGATTCCATAATAAAGCAGCTTTCCCTAGGGTACTAATTAAGAAGTCATTTGGTTGCAGTCAACAGACACTAGATTAAGTATATGGGAGGATTTATAAGAAGAATACTGCTACTTCTCAGAATGCTGCAGAAGGAATTACAAAAAAGATTCTGGAAAGGAAGCACTTAAGGAAGGTAGCTCTGGAAATCTCAGTGAAGGATTTTATGGACAAATTTATTACTAGAAAATTACCACTAAAGTGACTCAGCTCTAATGAACTGCAGTCACTGTTTTATTAGGTTGGTGCAAAAGTAATTGCGGTTTTGCATTGTTGAAATTTGCCATTTGATACTGGAATGCTTTCTTAAATAAATGTGTTTATGTTATACATCATTTTAATGTGCATTTCTCGCTTTATATTTTTTTGCTAATGACTTAGTACTTGCTGTTTATTTTATATTTATTTTGGACTACGGAAATGATGTTAGACAAAAAGCATATTCGAGCGATTTTCTTATTTGAGTTCAAAATGGAATAAGTTGTTGCAGAGAAAACTGCAACATCAACAATGCATTTGGCCACAAACTACTAACGAATGTACAGTGCAGTGGTGGTTCAAGAAGTTTTGCAAAGGAGACGAGAGCCTTAAAGATGAGGAGCATCGTGGCTGGCCATTGGAAGTTGACAACAACCAATTGAGAGCAATCAACGAAGCTGATCCTTTTACAACTACACGAGAAGTTGCCGAAGACCTCAATGTCGACCATTCTATGGTCGTTCGGCATTTAAAGCAAATTGGAAAGATGAAAAACTCGATAAGTGGGTGTCTCATGAGCTGACCGAAAATCAAAAAAATGATCATTTTGAAGTGTAATCTCCTCTTACTCTACGCAACTAACCACTTCTCAATTGGATTGTGACATGTGACAAAAAGTGGTTGTATACAACAACCAGTGATGACTAGCTCAATGGCTGGACAGAGATGAAGCTCCAAAGCACTTACCAAAGCCAAACTTGTACCAAAAAAAGGTCATGGTCACTGGTGGTCTGCTGCAAGTCTGATCCACTACAGCTTTCCGAATCCCAGCAAAACCATTACATCTGTGAAGGATGCTCAGCAAATCGATGAGATGCACCAAAAATTGCAATGCCTGCTGCCAGTATTGGTCAACAGAAAGGGCCTAATTCTTCTCCATGACAATGTCTGATCACATGTCGCACAACCAACGCTTCAAAAGTTGAAGGAATTGGGCTACAAAGTGTTGCCTCATCCATCATATTCACCTGACCTCTTGCCAACCAACTACCACTTCTTCAAGCATTTCAACAACTTTTTGTAGGGAAAATGCTTCCACAACCAGCAGGATGCAGAAAATGCTTTCCAAGAGCTCGCTGAATCCCAAAGCACGGATTTTTACATTACAGGAATAAACAAACTTATTTCTCGTTTGCAAAAATGTGTTGATTGTAATGGTTCCTATTTTGATTAATAAAGATTTATTTGAAACTAGTTATAATGATTTGAAATTCATGGTCAGAAACCACTATTCCTTTTGCACCTACATAATAACATTTCTAAATTTTTAAAGCTAACATGTGGCCCTATTTTTATCAAGTGCCCAGTGTGGAATCATTTAACTATGGCCAAAGATGAGAGCCATATATTAGCAAAATCATTCTCAAAGAAAAGGGAACTGAAGAGCATCTACTAAAATTAAGTTTTCAGGATTAAAACAAAGTACTTGTTTGACAAGTAATACAATAGGAAACTGAGCAACTGTTGTACTTACAGAGTTAGACATGACACAAACAACTAAAAAGAAACGAGAAAGAGAACCAGAAACATCTTCCGTGGTGCCAGTAAAGTATAAAACTTTTAAAAGATAGAAAGAATTATAAAATGAATATTTGGGATACTCACTGAAATTAAATGGTAGTACAATACAGCATGATTATCTTTGCTTCCCTACATATGTGGTAGAGATGGACAGTTATCTATCAACATCCATCCTTCCCCTTTCAAATTATAGAGTGGTTTATTACAAGGGATCAGCTGCACAGTCTTAGAATACATTTACTAGGTTTACTTGCATCTTGATAAGACCATGTCTCTAGTTCTTATCAACAGAAAGTGGGTGGAAATGTATGCATTACTCTCTGTACAGTCTTTTAAGAAGCAGATGAGCTTTCTCCATGTGCTTTTTCCTTTCTGCTGGTGGGCTCTACATAATGGTGGATCCATAGAAGGAAACAGGTTCCAGAATTATCTCATAGAGGAAAGCCATCACCAGCCAGGAACTATTACATAAACAAGAAATAAACTTCTGCTTGTGCTAAGCCACTAAAATTTTAGGGTCTAATTCTCACAACTGATAGCATTAACCCAGAATTTGATTCCAGAAGTGATTGAAAAAAAGCCAGAACAAGATACCACATTAGCTGGCAATTGCTGGATTTATTTAGAAAGATATTACAGGACAGAGTTTAGCCTAGTGGAAAAGATTAAGAGTGATGCTTTCTCAATCAAAACTATTATTTCAGATGGCTTCTAGAGAGCCATCATTACAGTGAGAAATAGACACGGGGATTAGGAAACAAAGAAAAATACATATAGGAGAACTATATCAAGGAAAGAAGGTTGGGTTGGTGGGTGATTCCTGACACATGAAATTGACTAGAAACAAAAAGAGCAGATGTATCACAAAGACACCGCAAGCATGCCCTCAAAAAGGTTTTGACCATTAGATTTTTCCAACAGCTCTAGGGTCCACCAAACTTGAGTGAGCAGGAAGGGGCTAAAAAACCTGAGCAATTACAAAGGATAACATTCTCACCAACACCCACTTTATGTATGCCCATGGAAGATAATGGACAAGCAGAAATTTCCAGAAAATGTTGTTGGTGGCCATGGAGAGCAATTAAAAAAGGAATTCTTCCCAGAGTTAAGACTGAGTGCCCAAGTAAGAAACGTGTTCCTTTGGCAGACTACTGTCCACCGGATTCTAATATTGCTATGGACCAGTAATGATTGTGTGTTTAACAGTTCTTCCTTTTTGTACACTAGGAGTCCCTATTCCACCATTGTACATGGTATATGTGTATATGTGAATAAGGGGTTTCAGGAAATAAGCTAACTTGTCTTTTAGTTTATAAGTTGCCAAATCTCGAGAAGAAACATCCTGGAGCTGAGAGGCATGATTGACATTTTCCAGAAATACTAGGTTTAGAAATTGATAAAAGGATAAAACTGGAAATTTAGGTAACCTCCTTTAAAGAGGAAGTGACTGTTCTATACATAGAAAGAAGGGTACACATGGATAGTTGTGGCCAGAGATGAGGGCTGTGGCAGAGATGGTTAGCTGGCACAAAATATTATGTTCCCCCAGCAGCAAGTAGTTCTACCTTTTATCTGGATGCAGCCATGTGACCAGTTCTTATCAAGGGAAAGAGAGAAGAAACCATGCCTGTGACTTGCAGACCAAAGCTTGGAAGAACCAAGTATGCATTCTCAATAGTTTCTTCTGCTTTGGCCAGCGTTATGCAGATGACAAGGAGTTCCCAGGGATTAGGTGAACTTTAAGATGGAAGAAGCCTTGGTCACTGGATTATCATACAGAGGAAAACTGTACACCTACCAGGACCCACCTTGGCAATCACATGAGAAAGAAACCATCTTCTATTATGCTAATCATAAAATCTGGAGGATATGGGGTTTGTTTTATCATCTAGAATTTGCTAACTACAATTCATACTTTATCAGGAAAGGAAAAATAAATGGATTTACTTTACCCAAAAAATCCTCTACTAAAATGATAGAAAAGGAAAAAAAAAATAAGCATTAAGACAAAGAGAACAAAAGAGAGATGACAGAAGTGAAGTGATGTCAACAACATTGGGAAAATTGGAAAACAGATGATTTAGGCAAACCGATAAATTATTAAGACAATTCATGCCCTAAAACTTTAGATAGTTTTAGAAAGTGGAAACAAAAAGATACTTCTGAAGGTGGAGATGCAAGACAGAGATGTAAGAAAATCTGTATAAAGAGCAGCTGGGCTTCTAGAGCCCCTCCTCCATTCCTAACAGTCCAGTGACCCCTTTCTTATGTAGGAGAAAGACTATGGGTCACTCTAGGGACTCTGAACACAGTCACACCAGGTTTGGCTGAGGGAGGGTGCCATTCTGAAAACAGGATATTTAATACTGAGACCTCCTCCTGTCAACCCTACCAATTTCCTTCCTCTGACTCAGCTTTAAGGGCCAGTGCACCCTGACCCCATGCTATTCAGAAACTGGAGAGATCCTTCCTAAGGAAACTCATGACTGGACACAAGTGAGGGTCCTTACAAGTACTGATAGTTGGGAGTCTCTCAGGGAAATACCCAGATTCCAGGCAGCCATACACATCCTTCAGTAAACCCCATTAACGCATAAAGAGATTCCAATCAGTTTTTAGGACCTCCTTCTTAAATATGAGTAGACATCCAAGATTCATTAGACATTTAAGAGCACCTCAATATGAATGAGAAGGACCAAGACCAACTAATAGCTTACAAAAAACTCAAAATAAATTGAAAACTCAAAGAAAAAGAAGAAATCCAGCAAATCAAAAACTAAATTAATGCCTTCAGAGAGATAGTGATAGAGTGCATCTATGAAAAATGTACAAGATAGTCTGAAAGAGAGTTTTCAGGGAACAAAAGAGAGCTCTTGGGTATGAACAATGGGATGGCATAAATAAAGAATTCAGTGGCAGGATTAGATAATAAAATTGAGAATAATATCCAAGAAAGAAAACAAAAGAAATAAAAATGGGAAATGAGTGACAAAAGATAAGAAAATTAGAGAATCAGTACAGGAGGTCTAACATCTGATTGTAGGTGTTCAGAAAGAGAAACCAAAGAAAACAGTTGGGAGAAAGTTGGCAAGAACATAATAAAAGAAAGATTTCTAAGAACTGACGAGAATGAGCATTCCAAATTGAAAAGGCACACCAAGGTTATACTCTGGGGATGAAAAGTAGATCTTAAAAGATTTTGGAGGGATAAACATTCACACACAAAGATACAAGTATCGGAGTGGCATTTACATCTCAACAACAATATGGAAGCTAAAAAACCATAAATAAATTCTTTCAAAATCCTCATCAATCAGTTAAAAGTGAAGGAAAAAGTCATTTTCAGATATATAGGAACTCAAATTTTACCTCCCATTTCTTTTTTTTTTTTTTTTTTTTTTAATCAGGGACCTACTGGAGAATGTGCTCTTACAAAACAAGGGGTTGGGCCAAGAAAAATAAGATATTGGATAAAAGACACAAGAGAAAAAAAAGAGGAAAAATAAAGTATCAAAAGGCAATAAATAGTCCTGGATAACAAGCAATGTAAGAGCCTGTAAAGAAAAATACTTGAACTCAGTCCTTCAAAAATTGGTGTTTAGCCATCCCCAAATCCTCAAGATAGAGGAATGAACAAACATAAGAGGAGAATGCCACTATGGACTAAAGTATATCTATTATTATTCTAGCAATGGAAGAACGTGTATCATTGATATAAAGGCAGTGGTCACCAGAGGTTGTAAGGGGAGGGAGAGGGAAGAACAAGTGGAACATGGGGCATTTTCAAAACATTGGAATTGTCCTGCATGACACTGCAATGACAGACACAGGCCATTATACATTTTGTCAAAACCTATAAAAATGTGTAGAGCAATGTGTAAACCATAATGTTAACTATAGACCATGGTTAGTAGGAATGCTTTAATATGTGTTCATGAGTTGTAACAAATGTACCACACTAATGAAAGATGTTGTTAATGGGAGAAAGTGTGGGAGGGGGGGTATGGGGTATATGGGAATCCCCTGTATTTTCAATGTAACATTTATGTAATCTAAAGCTCCTTTAAATATAAAGGAGGGGAAGAAGGTTTCATGGCACCACTGGGAGGGAGAGGCCGCCTTGGCTGTGCCTTGTCCTCATGGCCAGCGGCAAACAAGCACGCTCTTGAAATCCGAGGGCTCCAGCAACCCCACTTGCCAACACCATGGCGATCCCAGGTTGCAACAAGGACAGTGTCAGAGCAGGATGCAAAAACTGTGGCTACCCTGGTCATCTGACTTTTGAATGCCACAATTTTCTCCAAGTTGACCCCAAAAGTGACATAGTGTTGGATGTTAGCAACACAAGCAGTGAAGATAGTGATAAAGAGATCGGGGGCAAGATGACGTGGGTTTAAGTGGACACTAACCATCTCTCTCAAAAAAGACGGCTGACTGGGGACAGGATCCAGCCTGAGTGAGCTGTTCTGGGAGCCCATGGAGCAGGAGCATTTAGGGCATCAATCTGGAGGGAGCTGGACAGGGAAATAGATTGCTCAAGATAAAACCCTGAGTTTTTAGCCCCGTGGATATCACAGACGGCTAAGCCCCACCCTCAGGACAAAGAGCCAGGGCGAGCCCCGACTCCTGCCGGCCACCCAGTGAGAGGAAGCATTCTCCGAGAGTGGGAGGGTTCTGGCAAGGGGCAGAGAAGGGTCTTCTTTCTGTGGGTTTGGTTGCCTGGACCCCATTTGAGCTTCAGGGAGCACACCAGCTGGCTTGAAGTGGCACCAGGCTGAGGGGATAGGTGAAACTGCTGAGGAAGCCTGATTTACCTAACCGCCCTGGGACTCAGAGGCTTGGCTTGAGAGAGGGAGGACTCAGCCAATTCAATAGCTCCACACTGAGGACTATCAGAATTTCAACTCCCCTAAGGGAGTCAGGCAGTGGGAAGTGCTTAATAAGTTTTCAAGAGCTTATTTAGGATCCCAGGGAGAAGGGGGTGGTCTAGAAGAGACGTGGAAAATCACTTCAGTGCAGTGTACTTAGTCATCAGGGTCCCACTTGAATTTCAAAAGGGAACTCAACCTGACCAGGAGAGGGGAGGGGTGATTTGCTCATACAGTCTGCTGAATCCAGCTGTCCTAAGAGAGTAAAATCTGCCTGGGGGAAAGTGACTGAATAGCTTTCTGAAGAGCTGGCTGGCCCAGTTGGAAGGGTAGCTCAGTGGAGGAATTTCTGCGTTGAATGTGTGAGGTCCCTGGTTCAATTCCCAACACCTCTAAGAGTGGTGATCCACAAGGATATCTAACATCCAGCTGATACCATAGGGCAGGGGAAACACACACGTTATTTTTGTACTAGCTTCTTTTGGGTCCCTTATTTTTCAAAAAAAAAAAAAAAAAAAAGATTACTTGAAAAAAATTTTAACTTCGTTTACTCGCTAAAACCCGCTTCAAAACCTGTAGAGAGCAGCCAGCACGTAATTGATTGACGAACACAGGCAGCCTGAGAGGCTCCACAAGGGCCCAAGAAGGAATGCTGTTCTTCCTTAGCTTTGTTTGACTACTTGCTTGTGTGTTTGTTTGGGTTGTGTGTGTGTGTGTGTGTGTGGTTATTGTTGTTGTTTTGTTTCTTGTTTTTCCTTCCTCTTTCCTCCCTCCCCCTCATTTTTTTTTTCAATTAGGTGCTGCTAGCTTGTTTCTTCTTTGCTGTGCTTCTCCTTCCCTGATTTCCCATTTTCTGTGTATATTGATTTTGTCTACCAACACTGTCTCTTTTACTTCCTTCATCTTTCTATCTTCTACTTTCTGTTGTGATGCTTACATTCCACTTTTTATTAGTCCACAAATATCTATCTTGTCTATTCTAAATTATTTTTATTTTTTATTAACTTTTTTCTCTCTGTCCTTTCTTTTCTCTTTTTCTCTCTCCTCATCATTCTAGCATTTTAAATCATTCTATATATTTTTCTCTATTTGGTTTCCCATTTCATTGTAGGTACTCCATTTCTTCATTCCTATTACTCTACACTGCTTACATGAGTTACATATTCATTTTACTAAGTTTTATATGGGCCCTCGTCTGACATTTATTATGATTTCTATTATCCTGTTTCTTTTCTTACCTCTTTCGATTTCTTTAGACCTAATCTTTTTCCTTCAAGGAAACACAGAAAACAGCAAGGAAATAGTACAAGAAGAACAAAGTGTCAAAGACAAAACTTAACACATGCACAAAACTAGCAGCTAAACAAAACTCTAGAGCAGAGAGAGAAGCTAATCAACTAAACAAACCCATCAAGATAATTGATGACCAGAGGGCAACAAAAAATTACAAACCATACTAAGAAACAGGAAGACATGGACCAGTCCAATGAACAAACTAAAAACAAGGAAGAGATGCAGAACATCAAACAACTAATCAAGCTGCCCTAACAAATATCATGGATCAACTTAATGAAGTGAAGGAAGAGATTAAGGATATTAAGAAACACTGGGAGAACATACTGAAGAAATTGTAAACATACATAAAAAGATAACGGATATGATGGTGATGAATGGCACAATCCAAGAAATCAAAAAGACCCTGGAATTACATAACAGAAGATTTGAACAGGCAAAAGAAAGAATTAGTGATGTGGAAGACAGTACAGCTGAAATCAAATAGATGTTAGAACAGATAAATAAAAAGATAGAAAAATCCAGCAGGGACTTAGAGATTTAAACAACAACACAAAATGCACAAATATACACATTATAGGCATCCCAGAGGGAGAAGAGAAGGGAAAGGTAACAGAAGGAGTGTTGAAGGACATAATGGCTGAAAACTTCCCAACCTTATTGAGGGAGATGGACATTCATGTCCAGGAAGCACAGTGCACCCCAAACAGTATAAATCCTAATGGGCCTATTCCAAGACATATACTTCTCAAAATGTCCAATGCTCAAGACAAAGAGAAAAGACTCAAGACAACAAGAGAAAAAAGAGCCAAAACATACAAGGGATGCTCAATAAGATTAAATGCTGATTTCTCATCTGAAACCATGACGGCAAGAAGACAGTGGTATGACATAGTCAAGGAACTGAAAGAAAAAAGCTTACAGTCACGAATTCTCTATCCAGCAAAGCTGGCATTGAAAAAAGATGGAGAGTTAAAAATATTCACAGATAAACAGATAAGAGTATGCCAATAAGAAACCTGCCCCTCTAGAAATACTAAAGGAAATTCTACAGGTTGAAAGGAAAAAACAGGGGAGAGAGAGTTGGAGGAGAGTGTAAGAACAACTGAAAAGAAAAAAAGAGAAATAAAAACAACATATAACATACATAAACCCAAAGAAAATATGGCTGATGTAAGAAATTCCTTGAGAGTAATAACAATGAATTTTAATGGATTAAACTCACCAGTCAAGAGACACAGATTGGTAAAATGAATACGGAAATATGACCCATCTATATGTTCTCTACAAGAAACCCACCTTAGACCCAGGGATTCAAGGAGACTGAAAGTGAAAGGCTGGAAAACAATTTTACAAGCAAACAACAACCAAAATGGGGCATGAGCAGCTATACTAATATAGGACAAAATAGACTTTAAATGCAAAATTATTGCAAGAGACAAAGATGGACACTATATATTAGTAAGAGGGGAAATCTTTCAAGAAGAAAGAACAATCATAAACATTTATGCACCTAATCAGGGTGCCCAAAATACATGAGGGAAAAACTGGAAAAAGTAGGTGGAGATATAAATGCCTCTACAATTATAATGGGGGACTTTAATACAACATTATCACCATTAGACAGAACATCTCGACAGAGAATCTATAAAGAAAAGAAACAAAGACTCTGAATAATACATTAGAGGGTCTAGACCTAATAGATGTATACAGAATGCTACACCCAAATACAGCGGGATATACATTCTTCTCGAGTGCACATGGATCATACTCCAAGATACACCACATGCTAGGCCACAGAACAACTCTCAATGAATGCAGAAAGATTGAGATTATACAAAGTAATTTCTCATGCCACAATGGAAAGAAATTGGAAATCACTAAAGGCCAGAGAACCAGATTGGGCACAAAGATATGGAAGTTAAACAACACACTCTTAGACAAATGGTGGGTCAAGGAGGAAATCTCAAAAGTAATCAGTAACTACATTGAAACTAATGAAAATGACAATACAACATATCAAAACCTATGGGATGCGGCCAAAGCTGTATTGAGAGGGAAATTCATAGCCATAAATATGTATATTTAAATAGAGGAAAGAGCTAAAATTGAAGACCAAACTGCCCACCTGGAGGAATTGGAAATACAAAAACAAACTAACCACAAAAGAAGTAGAAAGAAGGAAATAACAAAGATTACAGCAGAACTAAATGACATAGAAAATAAGAAAGCACTAGAAAAAAATAAACAAAACCAAAAGCTGGTTCTTCAAAAAGATCAATAAAATTGACAAACTCTTAACCAGACTAACAAAGAAAGAGAGAGAGAGCGGATGCAAACACACAAAATAAGAAATGAGGAAGGGGATATCACCACTGACCCACAGAAATAAAGAATAGCATAAGAGGGTACTTTGAAAAATTATATGCCAACAAGAATTATAATTTAGAGGAAATGGACAAATTCCTAGAATCTCACAAGCTGCCTACATTGATGAAAGAAGAAATTGATGAACTCAACAGTCCAATTACAAGTAAAGAGATAGACTCAGTCATCCAAATCCTCCCAACTAAGAAGAGCCCAGAATCAGATGGCTTCACAGATGAATTCTACCAAACATTCCAGAAAGAGCTAACACCAATCCTGCTTAAGAAGACTTAAATAAACAGAAGAATATTCCCTGTTCATGGATAGGAAAACTAAACATCATCAAGATGTCTATCCTACCAAAACAAATCTACAGATTTAATGTAATCCCAATTAAAAATCAACACTGTATTTTTTAGTGAATTGGGAAAACTAACCACAAAATTTATTTGGAACGGTAAGAGGCCCCAAATCGCCAAAGACATATTGAAAAAAAAAAACGAAGTTGGAGGTATCACACTACCTACTTTAAAACATACTACAAAGCTACAGTAGTCAAAACTGCGTGGTATTGGCACAAGGATAGACATACTGACCAATGGAACCAAATTGAGAGTTCCAATATAGATCCTCACATATACAGTCATCTGATATTCAACAAGGCCACCAAGCTCACTCAGTTGGGAGAGAATGGCCTCTTTAACAAAAGGTGCTTGGAAAACTGGATATGCATATCAAAAAGAATGAGAGAGGAACACCATCTCACACCTTATACAAAAATCAACTCAAGATGAATCAAAGATCTAAATATAAGAGCCAAGACCATAAGGAACTTGGAAGATAATGTAGGGAAGCATCTACAGGACCTTGTAATAGGAAAGAGTTTCATGAACTTCACACCCAAAGCACGAGCAGCAAAAGAAAAAATAGATAAATGGGATCTCCTCAAAATTAAAACCTTTTGCACCTTAAAGGACATTGTCCAGAAAATAAAAAGGCAGCCTACCCAATGGGAGAAAATATTTGGCAACCATATTTCTGATAGGAGCCTAATATCCTGCATATATAAAGAGATCCTACACCTCAAAAATAAAAAGACAAACAACCCATTTAAAAAAATGGGCAAGTGACCGAAAAGACACTCTTCCAAGGAAGAAATACAAATGGCTAAAAAGCACATGAAAAGATACTCAATATCACTAGCTATTAGGGAAATGCAAATCAAAACTACAATGAGATACCGTCTTACACCTATTAGAATGGCAGCTATTAAAAAAACAGCAGGTAAGCAGATGTGGCTCAATCAGTAGGGCTCCCGTTTACCATATGGGAGGCCCCGGGTTCAGTTCCCGGGGCCTCCTGGTGAAGGCAAGCCGGCCCACACGGTGCGGTGAGCTGACGCAGCAGGACGACCCAGCAGGGGGAGACAAGCAGACACAGAAAAAGGCGGAGCAGATGGACACGGCGAGCACAAGCAGCAAGGGAGGGATAAGTGAATAAATAAATAAAATCTAAAAAAAAAAACCAGCAGGCTATAAGTATTGGAGAGGATGTGGAGGAATAAGAACCCTCATCCACTGCTGGTGGGATTGTAGAACGGTCCAGCCACTGTGGAGGACAGTTTGGCAGCTCCTCAAAAAACTAACTCTAGATCTTCCACATGATCCAGTCATTCCGCTGTTGGGTATATACCCAGAAGAACTGAAAGCAAAGACACACCAATGTTCATAGCAGCATTGTTCACTATTGCCAAAAGCTGGAATCAACCCAGGTGCCCATCAACAATTGAATGGATAAACAAAATGTGGTACATACATACAATGGAATATTACTCAACTGCATGAAGGAATAAAGTGCTAACACATGGGATAATATAGATGAATCTTGAAGACCTTATGTGGAGTGAAGCAAGCCAGGCATTGAAGGATGAACAGTACATGACCTCATTGATATGCATTAAGGAAATTGAGCAGTCTCAGAGAGCTATTGTCTGTAAGATAGGTATACAAGAAATAGAAAGAGAAGAGGTTGTGAGCCATCACCCATATGGATGTAATCTATGGTAAAGTGATAGAGTGTAGTTGTGTATTGAAGGAATAGGATAAGGGGGTAGTGATACTATTGGGTTGTGTGGTGCAGGGTTGACAGGTGGGTAGATGGGAAGGGTGGGTCAGAAGTCCAGGATACTGGGGGGAGGGTTGAGAGAGGGACCAGGTGAACACTGGGGATTTGTGGGTATGAGGTTGAAAGTACACAGGTGGAAATGCTCTTATGGCAAAATGACAAGGAAGGGTCACTGGTTTAGGGTGTTGGTTGGGGGCCATTTGGGACAGGGTGCACCTAGAGCAGGCTTCTAGAGAGTGTGTGAGTGTTCATTCTGTCATAATGTGTTGTATCAGTGGGTGGAGACCCACATAATGAGTGGGAAAGAGTTGGACTCCCATCTTTGGGAGGACCGATTCATTCAGAAATAGACAGGTGGAGTTTCTCAAGAGCAAGGGTGGTTCCTAATAGGGGAGGACAAACCAGTGAGTCAAGACCTCTTGTTGCATGTAACTATGAATCTTGTCATCCAAAGAGTCAAGCCAGGGAGTTGTTGTGGGCCCCGGGGGGATGGGCTGGGAGGAATAGAATAGATCAAACAGGGGGTATTTAGTGGTCAGTAGAAATGTTCTTCATTACCATACAGTGATGGACACAGAACATGGTAAATATCATCAAAATTTATAAAAGTGTACAGTCTAAAATGTAAACCATACTGTAAACCACTGACAATGTTTAGTAACTATGTTTCAGTATTTGTATATCAGTTATAACAATGCTACCATCCACATATAAAGGTATTAATATGGGGCAGGGAGGAAAAGGGGAGGATGTTGGGTATATGAGAGTCTCCTCTATTCTGTGTGTGACTTTGCTGTGATCTAAAACTTCTTTGAAAACAAAATGAAAAATAGTGAGACAATGGGGAATGAGAAGGGGAAGGTGCCACGGTACAGACTGGACACCAGATTTTGCAGTGATGAAAGGCAAAAGGTCAAAAAAAAATTTTTTTTTCATTTTTTTAATATCCCAATTTTTAAATTTTATTTTAGTTTTAGTTTTTTTTTAATTTTTATGTATTTTATCTCTTACATTTAAACTTATTATTATTATTTCATTTCCCTATTAATTGTATTCAGCTACTGTAATGCCTTCATCTTTGAAGAAGCTTTGGATCACAGAAGGGTTACAACTGGGGCAGGGGAGGATTGGTGGTGTGGGGTGCCAGGGATGGGGGGATGCATGGGAGGAAGTTCACCTAAGCATAAATATAAGGTTTATAAAAATGTTCAAATGTTCACGGGACAGTGTCACAATGGGTGGAGAATCACCCAATAAATGAGAGAATACTGAATTCCCATTCTGGAGAGCTCTGCCACATTCTCTAAGGGAGCATTAACAGTCCCCCAAGTGCTGGGACAGTGACTGGCAAAGGAGGATGATCCACTGATGGGCCCTTGATATTGATGACTAGCCTTATGAGTCTTTGCTCTTGAAATTGAAACTTAGCCTAGGGTGCCTAAGGGTTGCCTCCTGAGAGCCTCCTTGTTGTTCAAATGTGGTCTCTCTCTAAGCCAAACTCAGCATATGAATGCATTACCTTCCTCCCACCGTGGGACATGACTCCCGGGCATGAGCCTTCCTGGCACCGAGGGATTGCTACCAAGTGCCAATTGGCAATATGACTGGAAAAAGACCTTGAATAAAAGGGGGGAAAGGTAAAGACAAATGGGTTTATATGGCTAAGAGACTTCAAAATGAGTCAGGAGTTCATCCCAGAGGTAACGCTTACACATGTCTCAGTAGGATCTCATAGAATTCCAAAGTGGATATTACCCCAAATAGTGGGGGTCCTGAGGGCTCTGGAGACACCCAGGTCCTATGTCAGGGCAGATAGCTCTGGAGTTTGGTGCCTTGCCAGTGCGCCCTATTTTGGAGTTTGTGCTCCTGACAGTGACAGAGTTGGACTCAACTATGTCTTCCCTGCACATGATTCATCTGTTCCTTCTATTCAAACTATACTTGGTGCTGGAGTTTGTAGGTGTATGTGCAGAGACTTGAGTCTTTGGGCTGTCCATGTGCCAGCTGGGCCTGGAACCTCAGTGGAGCAGCAACTTCTACTCTACAGCTCATTGGACTCATCCAGGACAACTGGCAGGGAGATGATGATGGACGATGGCCATCCCAGGGAATGGAGAGAGACTGCAGCTGCAGGCAGGATAATCCCATCCATCTTCCCTATGGGATATTAGCCAATTAGCCCCCTCTCAGTTGGAGGTGGAATGGACATCACCATCCCAGCTTCCTCAGGATCAGCTATGGACTAGAGTGGACTTACTTGTATTCTACTATAGATATACTGTGATTCAAGCAATGGAAGAAATTACAACATTGATGTGGAGCCAGTGGCCACTGGAGGCTCTAGGGGCAGGGAGAGGGAAAAGCAGTTGTAATACAAGGGCTTTTTCGGGACTTGGGAATTGTCCTGAGTGACACTGCAACAACAGATATAGGACATGTTATATCATCATATAACATGCAGAACTGTGTGAGAGAGAGTGTGGTCTACAATGTGAACTATGGTCCATGCTTTATGGCAAAGCCCCAGGATGTGTTTATCAATTGCAATTAATGTGCCACACTAATGAAGGATGTTTATGTGGGAGGTTGTGGGAGGTGTGGGAGGTGGGGCATATGGGAATCCCTATATTTTTTGTGTTAACATTTATGTAATCTAAGTATCTTTAAAAAAAATTGGAAGTAAAAAAAAAAGATAGTGATGAAGAAATGAAGAACAGAATAAATCGCAGGCATTACAAGAAAAAAGAATAAATGAAGAAGAGGAGAAGAAAAAAACAAAAGACAAAGAGAAAAATTGGAAAAAAAAAAAAAAGAGGAAAAAATCTTATTCATCTAGGTCCACTCATGAGGACACTTCAAAACAAAAGAAGCAAAAATATCAGAAGAAAGAAAAGAAAAAAGAAAGTCAAAAAAAGGGAACCGTCACAAAAAGGA
Organism: Tolypeutes matacus; assembly: GCA_026826555.1. NCBI lineage: Eukaryota > Metazoa > Chordata > Mammalia > Cingulata > Chlamyphoridae > Tolypeutes > Tolypeutes matacus. The sequence continues at coordinate 30,233,943 of JAKSZT010054334.1, forward strand.
AAAAAAGAAGAGAAAAAGGGAAAAGCATTCTTACACCCCTAATAGTTTTGAAATCTCCAACAAGTAACTGAGACTTCAGCCTAAGCCATAAATTTTTAAAATGTGTTTTTAAAAATTATTTGAGGGAAGCAGACATGGCTCAGGGAACTGGGCTTCTGCCTACTACAAGGGAAATCCGGGTTCGGTTCCCCGTGCCTCCTAAAAAGAGAAGACCAGCACACAACAAACAGACACAGTGAACGCAAACAACGAGGGGTAGGGAGAAATAAATAAAATAAATCTTTTTAAAAAAATTTATTTGATCTCAGAATTTTCTATATAATTATACTTTCCAATAAATCCCAGTCCACACAGACATATTTTTCATAGTTGTGACCATTATGTCTCTGGAGATATATTTTATGAAGTATTGAATCACTTGATGCCCCAATTATGGATCTTTGTACATACAGAACACATCATTTTTGGTATTTTTGTGTGTGTTTGGCTAAGATACTACTTTATAAGTGGACTGTAAAATGAATTTACTACAGTCAACACAGGTATTCTACCTAGCAGTTCATTCACGAGTATTGCTGAATCACAAGTCAATCAAGGGATGAATCTAAGTAGGGAATGATATTTTGCTCTTGACACTGAAATATTTAATAGCTTGATATACTATTATATAATGTATATAATGTATAAAGAGTGAAATTCTTCACTGCTGTTTTTAAATCTAAGCTTTTTTAATGTTATAGGAAAGGAAACTGCTTTATTGGTCTAGATCAGGGCTTTTTAATGAATTGTGACTGAGGAAGAAGATAAAGTTTCACTGTTTTTACGAAATGCAGTTTCTAGCGCCTGCCTCCTTTGTTTTGTAACAATTAAAGTATGTCTTCCCTATTTAAAAAGTAAGTCTACTTCAGCATATTAGTTAGTCTCATAGAGATGATGCTGTGCTGATAAGAATATTTAGGACAGACTGTTGGGTTTTTTGGCAAATGTGCCATATTGGCATGTGTAAAAGTAATAAGTCAAACACAGACATTTTTATTTAGGAGGACAGGGAAATCTTCATTAGAACTGATTTTTATGGTATTCAGTATGCAAATTTTATGAAGCTTGTTTCTATGAATAATATGGAACATTTTTATAAATATGAACATATATATTTATTTTGTCTGAAATAATTTGTATATAGTTTTGAATCAGGTTTCACACTGAATCAATGGTTTCATAAATAGCCAGTTTGGGATGTTTCCAGTCTTCTACTTTAGTCACAAACCTCAGGAGCAATGACAAAAATTTAGAATTAGGAGATTTATTCTGCTTTTTAAAATTTAAGAGCCAGGTAGTCACATCATGAAAGCCTTTATATAGCAATGGAAATTGTATAACTAAGCATTTTCAAGCACATATTAGCAGGTTTAAATGTTTCTTAGATTTTAAATTTCACAATGATCAGGGTTACTTACTTTCCTTAGTACTTAGGTATTTCCTATATCCAATAAGTTAAATGCTTATTATTTTGTAGCATCATTGAAAGTCCACTCAATTTCGTGGACTTGCAAAAAAGATTGCAAAAACCTCAGGGTAGTGCAATTAAAATTTTTCAAATTGGTAACCCACAGTCGGGGCTGCAGGTGAATTCACATGGTGAAATCACATAAATACATGTAACCTCGCGGGCTGGAAAGGTTTACTGGTTTCTTTCACTGGCTCCCTAACTGGCATGCCCTCAATAAGACTGAGAGAGCCTCAAAACTTCCCTTAACACATGCTTGCTTGGAGCCCATGCTCAAATTATAATGAAACTGTACCACATTCATATATTCTAGCATCATAGTCATAGAAGCTCTCACACTTCTCACTTTTCCATAACCCAGCTTAGTCATATGGCCCCCTCAAAAAAAATTTGTTTTGTTTAAATCATTCAGTCAGTTATTTGGAAAGAAACACAGAGCTACTAGGTTTTTAAGTGTTTGTATTGCCTTTGCTACTATACTGTGAAAATACAGTACAGTAACCCTTATTTCTTTGGTTATCAAGATGAAAAAATAAATGAACTTTTTAAATAAAAAGATCAGAAAATGGTATACACAAAAGGATGGCTTCATCTCATTGAGAGTGTATCATGGTTAAAAATGATAGTAAGTATAGTTGTGATGGCTAGGCTAATGTGTCAACTCGGCCAGGTAATTGTGCCCAGGTATTTGGTCAATCAAGCACTGGGCTATCTGTAATACAAGGACATTTATGGGCTTTAGTCATCAGTGAGTTTACTGCATAGATGGCTGAATACATCTGCATTTATCAACCAGGGAGATTGCTGTCAGCAATGAGTGACACTTTATCCAATCAGTTGAATGCCTTAAAAGGGGAAGTGATTTCAGCATTCAGAAAGAATTTCCCACCTTGTCTTTGGACAGCCAATGTCTCCCAGAAACTCCTCAAGGACCTTCATTGGACTTTGATTGGAGCCCCTGGTTTGCAGCCTGCCTGTGGACCTGAACTTGTGCATCCCCACGGTCATATAAGAGACTCATAAAATCTCATACTATTTACAGATATCTCCTGTTGATTTTGTTTCCCTAGAGAACCCTGACTAACACAATAATAAAAGAGTTAATCTCAATTATTTATAATTTTTACTGCTGTTCATTTTAGAGATGACAAATTGGCTCATTAGATTTGTTTTCTGAATGGTGACACAAAGATTCAGAAAAATTTTATAAAATTCAGTTCTCATCAATTAATATAGTACGCAAATTTAAAATTTTTAATGCTCAGTAATTTCCCCCTTGAGATAATCTTGGAATTATTCTTAAGTAAATTTCCTATAGTATAAACATAGTTTATGAAATATTTTGTTTGAATAAAAATCCTTTAATTTTACTTAAATAATTTTCTTCTCAAATAATCTTCTTAGTATTATTGGGATTGGATGTAAATCTAACAATTTTTAGAATAAAAGTGAAATCTTACTTCAGGCAATATTTAGCAGAATGAAAACTGAGTTTAATAAAAAATAAAAGTAATTAAAAAGACCTGGCTTTCCTAACTACTTATATGACCTTTAACAACAACGCTTGGCCTTAGTATCATACATCTATAAAATGTGCCAAATTATCTCTGAGATCTCTTCCATTCCTTAATGTATATGATTTATCGATATTTTAGTAAAATTCAAATAATATAATACATTCTAGAAATTATCGCAGAGAAGAGCTAGCTTTCTATATTAGTAAAGGTTGAATTTATGAATACAACTGTTAAGTACATTTAAAGTTACTCAATCCTTTAAGAAGATAATTTTTGATTCACATCGTTACCACCCAATGTTTGTCTTTTTCACTGATACAGGCAGAATTTGTATTTAGATTCATGTCAGTGTTCAGATTATCTGAATACTTTGAGGCCATTGCTTTTAGACTGTTTGACATACTCCCCACACAGTTCCCCTATTCTTTTCTCCGTGTCATCTGTTGGCTAAAATCTCTCAGAGCTATCTACAGTTCCTCACACTTAATATATCTCTATTTATATGTTTGGTTTCCCTGAGGTCAAAACACCAATAAATGAGTAAAACAACTGTATGAGTCTGTATTTACTATTCACTCCACCTAAAAGTAAATAACCCTAGGTCACCTTCTATTGCAAACTAGGCTGAAGAGTCATTAATTGTGTTGATAACAACGTCAGTGAGTACTTTCTTCAACCAACATTTATTGAACGCCTAGCATGCCAAGCACTGTGCTAAGTACTGGGGATACAGGGATAGTTACAATCCATCTGCTTCCCTGAAGGAGCTCACAGTTCAAACGGTAGGAGAAACACCAGAACACATCATTATATAATAAGCACAATAATTGACCTAAACACGGGTTTATAGAAACACAGAGAGGTACCTAACTTAATCTGGAGAAATGGGAAGAGGCTACTTAGAGAAGTAATGCCTGGATTGCATTTGGATTGAGGATGAGAGTGGGAGTTATGACAGTTCTTGGCAGAGTGGGTACTGTGAATGGAAATCACAAATGTAAAAAACAGTGCGGTGTTTCAGGAAATACCAAACAATCTGGGGTTGCTGGTGTGCTATATGAGTCAAGAAGTGGTGAGAACTAAGACTACCTTTCTAGGTTGTCAGGAACAAAAGGAGGTATTGTGTTCCATGTTTGGGAGGTTGGATTTTATTGAAATGCCAATAAAGAGTTTTAAGGAAGGAAATAACTTTTACTGGGACTTGATTTCTTCCATTTCATAACTTAGGTTCTAAAATCTACAATTTTTAATAGGTGATGTTGCTCTCATCAGAAGGCCACAATGAAAATAATTTGGCTTTTTAATGTTCTTCTTTTTGAATTCTTCTTCTAAACCCATTATTTTTCTAAGATCTGATTATTGTTACCAAAAATGAAACAGTACTTAAGCCTTCTAAAACTGCATAAATATACTATTATTTTATCAGACTCATCTCCAGTATTATACATATATGTACATACTTTGAAGTTTGTTTTGTTTTTTATTTTAATTTTGGTTACTTTTGACTGGCTTAAAATAAATTCTGTCACTGTTTTAGTAAAAAAAAATAAAAAATAAAATAAAGGAGGGGAGCAGACATAGCTCAGTGGTTGAGTGCTTGCTTCCCATGTATGAGGTCCTGGGTTCAATCCCTGGTACCTCCTAAAATAAATAAATAAATAAATATTTTAAAAGGAAAAAAAAACAACAACAAAAAATGGTGTTTGTAACAGTTGGCCATTTTGATGTAACTATGAGTTCCAAAAATATAATTAAATCATGCTTGTAAACTGATCTGTTAATCTGGGTATGATTAGGTTATGATTAGGGCATTGAGCCCCACCCCTTGGTGGGTGGGGAATCAAATATAAAAGGCAAGGCAAAGAACAGAGTTGAAGCAGTCTTATGAAAAGCCGCTTTGGTGTTGGAAAGAAAGCCCCAGGAGAAGAGAAGCAAGCCGTTCGCCTGATTGTCTACAGCAGAACTTGTGCAGGAAACAAGAGCTAAGCCCAGAGAGAAACGCAGCCCCGGAAAGAGAGAAACCCAAAAGCCTGAACCCTGACAAACGCCGGCAGCTGTCTTGCTCTAACACGTGGCAATGGACTGTGGTGAGAGAAGAAACTTAATGCTTTATGGCCTGGTAACTGTGGACTTCTACTCCAAATAAATACCCTTTATAAAGACCAACCCATTTTTGGTATTTCACATTAGCACCCCTTTGGCTGACTAATACAGAATTTGGTACCAGGAGTAGGGTAGTGCTTTTGCAACATTTTGCAAAATGTTGGAACGGTTTTATAAATGGGTAAGGGGTATTCTTTGGAGGAATTGTGAAATGCTTGATGGAAAATACCTAGATCACTTTAAAGAGACTGTTGATAACAATATGGACGCTAAAGAAACTTTCTATGATGCCTTAGAAGTAAATGAAACTTTTATTGGAAACTGGAGGAAGGGCGATCTATGCTTTAAAGTTGTAGAGAACTTAACAAGATTAACTCCTGGTGTTATATGAAAGACAGAATTTAAAAATGGCGAACCAGAGCATTTAGCTAAAGAACTTTCCAAGATAAACTCAGAGAATGTGGCTTGGCTTCTCCTTGCAGCTTATAGCAAAATACTAAATGAGAGAAATACACTAAGGACTAAACTTTGGGGCAAAAAGGAAACAGAAACTAATTCTGGAACTTCCAAGTTTGTGGAAATCAAATTCCCAGATGAAAATGTCCTATTTGAAGACTTTACTAAACTTGGAACTCGTAACTCAGAATTGAAGATGCAGTTATCTAGGAAAGACTTGTGAAAAGTCTTACTGTCTGATGGCTTGGACCCCTGCTTCCTGCATGCTAAACCAACAAAGTTTTTGAGAGAGCTGTATGAACAAAACCACTGTCAGCTTGGACAAAAGAGGACATAGAAAGGAGAGATTGAAGGAGAATCAGCTTTAAGAAGAAAACCGTGGAAGCAGAGATCTAGACTTAAGACATCTCCTTGGGCCAAGAGAGGAGCCCCACCCATGTGTACAGAGAGGGTGAGTTTGCCCCTGCAGTTGAAGAGGGTGGATGTTCCTACCCAATGTTCTGAGAAAGTTTTGATGCCACAAGGTGCAGAGAGGGTGAGTTTTCCCCAGCAGTTGAAGAGGGTGGATGTCCCCACCCGATGTTCAGGAAGAGTTTTGCCACCCCAGGGTGCAGGAAGGTTGGAGCATATTCCTCAAAGATTAGGGCAGTTAAGGTCAACACCCCATTAGTCTGAGAAGGGTGTACCGTCCCCCATAGATTAGAGAAAGCCAGGTGGTCAACCCATTGCTCTGAGAGGGTTGAGCCTGTATGCCAAAGGTTAGGGCAGGCCAGGTGGTCAACTCATTGCTCTGAGAGGGTTGAGCCTGTATGCCAAAGGTTAGGGGGAATGTTGTCTTCACCTCACTGTGCTAGGAGGGCTAAGACTCTAACCCAAAGATTGGGTAAGGTGTGGCAATCACCCCAATACTCTTGGAGGGTGAGGTCTGGAGCTTGGTTGGCACCCAGATGCTTGATGAGGGTGGAACCAAAAAAATGGCCATTGGGCAAGCCTGTGGAAAGGGTGGGTTCCCATGTGGCCCCAAAGAAAAGAAACCATCATCTTAAGAATGACTCTCAAACTTTGAAATGGAATGGAGGATGCCCTGCAGGTTTACTGAACTGTAGAGAATCCATGACTCATGTTTAACATCCCAATTTCTCCTTATAATATTAAAAATGTTTATCCTTTGTCTTTCCATTTGTGTATTAGAAGCAGTTAATTGGTTTTGTAAGATTCAGAGGTCTATAGCAGACGGGACTTTGCCTCAAGATGAACTGTATTTCTTTAAAATGATTATGATATGATTTTGCAGTTGAATTGTTACTGATTTAAGGTTTTTTGAATATTATAATATATTTTTGGAATTCAGAGGGTGGAGTGTAACAGTTGGCCATTTTGATGTAATTATGAGTTCCAAAAATATAATTAAATCATGCTTGTAAACTGATCTGTTAATCTGGGCATGATTAGGTTATGATTAGGGTGTTGAGCCCCACCCCTTGGTGGGTGGGGAATCAAATATAAAAGGCAAGGCAAAGAACAGAGTTGAAGCAGTCTTTTGAAAAGCCGCTTTGGTGTTGGAAAGAAAGCCCCGGAGAAGAGAAGCAAGCCGTTTGCCTGATTGTCTACAGCTGAACTTGTGCAGGAAACAAGAGCTAAGCCCAGAGAGAAACGCAGGCCCGGAAAGAGAGAAACCCAAAAGCCTGAACCCTGGCAAACGCCGGCAGCTGTCTTGCTCTAACACGTGGCAATGGACTGTGGTGAGAGAAGAAACTTAATGCTTTATGGCCTGGTAACTGTGGACTTCTACCCCAAATAAATACCCTTTATAAAGACCAACCCATTTTTGGTATTTCACATTAGCACCCCTTTGGCTGACTAATACAGTGTTTAAAGCTAAATGACAAGAGTGTTGGAAACAAGATATTATTCCTTTTTTTAAGAGATGGATAGCACTTTTGAAATTTGGAAATTTCTCATTTTATAGACAACAGAACTAAGATTCAAAAAGTTAAGTCACCTACTGAATGTTAAATAAGGAATTAGGGCCAAAATGCAGTGATAGGAACCAGAAAAACACTGGTAAATAAGTGGCAAAACAGCATAGGGTCCTGGTTAAAATGGACTGTCCGCAATATAGCATAATGTCCCATGTGGGAAGAAAACAAGGAGCAGTGACGAGAAGAGGCAGCCATTTCTTGGCAGACATATTCAGTACTCTTCTACCTACAAGCCGTTTGCAGAGCAAGCTAGATGCACGTAATTGGGAAAGAACAAGGGCTGGAGTCTAAAGTGAAGGAAAACTTCTTACTGCATGCCTTTTCCTTCTTCTGATAGTTGGTTCAGTTTGGATCTAGGCCAAAACCAATTCCCATTTTCATGAGCAAAGATGTATTTTGCAGTTTATTTCTGTCCATTTTATCTGGCATCAGATGATTTGTTTTTAGCTAAACTACTGTATAATCACATTGCTTTTATTGTATGGCTTTTGCAGCAGTAGTTATAAACTTTGGGAAAATTTTTGTTGCCTTTCAAAAATAATAATTGGCTTCTAACAATTTCTAATGCATACTATTTTTATCCTGATGAATTATAGCACCCATAACATACATTCAGCCTTGGAGAGCATGCAAAGATTCATTTGCCTTTTTGTTTGTGACTGTCGAACATGTGCTGCATAAATATGCTTCTCTTAGAAGAGCCATAACCCCAGCTATTTAATATTAAAACTGATATTTTTTTCAATTTTCAATTCTACTTTGGTTACTGTCATTATGACTCTTCCTCTTTCAGAAAGTACTTTATGACAAGATTTCTCTGAGCTCTGAAATTCCTTCCTGTATTCTGCTGGACAGATAGATTATTTCCTCTTTTCTAAATAAATTAATTTTACATTCTGACTACTTCAAAAAAATAGACAAGGTAACACTGAGTAGTCTACTACTTCCTTTCTTCAAGCTTTTTAACTTTTGTGTAGTTTTTCTAAGTTAACTTGTCAAGTTAAGAGTGCTTAGAATGCACATAGAAGATCATGCAGTGAATTGTGCCTACTATATCTATCCTTTCGCTAGTCTTCATAATGCAAATATGTGCTTTATTAACATCCTATATTTCTGCTCTTACTTTGAAAAGATTAGCTTCTATTATTGCATAGTTCTTTAAAGATAACTGCTGACTTACAATCAAAGTGAAACATCACTCTTGATATCAGAAGATGATAAAAACCTATTAATATATTCTTCAGGATGAAGCAAAAGTAATCTCACCCTAAATTAAGAGCTCTTCATGTTTCTGTAGTGATTTATGGTTTGCAAGACATTTTCAAATATATTATCTCATTTGAACTTCACAACTATCCTGTCAAATAGATAAGAGAGAGATTGATATCTCCATTTTGCAAATGAAAAAACTGAATCTCAAGTTACCTACCTTTACCAAAGTCACAGAGTGAATAAGGGATAGAGTTGGGCCTTGAAGTTAAATCCCTTGATTTCACATTCCAGTGTAAGGTTGTTGAGGTAAAACAAAATTCTTCTGTTAGAAGTATATTGGAGCTTATTTATTTAAAAAAAAAAAATTAATCTTTGTAGGGGATCCAAGATAGTGGAGTAGGGATTGGCAGGCTGCACTTGTCCTCTAAAAGCGGCGCTAAGACAGGCAGGCTTGCCAGGTATAGGGGGAGTGGTGGTGCCATTGAGCTTTTAGTTTTTTTATTCCCTCCTCTTCCAGGTAACTGGAGAGTGCTGGGACTGTAGTGTGATAGGCGAAAGCAGGTGGCTGGCAAGGAGGGGCCTAGCCTGACACCAGTAAACTGAGAGGAAAGCCCGGTTTGTTTTTTTCTTTTCACCTCTTCCTTTTTTAATCTATTTCTCTTTTTTTCTTTTCCTTTTTCTTCTCCTTTTTCTCTCTTTTCTTTCTCTTTTTAAATTTTCTTTTTTCAGTTAAATATGGGCAATTCTAAAGAATTAGAATTAGAATAAGTGGGACAAGTGTCAAAGAAGAGTCTTAATACAAAGCCAAAATAAAATAAAACCCTAGGCAAGAGAGAGAAACTGTCCAACAGAGTAAACCCATCAAGAAAAACAGATACCTAGACATCAACAAAAAATTACAAGCCATACTAAGAAACAGGAAGATATGGCCCAGTCAGAGGAACAAACTAAAAAGCTGGAGGACTTGCAGAATTTGTAACAGCTAATCAAAGATGAGCACAAAAATATCCTAAGTAAATTCAAGGAGATTAAGGAAGAGATAAAAGATATTAAGAAGACACTGAAAATACAGAAGAAATTGTCAACATACATAAAAAATAACAGATTTTATGGTAATGAGAGGCACAGTAGAAGAAATTTAAAAATACACCAGAATCACACAACAGCAGATTTAAACAGGCAGAGGAAAGAATTAGCAAATTAGAAGGCAGGACATCCAATATCACACAGATAGAAGAATAGAGAGAGAGAAAAATGGAAAAAAAATTTGAGCAGGGACTAAGGGCATTGAATGACAGCAAGAAATACAAACATATGCATTATGCATCACCCAGAGGGAGAAGAGACAAGAAAAGGAGCAGAAGGAGTGTTAGAGGAAATAAAGGCTGAAAATTTCCCGACCCCTGTGAGGGACATGGATATATGTCCAGAAAGGACAGCATACTCCAAACAGAATAAATCCTAACAGATTTACTCCAAGACACATACTAATCATATTGCCAAATGCCAGTGATAGAGAATCCTGAAAGTAGCAAGAGAAAAGCAATTCATCACATATAAGGGATGCTCAATAAGATTAAATGCTGATTTCTCATCTGAAACTATGGTATGATATATTTCAGGTGCTTAAATTTTTTTAAAATGCCAGCCAAGAATTCTGTATCCAACAAAATTGTCCTTCAAAAATGAGGGAGAGTTTAAAACATTCACAGACAAACAGAAATTGAAAAAATTCATCAACAAGAGTCATGCCCTTCATGAAATACTAAAGGGAGTTCTGCAGGTTGAAAGGAAAACACAGGAGAGAGGTTTGGAGAAGAGTGTAAAAAGGAAGATTATTAGCAAGGGTAACTAACAGGGTAAAAAGAGAAGCAAAATTAATATATAACTTATATAAGCCTAAAGATAAAATGGTTGAAGTAAGTAGTGCCTTTACAATAATAACTTTGAATGCAAATGGATTAAACTCCCCAATTAAGAGACGTAGATTAGCAGAATGTTTAAAACAAATATGATCCTTTGATATGCTATCTATGAGAGACTCACCTTAGAACCAAGGACAGAAATAGGTTGCAAGTGAAAGGTTGGAAAATGATTTTTCACACAAACAGTAACCAAAAATAGAGCTGGGGTAGCTATACTATTATTGGACAAATTAGACTTTAAATGCAAAACTGTTGTAAGAAACAAAGAGTTGCTATATATTATTAAAAGAGGCAGTCTACCAAGAAGAAATAACAATCAAAAATATTTCATCAGCGGGAAGTGGATGTGGCTCAAGAGGTTGAGCATCTGTCTACCATATGGAGGGACCGGGGTTCGATCCCCAGGACCTCCCGATAAAATTTAAAAAAAGGGGGGGTGGCAAGCAGGTGAGCCACAGGCCTGCACACGGTGAGCCAAGCCATGCAGCAAGATGATGACACAACAAAAAGAGAGACGCACGGGTGAGCCAAGGCAAGATGTGCCAGAAAACCAGGAACTGAGGTGGCGCAAGTGACAGGGTGCCTCTCTCCCACATCGGAGGTCTCTGGAATCGAATCCCAGTGAAGCCTGGAGGAGAAAAATAATACGAGAAGACAAGAAACACACACAGAAGATCACCCAGTGAATGGACACAGACAGCAAGTGGAGGCTGGGGGGTACTCATAGAACAGTACACCAAAAAGAAAAAATAAAAGTCCATAAAAATATATATATATATTTAGGCACCTAACCTGGGTTCTCCAAAATACATAAGGCAAACATGGGCAAAACTGAGGGGAGAAATAGAAAATTCTACATTCATAGTGTGGGATTTCAATACACCACTCTCATCAATAAACAGAGGATTCATTATCAATATCAAGAGATCTTGAATAATACTTAAAAGACATACACAGAACATTGCACCCAAAATAGCAGGATATACATTCTTCTCAAGCGCCCATGGATCATTCTTAAGGATAGATCACACGTTAGGTCATAGAAAAAGCCTTATTGACTTTAAAAAGACTGAAATTATACAAAGCACTTTCTCTGACCACAAAGGAATAAAGCTAGAGATCAATAATGGGTAGAGAACTGGAAAATTGACAAATATATGGAAGTCAAACAACACACACTTAAACAATTGGTGGGTCAAGGAAGAAATTGCAAGAGAAATCAGTAAATAACTCAAGGTGAATGAAAATGAGAACACAAATATCAACACTACTGGGATGAAGCAAAGGCAGGACTGAAAGGTATATGTTTATACCCCTAAACGTATTAAAAAAAAAAAAAATCTGAAAAATCAAAGACCGAACTGCTGGAAAAACTAGAAAAAGAAGAGCAAACAAATCCCAAAGCAATCAGAAGGAAAGAAATAACAGATTAGAGCAGATATAAATAAAATAAACAATAAAAAATAAAGAAATTTAACAAAAACAAAGGCTGGGTTTTTAGAAGATTAATAAAATTGGCAGGCCCTTGGCCAACCAAAAAAGAAAAAATGAGAGAAGATGAAAATAAATAAAATCAGAAATGAGAGAGAGGATATCATCACTGACCTCAAAGAAATAAAAAGGATCATAAGATCCTTTGAAAAACTGTATGCCAACGAGTTTGACAACTTAGATGTAATGGATGAATTTCTAGAAACACATGAACAGCCTACACTGACAAAAGAAGAAATAGAAAAGACCTAAACAAAACAATTACAAATCATGAAATTGAATCATCAAAACCCTCCAAAGAAAAGTCCAGGACCAGATGGTGTCACAGATGATTTCTACCAATCATTCTGCTAAAAACTAATAATAACCCTGCTCAAACTCTTCCACAAAATTGAACAGGAGGGAACATTACTTAACTCATTCTATGATGTCAATATCACCCTAATACCAAAGCCCTAAAATCATGCTACAAGAAGATTACAGACCAAACCGTCTCATGAACTTAGATGCAAAAGTCCTCAACAAAATACTTGCAAATTGAACCCAACAACACATTAAATGAATTGTACACCATGATCAAGTGGGCTTTATCCCAGGTATGCAAGGATAGTTCAACATAAGAAAATCAACCAATTAACAGACCACATTAACAAACTGAAGGAGAAAAAATTACATGATCATCTCTAGCAATGCAGAAAAGGCATTTGACAAATTTCAGCATCCTTTCTTGATAAACATACATCAAATGATAGAAATAGAAGAAAACTTCCTCAACATGAGAATGGGCATATATATTAAAAAAAAAAAAAACACCACAGTTAATATCATACTCAATGGTGAAAGGCTAAAAGTGTTCACTCTAAGATCTGGAACAAGACATGGATACCCACTGTCACCACTTTTATTCAACATTGTGTTAGAAGTTTTTGCTAGAGTAGTTAGTCAAAAAGAAGAAATAAAAGGCACCTAAATAGGAAAGGAAGAAATAAAACTTTCACTATTCATGGATGATATGATCCTTTATATAGAAAGTCCTAAAAAATTTACAACAAAGCTACTAGAGTTAATAAATGAGTTCTGCAAAGTGGTAGGATATAGGATCAATACACAAAAATCAGTAGTGTTTCTATCACTAAGAATGAGCGATCTGAGGAGGAAATCAAGGAAAAATCCATTTACAATAGGAACTGAGAATAAATTTAACTAAGTATGTAAAGGATTTGTACACAGAAAACTACAAAACATTGCTAAAAGAAATCAAAGAAGACTTAAATAAATGGAAGGACATTCCATGTTCATGGATTGGAAGACTAAATATTATTATGATGTCAATTCTACACAAACTAACTTACACATTCAACAGAATATCAATAAAATCTCCAACAGCATATTTTGCAGAAATGGCAAAGCCAATTATCAAATTAATTTGGAAGGGTTAAGTTGCCCTGAATAGTCAAAAACATCTTGAAAAAGAAGAATGAAGCTGGAGGACTCACATTATCTTTAAAGATTAATACTCACAATATGCTTTAAAGCATATTACAAAGCTATAGTAGTCAAAACTGCATGGTATTGGCACAAGGATAGAGATATTGACCAATGAAACTGAATTGAGAGTTCAGAAATAGACCTGCACATCTACAGCCAACTGATTTTTAACAAGGCCACCAAGTTCACTCAGCTAGGACAGAATAGTCTCTTCAATAAATCATACTGAGAGAACTGGATATCCATATCCAATATAAGGAAAGAGGAACCCTATCTCATGTCCTCATCAAAAGTTAACTCAAGATGGATCAAAGACCTAAATATAAGAACCAGGATGATAAAACTCCCAAAAGATAATGTAGGGAGGCACTTAGGAGATCTAGTGGTAGGCAATGGTTTAATAATCTTTACACCCAAAGCACAAGCAACAAAAGAAAAACTAGATAAATGGGACCTCCTCAAAATTAAAAATTTCTGTGCTTCAAAGGAGTTTGTCAAGAAAGTGAAAAAGTAGCCTACTCAATGACAGAAAATATTTGGAAACCACATATCTGATAAGGGTCTAATATGCAGCATATAAAAGAAATCCTATAACTCAACAATAAAAACACAAAGAACCCAGTTTTAAAATGGGCAAAAGACTTGAACAGACATTTTTCCAAAAAGGAAATACAAATGTCTAAAAAGCACATGAAAAGATCTCAACATCACTAGCTATTAGGGAAATGCAAATCAAAACCACAATGAGATATCATTTCAGACCTACTTAGACTGGCTGCTATTTTAAAAAAAAAAAAAAAAAACAGAAAACTACAAGTGTTGGAGAGAATATAGTGAAACAGGAACACTCATTCACTGCTGGTGTGTATGTAGAATAATGCAGTCCCTGTAGAGGACAGTTTGTCATTTCCTCAGAACCACCATATGATCCAGCAATCCCACTACTAGGTTTACACCTAGAAGAATTGAAAGCATGGACACTAACAGATATATGCATACCAATATTATAGTTGTGTTATTCACAATTACCAAAAGATGGAAGCAATCCAAGTGTCCATCAACAGATGAATGGATAAACAACATGTAGTATATACATATAATAGACTACTGGAAGATAGTTATCAGGAGATTTAACAGGAGCAGAGAATGGTAAGCCGATACTTAATCTGTGCAGAATTTATAATTAGGTTGATTGAAAAAGGTTTGGAAATGAACTGAGGTGATGGTAGTGCAGTGATGTGAATGTAACTATCAGCACTGAATTGTGTGTGTGAATGTGTTTGAAAGGGGAAGTTTTGGGTCATACATGTTTCTTAGAAGGAAAGCTAGAAGATAAAACAGGGGACTGTATAACACAGTGAGTTCTGTGGTGGTCAAGGATTGTGGTTAATAATACAACCATAAGAATGTTCTTTCAGGTGCTATAACAAAGGTATGACACTGGTACAGAGTGTTGATTGTGGGGTAGTATACCGGGTAAAAATGCACCTAAAGCATACTTCTATGGGATATAAATATATTCTTGTTGCCATAGGTATATTTTCAGGATAGACAGAGGTCCACATAATAGCTAACAAAATATTAAACTACCCTACTGGGAAAGTCCTGCTACTTTCTCAAGTAAGATGGCAAACACTTCTGGAATGTATAAGACTTACCTAATAAAAGAAAACAGGCCAATAAGCCAAGTCCTCAAACTTAATCCTTGCATATATGAACCTTATTCTTCTAATAATGAAACTAAGCCTTATTATACTTAATGTATAAGAGTTCTCCTGAAAACCTCCTTGTTACTCAAAAGCGGCCTTTCTATAAGCCAAACTCTGCTAATAAACTCACTACTTTGCCCCCACTATGGACATAACTCCCAGGGATGAGCCTCCCTGGTGCCAAGGGATTACTAACAAGCCTTATCAAGATAAGATAATGTAAGAAAGAAAGGGAAGCGGGAATATGGAATTGGTGAGTAAAGACAATGCTTTTGAGGAATTTTGCTGCAAAGTAGAGAAAGAAATGGAGCAATCATTGCTGAGGGAGGAAGGATGAAGAAGGGATTGGGGGGGGGGTTGGGTTGGGTTTTCTAATGGGAGAAACAACAGCATATTAATGACTATAATCCAGTAGTGAGTAAAACATTTATTTTTGTGGGATGGGAAAGTGATGTCCTTGAGTAGAAGATAAAGAATGAGATCCAGTGCACAATGTAGAGTATAGGCTTTAGATAGGAACATTACAATTTACCTCTGGTTACCAGCTAGGAAGTAAAGGATATTGTGGCAGACAGTGATGGGGTGTGTGATGGTGGGTAGATGGATGTGGAAGTCTGTGGAGAGTCTCATCTGATTTTCTAATTTTTTTAAGTAGATAGGAAGCAAGGAGATGGAAGATGGAAAAGAGACATTGCAGGTTTGAGGGGAGGGGAGGGGAGGGGAGGGAAGGGAAGGGAGGAAGGAAGGAAAAAAGAGGAAAAATCAAAACAAAGAAAAGGAAAAAAGGGCCAAGGGGAGTTTAGGAGTCACTGGAGTGATTATGATTGCCCAAAGGATATCACCAGGCTAAGATATGAGGAGAAGACATCAAGGGAGAAAGGGACAAGACAAAGGAACTGAGGTCAGTGGATTGGTGATCCTGGAAGGTTCAAAGGCTCACTGACAAAGTAAATGAGCCTCTAGACAAGGTAAACTGGAAAGATAAGAGGTGGTAATCAGATAGTGGGATGCATGGAACAGAGTTTGTAGAAAGATTGTAATTATTTGGTAATAACAAGGTCTTGATCATATCTGCTCAAAACCTTTGCGCGGCTTCCTTGCACAAAGAAAAAAGAGAGAGAGAGAGAGAGAGAGAGAAAGCTAAAATCCTTACGTTGGCTTCAGGAAACTCCACTCTGTCTGCTTCTCACTGTTTGTCCCTACACCCCATCTCTCTTCCTTTTTGACCTCATCTCTTAAAGTCTCCTCAAGTTCATTCCACCATAGCTACCCTGACATCTGTGCTGCCTTGAGTCAAATTCCTGCTTGAGGTCTTTATACTGGCTGACCGCCCCCACTCCACCCCCGGCCCCACAGAAGCCAGAATCAGAAAATGCAACTTTTATTACCAATTTAAGCTTATTTCTTTCACTTCTTTCAAGTCTTTTCCCAACCATCACTATTTCAATGAGTCCTTCCTTGACAACCATAATTAAATTTATAACCAACCCGAGGCCCTAACGCTTACTACTCACCTTCCCTGCAATGTTTTCTCAACACCTAGTATACAGTAAGGACTCAATGTATTGAATTATTGAATGAGTGAGTGACCTTTATTCATTGTCATCATTTAATTTTTATTTTAATAGGTCTAAATATCACCATGGTCTTATTTTAATTTTCTAACAATTTTAACAATTGCCTGTGTATCCTTTGGATTTGAAAAAATTGCCACCTACTGGGATCTTGGGGAAAATTTCAACTTAGATGTTCTAAATGTTTTACTCTTTAGAAAGGCACCACTTATTATAGATATATAGATATAATATAAATATAGAAAGCTATAATACAGATTAATAACCACTGTTGTGAAACCCTCTCAAAGAGCTGAGTTCTGTACAAAAGGGCATACAGACTTATTAATTCTATAATTAAAATCTAAAATATGTGTGCTGGTATAGGCTTCTCTGCACAATTTTACCAATTAATTACTCTGAGATTTCATAAAAATATTGAATTTGAGCTGATACTTGGAAGAATTGTGAAGTGATACTAAAGTAACTATTCCCATATAGAATAAGCAAACTTAGGTGACACTTTTTCTTTAAGATTGTAAGTATCTTTGTTATCTACAGACAGTGTACACATTGTTGTGCTTCAGTGATAACCTGTACCACCAAAAATCTATCTGAGTGATAATATCTCACTATAGCTGCACTGGAAAAAGTCATCTTGAAAACTAAATTTTAGAGAAAATAAAATGCATTATCAAAATAGGCCTGGATCCTAAATACAAAAAAAAACTATACAGGGGAAACAGATGTGGCTCAAGCAGCTGGGTGCCTACCTACCACATGGGAGGTCCCGGGTTCGGTTCCCGGTGCCTCCTAAAGAAGACGAGCAGGAGAGCAAGACAGCAAGCTGACGCTACAGGCAGCTGCAACAAGCTGACACAGCGAGATGATGCAACAAAGCGACACAGCGAGGAAACACAATGAGAGATACAACAAGCAGGGAGCAGAGATGGCTCAAGTGATTGGGTGCCTCCCTTCACATGGGAGGTCCTGGAATCTGGGTGCTAGGACCCAGATCTTAGAATGGTTTCTAAACACCATTCTCCAATAAAAAGAAAATAGGTCCCCTTGGAAAGTAGTGATGCCAGGACTGGGGCAGAGAAAATACAATATGAGTCTAGACACAGGAAGCAACCTTACTAAAGGCATTTCTAATGCCCAAAATAGAAAAATTGGAGAAACAAAATAATGATCACAATGGATTAAAATCTATATAATTAAATAAATTCCCATGAATCCATATTGATATAAATAAATAAATGAGAGAGAATACACCTCTTCCTTACAGAAGAAATCTAATTAATAAATGTAGAAGGAATAAGAGAAATGGAAAACTGCTGTTAGAACACACAGTAATAATTGATAAAGATAAGATTCACTGATGGGTGCTAATATTGAAAGTGTGGGGAGAAACAGTGTGTTTACCCAGTCACTTGAAATATCCCCCAAGATATTTATTACAAAGGCAAAAACAGTAACTTTACAGTGGAGAAACACAGGAGACACTACCTTAACCAGGTGATCAAAGTAACATACCCAGTAATAATAAATAACGACATTCTAATTTAACAATGTCCCCAATCCCTAAGCTTGTCACAATAGCAAACTACATCCAAATTTATGTGTAAGAGTATTATCAGAAGAGGCAGGAGGAAAGAATCTGCAAATTCAACTTTCATTACCAATTCAAAACATTTGTCCTCTGCTGCCCAACTTATCTACTTATCTTGGCATCTTTTGATATATACCACCCATACGCACAGGAAAAGTCCCAAGATAGATCTGAGGGCTTCTAACATAATCCAAAAATGTCGATGATTTATGAAAACAAGCATTTATTTCTCACTAATGGGTCTGCTGGTAGGCTGTGGCTCTGCTTGGCCCTGCTCCACATGTCTTCTCATGTCAGACCCTGGAGCGGAAAGAGCAGCTCCATCTGGGATATGTATTCTCATGTCAGAAGTCAGGAAGGTAAGTGGCTGGAAGATGTTTGATATGCTACTTAAAGCTTCTGTTTGGACATGACATGTGTCATGTCTGTTCACACATATCAGTCAGAGAACATCAGATGACCACACCAAAAATCCATGGGTAGAGATATACAGGAAAGAGAAAATCTGGGAATAATAGTCCAATTCACCACAGTCCATTATCTTGGTTGCAAATATTTCCTTCTCTTTTGCCCACAAAATATTCTCACCATCTCCAGGAAGATATCTCCAAGTCTTACCCAATCACAGTATCTTGCTCACATCCATGATCATTTGCAGCCTCTACCTCAGGTTGGGATAGGGCTCCTCTGTCCCCAACACACCTAATGTACAGTGATGAAATAGTATCAGGAAATTTACAATAGACACTTCTGTTCAGAACATGAGGTACACATAAGTCCCTGTTACACATAAATTCTGAAATCCCACTAGGAGTAGGGTATATTCCTTGAGTGGGCCTCGGTTCTACTTCCCAAGAGTAGCACTGCAAGCAAACATTGCCCAGGATTCTTGGCTTGCCTTCTGGGAGGACATTCCCTTTACTCTCCCTGAACTCATCTAAAATGGGCATTCAAGAATAAGTTCTTCTTGGGACAACTGTGGGGAAGTAAAGGTTGCTTTATGTTTTGACAGTCACAGTCTCTTTTATTTAGGTTGGGAGTGCTTTTGGCAGTACAACTCTCTCAAGAGTCATATTTTTATTAGTAGAAATATTTGCTTTGATTCCAGTTAGCTCCAAATGTCAATAGCTAAACTCCTAATTCCTTTTGAGATATTCCTTGATAGACTTAATTACAGAAATAAGAATTTTTTTTTTTTTTTTCAGAATCTTCCCTTAATCTTTTTCCTTGAACTATTTTGCTGTACTAAATGGATTTATTAGGGAGAAACTTAATCCAATCAGAGGTTTTAAAAAGAGTTAAAAAGGAGTAAAAAGGCCATAACCTGGATTTAGTCTTGACCCTGAAGATCTGAAAAACAGTCCTATTTTCCAATCTTGGGAATTCGAGAATTTCTCAGTTCTCTAGATCCCCTCCTAGTTATGCTTTTAAACTGGCCAATTATTTTCTGAACTCTTCTGTTCACTGTAGTAATATTTCAAGGAGAGCTAGTAATAACCAATTCATACAGACAGCATTCTGTTTGACATTTCCCCTGAAGCCACAAATATACTGGTCTCAATGTCTGCCTTCCAAATTAACTGAGATGACAGTTTTACTAGATATTCCATTGTCACATAACTGGGTTGTCATTCCTTCAACCTAAAATGACAAGTACCTCATAGTTCACCCACCCAGCCCAGAATATGTTGCTGCTGCTGCTGCTGCTGCTATGGCAATACTCCCTCCCAGCACCAATTTCTGTATTTGTCTGCTTTTGCTACTGTGACAAACAAACCAATGGTTTAGTAGTAGTAGTAGTAGTTCTTTGATTCCAGTCAATTCCCTGTGCCAATAGCCAAACTCTCATAATTCTTTTCTTTTAAAGATTTATTTATTTATTTATTCACACACACACACACACACACACACACACCCTTGTTATTTTGTGCTCACTGTCTGCACTCTGCATGTTCTTCTAGTCTGCTTGTCTTCTCTTTAGGCGGCACTGAGAACCAATCCTGGAACCTTCCAGAATGGAGAGAGGTGCTTGATCTCCTGCGCCACCTCAGCTCCCTGGTCTGCTGTGTCTCTTATTGTCTCTCCTCTCTGTCTCTTTTTTGTTGTGTCATCTTGCTGTACCAGCTGTCCGTGCAGGCCAGCACTCCACATGGGCCAGCTCTCTGCTTGGGCCAGCTCACCACATGGGCCAGCTTGCCTTTCACCAAGAGGCCCCGGGAATCAAACCCTGGACCTCCTATATGGTAGACAGGAGCCCAATCGCTTGAGCCACATCCATTTCCCATAAACTCATAATTCTTTTTGAGATACTTCTCATAGTCCTAGTTGAAAATCCTTTGGTCTTATAGGAATGTGTGGGACAATGTTCCTGAGCCACTTTACCCTCCTACCAGAGGTTCACAATACAGACTTTAATTTCTCTTTCAGGCCTGGAGATCACCATGGCTCTACTCAGCTTTGCTCAGTCTAGTTCCATATCTCTTCTCATATCAGAACATAGGCTGATAAAGCTACCCTTTTCTGGCATGTGTCCTTGGGCAGAGAACAGGAGGGCTAGAGGCCTGACAGAAACGCATGATACCTCTTAAAGGTTCTGCTTCAATGACATACGTCACATCCACTCATATACCATTGGCTAAGATACATAACACTGCCAGCTCAACATCACTGGGAAGTGATGTATAAATGTATTAGGGAAAGAAAATGTTTGAGAACAATCATATGAGCTAAATCCCCATTCATTTGTATGACATATTCCAGCAGATTTTAAAGGCTTCCTTCATTGGTATGGGATTATGAATCTTGAAAATACTCTGAGATGTGGCAGGGGATCAGCTGAGTCTGTTTTACTCATATCTTACCTAAAGATACAGTCACACAACCAAAGATCATATGAGGCTAGCAGGGTATCTCACACCCAGTCCTGGTAGATATGCCATTCTTTACCCTGCCCTCTCAAAATAGAAAAAAAATCATTACTTAACATTTAAAAAGAATGCATTTGAAGTAGAAAACTTAATCAGTCTAAATGTTCCCCTCTCTTCAAGCATCTCTTTAAAGACACTATAACGCCTCACCAGTTTGCAATAGTTTCATAAAGTTAGTATCTGTAACTCCCTACCTTGAAGCAACTGAATAGGTTACAGCATCTTCTCAATGGCAGTGTCCAAAGGAATCCATAAGACTTTGTGGAAATTTACATTCATTTTTATACAAATCCTCTATGATAGCATTGGCATTTGGAAAATTTCTCTTTAAGTCCATACAGTATGGCACAATGTACCTTAGGAACACTAATAACCGTTTCTTAGACAAAAGGATTGATTGCAAAGCAATTTTAGTATCTGGAAATGATAGGAATTAACCTTCAAAAGGAAGAATCACAACCCATGCTGCCTTTCTTGAATTCTCCCCCACCCCTTCCCACCTCCAACTAGTAATTTCTCCACCCCACTTAACCCCCTCCCCTTCCCAGTGCACAGCTTGATTATGAGGGTTAATTTACAGAAATATTTTATGACATCTAAAGTGAATATTTCATGAAAACCGGGCATCTGGTCTTGGAGAAATCTTGGGCAACCTCAGTCTGCCACCTCATTTGATTCACATAATATCATCGTTACTACATTTCTTCCATGAGACAACATGCAATATCTTAAGGTATCCTTATCTCCCAGGATTTCCCAAAAATCTTCTGTAGAATTCTGGAAAGCCAGCAGAAAAAATCATTTTAGTTCTGACCCAAGTATACCACCTTCTCGCCTTACAACTGCTGTTAGCACTGCTTCCCCAAGTGAACAAGACCTTCCAGGGAACCACAGGCTGATTTAGCTGTTTCTCCTATTCTAGCCAAGCAGCATGAAATGAAGTTAAGGAGAACATCCATGATGTGGGGTGAATAGGTTGAAGAAAAGGAGAGGAAGAATTTTATATTCCTGTTGCTGGCTGTTTGCATGTTATCACTCTCCTTTGTGCTATCACTATTCCTCCACGGCCAGAAAACTGCTTCGTTCTCCATCTCTGCTGCTTCTCCGTATTCTGGTTGGATTCACTGACCAGTAAAGAATGGTACTTTTTCATTGCCTCACAGGTTCCACAGCATAATCAATCTCCCCACTCCCTCCTGCCTAGTGCCAAACTGCCATGGCTTCAGGAAACCAGCTTCCTGGTAGCCAAAATCAGTTCTCACAGAGACATTCTCCACCCAGATTCCTTCTGAGGGAGCTGTCATTAGAACAGCATGTATCTCAGAGTGCATAACAGCAATGTCACATGATTTACCAGAACAGGCATAGAAAACAACCATTTGGTGTCCCATCAAGCAGGTTAACAGTACAAAGACAGATGGCTGTAAACTGACTAACGAGCTTGAGGAAGTACAGAGAATGTGAGCTGTGGGCCAAAACTTCAGGAAGGCCAAGGGGCAGAAAAAAGGTCTTTTTTGCTTGTGCTACAAAGAATGGCAAGCTCACCACTGGAAGCAGAAAACTGCCATTCGACGCAAATATAGATTTTAGCTAACATCTGAATGGCTGACATTAATTCACCCCCAAAGCAAGAGCCAGCAATAACAGATTGTCCCAATAGCCAGCCAAGACTTCCAGCCAAAAATGGGAATCAGGGAAGCTCATCTCTCATATTGTCTCTAACCAGACAGCATATTAAAACACTTCAGCAAAAGTGAGAGGCTCATCTCTGAAGAAGAATCATTGTTATTAATTTTCATTGTCCCCAATTCCCTGTCAAGCACTGTGCAACTTCTTCTGCCTTGGAAAGAAGTGCCAGGAACACTTCTACTTTTCCCTAAGCAGGAAATGGGGACATTCAAAGACTGAACTTACTGCCCAAGTTCACAAAACACTCCAGATCCTGAAGCGTGATTAAAATGGCTCACTCTTGAGTTCCTGGTCCACTGCATTATGTTTAACATCAAGTCCATAATTCCCCAAGAAAGGAAGTACCGTGCTTATTTCAAAATCAAAGAATATAGCATTATTAAAGAACTGCCCATAGCTACAGTATTATACCAAGTGGCTGCATTTTGCCTTCTTCACATTGTCATTTTTTTCTAAGAGCCCATGTAAAATTACTGATCTAAAATTTTCAATTTCATACTGAATTCTAATGATGAAATTATAAAATGCTATGGATATTCAGATTCCAGAGAGCTGGCTCTTTTGCCTATTACCTAATATTTACCCACTGGATGGGCACTGGGGAGGGGATTTTCACCCCACCATCAGTCATGTCATAAGGCATCTGGTCTTCACAAGTATAAAAGGATTTGTGTCTTCATTTTATGCTTCTTCAACCATGTTGTACAGAGGTAGGCAGATGGTCTTTCACAGCAAAATGACCACACATCAATATGGTGTCTTCTGTCATCAGACATTTTATTCCATGAATAGAATGAAAATCATAAAACTTTCCCAGATGGATATTTGTACACCTTTAACATATGATTAAATCAGAATTGCATTACTTTTGGACAAATTTCCAAACCAGAAATCAGATAACATTGAACTCCAAATCAGTGTGAAGTTAAATTGTGTTTCCAAGCATGAAAATGGCATTCCAAGTCTGGCTATATTTATGGCTTTATCAGACAAATATAGTTCCATGGAAATGTAATGCTGAGTGTAAAATGATGTATGTTCTATATGTTCCTTATGTGTCTGTCTCTGCTTTGAGATTCCAAGCCCTAGCACACGTAGTAAAAATGTCCATTGTTAAATACATTTTTTTCTTCAGTTCGTGCAAAATAAACAAATGACTACACTTACTAACATAGCTGTATTAAGAAAAAACAGTATCTTCAAGAACATTACTTCTTAACTTCTTTTGGGAAATCTTGCCATTTGTAATGCATTTTTAGACCCTCTATCTTTGCCCAGGGCCATTTCTTACATCTGCCATTTTTGAGTCAGAATAGTTCTTCCCCTCTCCATGTAGTAAGAGTGGAATCATTTTGCACATCTCTAGATGCTTCTTGCTAACAGCCATTTTGGTTCTTTATCTTTATCACTATAATCCTTGTCCCAGGCCACTAAGAGTCTGCAAGAAGTAAAAGTTCAAAGATCTTATCTGTGACTCAAGATTCCACCAAATATTCTGATATTCTCTTTCTTATAGTTTATATAGTAAATATGGAAATACCATTTTCGTCATCATCCAAACTACATTATTATTATTATTATTAGCACTAATATGCCTTCTGAGGGGTAAGAAGAGAAGCCCCAATTTTACCTGCAAGTTGACTATAATTTGGTATCCTATATGAGCATTTCCTCCTTCTTTCTCTGGCAATGAAAGCAATATTTGAGAAGGTCAGGAATATGCCCCAAGAAAACCATCAAAGTTTCATCTCACCATAGGAAGATTATTTCCTAAATGGACCTCAGTCCCTTGACTCTGCAGAATAGCCATTCCAATGGTCTTTGGTCACATGTGATCTCACATCAACTGGAGAAAATATAATGAACATATGAACACCTGTGCAATTTGTTACCAAAAGAAATGCATAAAGCTCTCAATTCACAGAATAAGTTTTACCAATGTATGTTTTCTTAGAAGAACTAGCATCTAAGTAGTGAAAAAATATCTACTTATCTTTGAGAAAATGCTAAATGCCAATCATCTCCCCTAATAAACAACAGCTAATGGAAATTACAGAAGCTGTTTTTGGAAGACTGATCAAAAATCATAGGAGTTTTCTATACTCCATGTGTTCACTAGAACTAAAGCTGAAGTACCCTCTAAGACGGATATTCAATATTTCCATATATTACAAAGGTGCCAGGCTTCTTTGGCCAGTGTACATAGATATTTTGAATACCACTTACTTGGCTAGCAAGAAGTCCAGGCTTTTCTTAGGATTTCCCTCCCCTCTATCTGAATATCCTCATGGTTACTTATTTGTATGACACAAATATCATCCAGTCTCTGACAAATTAAAATTCTTAAAAATCCTTAATAAGTAATCTTTAAAGCTGGACTAATAACCATCATCTTTCATGTAATAGAATATCCATTTCCCCTTTCTTTTTTTATGTCATTCTAAGATTCTCAGTAGGTGAGGAAGGCAATATTACATACAGCATGCAAGCCCTTGACTGTGGCTCCGCAGTCCCTCTATTCTGACTAACCCTCTCACTGTGCTTCTGCTCCATTGCCCAACCATTGTTCTTCTCCTCTCAAGCTACTATCTGTGCAATGCCTTCCTGTGGGCCAAAGACTATGGTCTACTTGTCCCTGGGGGAGTGAAATGTCTTCTTTAGCCAATAATGCTTTGGACTTTCCATCATCTGCTGCCAGATCTTCAGTTTTCACCTGGTTCTCAGTCTAAAGAAATACCTTTTTCACATATTCAGCTGTTATGGGTTCCTTAGCAGAAACCTTTGGATTTCTATCAATCCAGAACACTTTTTATCTCCCAAAGAGCATGGCAAGCCAGGGGTGTTGTGTCAAAATTGTCAAGAGCAGCCTTGCACTACACTTGGAATTGTTATGCACTCAGGTCCACTCTGTTACGATTTTTTTGTACAGTCATATGATTTTTCTCTCAAGAACTGTGCTGTCCCTCCTTGTCATATAGCTTCCTTTGAGTCCATCTCAGTCCTTCAACTATGCCTATATATTTTTAACTCTAAATATACAGGATACTAGCAAACCAGGAAAAGGCTAGAGCCTTTTGAGAACTTCTTTACAGTGAATTGACTTGCCTACCCAGAGTAGACAGAAGAGATCAAGGAGAGTATGATAACTAATTCACATGCGTGTTTGATACTCAGCCAAGATGCTCTCCTTCACTTCTAGTGACTAATGTGAAAATCTTAACTCAAAAATATTAATTTGAGAAGAAAAGTGTCAGCAATAAATAATTTTTTAAATGCCATTATGATTGGGATTAGGGAAATCATTTTCTCAAGACAAACATATATCGCAAGAGAGTAATAATTAAGAGGATGGAGAGATATGGAGAAATAATTCATTTCATATACACACCTTATCAGATAGAATAATAATATTACTAGTAAACCTGAATAAATTGTTGGTAAATAATTTGGTTAGGAGTGAAACTTGGAAAAATCCACAAATGTTTTCTTATGTTCCCTCTTCACCAACAAGAGAAGATTGTATCCTTTACCTTTTATTTTTTTTACTCTTAAAGAAGCTTTAGATTCCATAAATGATACATTGAAAATATAGGGGGATTCCCATATAGCCCACCCCCTCTCCCTCCCCCACTTTTCCCCATTAACAACTTTTTTCATTAGTTTGGTACATTTGTTACAACTGATGAACACATATTGAAGCATTGCGGTTAACCATGGTCAATAGTTTACATTATAGTTTTACACATTGTACTGCACATTTTTATGGTTTTGACAAAATGTTTAATGGCCTGTATCTGTCATTGCAATGTCATTCAGAACAATTCCAATGTCCCAAAAATTCCCCATGTTATACCTATTCTTCACTCTCCCTCTCCTCAGAACCTCTGGTGACCACTGCCCTTATATCAATATTACAAGATCTTTCATAGCTAGAATAATAAGTCTACTTTCATCCATAGTTGCATTCCCCCCTTATGATTGTTCATTTTGAGGATTTAATGGAATTTTCCCAATACATTTAGATTAATATTCAGATTTCCACTTCTGGTAATAGTAGACAATCTAATGTAGACCAAACCTCTTGCTGAATACAAAAAGAAAAGCTAGACAAAAATTATGCCTGAAGGTATCAAACTACTAGATCAGTGAACATTATCTGGGAGAAGGAATAAATGCAGACTGTTGAACCTAGCATTTGCATCTACTTTTCCAACTCTGCCAATTCTAGAAGAGAGAATGAGAGTCTGGTTGCCAAAGCCTCCTTCTAAAAACAAATATAAATTATTTCTGTAGGATGATATCATTCTGGATTTAAAAATTAGTTACAAATTTTACATACAATATCCAGTATTCAATTAAAAACTGCCAGGCCTATAAGTAAACAAAGCAATATGACTGCAAACTAAGAGAAATAGACAATAACAGACCCATGAGTTTCAAATAATGGAACTGTAGCAGTTTGATACTGTTTATGAATTCCAAAAATAGATATTGGATTATGTTTGTAAACTGATCTGTTCCTCTGGGCATATTAGATTATATTGGATTCAGAGGTTTCACTTTTGCTTGATTAAATTATGATTTAAGTCTTTCACTGGGCCATGCTAGTAGATCACTGAGTCCCCGCCCACCAAGGGGACTCACAGAGAGAATGACATGGCAGAGAAGACAGTTGGAGTTTTGGGATGCTGGACCATGGAAAGTAAACACACAGAAGAAGAACACAGAGGAAGAGAGACAGCTCCATAGAAATAGCAAAGGCCCTAGGAGAGAGACAGCTGTTCACCTGATAGTTTACAACTGGCTTAGTGGAGAGAGCAGAGTAGCTGAGCCTGGAAAGAAATGAGCCCTGCGAGAGAAACAAGGCTTATCCCAGTCTACAGCTGACATTGGAAGAAGCAGGGACCACGGAGCCTTAAGAGGAAGAGGAAGCCTGAACCCTTGCAGATGTCAGCAGCCATCTTGCTCCAACACATGGCAACAGACTTTGGTGAGGGGAGTAACTTAGGCTTTATGACCTAGACACTGTAAGCTTCTACCCCAAATAAATACCCTTTATAAAAGCCAACAGATTTCTGGTATTTTGCATCAGCACCCCTTTGGCTAATACAGGAACCATCAGATATAGACTTTTTTTTAGGAGGTACCAGGGCTTGAATCTGGGACATCAAACATGCAAAGCAGACACTCAACCATTAAGCTACACTACTACCCCAGATATAGACTTCAAATGTAGTTACCATAGTCAAGAAAATAAAGGACAAGACTAAAGTTTTGGTAGTAAACTAAAAATAATAAAAAGAACCAAATGGAAATTCTAAAACTTAAAAATTCAATAATATAATGAATCAATTTAATAGCAGGCTAGACACAGTTGAAAGGAGAGTAAGTGAAAAGGAAACAGATCTGGAAAATATACAGTTTGAACTGAGAAATAAAAAGAATAGGAAAATAATGTAAGAGACACAAAGGTTACAAAGCAAACATCTAGCATGTATGTATTGGAGTGCCAGGAAAGACAGAGAAGAGAAAGTATTGAATAAAAATAATAAAAAAAAAACATTAAGCCACAATTTCAAGAAAATTTATAAACCACTAAGTACACCAGTAGAAAAAGAAGCACACCTAGATGCATCATTGTAAAACTACTGAAAACCAAAACCAGAGGAAATTTTATAAGCAGCCACAGGAAATAAAAAAGACATATTACCTTAAAGGAGCAGCCTGAAAGTTGATTTCTAAACAGAAACAATGAAAGCCAAAAAGTACTAAAAGAAAATAACTTCCAATCTGAAATTCTATACAGAAGAAAAAAAATATCCTTCAAGAATGAAGATGAAGCACAGGGTATTCAGACAAATAAAAACTATGAGAATTTAACACCTGTGGACCACACTACAGAATAGAATAAAGGAGTTTATCAGGCAAAAGGAAAATGATCCTAAATGGAATACTGGACATACAGGGGGGAAGGAAAAGCCTCTAAAATAAAAACATAATATTTTTGATAAGTCTAATGAATATTGTCTGCACATATAACAGTAGTAATAATTTTTTGGATTTGCTTAATAAATATAATAAATAAATTACAATAAATAAAATTAAAGTATATTATACAATTTGCATTAAAATAAGTGCTATAATAAAAGTAAACAATATAGCATTGAACTGTTAAAGCAGAGAAGAGAATGGCTAATTCACTCATTTTAAGGAGGTTGAAAATTAATCCTTAAGGACATAACAACATTGGGACTGAGTCTGGAAGGGTCAAATTTTCCAATGGGGTAGATTTGGAAGGACTGTTTAGGCAGAGGCAGTATTGTGAGCAAGGCACATGGACAAATACCAGACCGGAGTGTGGGTAAACTGCATGCAGAGAGGCATGAGTACAGCAAAGGATTATAGGGGCATAAGGTGGAAATGTAGTGAGAAGCTAGACTGTGGAGGGCCACAACTCCCACTGAGGAATTCCGGCCTTATCCTGTAGACCAGCTGTGCTCATATAGTAACACAACAGATAGTATCACAACATCACCGATGTTACAGCTAGTCTCCTGGTGTTCCTGTATTGTATGCATGTGTATATGTGTATATGTGTGTGTGCACACACACATGCACTGAACTGGCACATAATCTACAGAGTGTCTTTCCTAGAGAGACTTCCACAATAACAGACATGTAGGTGAATGCCCCCTTTAGATGTGTGGTCATGTTACTTTAGGCAATGAAGAACTATTAGATTTTTTTTCCCACAAAGCAGTGCAGATGAAGCATTGTAGCAATGTGAGGCTGGAGTTAGAAACGTATCAATTAGTAGTCCATTACAAGTGTCGGGTGAGAGATGAGAAGGACTTAATGGGGAGAGGGCTCAATTTGAACCTTCTATTGAAAGAGATAAACACACACACACACACACAATCATCTCAACCTATAATAAAGAGCACCAGAAGCCTATAGCCCTGATGGGGGAAAGCACTGAGCTCCCAATGAAGCGATTGAATCATGTCCCCCACAAAAGGTATGTTTAGTTCCCAACCTCTGGTCCCCATGGTGTGAACCCATTTGTAAACAGAACCTTTGATGATGTTATTGGTTCAGGTGTGCCCAGATTGAAAGAGGGTAATCCAATATGGCTGAAGTCCTTAATAGACAAAGGAAATTAAGACATGAAAAAGAAGCCATGGGGAATAGCCAGAAGCTGAAGTCAATGGAACCCTAAAGAAAAAGGAGAAGACATCACCATGTAGATTGCATGTGACTGAAAAGCCAAGAAACCCCAAGATTACTGGACAGCCTTAAGATACCAAACTTGAGAGGAAGCAAGCCTTCTAGCCTCTGAAATTGTGAGCTAAAAAATTCCAGTAGTTTAAGCCAACTCATTGTACAATATTTGTTTTAGTAGCCAGGAAACTAATACATGGCTCGTGAAAATTTCCCAGTTTACTATGCATTTAACTCTGTATGGACATCCAGAACTTGCAGTTTGAAGAAAGACCAATGATCAGATTTGCTCAAATTCCACTTCAAGATGCTAATTCTGCATATTTTCATCATCCCATAGCAACAAGGGCTACTAGCTCACTGTAGAGTCCCCATCTCTATCATTTCATTATCGGCGAGACTGTTGGCCATCCAAGACATAAAGAATGTGATACAGGATTCAAGGAGCAAAGCCAAGGGCCACCATTTGGGAGGCAACCCAAATTAGTGATGCCATCTGCCTTTCCTTCTAATAATGCTTCTAAACAATGGAAAGATGATTTTTAAGGCCATTTACGCCTTATCAGTCCTATTGTATTTCTACTCCCACTTCTCCCATCCAGGCATT
Organism: Tolypeutes matacus; assembly: GCA_026826555.1. NCBI lineage: Eukaryota > Metazoa > Chordata > Mammalia > Cingulata > Chlamyphoridae > Tolypeutes > Tolypeutes matacus. Next base: position 30,264,942 of record JAKSZT010054334.1, read on the forward strand.
TCCACCATCCACCTTTCACTGGTCCTGCCAGCCCAGAAATGAAAGACATAAATTTCATCTAAAGTTCAAAGTAACTTCCCAAAGCCTACTACTACTACCAAAATCCTTCAGTTTTGCGTGTTTCTGACTTGCTAGATCGCTAATCTAAAAAGACTTAAATATCAGGTAAATTCCCACCAAATTTCTTCATATGACTTATCCAATTTTTCTGTTTATGAATTTTGTCTTGGCTCATATCTTTGGATCCTGGCTTTCTGATCTCTTCCCCTATTTATTACCTTGGGCAGAAGCCAATCAACATAACAGAGAACAAGCAGAGCCCATCTCACTCCTGTTCCCTTTTGGTAATCCTGAATAAGAAAGCTGAACAATTTGAGACAAATTATAATAATTGTAAAAAAAAAAAAAAAAAAGAATTTTTGGGGGGTAATGGACTACAGAAGAGAAAAAGATTATTTTGGCTGCAGCTATCAGGTATTAGAGAGTAGATGGCTTTTTTATGGAAAAATGATAGAATATAACAAAAAGACAGCCAAGGAGAACAGAACCGTGTAAGTCAAAGCTGTTGCACGAGAGAATGCCATGAAATCAAAGACCCTGCCACGGCAGGATATGATATGGCCAATGGCAGGATACAAAAGTAAAGGAGGGGAGGAGCAAATAGGCCCTAGTGTTCAGATGTGTGATGACTGGAGGCAAGGTATTTAATGCCTTTAGCAGAGATAGGTGAGAAAGCAGATCAAAGAGATGGTGAAGGGTGTGTAGGGTAGATGGTGCATATGACTTTAGAATTATAATATCGCTGAATTCTTAAACAAATCATTACAACAATGGTTATTTTCATCATTGTAATGATAAAAATAAGATAGTAATTCTGAATCCCTTTAAAGCAAGTAAATATCAAGCATTCCAATGAATTTAAGTATGATTTTCCATTGGAGCACATTTTTAAAATGTAAGTCATTCAAAGCATCAGTAAACACACCAACCATTATTCTTCAGGTTTAATGATTCCTGCATTTAAAATAACATCTTAGTTCTTTAGCGGCTACTGAGAAGATTGGGTTTTGAAAAAAAGAAAATTGGGCATTCTTGGAAAACAGAGTAGTCAAGCTCAGAATCACCGAAGTCAGTGAAACAGACAGCCTTTCCCCTTGAATGCCATTCGAGAAGACCTTTCAAGAAAACCAAAAGGTCTAACAAGAAAATGGAGTGTTTAAAAGGCTTGAGAGATTTGTTAACTGAGCAATCCCATGTGTTTTCACTCCAATTTCACCTGGATAGAGAAAACAGCCTACCTTTCCCAAATGTACAGAATGTTGTTGTCTTGCAGAATATGTAGGAAAAATAATGATGCTAAGTCAGATCTTTCTCCACCTTCAGTCAGGAAACCTTTCCAGGGCACGGGCCATGACTTTCTCATCCTTGTGTCCCTAGTGCTTGGCTTAGTATCTGTCAAAAAGCAGCTTCCCACTATACATCTATCAAAAAGTATTATCAGAACTTTGCCTTGCTTTAAGGACCTAAAGAGCCTAACATAAGTACTGATATGTATTTTTGGACCTGAAAGAAAACAGAATGTAAAATTCTTAAGATCCTGCCTGATAAGACACTCCCATCTTTCATTGCCATCTCCAAATTGAAAGCCTCTCAGGCTTTATCAATGTTTCCATCTTCTGACTGTCTTGCTCTTAATGTAACTTTGGACCATGCAAAATATTCACTAAGTCAGCTATTCCAGCCCAGGGTCAGTGACACACTGGCTGCACAATCTCCTGTGAGAAGACTGGGATTTTTAGCTATACCCTGGAGTCAAGTGTACACTGAAGACTGTTATCTCTGATACAACCCAACGTTTTCAGTAATGTGGAAAAAAAATGTGGAGTGCCACTTATTTGACAGTTTCACGTTGAATTAATTGTTCTCCACTTGTTAGCCTTGTCTTATCACCTAAATTTCAAACTCCGCCAGGGCTCAGACTAAGTCTCCTCTCTCTTGGCTTCCTTCAAACTATACCTAGTCCAGTATGGACCACAGAGAAGCCCTTGCAGACATTATCTGGTTGGGGATCAGTGTTGCTACAGTGCAAACTACTGTCATGGTGGTCTCCTAGTAAAAGTCTAAAGACCCAATGATTCCCAAAGTGGAAAAATGATCCAACATACAGGCAATCGGCCACTTCTCTTCCAATTCACATTCATTTGTAGATATAAGCTCCTTGACCAGATTCTTTAGCAACAAAGTTCACAAGATAGCACACAGAATTTTTAGGAAAAGAAATCTATAGCCTTATTATTCCTAGAGCACAATTCCCTTAAGGGAACTGGTCAGTCACTTAACCTTCTTTGCTTTTGTTTATACCCTCCTAGTTTCTTTATTTAAAATGATGCTGATCAAACATCTGAGTCACACAGTCACGGATATCTATTAAGCCTGCATTGAATCTACCCTAAAACCCTATATAAATTTTTGGTACTCTTTATAATTACAGTCACTTTTATACTCTATACTTAGATATTTAGCCTTTTCTGGCTAAAGCAGATCTAAACGTTTCAGGAGGGCACCTCACTAACTAATTAATATTTAACTCAATAGTGTTTTCAAGCCTTGTGGTACTTCAAAAAGTAGCTTTAGCCTCGACAGCTGGCAGGCAGCTCATGAAAGAGAAATGTGGAAGAAGGGCAATAGATAAAAAGCCATGAGAGGGGAGAGTGATGTGAAACATCTTGGGACTAGCCAAATCATCCTGTAAGGAGCATGAAATGCATTCGTAGCTTCTGCAGATGCTACCTCTGTAGTTTCTGTCCTATAAAGATCTCTCCATTACATTCCCACTGTCACTATCCTTGTGCTAGATCTCATCATGCCTGGTATGAACTCTCATAACAACCTCCCAAGGAGTTTCTCCTATCCTTTTTCTCAAAATCACTCTTCACCCAACAACAAAGTTATCATTCTAGAATACACATTTTATCTTACTGCATCACTCTTCAAAACCTGTTACCAGCTTTCCAATACTTAGTGGATAAGTCTAAACTCCTTAGAATTGCAGTATTAGATAAAGCAGATAGACAGCTTCAGTTACTACAACTTTATAGTTTGATTTGATTTATACTTATTATGCTACCTTTATCTTTGAATATTTACTTTTCTGGTGCATTTAGTCTTTCAGTTGAAGTTTAATATTAGCTGACAAGTTAGCTTTAAAAGGTAGGCCATTAATTATAATGAAATTAAAATGTATATATTAGTTTAGGAAAAATTGACATATTTATAAAATTGAATGATTTCATCCAGTAACATAGCATGTCTCTCCATTGGAAAGGTTCTATAGTTTTTATAAATCTATCCGGAAGGTTTTATAGTTTTCTTCATAGACATTTACAAGGTAGGAAGATGGAATATACATTCTGGAGAGCATACTTAAATCTCATGAATCTTTGAATCAGCCCCTTCTTCACTCTACTTGCTTCTAATATCTCCCTCCTACTAATATTTTGAAAGAGAATGGTTACGAGATTAACTTCATTATAATTGTTGAAGGAGTAACTGAAATGGGTTCTCAGCTCTATAAGAATATTTAGCAGATGATTTCAAGCAGAATGATTTCAAGCATCAAGACCATTCAATGAAAAAAGTATAGTCTTTTCAACAAATGTTGCTGGTTCAACTGGATATCAACATGCAAAAGAGTGAAGTTGGGCCATTACCTCATATCATATACAAAACTTAACTCAAATAGATCAAGACCTAAATGTAAGAGCTAACATTATAAATCTCTTAGAAGAAAACATGGGCTAAAATTCATGACCTTGGTTTTGGCAAGGAATCCTTAAATATGACACCAAAACCATGGGCAACAAAACAAATATATAAATTGGACTCCATCAAAATTTAAAACTTATTCAAAAGACACTATCAAGAAAGTGAAAAGACAATCAACATAATGGGAGAAAATATCTGCAAATCATATCACTGGTAGAAACTATATCTAAAGAGTTCTTAAACTCAATAACAAAATGACATATAACCAAATTTAAAAATGAGCAAAGCATCTGAATATATATTTTTCCAAATAAGATACACAAATGGTCAATAAGTATCATCAGTCATCATGGAAAAGCAAATCCATACTTCACACCCACTGTGATGGCCAGAATCAAAGTCAGATGAGGGGCAGAGCCCCTCTCCCATAGGGGACACTTCTGCACCCCTAGTCCTCCAGTGGGAGTATGAGAATACCACTTAGGTCTCTCAGGAAGAAGAGAGAGAAGGGGAGAAGCAACAAAGCATGGAAGCCGCCTCTGCTGTGCCCTTCCACCTCTCACAAGGCTTCTTGAGCTGGCAGGCTAAAAAAGCTCCATCGAATGCACAAAGTCACAATCCAATCTTGACCCTAGCTTCTGAAGTGTTGACCATGACCATGCCTGTCTGATGCAGTTTTAAGAACCCACACTCCCACAGGTTCTACTGAATCCTAGCAGTGTATCTGTGGCCTTGGAGCTCAATTTGTTTGAAGATTCCATTACCAAGCTGGTGCACAGTTCCATTCTGGGCTAGGGGTTCTGTTTTGAGGAAACACATCATCAGGAACAATTTTTTTTGCCAGGTGGACTGCTCCTGAAAGGGACAAATAGATCAAGAATCTGCAGCAGGCAGTAAAATCCAATAAGGAGGAGAGCCGCCACAGACAATGGGCTACCTCCAAGAAGCAGAAGCTGTATTACTGCGAACTCTGCCTGGACTGCAGGCTGTATGCACACCACCTCCAAGCACCGCTTGGTCTAAGAGGATACCACTTCCAAGATCCATGGAGTTTAACAAGCACATTGAGTTTCCCATCTGCCAGCTTCCCATCCCCTGCAGCTGCATCTGTACAGTGAAGTGGAAAAATGGAAAAGGTGGGCTATGTCAGCCTGGTAACTGAGCCCATGACCACCCTAGCTTGGTGTCACTTCACAGAGCACTGGTATCCTGTACTCCTGCCAACCTGCAGCAGGGGGCTCCAGGGGTGTGAGTGTTCTAAAGGCATAGGTGGCTCAGGGGGCCAGGGCAAAGGAGGTTGCCCAGCAATGTGGCTGAAAGCATGTCACCAGACAATGAGTATCCTGCCCACAGTGCTGTATAAGGAGTTTGTGGAGTATGTCACCAGCCATTATTGGATGCTGTGTGCAGTGCTGGAGCCTGCTCTGAATGTCAAGGGCAAGGAGGTGGCTGCCAGGCCCTGGTTCACATCCTGCAGAGTATGTGCAAGGTCAAGGACTTCCTTTCAGACAAGGTCATGTCTGAAGCAGACCAGTTCATTGAGAAAGAACACCTCAAATTCTGCGAGAACGCTCTCCTCTAAAGCTACAGAAGAGTACATGGGACTGATTGGTCAGAAATACATCAAGGATGCCGTTTTGGAGTTCATCCGTGCTCTGCAGGAGTCTGAGGAGAACTACAAGGTGGACCCCATCAAGGGCACAGTGTTCAGTCTAGCAGAGCGAATGGAATGTGTTCCTGCTGTCTTCTTCCTGTGGCCCCTCCTCCCTCCCTGTCTCTTTCACTTTTGTTTCCACACCCTCACCTCCTACCAGCACCTCAATATTTTCTCTGGAAGCTGAGGATCTCTGGGGCTCAGTCTCAGTCCCTCTTTCTCTCTCTGTCTCCCTATCTTTTCCCCACAGAGTGTTGGGGAAGTCAGTGAGGTAATGGAAGTGTCAGCTCTTGGCAACAACGCTGCACAGAGCAGCACCTGTAGGATACTGCTGGCAGGGATGATCGGCATCTTGCTCTTCCTGCATGTCCCCTGCCCAGCCAGTATGTCTCCAGTCTCTATGGGTTCATGCAGGAGTACCCAGATGAGCAAACCTCACAAATCCTCACACTCATCACCTAGGTCATCCAGAATTGGGGCAACTTTCCCAAATTTACCTCAAAGGAGCCCTTTCTGAGATTCATGAATGAGTTTCTGGGGTTCCATGCAGCATTTCCTGTATAAGATCACAAAACTCGACACATTGACCAATAGCAGTAGCTCTGAGGTGTCATCAACTAGAGCTGAGAGCTCTCCGCATTACATGCCGTGCTCTGGGAGGTGCTTTCCCAGCTCAGCAAAGAAGCCCTTCCTCAAGCTGGGCCTGATGCCCTGACTCCTCAGTGATATCAGCACAGCTGGAACCCCAATATCCATAGGCAGCTGAGCCACCAGAGTGAGTGGCCCCACCCTCAGTCCATGGTGTGGCAAGGGCCATTGACAGAGATCAGGGCTACATGATATGAAACCTCAGCAGCTCAATGGACATGGCTCACCTCCCCAATCAAGTTAAAGCCTATCCCAACACCCCCAGTGGAGGTAAAGACCTATTCTATGTAAGCTACTCATCCCGACCCATTCCTCACCAGGATACTGCCTGAGAAGCTCAGATATTACAGAGCCAGACCGAAGGATGCTGACCGTAACAAGAGTGTGTCCATGTTGGACCTTCAGGGCAATAGGCCTGGCAGCTGCCTCAACAACACTACCAACCTGGCAGCCTTAGGAGACCTGCTGTACTGTAGCCAGGCCTTGCTGTCAGCAACCTTGTGACTGTAGCCTGTACCCACCAGATACCTCTCCAAGGGGAATGGGTCATCCATCACAGTAACTGGCATGTGCTTCAACCAGATGGGCACCACCATGGACAATGTCCCTGCCCAACAACTGTACATCCACCTCTCCTTCCAGGTGTCTCTTCCAGGCACCCCAGGCAAGAGGCAAGGGCCACAGCCCACCCTCCTCCCATCACCACCTTCACCACCACTGAGATGGAGGCCCCCCAGAGACACCTTTGCCCCATTCCATGGTGATAGTAAGAACAAGGCCCTCTCTCCTCATGGATCCCCAAGCTCCTCCCACCTCCATCCTTCATAGCCACAGCTACAGTGACACGTTTGGACCCTCTGGCACTGACTTCAACCTATCTGCAGCTGTCATTCCAGGACAACCCACAGCACGTGCTGCCCTTTCCTCAGCTCACCACTGATCCCCAGAGACCAGCCCCACCTGAACCTAGAGGTGGAGGCAGCAATGAGGGTAGGGGAGTAGGCAGCTGCCTCCATTACAGAGGGGAAAGCCTCAGCAGTTGACAGTCAATGCTTCCCAGAAACCTCAGCCATCCCACAGGAATCTATTGTATTCACAAGAGTCAAGTTAGGGCCCCACCCATCCATGGCAACAGAGCCTCAGCAAGGAGGGCAGCACTGCAGGGTAGCAGTGGCAGAGGAGTGAATGGGGGAGTTCAAGTCCTTCATCACCAAGCAGCATTTTCAGATGCCATCCATGGTGCCAGCCTCCAAGCGGACAGTGGCCTGGGTCTCCAATATGCCTCACCTATCAGCTGACATTGAGAGTATCCACATCAACAGAAAGAGTTCAAGTTAAAGGAGTACTCTAAATTGATGGATGAGAATCGAATAGACAGGGTGCAGGAGTTTAAGGAGGAGATCCATTCCCTCAAGGAGCAGCTGCATGTGTCCATCCAGAAGTTGGAAGAGCATGAGCAAGTTGGAAGAGTATGAGCGGAGGCTGCTGTCCCAGGAAGAACAGACCAGCAAAATCCCAAATGAAGCAGAGCAAGAAGAGGCTGAGGCTGAGGCAGTATTCGGTGGAAAAGGACTTGCAGATCAAGAGTATCATTGTCAGCTCATCCCTCCAGGCTGATGCTGGTGGAGAAGCTGCATGGGGACCACTCCACCATGGCTGAACCTCTGCCCAAACCCATGAAGAGGCTGCTCAAGATCAGGACTCCCCTTGAGTGCAAAAAAACTGAGTGTGACTCTAGCCCAACCTTGGTTAGTCCTGGTGCTCCCAGTTTCACACCCGCCCCACCCCCAGCTACACAGATCATTGACAACTGTGAGTTCGAAAACACCCTTGACCACTAGCCCGCCGAGCATCACCGACCCCATCCTCCTCCTTCCCTGTGCATCTCCACAAGGGAACAGCACCAACCACCAGGACTGGACATCACCGAGGGACAGGAGGATTGCCTCCCTGGATGCATCCTTAGGGAGCACAGATCCTCCAACTCCGATGCACTGTTTTCGGGAAAGAGTGCTGGGACACTCAGCCACTCCTGTTCCTTTATTTCAGGATGTTGTCCCCTCTGTGACCCCCAGGAACCCATGCCCCAGGACACTGTTTACCCCACACAGATCCCCCCCTTGTTTTGGAGAAGGGACCTGGGTGAGGGGCCCTCCTACCCCTTGATTTTTAAGGAGCTCTGGGTGGACTCAGCACACCTCCCATCAATCTTAATTTCTTCCCTCCCCACCCAAAACCCAGATAGGTGGAGGGGCCCACCGGGGCAGGGAGGGTGCAGCAAGCAGGGAGTGGGAGTTGTCTCCCCTTCTTCCCACACCTGATCTGCTCTTGGCTAGCCCCAGAGTGAGAAACAGGTTAGAGTGAGGGGTTGGGGTTTAGGAGGATGTGTATGTGGGGGAGGACAGACTCATTTATCTGCCCTATCCCTTCACACAGCCCCCACCCTCCCCCCTCTCTCTCTCCTTGGTCTCTATTCTCACGGGGAGGGGGAAATTTACACTAGGAAAAGCCATGTCTCTCCCCCAGGGTGGGGGTACACCTTTGTTGAAAGAAGGATGCTGGGGAGGGGGGGCTTTCCATGACTTTGTCACCCCCGGGCGACATACAGGGCTGAGCTTTCCTCTCATTCTGACCTGCGCATACTCAATCTTCCTCCTCCTTCCCTCCACCCACTTCTCTTCTCTCCCCACACACCACCCTAAAGGTATAGAGATGCTCTTCCTACTCATCCAACTCCCAGTCTTCTCTAACCCCCACCAATGTCCCTTTTTCTCCACTCCCAAAGCATTTACTTTTCTCCTGGGGTGTGTGGTGAAACAGCAAATCATGTTTAATAAACGGAGATTGTTCTTTAAAAACAAATCAGATAAGTGTTTGCAAGGATATGAAGAAAGTGGAAACTTCATACACTATTGATGGGAATGTAAATGGCACAGCAGCTTTGGAAAACAGTCTGACAGTACTTCAAATGGTTAAACATATTATGACCCAGAGGGAATACTGGGGATTGGCGGTTTCAAACTCTAAGTGTGAAAAGCAGAAACAGCAAGGGTCTTTGCTGCTTCTCGCAGAAGCTCAGGGCAGTTTCTTATCGTCCAAGCCATATGGAAGAACCAGCTTTAGAGAAATGATGTCCTGCTACTAAATTATGCCGCGTGAAAGGGCAGAAGCAGCAAGGGGCTTTAGGAGAAGAGGTGGGACCTTTCAAAGAAGCTAGGGGTGGTTCTTATTATCCCAAACCATATAGAGGTCTTGCTAAGTGTGGTTACCCCCAGGGCAGGGCTAACTGGGGTGGTCATTCAAAAGGAAACCTTTTGACTAAAGGAGGCAGGATGAGGAGGCACCAAATGTAACCTCTTTCATGCCATTACAGCGGCCTGGGAGAATCTCCCAGCAAAAGATCTTGAATTTTTAGAGTTAATATTATTCCCAAGCATTTTCTATTGTGGGTTAGAATGTTTTTTATTATGTTTTCTAACAAGTTATTTCTGGTGTAAATGAATGCTGTTGGGTTTTTATACATTAATCTTATATCTTTATTTCTAATAGTTTTTCATGCCATGTGTAATAAGATAGTTATTTTATCAATTTATTAAAAATAGTTCATGTCATGTCAGCTATAATAAAAAATGTGTCTCTTCCTTTCTAATATTTATAGCTTATTGCTTTTTCTTCCTTTTTTATGTTGGCTGGAAGTACCAGAAAGATATTGATTACTACTCATTTTGTGTGGGTAGGATGTAAGGAAGGTTCATATTAAATTATCTGTATAAATAATGTTTTCATTAAGTCTGTTTGCTTTGTTAATATACATATACTTTCATTCTGGGAGCCAAAAGGACAAATCCAGCAGGCTCCATATAAGCAGCACCATGAGAATGCTAATCTCCACAAGTATGGCATTTCAGTCCAGCCCCCACTACTTTTCTGACCAGACTACTGTGGCAGTTTTCTGCAAGGGCTGTGCACAAAATAAACAAAGTTCCAGCCCATTGCCCCATGGTCTACCACAAAAAAACCTTTGTTACAACTGGTAAAGAAATATAACAATATTACTATTAACTATAATAGATCATTTGCATTAGATGTATTTTTCCCATATACCACCCTATTATTAACACCTTGTAATAGTGATGGCATTTGTTATATAGTTCATGAAAGAATATTTTTATATTTGTACTCTTAACCACAGTCATCATCCACAACAGGGTTCACTATGTTATACAGACCCAGGTTTTGAGAAGGAAGTAAAACAGTACCAAGAAATTCCCAGTAGAAAAATCCTCTAACAACTGCGGGTGGAAACCAGGTGCCCATCCAGGTCTGAAAAGAATCAGTACGTCATGCCTGAAAAATCAACCACTCCCCCTTCCTGCTGGAACGCTAATGGCAAACATCAGCTTTTGGGACATTGCTTGCTTGCTTTGCTATAGAAATATGTATGATGATTAAAACAATTCTGTTTTCGGTTGCTATAGCCACGTGGGAAGAAGTTCTATAAAAACTGCAGTCACCAGACGTTAGGTGCGACTCTCACTAGGGAGTGCGCCCCGGCCGGTAATAAAGGTTTCATTGAAATTTTCTCCTGGGAATCATTATTTGCATGAAGCGTTCCGCTTCAGTTTATCCTCTAGCTTTCCTTCCATTGACATATATAATACAAAACTTCCCCTTTCAACCACAATCACACCCATAAATCAGTGCTTTTAATTACACTCACAATATTGTGCTACCATCACCTCTATACTTATCCAAACATTTGTAATCAACCTTATTAAAATTTTTTCTTAAATTTTTGATTTCTATAACTTTTAGTTTCTTAAAGGTCTTTCTATCTTCTGATGGTTCTGTTCTTATTCACTTCTTATTCCATGGAAACAATAACTTCCTTTCTCTGCCTGAGGATATTCATGATATTTTTCCAAGGTTTTCTTCCGCTTCCTGTATTGTCTCTAAATTCCTGACATTGCTTGTTTTTTGTCCTATTTTTTCATATTAGAGATTCTCTACAAATGAAACCCTAAAAAGTACATGCATAATTAGAGTTTTTCAACTGGCATCCTTCATTTCAGAATTATTATGCTAAAATATTTTACTGGGGACATTTAATATTCCATACTTGTTAAGTCTTTTTTCTTAGGCTGGTCACTTTCCCCAGAAGAAAATCCCAATGTTCTGCATTAAGTACAAAAATTTAGTTACATGATTTCTCAGAGGCAAATGCGATAACTTGGATGGGGTGTGGAGGTCATGATTCAGTTTGTAGACTTTCAATGTACCCCTTGGTTTCAGTATGACATCTCCACCATCAGGTGGTTCCTGGAGTTCCCAAACCCAGAGCTCCTCTGATTCATTATCACCAGAGAGCAAACATCTAGCTGTCTTTTGGGTAAAGAAGTGGTCAGTCAGCTTTGAGGAGTGAAATAGGGGTTCTGAGGCTCTACACTGCTTCTCATACAGACTTTTATGAGATCGACCCTACCACGACTCCCATAGGCCCCACTTTTAGCTGTGCTTCATATCTCTAATTCCTGGCCCTTTCTGGGCTTTTGCTGCACAAATCTGCTTACATCTGAGTATCCCTCACTGGAAGCTTTTCTTAGTCTACCGAATCTATTACCTCTCTGCCATCTGCTTCCTATCTTCCAGAATCCTAATAAGTTACACTCTGCTCTCTTCTCTTGGTTTTTGTGTATTATTGCCTTTCTTATTCCTTTTCTGTCATTTCAGTTGGATTTTGGTGTTTCAAGGCTTATATTTCAAAGGATACACATTTACCTCTGCTCCCTTCTTATTTTCTACCTGGTATAGAGCACAATAGTATACTCATGAAATAAACTTTATTTTTTAATTTAGTACATGTGTGTGATGTTAACTTTTGGTTTTGAAATAACTTAAAACTTACAAAAAAGTTACAAGAATAAATAGTACAGAAAACTCCTGTTTACCTTTATGCAGATTCACCAATATTTTCTCAATTTTATTGATACATATTAATAAAGCATAAATCCATCAAAAGAGTACAATCAATGGTATTTGGTGGAATTACGTTTGTGCATTCATCACCCCAATCACTCCCATAGCACTTTTCATTATTCCAATAATAAAAATAAACAAAAAGCAAACAAACAAAAACTCATCACCTCACAATCTCTCTATGCCTATGCCTGGCATAAATAGCTGCTATTCTTTTTCCTTCTCTCTAGAATATTTGTATTTATATTTTGTAAAAACAGTCTTATATATGCAATATCACCCACATTAGTGTTTTACATGAGGTTTTACTATCCTATACAGTCCCATGTTACAGTTTTTAGCTTTCCTTCTAGTAACATACATGACCTTAGACTTTCCTTTTCAACCACTGTCATACCTATACAATAGCACTGCTAGTTACAAACTCCATGATATGCTTGAATCATTTCTATTCCTTTCCAAAGATTTAAAAACAACATTTTTAGAAATTCTGCACAGCTTTCCATTTTATCCTCCTTCTAATTTCTGGTGATCTATATTCTAATTATTAATTTCATGAGTTTACATAATATATTTAGTTCATAATAGTGCAATCATACAGTATTTGTCCTTTTGTGTCTGGCTTGCTTCACTCAAAATAATGTTCTCCAGGTTCACCCATGTTGTCACGTCACGACTTCATTTCGTCTTACTGCTACATAATATTCCATCTTGTGTATGCACCACAATTTGTTTATCCATTCATCAGTTGATAGACACCTGGGTTGTTTCCAACTTTTGGCCACAGTGAATAATGTCACTATGAACATCAGTGTGCAGATGTCTGTTCGTGCCCCTGCTCTCAATTCTCCTAGATGTGTACCTAGAAATGGTATTGCTGGGTCATATGGCAAGTCAATATTCAACTTCTTTAGGAACTGCCAAACAGTCCTCCACAGTGGCTATACCATTCTACAGTCCCAACAGGGAATAAGTGTTCCTACCTCTCCACTTCCTCTCCAACATTTACAGTTTTCCAACTTTTTAATAGTGGCTAGTCTATACCTCATTGTAGTTTTGATGCATTTCCCTAATCGCTAGTGATGTTGAACATTTTTTCATATGTTTCTTCGCAAATTGTATTTCTTCTTTGGACAACTGTCTTTTCAAGTCTTTTGCCCATTTTTAAATTGGGTATTTGTCTATGATTAAACACTTTTGCATAGATATTAAACCATTATTGGATATGTGATTGCCAAATATTTTCTCCCGTTAGGTCAGCTGCCTTTTCACCCTTTTGACAAAGCCCTTTGAGGTTAAAAAGAATTAATTTTGAGGAGGTCCCATTTATTTTTGTTGTTGCTGCTCATGCTTTGGGTGTAAGGTTTAAGAAACTACCGTCTACCATAAGATGTTGAAAATGTTTTCCTACATTTTCTTCTAGGAGTTTTATGATTGTTGTTTTTATATTTAGGTCCTTGATCCATTTTGAGTTAACTTTTGTATAAGGTGTGAATAGGGGGTCTTCTTTTTTTTCTTTTGGATATGGATATCCAGTTCTCCCAGCACCATTTGTTGAATAGACTGTTCTGACCAGATAGGAGGGATCGACTGCCTTGTCAAATATCACTTGACTGTTGATGTGAGGGTCTATTTCTGAGTTCTTGATTCGGTTCCATTGGTCAGCATGTCTGTCTTTATACCAGTACCATGCTGGCTTTTTTTGTTTGTTTTGTTTTGTTTTTGTTTTTACCATGCTGTTTTTACCACTATAGCTAGATAATATGTTTTAAAGTCCAGAAGTGAGGGCTCTTCAATTTCGTTCTTCTTTTTTAAGATCTTTTTTGGCTATTCGGGGCCCATTAACCCTTCCAAATAAATTTGATAATTGGTTTTTCCACTTCTACAAAAAGACTGTTGGGATTTTTATTGGGACTGTGCTGAATTTATAAATCAGTTTGGGTAGAATGACATCTTAATGATATTTAGTCTTCCAATGCATGAACATGGACTGTCCTTCAATTAATTTAAGTCTTCTTCAATTTCTTTTAGCAATGTTTTATAGTTTTCTGAATATAGGTCCTTTAAGTCCTTGGTTAAATTTAATTCCTAAATATTTGATTGTTTTAGTTGCTATCATAAATGGAACTTTTTTCTGATTTGCTCCTCAGATTGCACATCAGTAGTGTATAAAAACGTTACTGAATTTTGCGTATTAATCTTGTATCCTGCCACTTTGCTGAACTCATCTATTTGTCCTAGTAGCTTTGTTGTGGATTTTTCAAGAGATTCTAGATATAGCATCATATCCTCAGTGAACAGTGAAAGTTTTACTTCTTCCTTTCCTATTTAAGTGCCTTTTATTTCTCTATCTAGCCTACTTGCTCTAGCTAGAACCACTAGCACAATATTGAATAACAATAGTGACAGCGGGCAGCCTTGTTTTGTTCTTGATCTTAGTGGGAAAACTTTCAGTCTTTCACCACTGAGTACATGCTAGCTGTAGGTTTTTCATATTTTCAGTTTACCATTATTTTTTTTTATTATTATGGGTAAAAATGAAAATTGTCACAATACATACAAACATTTGCAAAATGATATATAAATATATATGATATATGTGTATTTGCTTACAAAAATGTTATTTATATATATATATATATACATATATTTTAAGAGGTGCTTAGATTACCCAAAATATTACACGGAACCCACTGGGATTCCCATGTTGCCTACCTCCCACACCTACCACCACATCCCACACAAACATCTCCCACAGTGTGGCCCACCACCCTCAATGAACTTACACATCCTGGAGCCTTGCCACCAACCATAGACCACAGTTCACACTGTAGACCACACTCTCTCCCACTCAGTTCTGAGTGGTGTGTGCTGATTTAAAATGGCCTACATCCGTTGCCACAACAGTACTCAGGACAACCTCCAACTCCCAAAGAAGCCCCTGTATTTCAACTGCTCATCCCGTCCCTACCCAAAAACTGTCAAGTGGCCACTGGCTCCACCTCATTGTTATAATTTCTTGCATTGCTACAATCACCATATGTGAGCAAGAGAATACCATCAAGTCCACTCTAGTCCATAGTTCTTCCCCCAATCCAGAGGCGACTGGGATGGTGATGTCCACTCCAATATCAAGTGAGAGAGGGCTTATATCCCATGGATATGGTGGATGGGATGATCCTGCCTGCAGATGCAGGCCCTCTCCATTCCCTGGGATGGCCATTTCCCATCGTTGTCTCCTCACCAGGTGACATGGATGAGTCCATTGAGCTGTAGGGTAGGAGTTGCAGCTCCACCTAGATTTCATGCACACCTGGCACATAGGTAGGCAGGAGGCTCCAGTCTCTGGAAGTATACCTAAGAAACTCCAGCATCACATGTAGGTTTGAATAGAAGGGACTGGTGAACCATGTGCAGGGAGGACTTATTTGATTCTGTCACTCTCGGGAGCACAGATTCCAAAATAGAACCCACTGATAAGGCATCAGTCTCTGGGTTTATCCCCCCTTATATAGGACCAGGGTGTCTCCGGAGCTCTCAGGAACCCCACTGAGTGGGGTGATAGGCACTTAGATGTTCTATGAGCTCCTACTGAGGTGTGCGTAAGAGTTACCTCTGGGATGACCTCCCGACTCTCTTTGAAATCTCTTAGCCACTTGAACTCATTTGTCTTTACCATTTCCCCCTTTTATTCAAGGTCTTTTTTAAGTTGTGTTGCCAGTTGGCACTTGGGAAAAGTTTTCAATTAGCAATAATCGTGCCTCGGATAAACCTCATTGGCTACGATATTGCCACTGCACAAAGCTGCCAGTTGGCACTTGGTATTAATCCCTCGTTGCCAGGGAGGCTCAACCCTGGGAGTCATGTCCCACGTTGGGGGGAAGGTAATGCAATCATATGCTGAGTTTGGCTTAGAGAGAGGCCACATTTGAGCAACAAGGAGGCTCTCAGGTGGCAACCCTTAGGCACCCCACAACTGCAGGATAAGTCTCATTTACAAGAGCAAAGACTCACAAGGGTAGTCATCAACAACAACAACAAAAAAAAATCAGTGAGTCATCCTATTTTGACAGGCACTGTCCCTACACTCAGAGGACTATTGCTGCTCCCTTAGAGATTGTGGCAGAGCTCTCCAGGCTAGGAATTCAGATTCCCTCATTTATTGTGTGATTATCCACCCATCGTGACCATGCCCCATCCCCCGATCCTTTGAATGATTTTGTATATCTTTCATGTATATTCGGTTGAACCAATCCCCATGAAAACCCCCCCAGACACCCCCCCCCAATAATCCCCCGCACTACCCATTGTAACCCTTCTGTGATCCAAATCCTCCATGAACATTTAGTCCATAAAATAATGAAATACACTTACTAGGAAAAAGAAACAAGTGTGATAAGCTTACATGCAAGAGACAAACATAAGGAAAGTCAGGGAAAAAAAAAAAAAGAGAGAAGGAAAAAAAACAAATAATCAAACAAAGAACAAAACAAAATAAAATATAATTAGTGGATTGGGACATTCAAAAAATGGGCAAAAAAGCAAAGGAAATGCCTTATATATATATATATTCATTTTTATTTCCTTTCTCTTTTCTTTT